>CM060902.1:1348471318-1349721318 GCA_030737815.1 Allium fistulosum | reverse complement strand
ATTACTTATGTAAGTAATTAAGAGTTAATTAGTTAATTTATTTTAGTTAAGTAATTAATGTGATAAATTAATTAATGAAATGTGATTAAGTTAAGATTAATTACTAAGTGTAATTAATTAAAATGTAATTAATTAATAAAGTAGTTATTTAAGAATTATTTATTATTTAAATTGATTAATAATTACTTAATGAAGTAATTAAAGATTAATTAATTAGATTAATTAATCAAGGTCAATGTAATTAATTAAGATAAGTAATTACAAATTGTTAATTACCGTTTATGATTAATTAAGACTAATTAATGAATGAAGTGGTTGATTAAAATTAATTATTTAATTAATTAAAAGGTTAATTGATTAATAAGGATTATTTAATTAATGAATTAATCAAGGTTGATTAATAAAAAGTAATTAATTTAAGTATGATTAATTAATTGTAATTAATTAAGGATTAATATAATTAATTATAGTTAATTAATTAATGAAGGATCATTAATTATTGTAATTAATGATAGTAATTAAAAATTAATTACTGAATATGGTTAAGGATAATTACTTGAATGTAATTAAAAATAATTAATCAAAGGAGATTAATTAAGGAAGATCATTTAGATGTTTAATTAATTAATTTATAATTAATTAATGATAGTGAGCAGGATTAGGATAATCCAAGTAATTTAAGGATAGTAATTAATTTAATTAAAGGTTAATTAAATTGATTAAAGTAAATCAATTCTGTTTAGATAATTGATTAATACTAGATGTTTGATATTGGGTGATTGGTTGATATTGGATGATTTGGATATCTCTGATATATATATGATGTATGCTGCTTTGTGAGATGAATGTTGATATGAATTATCAATTGTGATAATATGATTTATCTATCTGTTTATATCATCCTGAATAAGTTTAAATGTTTAAACCTTTAAACAACTTGGCCTTAAAAGATACGTTTTGGATTTCGATGAGACCGGGATCGGGTTTCCGTATACCGGTATTCCAGGTCTGGAGACCCGAATACCACATCGATCCAAATTAACGATAGGTCGTGAATCTCAAGTGAAGATGAAGATTCAGAGTGCAAGGGTTATTGTCGTTAACTCTGAGGGTGATTCCAAAACGAGTGTAACGAGATAATGCCTTCGGTTTCGTTCGAACCCGGAACGAACTTATATGGATTGAATGCTTTCAGCACATCGTCAGGCGGACGATGAGCATTCTAAGTGATATGTTTCGATTAAAGGTAATCGTAACCTCAAGCCTCATCAACCGGGAATGGCTAAAACAGGGGAGGTGCAGCAAGGCTTCGTGGGTAGCACCCACTGAGAGCAAGATAGATCCCTGTCTAGAGGTCCCTTTTCTTTTATTCGGCTTAGTGTGTGGTTGGTCGCGCCAACCACGGGATTATCTTGTTCGGGATTATCCAGTAAGGGATGGTTCCGGCTTTGTGTTGCAGAGGAGCGGGCGTACTCCTCGGTACGGTGATCTAGGCCACGTACTGTGACGGGCGGTACCCCAGTAGCCCTGCCATTGTATGGAATCCAAACTCCAATAAGTGCCGTACGTATTAGTTGTGCCCAACTATGTTGGAATGTGAGATGTAAGCATTTCAGCTATTTCTGTATTTTACTTGAAAACCCTAGACCCTATTATAATACAATCGGATTTCCTATCAAATGTTTTAGTTAGCGTAAGGTAAAAACTTACCCATGTTTATTTGTGGGGAGTCTTACGTGATACTTTTGTTTTCAAAGGTTTTCAAAGTTAAGCAATCTAACCGTTTACTCACACCAGACCCATGTCTGACCCAAGTGTTTATTTTCTGTTTTATTAAACTCTTGGGTACTCAAATTTGTATGAGTAGTCAAGGGGATTCAGGTTAGTCTTGACGAATTCTGGAAGAGCTGTGGAGCAGGAGGCTTCAGCGTGTAGATATATAGAGTTTCCGCTGTGTATGATGTATCGTATTTATGTAGTTGTGTTGTATAATAGACAGAAGTTTATAACTGTCTATATTGTGATGTATAAATCGTGTACTCTGATGTATATGATACTATGTAATATCTTATGTGATAATATATTTCTCGTTCCGCTGTGAGATTTCTGATGTGTTGTTGTTCTCTCTTCTTTTCTTTTCTTCTTCTATCCCTTTCTTTCTTCATAACGATGCGTCTTTCTGGGCAAAGAAAGCCGGGTCGTTACAGGTGCTTCCTTGAATGCAAATCCACTGGCCTACAAACAACTTATTGCAACCAATATTAGGATTTATAGCCAAAAATTCTTCAGGACTGAGACTGAATTGTTGCTGGATTGAAAAGCAGGTATCTCCACTTGTATGTCCTCGAACAACTGCACAGCTCACTATGTCTGAGATTGTTGTACTTATCATATTCATCAGTTTAGATCAACGATATTGTAATCAATAGCTACTTGCAAATGATACGATTTTACGCAGTTAAACATAACATCAAACTACCATAAGAACTTAATTAATAAACTCACAAGCAAGAAATCTTCCTTGTGTTGTGCAGATAAAGAAAACAAAAGACAACATTATGGCCAAGTTAAAGAACACCGAAGCAGCTTTGGCCATTTCACTTGTCTTAATTAATTATTCACTTCTTGAGATACTTGAATGGCAGTTGTCTATTTATGTGATATGAGGTTTGTCCATCTACATATAGTACTAGAACAGAGCCAAAAGGTGTAAGCAAATCAGCAAGGGTCATTGGTAAGTACGTTATTAGCCGGATGATCTTTTGGACAAAATTATATTGTTTAATAGTCCATCTGCTGGTTTAGCAAAGAGTGTTAGTATCTATCCGCACCTAAACAATCTGTAATGCCAATTAAATGAGAATTAAAATTGATTCGAAAAAAATAACACGAATACCCACTTCGACCGGTAATGCAAAACTAAGTAAAAAAATAAAAAAATCACACGGCCTGCATAACTGAACAACAAAAATATAAAAGATCAAAACTCTAATAATAAAACGCACTGATAGCTTCTCTTATCATCGATTAATGACAGAGTTTACTGAAACTAACAACGTAAGTTGGATCTAATTTTTTTGTTTTTGAATAAATTATCGTATGAGTTGATTGATTTTTCTATTAGTAATCAAGGTATGTGTAACGAACGGTCTTTCCGATCTCCAAATGTCGACATTAATACATTCATGGTATTCATATCTCAAACACTCAAGCGCTGAAAAGACAGAACGTTAGGATAAAAGAAAATAAGAAACAAAACAAGAAAAAATAACACAATATCAAAAATCTCACGTATGAAAAAATAATACGTAATATCTCAGACTGATCTTTACAAAAAGAAAACTTTAATATACATATTACAAAAAAATAAGTAATGAAAGATCCTATAAAACAAATATTGAAATGGATTAAAGACCAAAATTTCAGTTTTTAGAAACTAAGTCTCAAATTCAAATTTGAGACTCCAACATTAGCCTTAAACCATAGAGACCGAAACATCAATCTCAAACATTGGTTGAGACAAAATATTAAAGACCAATATGTGGTCTCTGTTCGGTCTCAAATATCAAATATCATGGTGAATTTTAAATTTTAAATAGTTACATTTTTTCTCTTGTTCTTTTTTAGTAATAAAATTTTAAAATCATGAAATAATATCTTTGAATATTGTTTATAATGTGTGAGAAAATCCGAAAAAATGATTCAATCCAACCTGAAGCTGGATGAATGGTATACTTCAATGAATAATGAAACATATCCATGGCATATACAAAAGAAATACATGAATCTCACGTTTATGAGCCACATGAACAACATTCAAGCATAAACCACTCCACATTCAATATTAAATTCATAAATATCTTTTATATTAACATGAAAGTCATAAATATCAGTCAAAGTAACAATGAAGGGAATAGGATTCTCTCTTATGGACATCCTAGCGTTATAAACTTTCTCCTATTTACTTTAAGCATCACCATTAGAGATGGCTTCCCGCATCATCTTATAAACCTCTTCACTGGAATTCGGTTGCAAAGATGAAGCCGTTCTGGTAAAAGGATACTTAACTTAGCAAAACATGTACAATATCAGATCCATACAAACTTCCTGTTTGAATCCACGATTTGGAAATTTTAATTACAATCATGTTATTCGTAACGTCAGAAATGTATTACGAAATTGTTGTTTTTAGTAATGTCGGAAAAGTATTACTAAACTGTATATAGAGGGTAGTACAGTAATGTTACAAAAAGCGTTGCGAAACTGTTGCAATTATGTTGATAAAACTGTTGCAAATATATGCAATTCTGGTAAACAGATTACCGTTAAGTTTTGTCCGAGTCCAGTGAAACTGTTTCCTTGAAACAGGATTGCTCCCTCAATGACGCTAAAGAGTTGACGAGCAACTGTTTCCCAAAATGAAACGGACCGATCTCTGCAGTGGTGCGCTGGCAATTGCAGAGCAACGACAAACTCAAAAGAGGATTTTAAGAATAGAGTTTGGTGGAGAAAGAAATGCAGAAAATTATTCTATGTTCATTTCAGATTTCGTTCTGCCAATATATAGGCACGGGGAGGTGCCTATTCGAGAGGGAGGTGTCTGTTTGAACGGTCATGACTATTGAGAAGGTTGCGACCCTTTACCAGGCGGTGCGAACGTTTGAATTTTGAACAGAAAGAAATATAAAAGAAAACTGTTTGTTCTGAACAGGCACGCCAAGCCAACTGCAAACTGCTAAGTGCCTCTAATACGCCTCAAACGCCCATTCGCCCACGTCGCGGGTGTGGATGCGGGCGCGGGCGCGGAAGCACGCGCGTGCGGGGTGGTGCGTTGCACTACCCATCATGGCTTATGTCTCTCTTTGTCTATATGAATTGTCATAATGTCCACATCTTAGTATATAAACTCAAATATTTTATTATATTTTAAGATGTGGGACTATTCAACTTCCAAGGTAATTAGTTCCTTCACATTTCCCAAGAAAACTCATTCATTTCTGACAATCCCCCAAATGAATGAGTATTTGTTCAATTTATTCTTAAAATTATGCGAAACATTTATCGTATCGGTTAAAGTAGCACGTAGGCCTTGAACTTCCATAGTGTTTATCCTTTTGACTTACTGGAAAATCAGTAGACTAAGTTGTCTTTGAACTGTAAGCCTTTTTGTGTAAATCCAAAATAGACAACACACAATAAGTGTTTCTTATCTTCCTTAGTTCTTTGTTCGTGTTCGTTTTTGCCATGAACACCAGCTTGGTCTCATGAGTTATTAGAGAATTTGGCTTCACAATTCTCCTTGAAGCGGCGCCTTCATTCTCACGATAAGCTGCACCAATTTGTGCATATCTATCATTTCTCGACTCAATGATGGTATTTACATGAATATCATCAACTTCATATTTGTATACCAAAAATCGATAAGCTGCACTGTTTTGTGCATATCCAATGAATACACAATCGATGGTTTTTGGTCCAATTTTGACCTTCTTTGGTTTAGGTACCTCTACTTTTGCAATACACCCCCACATTTTTAAGTATTTGTAGGATGGTGGTCTATTTTTCCAAAGTTCGTGGGGAGATTTAGATGTTTTCTTTCGTGGTATTTTATTTAAAATATGATTTTTAGAAAGAATAGCTTCTCCCCAGAAGTTAGCTGGCAAGCCAGAACTAATTAGTAAGACATTCATCATTTCTTTAAGAGTTCTATTTTTCCGTTCAGCTATACCGTTGGATTGAGGTGAATACGTGGCTGTAGTTTGGTGTATAATACCATGTTCAATGCAGAATTCCTTAAAGGGAAATTGATATTCTCCTCCTCTATCACTTCTTAAAGCCATTATTTTCTTGTTGAGTTGATTTTCAACTTCTGCTTTATACTGCTTAAACACATTGAATGCCTCGTCCTTGCTTCTAAGGAGATACACATAACAGTACCTTTTGCAATCATCAATGAAGGCGATGAAGTACCTTTTTTCCTCTTCTGGTTTGACACATTTTTAAGTCTTATACATCTATGTGTATTAAGTCTAGAGGTTCGGTTTCTCTTTCAACATGATGAAATGAGGTTCTAGTCAATTTTGCTTTAACACAAGTTTCACATTTACAACTTGGATCTATCGAAAACTTAGGTATAAAGTCTAAGTTAATTATTTTTCGTAATGTATCAAAATTAACATGGCATAATCTGGCATGCCATATAATAGAGGATTCAGCGATATAAATAGAAGAATTAATTTTATTGTCACAATCCTTTGGTACAACAGTCATTACATTCATTTTAAACAAGCCATAACTCACATATCCTTTCCCCACATAAACTCTGTTCTTCGATAAAACAAAGTTATCGGATACAATGTCTAACTTGAAGCCATTTTTGATGAGTAGTGAACCAGAAACCAAATTCTTTCGAATGTCCGGGACGTGCAAAACTTCATTCAGCGTAAGTTCTTTTCCAGAGGTCATCTTTAGCACAATTCTGCCTTTTCCTTCTACCTTTGATGTGGTGGAATTTCCCATAAACAGTTGTTCTTCTTGTGTCACAGGTTTATAGTTGGAGAACATCCACTTATTGGCGCAGATATTTTTTGTGGCACCAGTGTCCGCAAACCAATCTTTGGAGTTGCCAATTAAGTTGCATTCAGAAATCACCGCAGACAAATTCATTTCAAAAATATCATTAGAGAGTTTCTCGCATTCGGTGATATTTGCTTGTTCTTTCTTTTTCTTTGGACCTTGGTAATCGCAGGCCTTATGTCCTTTCTTTTTGCAGTTGTGACAGTTTCCTTTGAACTTCTTTGGTTTTTTTGTGTTTGGATTGTATTCTCGTTTCCGCTTGGTGTTTTTCTTAGTCTCGACTACATTTTCTTTTGCCACTATTGCATTGGTGGTTTTCTTTTCTGATTTCCTGCTGTCCTCTTCGATTCTAAGTCGAATTACAAGATCTTCCATAGTCATTTCCTTATGCTTATGTTTTAGATAATTCTTGAAATCTTTCCATGACGGGGGTAGCTTTTCAATGGCAGCAGCCACTTGAAATGATTCGCTCAAGGACAACCTTTCATCATGAATTTCGTGTATTATTACCCACACTCCTGTATTTGACTGATAACGGTTTTGGCATCTATCATTTTGAAATCGAGGAACTTTCCAACAATGAACTTTTTCATTCCAACGTCCTCCGTTTAGTACTTTTTATCCAGGGAAGCCCAGAGTTGTTTCGAAGTCTTCATTGTGTAATACACATTATACAGACTGTTATCCAGTCCATTTAATATGTAATTTTTGCATATGAAGTCCGAACTGTTCCATATGTTTAGTGCTTCAACTTTGGTTGCATCAGTCTCTACTTTGTCCACTTTCGGAGTATCCTCAGTGAGAAATTGCGCAAGGTTAAGAGTAGTCAAGTAAAACAGCATTTTCTGTTGCCAGCGTTTGAAATCTTCTCCAGCAAATTTTTCTACCTCTCACAATTTGAAAAAGCGACAGTGGTTGTTGGAACCATTGTTCTGTTTTCAGTGGTGGCCACGGTTGGTTTGACTGCCGATTTTTTACTGTCTTGAGCCATTGTCTGAAATACACTTACTCTAATCAGTGACAAACAAAATACAAAATTCTATTTCTAGATTGTTATTTGTAACGTCGGAAAGGTGTTACAAAATTGTTATTTTCGTAACGTAAGAAAAGTGTTACTAAACCGTATATAGAGAGTAGTACGGTAATGTTACAAAAGCGTTGCGAAACTGTTGCAATTATGTTGATAAAACTGTTGCAAATATATGCAATACTGGTAACCAGATTACCGTAGAGTTTTGTCCGAGTCCAGTGAAACTGTTTCCTTAAACATAATTTCTCCCTCAATGGCGTTGAAGGGTCGACGAGCAACTGTTTCGCAAGATGAAACGGATCGATCTCTGCAGTGCTGCGCAGGCAATTGCAGAGCAACGACGAACTCAAGAGAGGATTTTAAGAACAGAGTTTGGTGGAGAAAGAAATGAAGAAAATTATTCTATGTTCGTTTCTGATTTCGTTCTGCCTATATATAGGCATGGGGAGATGCCTATTCGAGGGGGAGGTGTCTGTTTGAACGGTCGTGACTGTTGGAAAGGTTGTGACCATTTACTAAGCGGTGCGACTGTTTGAATTTTGAACAGACAGAAATATAAAAGAAAAATGTTCGGTCTGAATAGCCACGCCAAGCCAACTGCCAACGACAAAGTGCTAAGTGCCTCTAATATGCCTCAAACGCCCATTCGCCTATGCCACAGTGCGAGTGCGGATGTAGGCAAGGGTTCGGGCGCAGGCGCGCGTGCGTGTGGGGTCGTGAGTTGCACCACCCGTCATGGCTTAATTGTCTCTTTGTCTATATGAATTGTCATAATGTCCACATCTTAGTATATAAACACAAATATTTTATTATATTCTAAGGTGTGGGACTATTCAACTTCCAAGGCAATTAATGCCTTCACATTTCCCAATAAAACTCATTCATTTCTAACAATCCCCCACATGAATGAGTATTTTTCAATTTGTTCTTAAAATTATGGGCAACATTTATCGTATCGGTTAAAGTAGCACGTAGGCCTTGAACTTCCCTAGTGTTTATCCTTTTGACTTACTAGCGAATCAGCAGACTAGGTTGTCTTTGAACTGTAAGCCTTTTGTGTAAATCCAAAATAGACAACACACAATAAGTGTTTCTTATCTTCCTTGGTTCTCTGTTTGTATTCGTTTTTGCCATGAACAATAGCTTGGTCTCATGAGTGCTTAGAGAATTTGGCTTCACAATTCTCCTTGAAGCGGCGCCTTCACACTCACGCATGTGATTTTGTAAAGGGTATTCATAATTCCCTACTTGTTCCTTTAGTATTACCAGGTACAAACATCATTAAAAGTATCAAAACTTATCCTATTCTCCAGCTAGTAATGCACTGACTTATCATAGGAATGGTTTGAGAGTATACCAGTGCCATTAAGTTTATCTTAAACTTAGATGTCCCATTGAACCTAGATCTTGGGATCTCCAGTCAACTAGGTAGGGTTTCCATTTTAGAGGAACTTTTAGTTTACGGGCCTTAACCCCATTCCCATCGACAAGGTTTGAACTTTCTCTCTAGGCAAGCCTTTTGTTAGTGGATCCGCAATGTTATCTTTTGACCTTACATAGTCTATAGTGATAACTCCATTAGAGAGAAGTTGTCTTATGGTTTTATATCTACGACGAATATGCCTGGATTTACTATTGTATAGTGTACTATTAGCTCTTCCAATAGCCGATTGACTATCACAATGTACGCATATTGGAGGCACGGGTTTGTTCCAATTCGGAATGTCTTCCAAAAAACTTTGAAGCTAGTCTACTTCTTCTGCGGCTTTATCTAGTGCAATAAATTCTGATTCCATTGTTGACCTTGCTATGCAAGTCTGTTTGGATGATTTCCATGAAATTGCTCCATTTCCTAATGTGAACACATATCCACTTGTGGATTTTGTGTCATTTGAACCAGTTATCCAATTTGCATCAGTGTATCCTTCCAATACTGAAGGATATTTAGTATAGTATAATCCATGGTTCTGTGTATACTTTAGATATCCTAGAACTCTAATTATCGCTTTCCAATGATTTTAACCAGGATTGCCGGTATACCTACTCAACTTACTTACAACATATGCGATATCTGGTCTAGTGTTGTTCATGACATACATGATACTTCCTAGTATACGAGAGTATTCAAGCTAATAGATACCGTCACCAGTGTTCTTTACCCAATTTTGGTTCATATCTACTAGCGATTTTGCAATAGTTATATTATGTTGTTTGAACCTTTCAAGTATTTTGGCAATGTAATGTGATTGAGATAACGCATATCCTTGTGATGTCTTCAAAATTTTGACACCCAAAATTACATCAGCTATTCCTAGGTCTTTCATGTCGAATCTAGAGGATAACATATCCTTTGTTGACATAATTATGGCCTTATTATTACCAAGGATCAATAAATCATCAACATACAGACAAACAATGAGATATCCAATATCTATATGTTTTATATAAACACATTTATCTTATTCATTTATTTTGAATCCATTTGATATCATAGTTTCATCAAATTTCTCATGCCATTTTTTGGAGCTTGTTCAAGGCGATAAAGTGATTTTACTAACTTGCACACCCTATTCTCATTTCCTGGGCTCAAAAACCCTTCAGGTTGCTTCATGTATATTTCTTCTTCTAGTTCACCATTCAAAAATGCAGTTTTTACATCCATTTGATGTATCAAGTACGGATGTGATTGCAATAAGCATCCTAATTGATGTTATTCTAGTTACTGGTGAGTATGTGTCAAAATAATCCAGGTCTTCCTTTTGTCTGAATCCTTGGACTACAAGAGGAGCTTTATACTTGTCTATTGAACCATCAAGTTTCAATTTCTTCTTAAATATCCATTTATTACCTAAGGTCTTGCACCTTCGAGGTAAATCAACTAACTTCCATGTATGGTTAGCCATAATGGATTCGATCTCAGAGTTAATGGCCTCCATCCAGTAAGGGGCATCGGCGGAGGACATAGTTTGTTTGTATGTTAATGGATCGTCTTCTATCATAAATGTGTAGAAGTCTGGTCCAAAGGTTCTTGAGGTCTGTGACCTTTTGCTTCTTCTTGGTTCCTCCACTTGTTGATTAGTACTATTTTGCCCAAAATTATCAATATTTTGTTCATTATCCTCAAGAGAATTAGAGTTTTTAGTTTCCCTTGGTCTCTTTTGAGTATAATTTTCAGTTCCCGTTTTAAAGGATATACGTGTTCTAAAAATCTAACATTTCTCGACTCAATGATGGTATTTACATGAATATCATCAACTTCAGATTTGTATACCAAAAATCGATAAGCTGCACTGTTTTGTGCATATCCAATGAATACACAATCGATGGTTTTTTGTCCAATTATGACCTTCTTTTGTTTAGGTACCTCTACTTTTGCAAGACACCCCTACACTTTTAAGTATTTGTAGGATGGTTGTCTATTTTTCCAAAGTTCGTGGGGAGATTTAGATGTTTTCTTTCGTGGTATTTTATTTAAAATATGATTCGAAGAAAGAATAGCTTCTCCCCAGAAGTTAGCTGGCAAGCCAAAACTAATTAGTAAAACATTTATCATTTCTTTAAGAGTTCTATTTTTCCGTTTAGCTATACCGTTGGATTGAGGTGAACACAGGGCTGTAGTTTGGTGTATAATACCATGCTCAACGCAGAATTTCTCAAAGGGAAATTCATATTCTCCTCCTCTATCACTTCTTAAAGCTTTTATTTTCTTGTTGAGTTGATTTTCAACTTCTGCTTTATACTGCTTAAACATATCGAATTCCTCGTCCTTGCTTCTAAGGAGATACACATAACAGTACCTTGTGCAATCATCAATGAAAGTGATGAAGTACCTTTTTTCCTCCTCTAGTTTGACACATTTTTAAGTCACATACATCTGTGTGTATTAAGTCTAGAGGTTCGGTTTCTCTTTCAACATGATGAAATGAGGTTTAGTCAATTTTGCTTCAACACAAGTTTCACATTTATAACTTGGATCTATTGAAAACTTAGGTATAAAGTCTAAGTTAATCATTGTTCATAATGTATCAAAATTAACATGGCCTAATCTGGCATGCCATATATTAGAGGATTCAGCGATATAAATAGAAGAATTAACTTTATTATCACAATCCTTTGGTAAAACAGTTATTACATTCATTTTAAACAAGCCATCACTCACATATCCTTTCCAACATAAACTTTGTTCTTTGATAAACAAAGTTATCAGATACAAAGACTAACTTGAAGCCATTTTTGCTGAGTAGTGAACCAGAAACCAAATTCTTTCGAATGTCCGGGACGTGCAAAACTTCATTCAGCGTAAGTTCTTTTCTAGAGGTCATCTTTAGCACAATTCTGCCTTTTCCTTCTACCTTTGGTGTGGTGGAATTTCCCATAAACAGTTGTTCTTCTTGTGTCATAGGTTTATAGTTGGAGAACATCCACTTATTGGCGCAGATATGTTTTATGGCACCAGTGTCCACAAACCAGTCTTTGGAGTTTCCAATTAAGTTGCATTCAGAAATCACCGCAGATAAGTTCATTTTAGAAATGTCATCAGAGAGTTTCTCGCATTCGGTGATATTTGGTTGTTCTTTCTTTTTCTTTGGACCTCGGCAATCGATGGCCTTATGTCCTTTCTTTCTGCAGTTGTGATAGTTTCCTTCGAACTTCTTTGGTTTCTTTGTGTTCGGATTGTATTCCCGTTTCCGCTTGTTGTTTTTCTCAGTCTCGACTACATTTTCTTTTGCCACTATTGCATTGGTGGTTTTCTTTTCTGATTTCCTGCCATCCACTTCGATTCTAAGTCGAATTACAAGATCTTCCATAGTCATTTCCTTGCGCTTATGTTTTAGATAATTCTTGAAATCTTTCCACGACGGGGGTAGCTTTTCGATGGCAGTAGCCACTTGAAATGATTCGCTCAACGACAACCCTTCATCATGAATTTCATGTATTATTACCTGTAACTCCTGGATTTGACTGATAACGGTTTTGGCATCTATCATTTTGAAATTGAGGAACTTTCCGACAATGAACTTTTTCATTCCAGCATCCTCTGTTTTGTACTTTATATCCAGAGAAGCCCAGAGTTGTTTCAAAGTCTTCATTGTGTAATACACATTATACAGACTGTTATCCAGTCTATTTAATATGTAATTTTTGCATATGAAGTCCGAAGCGTTCCTTATGTTGAGTGCTTCAACTTTGGTTGCATCAGCCTCTACTTCTCCACTTCCAGAGTATCCTCAGTGCGAAATTGCGCAAGGTTAAGAGTCGTCAAGTAAAATAGCATTTTTTGTTACCAGTGTTTGAAATTTACTCCAGCAAATTTTTCTGGCCTCTCACCATGTGAAAAAGCGACAGTGGTTGTTGGAACTATTGTTCTGTTTTTAGTGGTGGCCACGGTTGGTTTGACTGCCATTTTTTACTATCTTGAGCCATTGTCTGAAATACACTGACTCCAATCTGTGACAAACAAAATACAAAATTCTGTTTCAAGATTGTAATTCGTAAGATCAAAAAGGTGTTAAGAAATTATTATTTTAGCAATGTCAGAAAAGTGTTACTAAATTGTATATAGAGAGTAGTATAGTAATGTTACAAGAGCATTGCGAAACTGTTGCAATTATGTTGATAAAACTGTTGCAAATATATGCAATACTGGTAAACCGATTACCGTTGATTTTTATCCGAGTCTAGTGAAACTGTTTCCTTGAAACAGAATTGCTCCCTCAATGGCGCTAAAGGGTCGATGAGCAACTATTTTCCAAGATGAAACGGACCAATCTCTGCAGTGTTGCGCTAGCAATTGCAGGGCAACGACGAACTCAAGAGAGGATTTTAAGAACAGAGTTTGGTGGAGAAAGAAATGTAGAAAATTATTCTATGTTCGTTTCTGATTTCGTTCTGCCTGTATATAGGCATAGGGAGGTGCCTATTCGAGGGGGAGGTGTATGTTTGAACGGTCGTGACTGTTGGAAATGTTGTGACCCTTTACCAGGCGGTGCGACCGTTTGAATTTTGAACAGGTAGAAATATAAAAGAAAACTGTTCGGTTTGAACAGCCACGCCAAGCTAACTGCAAAGTGCTAAGTGCCTTTAATACGCCACAAACATCCATTCTCCCACGTCGCGGGTGGCGCGCATGCGTGCGGGGTGGTGCGTTGCACCACTCGTCATGGCTTATGTCTCTCTTTGTCTGCATGAATTGTCATAATGTTCACATCTTAGTATATAAACATAAATATTTTATTATATTCTAAGATGTAGGACTATTCAACTTCCAAGGCAATTAATGCCTTCACATTTCCCAATAAAACTCATTCATTTCTAACAAATCATTGGTGCCAGAATCTAATGATGAGTTCTGTGATGTCTTCAATAGACTAGAGATTATGAAGATGTGTCCCTATAGATCTCCATTATTAGAAGCTTTTACTTTTCAGTAGAACAATACCAGATCTAATGAAATCTTCCTTCTGTTGTGCAGATAAAGAAAACAAAAGGAGAGCATGATGGCCAAGTTAAAGAAAAAAATATTAAATTTATGATTTATAAATGGGAATTTTTTTAAAATGCAATTTAATAATGTTGGTTGAATGAAATTGACGATTGTTAACGTGATTTCTATCAATTATGATGGTAAAGCTAATTGGGAATGTAATTGTAGAGCTTAAATTGGAAATAATCGTAAAGTTTAATAAGGAAGAAAACAAATGACTATTGAATTTAAATTCCAATGATTGGAATAATAAATGTAAAAAAAAGAATATTTTTTATAAATAGATATAGTTGTATGTGATATGTCGTTTGTTAGGAAGTGAAATTTTATAAATACTGGTTGCAAAATAGAATTTACAAATAAAGTGAATATGAATTGGAAATTTGAGAACTTAAGTTTTAGAGTTTTGAAATTGGTTTTCAAAGATTTTGGAATATAATATTAGTATTATTTGGAAGTATTTTCGGATAAAAATAT
Source organism: Allium fistulosum (assembly GCA_030737815.1). Taxonomy (NCBI): domain Eukaryota; kingdom Viridiplantae; phylum Streptophyta; class Magnoliopsida; order Asparagales; family Amaryllidaceae; genus Allium; species Allium fistulosum. Next base: position 1,349,706,751 of record CM060902.1, on the reverse strand, counting down.
TTTCAATGGGATTTGAAGGAAATTTTTTAAGAATTTTAAAAAGGAAGTAAGTTATGTACTCCCCTCTTTTGTCGTTGGAAAATAATTTCGGTGATGACTGCACAGGATCATCGACGTTCATTTTTGAGTTTCAAAGTGGGAAGACCACAATAGTAGCTTTGTACACACTTGTTTTAGTGAAAAAAAATTTAAATTTAAATTTCTAAACATGATTTAATATATATAAAAGATATGACTGTATATATATGTATGTGTGTATATATATATATATATATATATTTCAAGATGATTTGAAATGTAACCCGGTATTTAGTTCTTAAGTTTTCATAAATTAGGGATTTCAATTATTGTAATGAAATGCAATCTTAACTATTTTAATAGTTGGAAACTTCTAAAATGAGAAATAAGAAATTAGAGGCTAAGTGTTTATTGAAACTGTAAAGAAATTGGAGATTTATCACTTGTAAATTAAAAGATAATGAAAATTAAGAAGATGCTAACTATTGGACATTTTGTTAACTAAAATGAATAAGATAAATTTGTATAACACTCAGTTACATTCTAAAAACATACGTACATATTATTAGGAACTGGAGATAGTGGGTTTGATGACAACAGCCTTTGTAACTTATTTTATTATAACTTATATACTAACACTATTGTCTAGATATATATGAATGTTATTATGCAGGATATATATAAGGCAGGTACTGATTTTGAAGACTGTACAGTATAAAGATCAAGTATGAAGACTCATCAGTATCAAGATCAAGATTTCAAGATAAGTGTCTAGTTTATTATTAAACTTCATAATAGCACGGAAATCTTCATTCCATATTTCATTTGGGATGGAACCCATTTCTATCTTCTTAGTGGCTTACAAACCCACGACAAGTAGCTTACAAACCTACGGCAAGTGGCTTACAAACCCACGAACATCCTGGTTTTGTACAAGTTCTCGAGTCCTGATGTGATGAGATATTCTGCAGGAAGAAGCTTGCAAAACTACTTCAAAATGGTTTTTCAAAATGATTTTCAAAACTGCTTTTCAAAATGTTTTAGCCTTAAAATATTCTTTGTCTTTGTTTTTAAATAAACTTTTGTTTTAAACTTCGTTTTTTTTTAAAACTATCTTCTGATTTTTAAACATTCTTTTATAATAGATATATACTTGAGATTTATAATCAAATTTATATATACATTCTAAAAATATAATTGTATACTCTTCTTTATTTCAAAACATAGGAAAATTAGTTTATTTTACTCCAGAATCATTTAATCTTGTTTTCCTTTCAATACCATTTTCAAAACAAATTTTACATTGTTTTTAACTAAGGGATGTCGACATCATGGGATACCCCATGTCGACATGGTGGCCGTTAAATTCAAAAGTTTCAATTTTCAAAAGAAGTGTCTATTCGTTTAAATCTCTTCACGAATGGTTATGACCGTTACTGGTCTATAAATAGCCTTCACAAACGAATTGTTTAACTAAAAATTTTTCATATTTTCTTCACTCCTTCTTCTCCACAAATCCATATTCTAAAATTTTCATATTTTTAAGATCGTGCCGAAATTCTGCCGAATTCTCAAGTGAATCAAATTAGAATCTCATTCTTGTTTGATTCTCTGCCCTCTCTCGAAGATCAAAGTGCTATTCAGAGTTATAGGATCAATTTGTAATCAAAAGTTTATCGAGTCTCTCTATAAGGTGTGGTTGTGTCTGGAAATCAATTGGGTAATCTTGTGGCCCGTAAATCAAGAGAGTTTGCCCCGAACTCGTGAGACAGGAGGGTACCTCAAGGCCTTTAGAAACTGAGGATTGTAATCTCGACTTTGGTATAATAAAAATCTGTATGAGGTGTTCTGCCTTGGTACAGGACTGGATGTAGGGTAACTCCGAACCAGTATAAGATCCGGTGTGTTCTTTCCTTTTACTGCTTTTTATTTACTTTTTGCATCTGTGTTTGATTCTATGATTGTTCTGTGATTAAGTTCTGCATTTATTTGTGTCATAATTTTAATTTAGTCCATATAAGTCATAGAATCCATTAAACACTATTCACCCCCTTCTAGTGTTAAATTAGCCTTAAGATCCTTAATCCTGACTCCCTTTCAATTGGTATCAAAGCAAGGTTTCATAGATTTCATAATCTGAAACTTGAAAAGTTAAAAATGGCATTTTTAGAAAATTTTATTAATACTAGTTTGAATCTATGCATTTCATCAAAGTATCAGAAGTCTGCATATAGTTTTTATGAAAAATCAAGTTATCTACCGAATTGGTTTATTATGCAGGAACAGACATGTTACATAGTTTTTGAAGAATCAACAACCAATGGACAAACTGTGAAAATTGAGAAAGATAAATGGATACTTCATAGTGGCTGTTCAAGGCATATGACTGGAAATCCCGAGATACTCAATGACATTATATATCAAGATGGTGGATTGGTCAACTTTGGAAACAACTCAAAAGGATATGTGATTGGCATCAACAATGTCGGTAATTCTAAACTCCTCTTATTTCTGATATTTTGCTAGTTAGGAATTTAAAACATAATCTACTTAGTATAAGTCAACTATGTGATAAAGGATTTAAAATTAAATTTGGAAAAGATAAGTGTCACATCGAAGATAATAAGTCAAATATTATCTTTGAAGGAATTAGGAAGAAAAACATTTACATCCTTAGTATGAAAGTTTCAAATGATAAATTATGTCTTTTGGCTAATACAAGTGACCCTTGGATTTGGCATAAAAGATTTGGTCATTTAAATTTCAAACTGTTATCTAGGTTATCAAAACTTGACTTAGTTAGAGGTCTTCCCAAGTTAAACTTTAAAGTAGATAGTATATGTGATGCTTGCCAATTAGGAAAACTAAAGAAAAGTTTATTTAAATTAAAAGATATGATTTCTACTTCTAAACCTCTAGAATTACTTCATTTCGATTTATTTGGTCCATCTCAAGTTCAATCAATTAATCACAATAAATATGTTTTTGTAATTGTAGATTATTATTCTAGATATACTTGGACAATTTTTCTTAAACTTAAAACTGATGCTTTTGAATTATTTAAGAATTTTGCTAAAAGAATTCAAAATCAATTTTCTTTAAAAATAAAAACTATTCGTAGTGATCATGGTGGAGAATTTGAAAATGAAAATTTTGAGAATTTCTGTAATAAAAAAGAATCACTCATTATTTCTCTTTTCCAAGAACTCCACAACAAAACGGAGTGGTAGAACGTAAGAATAGAACGATTCAAGAGTGTGCTAGAACAATACTTTCTGATAGTAACTTACCTAAAAACTTTTGGGCTGAAGCAGTCTCTACAGCTTGTTATATATTAAATAGGATTTTAATTAGACCATTAACTAATAAAACACCATATGAATTACTTTACAATAAGAAACCCATAGTAGATTATTTTAAAGTTTTTGGTAGTAAGTGTTTTATTCTTAATACAAAAGATAATTTAGATAAATCTGAACCTAAATCCGACAAAGGTATCTTTATCGGATATTCTAATAGAAATAAAGCATTTAGAGTTTATAATTTAAGAACTAACACTATTGAAGAAACAATGCATGTATCTTTTGATGAAAATTTTAAAGATGCTGTACAAATAGAAGATTTTGTAACTTTAAATAATGAACCTAATGAAACTAATTGTGAAATCATTCAACCTAATAAAAGAATTAGACTATTAAAAGATCATCCTGTAGAAAATATACTAGGAAATATTGAATCTATAGTTAAAACAAGAAATCAATTAAATAGTATGGGTAATGTAGCTTTTATATCAACTATTGAACCTAAAAATCCAAAGGAAGCATCATCTGATGATTCATGGATTCTTGCTATGCAAGAAGAATTGAATCAGTTCACTAGAAATGATGTTTGGGAACTTGTTCCTAGACCTGAGGATAAAAGTATAATTGGAACAAAATGGGTTTATAAAAATAAAATGAATAAACTCGGTGAGGTCGTGAGAAATAAAGCTCGTTTAGTCGCGCAAGGTTATTGTCATGAAGAAGGAATTGATTATGACGAAACCTTTGCACCCGTAACAAGACTAGAAACTATCAGGATTCTACTTGCTTTCGCAAATTACAATAATTTCAAGTTATATCAAATGGATGTTAAAAGTGCTTTTCTAAATGGTTTTGTAAAAGAAGATGTTTATGTTGAACAACCTCTACTTTTTGAAAATAATGAATTTCCAAATCATGTATATAAATTAAAGAAAGCTTTATATGGTCGGAAACAAGCTCCTAGAGCCTGGTATGAAAGACTAAGATCTTATTTACTACAATCTGGTTTTGAAATTGGTAAAATAGATACAACTCTTTTTATTAAAAGAAACAAAAATGATATTCAATTAGTACAAATATATGTAGACAATATAATATTTGGGTCAACTAATAACATAATGAATAAAGAATTTTCAGATATAATGACTAAAGAATTTGAAATGAGTCATATGGGAGAACTAAGCTTCTTCTTAGGACTCCAAATCAAACAATTAGATAAAGGAATTTTCATTAGTCAAGAAAAATATGCAAAGGATTTAATCAATAAATTTGGATTGACCACTTCTAGTGGGAAACCAACTCCAATGACAACTAATGTAGCTTTAAGTAAAGAAGATAAATCAAAAGATGTTGATCAAAAATTATATAGGGGAATGATTGGTTCGCTGCTTTATATAACAGCAAGTCGTCCTGACATCATGCATAGTGTCTGTCTCTGTGCAAGATACCAATCTCAACCTAAAGAAACTCACTTAAAAGCTGTTAAAAGAATTTTAAGATATGTAAAATATACTTTAGATCATGGTTTATTTTACCCTAAAAATGATGTATTTGATTTAATTCCATATTGTGATGTTGATTACACTGGTTGTAAATCAGACCGAAAAAGTACAAGTGGAACTTGTCACTTTCTAGAACATTCTCTGGTTTCCTGGTTTAGTAAGAAGCAAAACACTGTATCCTTGTCAACAACTGAAGCAGAATATATATCTGCTGCTTTGGCTTGTTCTCAAGTTATATATATGCAACAAACGTTAAAAGATTTTGGATTAACTATAACTAAATCACCAATTTATTGTGATAATACTAGTGCAATAAACCTATCTTAAAATCCAACTCATCATGCTACAACAAAACATATTGATATTAGACATCATTTTCTTAGAGATAATATAAGTAAAGAAGTCATAACTCTTGAATATTTTAATACTGAAAAACAAATTGCTGATATATTAACCAAACCATTAAATGAACAAAACTTTACTAAATTTAGAAGAGAATTAGGTATATGTTCATTAACTGAAATATAAATTATAAATAATACAAGTATAGTTAATAATTAATATAAATAAAAATTTCTCAAAAATTGAACTGGGCATGTCAACATGACCCATCCCCCTATGTAGACATATATGCCGAGATTTTCAAATTTAAATTTCCCTCTAAAATTAGTTATTTGGTTATATATTTATATATTTCGACTTTTACTCCTTTTCTCTGTTCTATTCTCTGTAATAAACTTCTAAAACAGTAAATTAATGGCTTCCTCTTCTAATAATGAACCTTCTTCACCCACTTCTCCTCATTCTGGCCCTTTTCAACGTTCCACACACGTACGAGTCATCAAATTACAAGAGAAGATGAAAGATTTGCTTCAAATGATGACAGAAATTCAAGTGAATCAACTTGAATGGCTAGAGAACAAGATAGGCAAGGCATAATTCTTAGGAATTTACAAAAGTTCCTTATGGATAACCATGCCAATCCTATTGTCATCGAAGAATCATCACAAGCCATGGATTCTGAAGAAGAAGAGCCTCTAGAAGAACCACAAGAGGATCAAGAAGAAGAACATCCTCTGCCGAATTCGGATGTTCATGTGGACGAAGACGATGGCGTGATTTGCGTTGGAGAGGTCCTTTTTGACGCTAATGGGAACTTGGTCGAACAACGTGGAAACTTTTGTCTCCATTATCCAAATTGTTCGGTCCATAAATCACCAATAGTTAAGGGTCCTCGTTAAATGTTTTTCATTTTTGTTTTTCTCTTTCTAGATTATATATTGGTTTGTTAGTTTGTATATAAAGTGTTATCTTAATTAATGTTCTTCTAAAAACAATCTTTGGTGTATAAAATCTTGAATTCCATTTAACTTAGGATGCTATATTTCACTCATACATAGTTATTATTCTTATATCATATGTTTGTTTATCTCATTTTCTATTAAGTTAAAGGTTTATAGGTTATTGTTTTGTTGATGACAAAGGGGAGAAGTTATATAAAATAGTAGGCTTGGAGTAAGGGGGAGTTGTTGGTGTAAGGGGGAGTTATGGTATGATCGAAGTGGTAAGTATATTTTATAAAGTTGTCATCATCAAAAAGGGGGATATTGTTAGGAACTGGAGATAGTGGTTTTGATGACAACAACCTTTGTAACTTATTTTATTATAACTTATATACTAACACTATTGTCTAGATATATATGAATGTTATTATACAGGATATATTTAAGGCAGGTATTGATTATTGAAGACTGTACAGTATAAAGATCAAGTATGAAGAGATCAAGTTTGAAGACTCATGAGTATCAAGATCAAGATTTCAAGATAAGTGTCTAGTTTATTGTTAAAACTTCATAATAGCATGGAAATCTTCATTCCGTATTTCATTTGGGATGGAACCCATTTCTATCTTCTTAGTGGCTTACAAACCCACGACAAGTAGCTTACAAACCTACGACAAGTAGCTTACAAACCCACGAATATCCTGGTTTTGTACAAGTTCTCGAGTCCTGATGTGATGAGATATTCTGCAGGAAGAAGCTTGCAAAACTACTTCAAAATGGTTTTTCAAAATAATTTTCAAAACTTCTTTTCAAAATGTTTTATCCTTAAAATATTCTTTGTCTTTATTTTCAAATAAACTTTTGTTTTAAACTTTGTTTGTTTTTAAACTATCTTCTGAGTTTTAAATATTCTTTTATAATACATATATACTTGAGATTTAAAATCAAATTTATATATACATTCTAAAATATATATAATCTTCTTTATTTCAAAACATAGGAAAATTAGTTTATTTTACTCCAGAATCATTTCATCTTGTTTTCCTTTCAATACCATTTTCAAAACAAATTTTACATCGTTTTTAACTAAGGGATGTCGATATCATGGGATACCCCAAGTCGATATGGTGGCCGTTAAATTCAAAAGTTTCAATTTTCAAAAGAAGTGTCTATTTGTTTAAATCTCTTCACGAATGGTTATGACCGTTACTGGTCTATAAATAGCCTTCACAAACGAATTTTTTAACTAGCAATTTTTCATATTTTCTTCATTCCTTCTTCTCCACAAATCCATATTCTAAAATTTTCATATTTTTAAGATCGTGCAGAAATTCTGTCGAATTCTCAAGTGAATCAAATTAGAATCTCATTCTTGTTTGATTCTCTGCCGTCTCCCGAAGATCAAAGTGCTATTCAGAGTTATAAGATCAATTTGTAATCAAAAGTCTATCGAGTCTCTCTATAAGGTGTGGTTGTGCCTGGAAATCAATTGGGTAATCTTGTGGCCTGTAAATCAAGAGAGTTTGCCCCGGACTCGTGAGACAGGAGGGTACCTTAGGGCCTTTAGAAACTGAGGATTGTAATCTCGACTTTGGTATAATAAAAATCTGTATGAGGTGTTCTGCCTTGGTACAGGACTGGATGTAGGGTAACTCCCAGTATAAAATACGGTGTGTTCTTTCCTTTTACTGCTTTTTATTTACTTTCTGCATCTGTGTTTGATTCTGTGATTGTTCTGTGATTAAGTTCTGCATTTGTTTGTGTCATAATTTTAATTTAGTCCATAAAAGTCGTAGAATCCATTAAACACTATTCACCCCCCTCTAGTGTTAAATTAGCCTTAAGGTCCTTAATCTACACTCCCTTTCACACATATATACTAATATAATAAGGAGAAAAATTAAAGTAAATCAATCCAAAAGAAAAATTAAGGAACAAAGTTGGCAATCAAAAATGAGACTAAGAAAACATAGAGAGGAGCTAGTGATTAGAAGTCTATTATTTTCAGATTCGTATAAAGGTGAGTGATTTAACACACTCGCGAATCTTAAACCTTCTTATGTTAGTTGAATTAAATTTATGATGTGATAAGAATATTATTGGTTGCTGTTTGGTAGTTTAATTTGACATTTTAATTTAATTTGATTTTTTATTGAATTTAGTTGTCATTTAAATTAATATTGAATTTAAATTGTTAATTAAATACCTAATAATGATAACCCATTAATTGTTGTGATTTATTGGCTGATTTGGATGATGATTGTGATGGACGTTTATTTGTTGACATTTATGGATGATTGGATGTTTATATCTCTGTTATCACTATAGGTTGAAATGATACATACCCGAATGGTCTTACAGATTAGTGAATAATCATTATGGGTTGAAATGATAAACCCGAGCGATTTTATTTATTTAGAAATTGTTGATTTAGGATACGGGTTGAAATGATATATACCCGGAAAATTAACTATTTTGGGGTTGAAATGATACATACCATATCACTTGACCATAGGGTAGAAAATTATATACGGACACCGTAGGTCGGTTTTAAATTATTTTCTAAATAGTAAAGTACGTTTGATTTTTAAATTTGATTTTTAAATTTAATTTAATGATTTTATTTATAATTTATATTTGGAAAATAATTTATTTTATATGTTTTAAAGTTTCAAATTTTAAGTTAATATATGGTTTAAAAGTAAATTTAAGATTTTACTTATAATTTTATTTAGTTTTAAAAATATATTTTAAATAGTTTAAAATATTAATTCAATAAAATATTTAATATAGTTTTAATATAAATATATATATATATATATATTAAATTTAATTTAATATAATAAAAATAGTTTTGATTTATGACAATAAATATATACTTTTATAAAACTTTAATAAATAAAATATTTTTGTAAAAGGATAAAGGGTTTTTTATAAAAGAACTTGTATAAAGGGATTTAGAAGCGGGTTAAAGGAATTTGTGTAGAAGATTATGAAATGAAGAAAAGTTGAAAATTGTTTTGGAATTTATAAATAGCTTTATAAATGGTTCTAAAGCATATAAACAGTTTATAAATGGTCCAAGAGAGATTTATAAATTATTTTCGAAATTGATTGAAAGAAATCTTCCTCGGTATTTACGAAGATATTTATACTTTTGGAATAAGTATATGGATATCTTGATATGAAGGTATAAACAATTTTCTTGATTTGTTATTATAAATGTTTTATAAAATGACCATGGTGTGAAAAATACAATAATTGGTTGTTAAAGAAACCGTGGTCGGATATTGTCATACTCTCTGCCAATTCCGAAACCACTTTAACAACTGTGCACGTGGTGGAGAATCCAAAATGAAGTAGGATGGTTTGGCGAACACTACTGTATGAGGTAAGAACGTAGCCCTGACCCCCTTGGCTCAGCTTGATATGACTAAAACAGGAGCTATACTGGGCCAAGTGAGGTCGCTCCTCCGATCGGGTACATTTCTTCGATACCATATCTGTTACTTTGTGATTGATTGGTGGCCACCTTCGATTTGATTATGGGAGTGTGTTACAAGGTGGGCGATAGTAGCTACTATGCTTATCACCAGTCCGGGAGTGCAAAACGGTAGAATCCTACCTTGGGCATTGCCTCGCGTGCCTTATCATATGCCTTATCGAGCCCATTACGATTATGGTTTGTGTCGTATCTATGGAGTGCTCCCTGATAGCCCACTGGTTTGGTGGAGTTTATAGTACTGTATAGACTACGACATTTATAAAAATGTGTTAAGGGGGATACGGGTAACGCCTTAACGCTATTTTAATACTTTACTTTACCGATAGACACTACATATATATAGCGTATTTTACTACATATAGATAGTTTAACGGATCCTTGGAGATGGAAAATCCCGAAACATCTCTTAAGTTATTGCACGCACGTTATACACTGATAGGAGATGTAAAATCCCGTAAACATCTCTGAAGCCATTACACTCATATTTATTTACTGTTGATTTAACTTACATAAGCTCTTTTAGTTCTGACTCGAGTGTTTTGTCTTTTCATTACGTTCGGGTCAGCCTGAGTTTTTTTAGTGTTGAAGACATTATTCTAGAGGATGAAGATGGATTTAAGTATTATATTATTAGCACTATTCCACTGTATCATGTTGTTCCGCTGCATTATCCTATTATACCTGCTGTATGTATAACTCTGATTGTGTTGTAAAAGTGTAATCAGATGTTATTTGTAAAACAGCTTCATGAACTGTTTATTTAATTATTATATTTTGTCATTCCGCTATGAGATTCTATGTTTTTCCTTCTTTTCTCTTATTTTCTTATTTACCCCATTAACAATCCTCTCTTTTGAATGGTTTGAGTTGATATGTGTGGTTTATTGTCGATTTAAACCGTCCAAAAATGTGGGTCGTTATGAAGTACAAATGTAAGGCATATGCACATTATCAATAGAAATATATTATCATTTAAAACTTGTTTTACAATTTTTACACTTGGATGTCCACCTTTACAATGCCAAACATCAAATTTCTTACAGTTTTCTCTCTGTTTGATTTCAGAAACATTACACTCCTTATTTGCAGAATTTCTCGAATTAGCAACATTGAATTGGTAAAGTCCCCTAACTTCTCTACTCTACAAGAGAATTTCCCTAGTTAGAATGTCTTTGATTAAACAAAATGTTGGATAAAATTAGAAATAAACATTGTTATCCTTTGCAAATTGAGATAGACTTATTAAGTTCTTTTTTATTAGGGGAACTCTTAATAAATTGTTGAGATAAAATTGTCTTTTGCTTTTTATACATGCACATCTAGTGTGTGTAATTGTAATGGGCTTACCATTTCCCATATGTAAAGAATGCATACCTTTGTACTCTTTGTTGCCAAGATTTAGATTACTAAGCCTATTGGTCACATGATTTGTTATCCCTGTGTCTGGATACCAGTTTTCATCTTGAATGTCCTCCATTTTTGCTGATTCTGCATTTAGAGTGTCTGTGTGACTTTTTCCCTCTTGTTTTGTGTTGATCATATTAACATTTGGAGTGAAATTTCTTGAGTTGTTATTGCCTTGTTGTGATGGTATATAACTTACATCAAATCTGAAGTAGCACTTTTTGCACCATGTCCATACTTTTCACAAATTTGACATCTAAGTCTATTATTGTTATTATTGCTCCACCTTCCTCTTCCTCTGCCTCTGAATTGCATATTTCCTCTTTGATAACCACTTGTTTGATTTTTTGCATCGGTATTTCTTTCTTGATTTTTGCTTCTGCTGTTGCTCACAAAATTGGCAGAGAATTTTGAGATTGCAAGTTTATTTTATTCAATTCTTCCCTCATGAGCAAGAAGAGTGGAATGTACATATTGGATAGATGGAGTAACCTCTTTTGATGATATTACAGCAACAACAAACTCATATTCATCATCAAGTCCCGCTAATATGCATAGAACTTGCTCTGTGTCAGTAATTTTGTGACCAATAGAGGCTAGCTAATCACAGAGAGTTTTGATCTTTGTCAAGTAATCTCTCATAGATAAGTTTTCTTTCCTACAATTCTGCAGATGTCTTTTATAGTACATTACCTTGGCTGCAGATTGTGTATTGAATACTTGTTCAATTGTTAACCAAATTTTATATGCACTTTTGCACCCAATCAGTTGTGGTAGTTGTTTGCACTAACTAATGACAACAACCAAGAACTGTTTTGACTATCTTGTCTCTGATAACTTGTATGTTCTTGATTACTGACAAGCCTTCCTTCTTGATTTGTGATGTATTTAGGTGGTATGGCAAAAGTTCCAAGGACATGGTCTTCAAGTTCATATCCTTTGATTGCAGTCTCGATTTGAAATTTCCAGAGGAGATAGTTTGAGTCATCCAATTGTATGTTAATTAACTGACTTTGAGGCTTGATGATTGACTTGATCAGATCTTGAGTACTGTTCTGGATAGTTTTAGAATTGCTTGGGGTTGAATTTGTTGAAGTGTTGCTTGAATTATCTTGATTTCCCTCTGCCATGATGCAGAGGTGATGTGTTAGGTTGAGCTGAGGGTTTCAGATATGGAAAACTGACAGCTATACAGCCAGACTGTCTGGATGGAGAAGTTTTCCTAACAGGAAGTTTCTTGGCGAGGCAAAGTATCAGTGATGAGGCTGAATTCGCAAAAAAACCAACTGCAGCACTTCTTGATCTTGAGGCAGGTATGACTAACTGCTTAAAGCAGTAAAAGATGATGAGAATTCGAATTCTTGAATTCTCAAATGATTCAAAAGCGCAGCCTAATCTCCAAATGATGACAATAGATCCGATGGGATTGATGGCAAGGCGTTTCTTGCTGTTAAGCAAATTTCTCAAGCTCCGATACCAAATTAGAATTTTGATAAAATGAATTTTATTGATATCTGATGTATACTGATACAAGAATGAGAATAATGTTTGTTACATTCATTACATCAGTATTTATATTACAAATGATATTTAAGTGGGCTGAGAGAATGAGCCCAATTGCCTGAGACCATTAGATGCATATCTCCTCTTATCTGACTATTGAGCATTGATACTTTAGTGAATATCATATATTTCAGTCTCATTCTCTCTTATTGTTGACTGTCGCGTTGATTTGGTTAGTGAATCTTATTAATTACTGACATACTAATGATGTCATTTGATAATTTGCATTTTTTTAGTGGTGCATGCATGTCACCTCTGTGCCCAGTTTAAAATTTCATGCAGTGTGATATATTAGTTTAGGAGGCCTTCGCAGCCATATTTTGGTCTGTTCGTATTGGGACACATCCGATGTCCCAATGGTGTTAGCTCTGTTTCTAGCTTTGTTATGGAAATGATAAGGGAAGGTACGTTGACGTCGGATGCGTCTCCACGGTTGACATCACCAGCCATTGATTTCTTTTCTCCTCCACATTCTCCCTTCAAATACTCCGTTCAAATTCTCCGCTCAAAAGCTCTGCTTAGATTTCTTGTTCCCGTTCGTTACAAACTCGGTAGTGTTTTGCAAATCCAACCTTGGATCGATCATAACTCGGAATCTACAAGTCCAAATGCTACCAAATTTTCACAGGAGCTTGCGTACCACCTCTATTTGGTCTATGATCGATCTCGGCCCAAATGGATGTGTTTTGGATCAATACGAAATGAGTGCATATCGATCATGGATCGATCCCAATCAACATCGGATTGATCTAGTAGGCCCGCCCATGTGAGAGAAGGAGTCTTCCAAGATTTGAGCCAGATATTTGCAGCCAACACCTATAAATAGCGACCCTAGACTTACAAAAAATGGAATTTTGGCTTCTCTACGCTGATAATCTGCCGAAATCATTACTATACTTCAGTTGTACTGTTCTAATCTCTTGTAATCAGCAAGTGAAATTCAATAAACATCAATCATTTCATAGTGGACGTAGGCACTACGCCGAACCACTCTAAATTTGCGTGTTTCTGCATTTTTTCTTTTCTGCAGAATGGTGTGTTTGTTAGATCTGCCTTATTTTACATTTATTTTTTTCATTTTATCTCTTCAAACACATCTGAAGAGTGTTGTGCCCAATTTTGGTACAAACAACCCTAATCCTATTTGCTAACTTGATTAGGCTAAAATCCTAATCCTACCCATTGATCGGCCTTTCCTATCTCTATTATGCCACTATGAACCAATCATGTTGGTCCCACAACAGAAGACACCTCTTAGCGCTTAGGATGTAGTAGCGAATTATTAACTTTAATCGATGCCACACGCTCGGTCATCGCCTGTACACACTAGCTGTCACCCTCTATTTGACCCTTTATTTACCCTAATCAGCATAAGCGAGCCCAACCTCACCCACGTGTGAGACCATCAGTCCTCGACCTAAAAGGGAATGCTGCCGGTACTGGTCCTAACAAAAAAATCTTCTAACTTTGCGCCCCTTGCCCAAATCCCCAAATTTGAGCCTCTATCTATTGGCCACTTATTTATCCTAATCTGCATAAACGTGCCCAGCCTCACCCATGTGTGAGACCATCAGTCCTAGACCTGAAAGGGAATGCTTCCGGTACGGGCCACTACTGCTATATTTGCTTATTAACTTAATCCAAGATCTAAGTTTTAAAATAAGCCCCTTCTGTTATTTCTTTCTTTCTAATTATAACCTGCGTGTCATAATTGTTCTTGCAACTGTTACTCTCCTATTTTCTCTTTTTAGTTATAACCACTTGTTATAATCATGCTTGCAAATATCCAAAATTTGCCTATTTCAGTCCATCTCGATTTTATTTCAGTTTTTCTCATTTTACATTTGATTTCTGTAAATTATTGTTTTCCTATTTTAATCCATATTTACGAATTCTTCTCTTTTTAATATTTTATTCGCGTCAAAAAGGATTAATTCTCTATAAAAAGAAACTAACATTTACAGGCAATGTTCCAACTTAAAACAGATGTAAATAACCGTAAATAACTGTAAATAACTATACATACTTCAAATAACGGAAATAAATAACCGAATAAAAATAGACTAAAACGAACTTCTGAAATTTACTTAAACACTAACTGTAAATAAACTTACATAAAAACTGTCTCAAAATTGTAAAAACTACAACTATTGAGAACCCTATTATTTTAAATTGCTTATAAATCTAAAATAATTATAAAACACTCATCTGTGCTCCTTAGCTCTAACCCTAGGCCTTCCTGGATCCACTTTTAGGGTGTAAAATATTTTTATTGAAAAGATTTCCTCCCAAGAAAATTTTTCTATTTAGTGTTCAGCCTCAGGCAATGAACCCAATTGGGAGAAAATCTGAATGAGAAAAATAGCTAGGCGTAGGGTTCTATTTATAATGTGGCTTAGAGATCTCAGACCGTCGGATTTTAGGATTGAATCTGGTGCAACCACGTCAGAGGTTCGCTGCGAATCATTGGATCCAAAAACAATGCTTCAGATCACATGAAAATCAACTTTGGATCCATCGGCTCGCTCCTGGACGTTTTTACGTCCAAGAGGGAAATGCTGGTCGACCCGACCTTGGCAAGGGTCGACCCCGTAGCGTCTTTTTTTTCGTTTAAATATATTTTTATTTTATTCTGATATTTTGTTTCTCCCGTAACTTCTCCATACTGACTCGGATTTCGACAAGTTATATATGGAAATTTATCAGAAAATTGCAGCGGACCCAATGGTGCAACTCCCATAGCTAAATTTTGAAAATTCAAAAAATGCTCATTTTCACCGTTTAATAATTATTTTGGCTATTTAATTATCTAAAAATGAGGGGTGTTACATTCTCCCCTCCTTAAAGGATTTCGCCCGTGAAATCTCCAAGGACAGAAGAATGAAATAAATATTTTCATCCAAATTCCACAACCACATATTCAACCATCATCCATTTCATCCATTGTCCTTAAGCTTTTTAATGCAATTTATGATATATGCAATAGTATAGTGTCAATGACCCTAACTAATGCAAAAGATTAGGTGGTCTACTGATTCAGTCGACCAACTTTTTATGTGCTCATGTCCGTGCCATGTATCTAAATGAATGCAAATTCCCTAATGACAACTAATAGTTCTATATGCGTGCTACAATCATCATCAAAATGCAATAATCATATGATAATCACCCATTCATAGAAAATATGAAATAAAAATGCAAGTGCACACACATCTATATGCATATGCTTTAGTGACCTAGTTAGGCCGATCTCTAAGAGATAATAGTGCCTAGTGTGTGTATATGCGTCCATTAGCATCCACTAGCAAACACTTGCAACCACTTGCATCCAACATGCATAACATGTTCTAGTAACATGTTTACATTTAGTCCTACCATCCATAGGTTAAATCCTAAAATCTACCCTCCCAATGGATACTAAAGGAAAGAACCTATTCAAAACTAAAGATGGAAATAGGAAATTCAAGACGTACCATCGAAGAGATGCAGATAAGAGATACGTATTTTCTCCCCAGCCTCCCACATAGCGTCCTCAATACTATCTCCCCACTGCACCTTAACTAAAGGGATTTCTTTATTCCTAAGCTTCTTGATATCATGTCCAACGATCTTGGAAGGAACGCGACGAACTGATGTTTCTCTCTCCACTTCAACTTCCTCAAGTTGGCTAGGTTCCACTACCTCTGCTGAATCATGTAAGCACTTTCTCAAGTGCGAAACATGAAAAACATCATGAACTCTCACGAGCCTCTCCGATAGCTTTATCCGATACGCCATCTTCCCTACCCTTTCCACAATGGGGAACGGTCCTACGAATCTGGGAGCAAGTTTCCTACTTGATCCAAACCTCACTACCTTTCTTACCGAAGACACCTTAATGAAAACCAAATCTCCTACCTCGAACTCAATATCCCTTCTCCGCTTATCTGCATAGGATTTCTGTCTATCTTGGGTCGTCTTCACTCTTCTTCTAATCAAATCAAACTTTTCCGAAGTCTCTCTAACCATGTCGGGACCAAGTAGCAATCTTTTTGTAGACTCCAACCAACACGAAGGCGACTTGCAAGGTCTTCCATAAAGGGCTTCAAAAGGAGCACTCCCAATGCTAGCCTGAAAACTATTGTTATAAGCGAATTCCACTAAAGGAAGGTGCTCCTCCCAAGTCCCTCCAAAATCAAGAATGCACATCCTCAACAAATCTTCAAGAACTCTATTAACTCTCTTCGTTTGGCCATCCATTTGAGGGTGATAGGGCGTACTCAATCTAAGTTGTGTCCCTAAAGCCTCTTGCAAGCTCCTCCAAAACTTGCTAGTAAAGATAGGGTCTCTGTCGCTCACTATGCTAGAGGGAACTCCATGAAGTCGGACTATCTCACGAACGTATATGGATGCCAAATAAGGTGTTGTCCTCTTACTCTTGACCGGAATGAAGTAGGCGCTCTTAGTCAAACGATCTACAATCACCCAAATACTGGTATTCTCCTTCCTATATTAGGGTAAACCATCTATGAAGTCCATCGAAACACTATCCCACTTCCATTCGGGTACATCCAATGGTTAAAGAAATCCGCCAGGCCTCTGCTGCTCCGCCTTAACCCTTTGGCACACAAGACAATTAGCCACAAAATCTGCTACATACTTCTTCATGCCACTCCAATAAAACACTCTCTTCATGTCCCTATACATCTTATCACCACCCGGATGAATAGTCATCCGAAAATGGTGTGCTTCTACTAGAACCGCACTCATCAAATCACCGGTACGAGGGACACAAAGTATTCCATCTCTCCTTAGCCACCCTTTACTATAGATGGAATAACATTGGAGATGTCTAGAGACCTTTCTACTAAATCCTATCTAGAATATCCACAAGCTCTGAATCCTCTCGCTGCCTTGAGCCAATATGATCTATGAGGGTAGGCTTAACCTTAAGTGCTGCCAATAATCAGGAGTAATGTCCGTAAAGGGCTTAAAATCAGAGATGGAAATAAACTCTAGGCTTTTCTACTCCACGAACATTGGGCTAAAGGTTGTTCTCTTCCTACTTAATGCATCCGCAACCACGTTCCCCTTGCCAGAGGTGTAAGCTATCTTAATGTCATATGATGCTAGAAACTCAATCCAATGCTGCCGCCTCAAGTTTAAATCCTTTTGTGAAAAAAGATACTTCAATGATTTATGGTTAGTGAAAAGCTCGAACCACTCTCCTAGCAAGTACTGTCTCTAAGACTTGAGCGCAAAATTAATAGCAGCCAGCTCCAAATCATGGGTGGGGTAGTTCTTCTCATGAGTTCTCAACTATCTACTCCCATGGCATACTACCCTCCCCTACTCCCATGGCATACTACCCTCCCCTCCTGCATCAATACTGCCCCAAGGCAAGTCCCACATGCATCAATGTATACTGTTAAAGGCTTAGCTCCATCGGGTAAAACTAACACCAGTGCACTAGTAAGGGCCCTCTTTAGCATCGTGAAGGAATCCTCATAATCCACGTCCCACATGAATGCCGCATTCTTCTTAGTGAGGCGAGTAAGCAGTGCTGAAATCTTAGAAAAATCTCTGATAAACTTCCTATAATAACCAGCCAAACCTAGGAAGCTTCTAACTTCGGTAGCGTTCTTGGGGGCCTTCCAATCCTATACTGCTACTACCTTAGAAGGATCCACAGCTAGACCCTCTCTTGAGACTACATGCCCAAGGAAACACACCTCCCCACGCCAAAAGTCACACTACGAGAATTTTGCTTTCAACTGATGAACAGGAAGTGTACGAAGAACCTCCTCAAGATGAATAACATGCTCTTCCATACTCTTGGAAAATACCAGAATGTCATCCACAAACACTACAACTAACTTATTTAGGACATCTCGAAAAACACGGCTCATCAAATCTACAAAATAGGCTGGGGCATCGGTCAGCCCAAACGGCATAACCAACCACTCAAAGAATCCATTGTGTGTCCTAAATGCTATCTTATTGATGTTATCATCAACGACCCTAAGCTGATGAAATCCAGTGGCTAAGTCAAGTTGAGAAAATACTGAAGAGCCAACCAAATGATCGAAAAGGTCGTCTATCCTAGGAAGTGGGTAACGGTTCTTCTTCATGAGCTTATTCAACTCTCTATAGTCTACACAAACTCGAAGGGAACCATCCACCTTTGTAGAGAAGATGACTGGCGCCCCCCACCCAAATATGCTCCGTATGATGAAGCCTTTCTCTAATAGCTCACCAATCTACTTACTTAACTCCTTCCTCTCCCTAGGAGTCTCACGAGCAATGCCATTGGCTTAGCATTGTCATTCAGATAGATCCTAAAGTCGATCTCTCTCTTAGGGGGTAGCCCCCTAACTTCCTCAAAAACGTTTGGGAAATCTCTAAAAACTGGAACTGAATCTAACTCTCCTAGTGATGAATCAAGGGAATAAAGGAAGCTCAACATGACTGAACCCTACGGGTCGCAAAAAACTTCGAGAGTCCGTCCACTACATGTCCCTAGCCTAATGACTCTCCTCTCGTAGTCCAACATCGCACCATAAGTGGATAACCGGTCCATCTCCAAAATCATTCCATATCCCGAAAATCCTAGTACATAGGTGTCACAATCAAACTCTACGCCTAGTATAAAATTTTCAAATCCCTACAAATCATGGATAAATGTGTCGATCCTCCTATGGGGTTTGAAACAACTATAGGGTATATAACCAGAGAAATATCTAAGTGCAAACTGTTAGTCCCTGAGAAGTTGGTTTTGATGACAACAACCTTAGAATAAGATTATAAAATATAAATACTAACATTATTGTTTAGATATATATGTATATGCAGGATATATATACAGGTACCAAAGAATGAAGACTTTACAGTATAGAGATTCAAGAACTGATGAACTCAGGATCGAAGATATCAAGATTCAAGACTCATGAGTATCAAGATTATCAAGAGTTCAAGATAAGTAATTTAGTTAGGAATTTTGTTAAAACTCCTAGAAAAGCACTGACATCTTAAAATCCATTTTATTCGTGGAATGGAATCCACTTCGAGCCCGTTAAAGGGATGGAACCCTAAGTAAGATGGAACCTACGAAAAATCTAGTGAAACATTGTTTTGTATCCACTAACTTTTATTCAAATGTTTTACAAAATTATATCTTGTTTTCAAAATGATTTCAAAATCTTCCTTTTTAAATCAAAAACATCTATCCTGGTTTTAAAATACTTTTAGCCTCAAAATAATCTTTATTTTCAATATCAAATTATTCTTGGTTTTAAACTATCTTTTAATTATAATATATTTAACTTTTAATATTTATACTTCGATTTAAATATAAAATTATAGTAAAATTTTATATATACCAAAATATTATTCTCTATACTTATTTATGTATTTTAACTATAGTTAAGTATATTTATAAAGTTTAAAATAGTTTTAATACAAGATAAAAGTTATTTTCAAAGAAAAACAAATTACCAAAAATAACTTAGGCTTGTCGACAACCCTAAGGACCCCTTGTCGACAAGGTGACAGTTTATTTCAAAAGTTTGAATTTCAAAGGAAGTGTCTATTCGTCATATCCTTTCATGAATGGACATGGCTGTTGTTCTACTATAAATAGGGGCTGTTTTAAATGAATTTACATTCATAGTTTCTCTGATTTCACTCCTCTTCTTCTTCCACATTTCTTTATATACATTTTTACCATTACTCTGCCGAAATCACCATTGAATCTAACCAGATCATCTCTGGTTTGATTCTCTATCACTATCTCAACAAGATCCCAGTGCTATTCAGAGTTATAGACTTCTTTTTATTCAATTGAGCGAGAAAAGGTGTGATTGTAGCCTGGAAAATCAATCGGGTGAACTTGTTGCCCGTAAAATCAAGTATCTCTACCCAAAGGATTGTGAATCTGGAGCAGTGTACCTCCTGGCCTTGAAATCGAGGGTGTAATTGTAAGAATTGACTTTGAAAGAAAATCCGTACTTGTGTTGCGGGACTGGATGTAGGGTAACTCCGAACCAGTATAAAATCCGGTGTGTTCTTTCCTTTATTGCTTTTACTTTATATCTGCATCTGTGTTTGATTCTGTGATCATATCTGTGTCTGAATATTGCATACATTTGTGTTCAAATTAATATAAACTCAAAAAGAATTAGTAATTCCTTAAAACACTATTCACCCCCTCTAGTGTTAATTCTAGCCTTAAGATCCGTAATCCGCATTTCTCACATTTGGTATCAGAGCAAGGTTTTCAAAGTTTCATAATATGAATTTTGAAAAAGCTTTTAAAATGGCTATATTTGAAAACTTGTTAATACTAGTTTAGAAATATTCAGATCATCACTGTCTCATGAGTTTGCATATAATCGATATTCAAATTCAAGTTGTCTACCAAAATTGTATGATGTGCATGAAACATGTTTTATGGGTGTTGAGGAATCAACCCACAATGGACAAATTGTGCAGATCAAAAAGAATAAATGGATACTCGATAGTGGATGCTCTAGACACATGACTGGTAATCCGGATATGTTGAATGATATAATATACAAAGACGGAGGACTGGTTAACTTTGGAGACAACTCAAAAGGATATGTGATTGGCATCGGCAATGTCGGTAACTCTGAAACTCCTATTATTACTAATGTTTTGCTAGTTAAGAATCTGAAACATAATCTGCTAAGTATTAGTCAACTTTGCGATAAAGGATATAAAATTAAATTTGAAAAAGATAAGTGTCACATTGAAGATAATAATTCAACCATAATATTTGAGGGAATTAGGAAAAAGAATATTTATATTCTTAGTATGAAAGTTTCAAATGATAACCTGTGTCTTTTGGCAAATACAAGTGACCCTTGGATTTGGCATAAGAGATTTGGGCATTTGAAATTCAAACTCTTATCTAGAGTGTCAAAACATGATCTAATAAGAGGTCTCCCTAAAATGAATTTTAAAGTAGATAGTTTATGTGATGCATGTCAATTAGGAAAACTTAGAAAAAGTTCCTTTAAATTAAAAGTTATGATTTCAACTTCTAAACCTCTTGAATTACTTCATCTTGATTTATTTGGTCCATCTCAAATTCAGTCAATAAATCATAGTAAATATGTTTTTGTAATTGTAGATGATTATTCTAGATTTACATGGACAATATTTTTGAAACATAAAAGTGATACTTTTGAAAGTTTTAAGAACTTTACAAAAAGGATTAAAAATCAACTTTCTGTAAAAATTACAACCATCCGTAGTGATCACGGTAGTGAATTTGAAAATGAAAAGTTTGAGGAATTCTGCAATAAAAAGGGAATAACTCACAATTTTTCATTTCCAAGAACTCCACAACAGGAGTAGTAGAACGTCAAAATAGGATGATTCAAGAGTGTGCGAGAACTATGCTTTCAGATAATAAATTACCAAATCATTTTTGGGCAGAAGCAGTTGCTACCGCCTGTTATATTTTAAATAGAATTTTAAATTGACCTTTAACTGATAAGACATCTTATGAACTTCTTCACGGAAAGAAACCTAAGGTATCTTATTTTAGAATTTTTGGAAGTAAATGTTTTATTTTAAATACAAAAGATAACTTAGATAAATTTGATCCTAAATCCAACAAAGCTATCTTTATCGGATATTCTAATAGAAGTAAAGCATACAGAGTGTTTAATTTAAGAACTAACACCATTGAAGAAACAATGCATGTTTCATTCGATGAAAATCTCAAAAATTTTGAAGATACAAATGATGAAGAGGATTTAGTTACTCAAAATCAGGAGTCAACTGAAACTAATAATGAAATTAATCATCCTAATAAAAAGATTAAACTTTTAAAAGATCATCCCATAGAAAATATATAGGAGATATGCAATCTGTTGTTACAACGAGAAATCAACTAAGTAAAATGAGCAATGTAGCCTTTATATCAACTATTGAACCCAAAAATCCAAAAGAAGCATCGACTGATGATTCATGGATTTTGGTTATGCAAGAAGAACTTAATCGATTCACTAGAAATGATGTTCGGGAACTTGTTCCTAGACCTGAAAATAAAACTATAATTGGAACTAAATGGGTTTATAAAAAAAATGAATGAACAAGGTGAGGTCGTTAGAAATAAAGCCCGGTTACGTCACTCAAGGTTATTGTCAAGAAGAAGGAATAGATTGTGATGAAACCTTTGCTCCCATAGCAAGATTAGAAGCCATTAGGATTCTACTTGCTTTCGCAAATCATAATAATTTCAAATTATTTCAAATGGATGTTAAAAGTGCCTTTTTAAATGGATTTGTAAGAGGAAGTATATGTTGAACAACCACCACTTTTTGAAGATGAAAAATTACCAAATCATGTTTACAAACTTAAGAAAGCTCTATATGGTCTAAAACAAGCTCCTAGAGCCTGGTATGATAGACTAAGATCTTACTTGTTACAATCAAACTTTGAAATTGGTAAGGTAGATAATACACTTTTTACTAAAAGAAATAAAAATGATATTCAACTAGTACAAGTTTACGTAGATGATATCATTTTCGGATCAACTAATTTTGAAATGAATAAAGAATTTTCTGAAATAATGACAAAAGAGTTTGAGATGAGTCATATGGGTGAATTAAACTTCTTTCTAGGATTGCAAATAAAACAATTAGATAATGGTATCTTTATCAGTCAAGAAAAATATGCTAAAGAACTAGTTAGTAAATTTGGTTGGACTACTGCAAGTGGAAAACCCACTCCCATGGCAACCAATGAGCACCTAAGTAAAGAAGATCTCTCGAAAGATGTAGATCAAAAATTATATAGAGGAATGATTGGATCACTACTCTATATCACTGCTAGTAGACCTGATATCATGCATAGTGTTTGTCTCTGTGCAAGATATCAATCCCAACCTAAAGAGACCCACTTAAAAGCTGTAAAACGTATCATAAGATATGTTAAACACACCTTTGATTATGGCTTATTTTATCCTAAAAATGATTCTTTTGAATTAATATCTTACTGTGATGCTGACTATGCTGGTTGTAAATCAGACCGAAAAAGTACAAGTGGAACTTGTCACTTTTTGGGGCATTCTATGGTTTCCTGGTTTAGTAAAAAGAAAAACACAGTTTCTTTATCAACAACCGAAGCAGAGTATATTTCTGCTGCGTTGGCTTGTTCTCAAGTAATATATATGCAATAAACTTTAAAAGATTTTGGTTTAAATATCTCAAATTCACCAATTTATTGTGATAATACTAGTGCAATAAATTTATCCAAAAATCCTACTCATCATACTCGAACTAAACATATTGATATCAGACATCATTTTCTCAGAGATAATATAAGTAAGGAAGTAATTACTCTCGATTATATCAATTCCGAGAATCAAATTGCTGATATCTTAACAAAACTCTTAAATGAATCTATATTTACTAAATTAAGAAGATAATTAGGTATTTGTTCAATAACTGAAATATAGAATATATATATATAACAAGTATAATTAAAATTAAATTAAAATAAATCAAATAGCAAAAATATAAGTACCTTGTCGACAACCCTCCTTTACTCCTGTCGACATATAACGAATTTTTTTCTTTTGAAATTTTCCCACCAAAATTCAAATGGGTGGTTATATATTCTTCTTATTTCGAAATTTTGTTCATTCTTTCTGTTCTTTCTCTGTTCTAACTTCTAAAAACAATAAAACAATGGCCTCCTCCTCCAAATCAAATAAAAATTCAACCTTTTCGTTCCCTTCTCCTTCTACCGGACCATTTTAACGAACTACGCTTGCACGAGTGATGAAAATGGAGGTTTCCTTGAAGGATGCACTGCAACTTATGACTGAAATTCAAGTGGTGCAAATAAGAATGGCCAAAGAACAAGAACGACAAGGCAAAATCCTTAGAAACTTGCAAAAGTTTCTAATGGACAATCATGCCAATCCCATCTTGATCGATGAAAAATCCTCAAGTGTTCAAGTGCAAGAGGACAGCGAGGAAGAAGAAGAATAAGCTCCCATGGAGAAGAGCACGCTGAAGATGACGACAAAGTTGTTTGCGTTGGCAAAGTGTGCTTTGACAAGGATGGAAATCTAGTCGAACAACGTGGAAATTTCTGTTTCCACTACCCAAATTGCTCGGTTCATAGATCTCCCATTGTCAAGGATACACATTAGTTTCTTTTCTCTCTTTCTTATCGTTATTTGTTTATGATCTTACTTATGTTTTCTACGCAAATGTAAATATAACATTATATAATTAATAAATGATTTATGTTCACACATTTGAATTCTCACATTATCATTATTATAAATATTATCATATATGGATTCTTAGTTAGGAGAGTTAGTTATTAAGGGCTAAGTTTTAGTTTCAGAATTAAGTGTTGATTATTTATGGTAACACTATCATTATAATCACATGTAATATAGTATTAGATTAAGGGGGAGTTGTATAGATTTAAACTTTGTTTTTGTTGATGACAAAGGGGGAGAAGTATAAAATAGGATAGTTAAGCATAGATTAAGGGGGAGTTATTAGTTTTAGGGTGAGTTATTAGGATAGAATTAATATTTTACAAACAAAGGTTGTCATCATCAAAAAGGGGGAGATTGTTAGTCCCTGCGAAGTTGGTTTTGATGACAACAACCTTAGAATAAGATTATAAAATATAAATACTAACATTATTGTTTAGATAAATATGTATATGCAGGATATATATACAGGTACCAAAGAATGAAGACTATACAGTATAGAGATTCAAGAACTGATGAACTCAAGATCGAAGATATCAAGATTCAAGACTCATGAGTACCAAGATTATCAAGAGTTCAAGATTTCAAGATAAGTAATTTAGTTAGGATTTTGTTAAAACTCCTAGAAAAGCACTGACATCTTAAAATCCATTTTATTAGTGGAATGGAATCCACTACGAGCATGTTAAAAGGATGGAACCCTAAGTAGGATGGAACCTACGAAAAATGAACATTGTTTTGTATCCACTAACTTTTATTCAAATGTTTTACAAAATTATATCTTGTTTTCAAAATGATTTCAAAATCTTCCTTTTTAAATCAAAAACATCTATCCTGGTGTTAAAATACTTTTAGCCTCAAAATAATCTTTATTTTCAATATTAAATTATTCTTGGTTTTAAACTATCTTTTAATTATAATATATTTAACTTTTAATATTTATACTTAGATTTAAATATAAAATTATAGTAAAATTTTATATATACCAAAATATTATTCTCTATACTTATTTATGTATTTTAACTATAGTTAAGTATATTTATAAAGTTTAAAATAGTTTTAATACAAGATAAATGTTATTTTCAAAGAAAAACAAATTACCAAATATAACTTAGGCTTGTCGACAACCCCAAGGACCCCTTATCGACAAGGTGACAGTTTATTTCAAAAGTTTGAATTTCAAAGGAAGTGTCTATTCGTCATATCCTTTCACGAATGGACATGGTTGTTGTTCGACTATAAATAGGGACTGTTTTAAACGAATTTACATTCATATTTTCTCTGATTTCACTACTCCTCTTCTTCCACATTTCTTTATATACATTTTTACCATTACTCTGCCGAAATCGCCATTGAATCTAACTATAATATCTCTGGTTTGATTCTCTATCACTATCTCAACAAGATCCCACTGCTATTCAAAGTATAGACTTCTTTGTATTCAATCGAGCGAGAAAAGGTGTGATTGTAGCCTGGAAAATCAATCGGGTGAACTTGTTGCCCGTAAAATCAAGTATCTCTACCCAGAGGATGTGAATCTGGAGCGGTGTACCTCGTGGCCTTGAAATCGATGGTGTAATTGTAAGAATTGATTTTGAAAGGAAATCCATACTTGTGTTGCGGGACTAGATGTAGGGTAACTCTGAACCAGTATAAAATCCGGTGTTTTCTTTCCTTTATTGCTTTTACTTTATATCTGCATCTGTGTTTGATTCTGTGATCATATCTGTGTCTGAATATTGCATACATTTGTGTTCAAATTAATATAAACTCAAAAAGAATTAGTAATTCCTTAAAACACTATTCACCCCCCCTTCTAGTGTTAATTCTAGTCTTAAGATCCGTAATCTGCATTTCTTACACAAACAATCAACCAAGGAACTAGAAATGAAAGAATGCGATGCTACGGATTCAAAAAGAGTCCGAATAGGAAAATCCGAAATAGGGATCAAACCTTCTATAAAGACTTTCCTACCTCAGTCTGGTCCACCATTAGAAGGTGATGCATCCAAAGCCTGTACTTGCACCGTATGTGCGCCTTCTCTCTGCCTTATCCTCTGAGGACAAGCTCTACTAAGGTGTCCAGGCTGCCCACAGCTGTAACACCTCCCCTTCATCGTGTCCTTCTTACAGTCCTTTGAGTAATACCTAACCAATCCACAACTATCACATTTCTCGCCCTTCTTGATCTGTCACTTTTGAGGTCTTCCTCCTTTCTTCTTGTCCTTATCCTTCTTATTCTTCCACCACCGCTTCTTAGAGTTTTCTGATTTAGGAAACCCCTTAACCTCTTCTTCCTTAGCAACATCTGATATGAGAGCCATTTCCACAAGTGACTCATACGTCGCTCCCATAGGTACATGTGTCAATGCCAACCCTTGGAGGGGCTGGTTCAAACCCTTAGCAAACTTGGTAACCTTCTTATGCGTTGTATTAACAAGCTCCATCCCGAACCTCGATAACTCATTAAACTGATTTATATACTCTTTCACCGAAAGACTCCCCTACTTCAGACTAATGAACTTCTTTAATTGCATGCTTTCCTCGGCTTGCGACAAGAACTTTCTCTCAAGCCTTTCCAGAAATCCAACTGAACCAATGTTTCTATCCTCCATCTCTACAATCTCCCACCAGTAATAAGCCTCTTCCTTCAGCTGCCAAGATGCAAGCTAAACTCTCTGTTGGTCCTCCAATCCTAACAGACCAAATATCCGCTCCGTATTCCTCAACCAAGTTCGTGCCTCTATGAAATCCTCCGTGCCAGAAAACGTCTTGCCTCCTAAATTAGCGAAGTCCTGGCATAGCTTAGAAAAATTGGCTCCTGCAGGTGGATTAACGGGATCTCCACCCGCTGGTGCTGCATTGAACGCTTTTCCTTGCACCTCTGGTGTCGTAGCTTGGAGGTATCTACGGAACCAGCTAGGGACTTGGACACCCTCTGGAAGATTTGGGGAATCCGCCATTCTATGCAAAGAAAAGAAAATTTAGGCTCGAAAGAATCGAAAGAAGGTTGGACTAGACTTTGAGGGGATTTTTATAAAAACTCTTTTATACTTGGAAACTATTTCTATAGTAAGAGTTCCTTTTTGAAAAATACTTTAGTTTGAAGATATGTTACCTTTGAAAAATACTTTACTTTTAAAACAAGTTTGTAGGAATCCTCTAACCTTAGGCTCTAATACCAAATGAAACACCCCACACCCCTTAGTATTCCCAAAAAGGGCACACCAAAGGATTTGTTGCGTTATAGGTATAACTAAAGCATCATAGAGACTAAGATTCACAAGACAAATAAGTAAAAGCAGCGGAAAACATTTAAATAATAACTTATCATTCAGAATTAAACTTCTTCTCAAAATAAGTCATAAAAACATATCATGTCTCAAAAACTCAAAATCTCTCATGTCTCATTTAAATACATCTCAGTTTCACATAATCAGAGTACAAAAATAACAATAATAATCCCTCTCACAAATGCCAATCCATTATAAGCCAAATGAAAAAGATGAAAAGCAGAAGAATACATCTGAAATGAGAAAATTCTAAAAATGAATCTCCAAGCAAGCTGAATCAACTATCCTCAACTCACCTGGCCTATTAGGGAAAAAGGAAAGATAGATGAGTGGGTCAGACAATAAGTCTGGTCAGTGAAAGTAATTAATAGCATTTCTAAGCAAGATAAATATAATAGACTAAGCAATAGTTTAGCATGAGTGGAAGATACAGAAAAGATAAAACTCACATAAAATATTGTTTCTGATTCTGTTTGACTGTTTGCTTTGATTGTTTGCACTTGTCTTAAACTGCTGTGATTAGGCTGAAACCCTAATCCTATTTCAACTGCTAAGTTAATTAGGCTGAAATCCTAATCATACCCATTCATCGGCATTTCCTATCTCTGTTGTGCCACTGTGAACCAATCATGTTGGTCCCACAGCAAAAGACACCTCTTAGCGCTTAGGAGCAGTAACGAATTATTTACCCTAATCGATGCCGCACGCTCGGTCAATGCTTGTACACACTAACTGTCTCCCCCTATTTGACCCTTTATTTACTCTAATCAGCATAAGTGTGCCCAGCCTCACCCACGTGTGAGACCATCAGTCCTTGACCTGAAAGGGAATGCTGCCGGTACTGGTCCTAACAATAAAATCTTCTAACCTTGAGCCCCTTGCCCAAATCCCCAAATTTGAGCCTCTATCTATTGGCCACTTATTTACCCTAACCAGCATAGCGTGCCCAGCCTCACCCACGTGTGAGACCATCAGTCCTATACCTGAAAGGGAATGCTGCCGGAATGGGCCACTACTGCTATATTTGCTTATTAACTTAATCCAACATCTAAGTTTTAAAATAAGCCCCTTATGTTATTTCTTTCTTTCTAATTATAACCTACGTGTTATAATTGTTCTTGCAACTGTTACTCTTCTATTTTCTCTTTTTAGTTATAACCACTTGTTATAATCATGTTTGCAAATATCCTAAATTTGCCTATTTCAGTCCATCTCTATTTTATTTCAGTTTTTCTCCTTTACATCTGATTTCTGTAAATTTAGTGTTTTTCTATTTTAATCCATATCTGCGAATTCTTCTCTTTTTAATATTTTATTCGCACAAAAAAGGATTTATTCTCTATAAAAAGAAACTAACATCTACAAGCTAAATTCCAACTTAAAACAGATGTAAATAACTGTAAATAAATGTAAATAACTGAAATAAATAGCTGAATAAAAATAGATTGAAAAGAACTTCTGAAATTTACTTAAAAACTGACTGTAAATAAACTTACATAAAAACTGTCTCAAAATTGTAGAAAAACTACAATTGTTGAGAACCCTATTATTTTAAATTGCTTTCAAATCTAAAATAATTACAAAACACTCACCGTGGTCTTTAGCTCTAATCCTAGGCCTTCCTGGATCCACTTCTAGGGTGTAAAATATTTTTATTAAAAAGATTTCCTCCCTAGAAAAATTTTCTATTCAGGGTTCAGCCTCAGGCAATGAACCCAGTTGGGAGAAAATCTAAATGAGAAAAATAGTTAGGCCTAAGGTTCTATTTATAGTGTGGCTTAGGGATCTCAGACCGTTGGATTTTAGGATTGAATCTGGTGCAACCACGTCACAGGCTCGCTGCGAATCGTTGGATCTAGAAAATAACGCTTCAGATCGCATGAAAATCAACTTTGGATCCATCGGCTCGCTCCTGTACGTTTTTACGTCCAGGAGGGAAATGCGGGTCGACCTGAGGGTTTTGTGGGTCGACCTATAGGTCGACCCAACCCTGGCAAGGGTCGGCCTGTAGGGTCTTTTTTTCGTTTAAATATATTTTTATTTTATTTTGATATCTTATTTCTTTTGTAACTTCTCCATACTGACTCGGATTTCGACAAGTTATATATGGAAATTGATCAGAAAATTGCCGTGGACCCAATGTTGCAACTCCCATAGCTAAATTCTGACAATTCCAAAAATGCTCATTTTCACTGTTTAATAATTATTTTGGTTATTTAATTATCTAAAAATGTGGGGTGTTACAACTCTTAAAGAAAAAGAACCTTAATATTGTTGAAAATGTGATACAAATATACCAGCATATAAAAGAAAATGAAAATAAATCATTTATTTAACAAATTGATGGATCAAATATACAATAGAAGAAAATAGATATTTGCAACTGCAAATCAAATCCCAGTCAAATATACAACAAGGCATAGATATTTGCATAAAAACAAGTGCAAATCAAAGCTTTGGAAAACGAAAGCATTTTCAAAACATCTATGAAATTGATTTTCCGCTTTCCTAATCAACTGCATTTCTTACCAAAAATCAACTTCATTCTATTTCTATTTAAAGAGGCCTCAAACTATTGGAAAAACATCACATTTCTTCTCAAACAATAGTTGTTATAAAGTATTCTTCTATAAATTAGTAATATAGGAATAATATTCTCCTCTTTAAGAAACCTCTATTAATTTTGTAATCTCTACTAATTAAATTTCGTTGTTGCTATATTTCTCTATTTATTTTCTTGTGACTGTTGCTCGTATTTAAATTATTTTTATATCTTTTTTTGGAATCAATTGATAGTTTATCCACATAATAATTTCTTATTTTCACTATAGAATAAATTTTATTACAATGAATTAGTATCAGAGCTTGTTGTTTTGTGAAATTCTCTGTCACTATGTCGGGTTTTTTTAAGAATAGAAAAAACAATTACACTAGCACATAATTTGATGGAAAAACAAGATTTTGGCACCTGGAAATTGAAGATGGAAGTGGTTTTAAAAAATGGGAAGACATTTAAAATTGTCTCTGCACCTGAAAAGTTGAAGGATTTGGAAGCTGCTATTTTGAAAGAGATGGAGGAGGAAGCCTTTACCATCATCAGTTAAGCCTATAAGATGAGGTCTTTTTTGAATTCTCTCAAAACAACAAAGAAATTAGAAGAATTATCTATCGCATATAAGGACAAATCTCCTACCAACCTCATTATCATACAATAACAATTTGCACTTTCAAAATGAATGGTGACATTCCTCTACCTGGTTGTTGTGATTCTGGTTATGCGCCAAGGAAAGAGATGGTCGTAAATCGGTGTAAGACTATGTATTACACATGGCATAAGCGTGATTTCAAGTAGATTAAAGTTGCAATCTGTAGTAGCTTTGTAGACCTCAGGAGCTGAGTTGATTTCAATTGTGAAATTGACTAAAGATGGATTGTATTTGCTACAGATATCGGATGACCTTAGAGTTATGCAAATGATAGTAAAGGTATTTTCAAACAGTCAGAGTGATATTCATCTGATTCATAACCAGGCTTATGGCATTAATACAAAGCATGTTGATGATAGAGGCTTCTATATTATGTCATAGAACACAACAAATTAAGTTGACAAAGGTGTATACCAAAGACAACCATTAAGATTTGTTGACAAAATCAGTTCCTAGAGATAAGATTGAGCATTTCTCAAACTTGATTGGCTTAGTTCCAGCTCATTAGTGCCATGGGGCGCTGCATAGATGATTGAATTCGCTTGAGAGATATGTGATATTTTGAGTCAATGTGAAGTGTTGAAAATGTGACTCAAACATACGAGCATATAGAAGAAAAAAGAAATAAAACAATTGATTTGATTAGTTAATTGGTCAAATATACAATAAAAGGAAATATATATTTGCAAATGAAAATCAAATCCTAGTCAAATAGATAATAGGAAGAGATACATATTCACACCAAAATAAGTGCAAACCATATCTTGGGAAAATGAAAACGTTTTCAAATCATTTACAAAAATGATTGTCTACTTTCCTAATCAATTGCATTTCTTTACAATAATCAGCTTCATTCTACTCATATTTAAAGATACCTCAAGCTGTTGGAAAAGCAACTCATTTATTCTCAAGCAATAGTTCATATAAAGTATTCTTTTGTATGTTAATGACAGGGATAAGATTTCTCCACTTCAAGAAATTCCATTAGTTTTGTAATCTCTCATCCAGTAACTAGTGAAATAAATATTTTTTTAGGTCTTCATGGATTTGTAGGTATGCCGAACCATATAACATTTTTGTGTTGCTATATTTCTCTATTTATTTTCTTCTGACCAATGCCCATATTTAAATTGTTCTTCTATCCTTATTTTGAATTAATTGATAGTTTATCCATAGACTAGATTCTATAATTCCACTTTAAAACAGATTTTTTATAACAAACATTTTGATATTAGAGCAAGCAATTAAACCCCACATTCATCGGGATAATTCAAGAAATGAAGGTGAAGAAGCCAGTGGTGTAGAACCATTAAAAATCAAAGAAGGAACTGAACAACAACAAAGGCAAGATGTTATTAATGATAAAACAATTGTTTCTATCAAGAATATTGAAGAATCAACCCAGGAATTGCAACATGCCGCTCAAGGATTACATCGAACAACCAATAACTGCTACTTCTTCACCAAATCAAGATCATATCCAAGCTACTAATTTAAATATGAATGAAAATACTTTTGGAAGGGTATATTGACCTCTTAATCAAATAACTTCTTCCAGAAACAATTAAGAACCTCTAGCACAAAAAATGTTGGTGTAGTTTCTTCCTACAAAAACACCTCGGTGTTCGGAAGCTAGTCTCGAAGCTTATAAGTGAAGTCATATAGTTCAAAGATAAACTCAAGAATTTGAGTCAACGGTTGGAAAATATTGATAGAAAAATTACATGAAAGCAGTAAAGGACAACAAATTTATGGTTGTTCAGGATTAAATCTACATCCATTATGGCTAATACAGAGCTTGAGCTCTTAAAAGTTGATGAAACTAATATAAGGGAATATATTGGTAGAGTTCTTGTGATTTTAGATCTCGATCACTTCATCTTCTGTTCTTAGTATGATGGGTATTTTATATATAGAAGTCTTAGAGCATTTTCCATTGGCGGAGAGCTTCTCCTTGTGGATTACTAATTTAGCAAAATGAAGGGCTATAATGAGGACGCTTCTCATAATCTAGTAGCTTGTTGAATGACGGATGATGATGTGTTATTTGTTAACGAAAATGTAACTAACTTTTTGTTCTTTGCTTAGTGACTATATACGCTTTGTTTGTGGTTGTGATCGACCTAGTAAGCTAACGTGACATCTTACTTGTGATATATGCTAAATATAGGCGTTTTGGTCTGGAGTTGATATATTTAGGTGCCTAAGACCATGAAGTGATTCCATGTATTGAAGTAGAGTATATTATTTGCATCTCATTATTAGTTCATATGGTAGCTAGTAAGGACTTAGTGTTGGGGTAGATTTCACACAAATGACTATAAATCAACCCAAATAAATGCCAAAGCAATAAGATCGTATTGTGGTGCGATAAAACAAACAGAAACACAAGAATAAAACAATAAATCATAGAAGAAAGTAAATTGACTGTTCATACACAGATTTATAGTGGTTACACTATCGCGAGATACTGTACATCCAATTTGGGGAGAGGAGATTTTATTATTTATAAGTAAAGAGAATTTTACAAGATTGATAGTGGAGGATAAGAAGTAGAATAAGAAATACAACTTGAGATGATAATTCTACTCATGCTAACCTCTGCTTTTAAGATTATTACTTGGGGTTTAAGTAATTAATTTATGATCAAAAATCAATGCCTAATCAATTATCCTATTCATACAAGAAACGTTTTTGCATTTGATTTTCCAGTTTCTTCTAATTTACATGCACATGATACGATTCCTTCTTTAATCAGCTAATTGGTGAATTAATTGATTACTTAAATCTCCCAAAATAATTCTTCTTCTCATGT
Source organism: Allium fistulosum (assembly GCA_030737815.1). NCBI lineage: Eukaryota > Viridiplantae > Streptophyta > Magnoliopsida > Asparagales > Amaryllidaceae > Allium > Allium fistulosum. The sequence goes on along the minus strand of CM060902.1, from coordinate 1,349,672,613 downwards.
TGGTAATTTATTGCTCTCTTTACTGCTATAAAAGAGGCAATATATTTGAGTAATTATCTCAAATATCTTCCAAATCTTTCGCAACTAGAAATATTGTATCACTGAAAACAACACCTTCCAAATCTTCTTTAGTATGGAAATATTGTGTTACTAAATCTAACGATCTCCACCTTGATGCTATATTTCCCCGCAAGCTTACCAACTCCACCTACATTCTCTTACTCCAAGCAACTCTTGGATAATACACAATGGATATTTCCCAATGAGTTTTGACATAACCATCACCCATTGTACTTTGTCAATGAACTCCGGCAAGGCCACCGCCCGCCAACAAAGTGTTGAAAGTACCCTCTCCATGTAGGACCTATCAATCTCCAAAATAAACGTCTCCATCTACCAACTCACTCTTCCCATGTGCCACCAAGTGGCAGCTAGCACTTTAGCAAGCGAATCAAGTTCGAGCAATGCTCGAACTTTGCAATAGGTCTAACCTTGTATCTCCTATCTTGCTTCACCTTATATGTCCACTTGCATCCTATGCTCGCCTTCCTTGAAGGGATGGTACCAATTCCCGAGTCTGATTCTTCTTCAATTAATCCACCTCCTCCTCTGTAGCATGCATCCATTTCGAGCTGGCACTCAAACTCATAGCTTATTCAAGGTCGAAAGGCTCATCTTGCACTATATGTAGTGCGTAGTCAAACTGATCATCAATGCTAAGATTTGCATAATTCTAGTCTTCATACCTATTTGGTGGCCTTCTAACACTAGAACTAAGCCCGAATAGGTGTAACTTCGCCTAAGCTTGTATCGACTCCACCTTGAACCGAATCATCTCTAGCTTCATGACCATCACCATCATTATTAGAGGAATTTTGTGGACCTTCATGTGATGTGTCAAGGATTGTAATTACTCTGTCTTCTTTTGTAGCTTCGACTGTACTACTAGGCTAATATATGAGAATAGTTTCCATCTCCTTAGGACTTTCAGCTTCTGAATCTACTAAATTAGGTGGATTCCCCTTCGGCTTGAACATGGTGGACTCATCAAATATGATATGTCTAGAGTGCACTACCTTCCTATCAACAGGGTTCCAAATGTGATATCCTTTGATGCCTTCTATATACCCAATAATATGCCTTTATAGACTCTAGCTTCCAACTTGTCCTTTGCTATATGGTGAACATACACAGGGCTACCAAATATACAAAAATAACTTATATGTATAGGCGTACCTTTCCACCTTTCTTTTGAAATCTCCTCATCAATGGCTGAGCATGGTATTTGATTGATAATATATTTTGCAGTCGATAAAGCTTCAACCCAAAAAGCCTCTAGATAAACCCACCGTCAACCTTAAACAATAAGTTTTCTCCAGTAGAGTCCTATTTATCCATTCGGTGACTCCATTTGATTGTGGATCTCCAGGTATAGTGAAGTGTCTCCAAATTCCATGTGGCTTACAGAAATTTATGAACTCCTTAGAAACAAATTCAACGCCATTGCCGGATCTCAACACCTTCAACTTCCTTCCGACTTCATTCTCTACTAGTGCCTTCCAAGTTTTGAACTTCTCAAACGACTCCGATTTAGCTTTCATCACGACAACCCAAACCTTCCAAGAGTAGTCATTGATAAAAGAGATAAAATACTTAGCTCCTCAAATAAAAGCAGTAGCTACTAATCCCCAAACATTCGTATGGACATACTCTAGTACTCCTTTGGACTTATGTCTATCGACACCGAAAGAAACCTTCGTCTATTTTCCCCAATACACACTCCTGGCAGAATTCTAAACGGTTTAAGCTTTCACTCTTGATCATCTTCCTTCAATGAAGAAACTCCAAGCTTTTCTTTGAAACATGACCCAATATGAGGTGCCAAAGTCTGGTGGTATCCAAACTCACGAACTATCAACTACAACACACGACTCTCTAAATACTATAGATCCTTTCAACAGATAACGTTCCGGACCATTACTCCTTTCATCAATACAACAGAACTGCGAGTCACCTTCAAGCTATCCGACTCTTTCGTAATCCTGCAACCCAAATATGCTAGCCGACCCAAAGGCAGAAGAGATTTCCTTAAACTAGAACATAGCAAACTACAATGATAGTGCAAACTCCAATGATAGTGTGTCAAAAACAACCCGATGACACAATTTCTTCTCAACACCGTCTTTGTCTTCCACTATCACTTCTCAAAATCATTATCTCCGTTTCACTTCTCTATAGCCAGCTACGAACTAGATGTTGCATATGAACCCTAGTGTAGGGTGCATACTCCTGGGTAGGTCTAACCTCAATTCCATCTCTCGATCCTGCTATCTTATCGATCACCTTTTAGCCCAAGGCTACAACAACAACCTTCAATGCTCTAATACCAGACTATAGGGAGAAGATTTCAAACAAATGACTATAAATCAACCTAAATAAATACGAAAGCAATAAGATTGTGTTGTAGTGAGATAAAAATAGAAACAAGAGAATAAAATAGCAAATCACAAAAGAAAGTAAATAAAGAGTTCACACATGGATTTACACTGGTTCCACTATCGCGAGATAGTGTACGTTCACTTTGGGGAGAGGAGGTTTTATTATTTCTAAGAAAAGAGAATTTTACAAAATTGATAATGGAAGCTATGAAGAAGAATAAGAAATACAACTTGAGATGATAACTCTACTCGTGCTAATCTTTGCCTTTATATAGGGATTATTACTTAAGGTTGAATTAATTGATTTATGGTCATAGATTAACGCCTAATCAATTCTCCTATTCATACGAGAAACGCTTATTCTTTTGATTTTTCAGGTTCCCAGAATTTATATGCGCCTGATAAAATTCCTTCTTTAATCGGCTAATTAGGGTATTATTTGATTACTTCAATCTCTCAAAATAATTTTTCTTCTCATGTAGGCAATTTATTGTTGTCTTTAATGCTATAAAAGAGGCAATATATTTGAGTAATTATCTCAAATATATTTCATATCTTCTACAACTGAAAATATTATATCAATGAAGTCAATAATATCTTCCAAATCTTCTTTAGTATGTAAATATTGTATCATCAAACCTAACACTTATGACCCCGATTCGAGCTCTTGCTTTTGTATTCATCGGAAGCGGCTATTGAGTTCAGATTTTTAGGCTACGACTTTTAAATATTGATTCAGATATCGACCAAGCTTTTTATCATGGATGGTAAAGCTAAAATAATATGTTTTTTCTATTTATGCTATTATATAAATAGACACAAGAGCTATTTGGGCTGCTTTGAGCTATAAGTATAATCGAGCTACGTTGGACTTTCGGTAAGTTCATGATCAAACTATTAATAGAACAATAGCCTTAGTATTAGTCAAGTTATATCAAATTCATGGATTTTAAGGACTCAACTACGTCGATAATTGCTTACTCAATGTTGAAAGCATATTCTAACTTAGTAAAAATTAAGGCATAACACATGTATTCAACATTTTTTATTTTATCATGTGTTTATTTAAGAAAATATCTTCTTATTAATATTTTTTAAAATTAAAAATTAGAAAGATAGAAAATAAGTTGACTAAAAATTTAGCCAACCTCGAAATCAAGTTAATGCATGTGTATTAGTAAAGGTGACTTGCTAACATTAACCGTAAAATGTAAAATGAGGAATAAATGAGCAAATAAAGTAAATAACACAAGATGTATATGATGCCCCAGAGGTATTGAGCTAGAAATGAAACCTAATTGAGCCGAATAGAGATGTTAATATTTTGTTTTTCCATTAGTAAAATAACAAACTAAAATCTTGAATATGAATGACATACTAAGTTAGCTAAACCAAAGTAATCCACAAAAAGAGTAGCCATAAGATAAAGAGTGATGTCCAGAAAGTAGAGCACGGCAAGTTTTGAAAATGATTCAGAAAGTTAAAATGATTAATAATGAGGATGTGGCTATTAGCGTGGCTTTGATTTTGTATTAGCAGTATTCCTTTTTTTTCACGAATTGTCTATTGGTTTGAAGTCTTATATATTTCTTTTTTTATGTATTGATGCAGTTTAGAAGTTTTGGACTAGGAAAACTGGAGTGATTATAATTACTTCCTAGTATGATTTATTTATGCAAATTGCTTTATGTTACATACCGATATTGCAAACATATTTATAGTTCTATGTTGAAAGGTTGAAGAATATATTATGGCTATGATATTTTATGTTGATTATTACATATATAAAGTATTTTTCATACGCATAAGTGTGCCATATTAGTGTGTTTCATTCACCGTTCATTTTTCAAACACTCTCAACCCCATTCTCACCTTAAGCCAAACCTTAAATATCTCTACAAGCCAAAGAAAATTCCCTAAAATCAAATAAAAATCACCACAATTATAATTAGAGGAGGAGCTACAAATCCAATCCAACTTGGAGCTTGATTTGAAGAGGGGAGCTTCATCCAATTTTTCAAGAGAAGCAAAAGTGTGGTTTTTCTTGATTTTCTTGTTTCCTCTTCTTAGCAAAGTGAGTGGAAATGCTCCTATATTTATTATGGAATTTATTTCTATTTATTTGTATTTTGTTATTTGTTGAATGAAGTTAGAATTGGTTATGACATTGCATGTAGCTTTATTGAGCTTGTATGAGTATACTAAACTTGATTATACACTGAAAGAATCAACTTAAAGATTTATGTTAGTGATTTAATAAAGTCAGAAAGCATTTAGGACTCAAATTGCTAATTAAATGAAGAAACAAACAAATAGCAAGTCGTTGAATGATGAATAAATGGTTATATGATTTCATTAAACTTATTTGGGAATTTTATAACATGATTTGTAGAAGTTACCAATTTTTAATGAAATGGCTTGAATTTGGAAATTTGAATATAAATTAAATGGATGGTAAATAAATTATTTGAAAAAGGTAAATTGATTGCTCAATTAGTGTAGTATTTGATTGTGAGATGATAGGAATTGTTTTTGCGTGTTTGATAATTTAAATTGCTTATTGATTGATGGTTGTATGTAATGGATTTCTTGAATAAAAATGATTTTATGCTTAATAAATGAAATAAAGAAGTAAAAGTGAGCAATTATATATATATATATATATCTGTGTGCATGTGCGTGCGCGTGCGTGCGTGTGTATGTATATATAAAAGATGTTCACAAAAGTTATAATCAAAATATAATGAGTTTATTTGGAAATCTAAATATTTTGAAGAAAACATAAGGAATGTATTGAATTATATATGTATAATTATGCATGTGTGTATGATGCATTTGGATATGTTTGTACACACTTAGCATTATGTTGTAACTTGTAAGGCATAGTCGAGTCACCGAAAGTATGTAGTCGCTATTTGGTAGCTAAACGAATGAAGATGGATTCATGGCGACGTAAATTATAATTGAATACTTTAATAAATCAAGCCCGATGCTAGAGAAAATGACATTGAACTTCAACCGTGCCGCAAGGGCAATGTGGTATGGAAAGTTGGTGGTTTGCTAGAGGAGGCGGCGCAGAGACGGTTTGCAAACAGAGTCAGAAAAGGCTCTGAACTGGGCCTGAATTGCCTAGTTTAATCACCAACCGGTGGACCGGTAGGTGCCAATCGGTCCACCAGTTGGTGACTCAGGTTGGCAATTCAGCCAAATCTAGAGCACTTTGCTCCAGACCGAATTCCCTTTCACCCGACTAATTTCGGGGAATGCTTTGGTTACGATATTGAGGTGCCTTAGCATAGTGTTCATATAATGTTATATCGTGTTCGTTAGGGGTACATCTGTGCATTACAAGATATTATACGACTTCAGTATTCCTTTGTTGCTCCCAATGGCATATTATATGGAACACACCTGTTGTTCTCTTTTATTGGGATGAAATATTAATTTAGTGAGAAATCCATGATGACTAAGGAGGAGGAGATGATGAAATCATCTATGAGTGAATCATGTATCACTTATGCTCGATGAGGGATATAGTAAGATCCACATAGCTTCAAATATCTAGAGTAGATCATATATCACTTACGCTCGATGAGGGATATGGTGGGATCAATGCGAGTTCCATCACTATGGGTGAGGCTCGGGGTTTATGGCATAATTCGGTACTTACCCTATTTATTTTGGACCCTCGATGCGAATCATTGGATCACGATGGATGTCCGATGTGGACTCCACCCACTAGAACTGATGGGAATATCCACACACACTATTTGATGCATATCGTTATGTATAGACTTATATTATGATATTTATATTATCCACATTCACATGCATGGCTATCCATATTACAGTACGTTATTACATGCCAGTCACATTATATTAGTTGTGCTAACTCGTTGGTTGTAGGTGAAGAACATGTTAAGGTATATAACTAGTAATATACCTTTATCTGCACTATAGTCAGTTATGTATATATTGATTTCATAAACAGTATTTGATATTATTTTCCCTTACACCAGGCTTTAAGTTTGACCAACATTCTATCTCTATTTATTTTATGACAACTCACGGGTGCTCAATTGAGTAGGCTGAGAGGCAGGTAGCTTTTGGGGATAGCTCAGGATCACATTATTTTAGATCAGAGCAGGATGACAATATTTTATTATACATTTAGATGTATATTTTTTAGTAAATGGCATGCCTATATTTATCTGTACAAGACATGTATTATCAGATTTTATATTTGACACTCCATATATAGGGAGTCGATGTATTCTGACTATTACTATTCATATCAGCTGATCTGCATTGCTATGTCGCATACATGTATGTAATGTTCTGATTATGTATCTTTTTATATTATATATAGTAATTCCTTACGAGATACTGCCTTTAAAACATAGTTAAATTTATTATATAAATTATAAAACTTTAAATTAACCTTGTGCGGGCCGTTTTGTGGAACTTGAGTTCGATCACTATCATTCGGTGGCGAAAGTTTTTAGGTTGTCACAGAGCGGGTTGTTACATTTGGTATCAGAGCCTATGTTCTACATTTAGGACCAAACTAACCATTTGAGGTTATATAAATGAGAACATGAGAGAATATACTTGTATTTTGTTATTATAATAATATTGCTTAAATCTCAAACTTTGTACTTCAGTTTACTCCTATTGCAAGTTGCTAAAGTATCTTCTTTTTCAGGCTAAGTGTTATGAACGGACGAGGTACACGAGCAATAGTAGCTTGAGGGCAGCTATACCCAATTAGTTTAGAGAGTTCATAGCTATCTCGAGGGATGCTCCAGCACCTACGGCTGGCGTAGGAGGTGTAGCCCCCAAGGCATCATTATTACCAGCTCCGCCATCTTTGGATTTCCCGAAATGTGGAAGGATATTCTTAGTCTTTGTTGGAGGCCTTATCTGGGCACCAAGATATTTTTGGAGACTCGGGCTTGGATACGCATGACTGAGAGGTCTTTCATCAACATACGCTTGGGTGGTATTCTTATGAGGAGGTTTGCCTCCCAACACCTTGTGTGATATGTCTTAGCTTGGAGAGACATTGTGGTCGGGGAAGTGGATGAGCAGACTATGACTTGAGTTGATTCAGGGGTCGTTTTGAGACTCACTTTATTTCTGCAGCTGGGAGAGTCATGAAGTTGGAATGCTTCATTCACTTGTAGTATGGAGACATGACCGCTAGGGAATATATTAGCTAGTTCAACACTTTGGCTTAGTGTGGGGATGACTTGGTTAAAACATCGGTGAAGAAGGTATAGAAGTTTGCTAGAGGGCTCAGTATACTGCTTAGGGATTTGGTTCTTACTCATATCCTGATGAGGGCCACTTATGAGAGCCTCATGGAGATGGCACTTCTGCATGAGAGCATGAGGATAGCTCCAAAGGAGGAGGGGAAGGTAGAAGTCAAGAGGAAGTTCTTTCCGAAGAAGAAGGGCACCATTGGAAAGCCCTACCCTAAAAAGGAGGGAGCTTGTTGTAAGCATTGTGGTTTGAGAGGTAGTGATTTTCTTGTCTTAGATGTATTAATAATTATGTAATCCATTTAGATATTAAATCATTCCCATATTTGAAGTTCATGTGGAGTAAGGTTGCAAGGTGGATATATCACATAAGTGGTGCTATTATTGGAACCAACTTCGTTATATTAAGTGGAAATGTAATGGTCCACCTTTCCTACTCCAAAAGACGAGCCATTAAGGGTAAAAGGAAAAGAAGATAAGATAGAAGAGAAGAAACTAACAATACATAATCTCACAACGCAATCGAACAGTATATATTACTCAACGTAATATATTACAAAGTAATTTCAAAAATGTTACATCAGAGTCATTGTAATACAAATTCTAGCCTAGGACAATTATAACAGTCTGTCGCTACCTAACAGATACAATACACATTTAATACAGTGGAAAAACAAGGTAATAACCAGCTATCGATGAAGCCACCTGCTCCAAGCTCCTCCAAGATAAATTTGCGGAAAACCTGAACTACTTGGCTGCCCATTCAAATTTGAGCACCCAAGAGTGTAGTAAAAGGGAAAATAAACTCCGAGCCAGACAGGGTCTAATGTGAGTAAAGCATAAGTCTTTAACTTTATAAAAACTTTTAAATCAAAGGCATCTTTTAAGACCACGTCGCATATAAACATGGATGAGTTTTTGCCTTACGTTAACTGTACCGAAACATTTGTATATAAAATCCAGTGATATTATAATAATGTCTAGGGTTTTCAAGTAAATAATTAACATAGCCGAAATTGTTACATTAATTAAATTCCAGCATAATAGGTCTACAACTAAGAACGAAGGAACTTATTGGGAAATGGATCCCATACAATGACTAGGCTACTGGGGAACCTCCCGTCACGGTTTACCTCTAGATAAAATAACACCGAGAACCTTGCTGGGAACCTATGCCAACACATAACTGGACTACCACTTGACTTGTAGTACCAAATATGATCACCCCTTGGTTAATGGGCCCCGAAGCATACAAATGGGAGAAAATGTTGACTCTAGGTATGGATGATCTTACCCTAATCGGGAGTGACCCAATTAGCCCTGCTGCATCTCCCATATTTTAATCATTCCCAGTTTATGAGGGTTGAGGATACATTTTACCTTTTATATAACACTTCTCACTTGGAATGCTAACACTGCCCTCTAGGCAGCAATGCAATGCCAACATTCCTCCATGCAAGTTGTCCAGTAGATGGACAAATCAAAGGCACTACGTCTACTACATCCATTTTGGAATCAACCTCGAGATTAGTAGCAAGCAGCCCTTGCACTTCAAAGAGCTCCATCTTCAATTCCATCATCTTCAAGATGTCTTCACTTCGGAACCCTTGAGTTGGATCGAAGTGGTTTTCAAATAACATATCTGATCCTGGTCTCTTCGAAACAACATTCGATAGTTTCCAGTAAACTCAACCCTAGTTCTTTAGCAAATAAATAGTAAAAGATAAGAGCGGAGCTCACTTCCTAACTGTTAGTGGACGATTTCCTTATCATTTTTCCTAGGAGAACGAAACGAGATTTATATGCACGGTACAACAACATCAGAGATGACTGTGCTATATAACTCATGTATTTCTCCTAGATATTTCCAAAGTTACATTTTGGGTCCATATTTTGATAGTCGGTTATTTAACAATAAAATAAACAAACAACAGCCAATTCCATTTAAGATTTATTTATCCATAGCAACCACCAAGCCTCAAAACAAATCTTTATTAAATAAATTTCTTTTCAAAATGTTTGTCTAAAACACTCATATACTTGTCTTTCTGACATAAGCATACTCACAAAACATTTGTGAATAACTTTTTACTTCTAAATCTTGTTAAAAAAACAAATGTTGTTTAAATTAGAGGTAAGGATAACCCTAAACACTATTCCATCAGTGTTAGGTGTGTAACGGATGTTCCATACAACCATTTTTAAAAGGTCAGTTTAGAGAAACCCAGATCTCAAATTCTTTTTACACTTCTTTCGATAAATCCTTTTTAATCAAATCTATTTCATTTATGAAATCTCTTTTACTTGAAATCCAAATCCATTTCAAAATGCTTACCAAACTGCCAAATTCATTTATAAAACCCTTTTATAAATATTCAAAATCATTTATATAAACTGCTTTTATAGATATCCAAACTTTTTATATAAATTATATATCAAAACCTTTTTATAAACTCCCTTTATGAATATCCAAATTATTTTTTAAAAATTCTTTTATAAATACCCCAAATCATTTATAAAACTTCTTTATAAACCTTTCCTGTCTAAAAAACTTCCTAAATAACCCTAAATAAAATTAGCTTCCTTTAATAGGCAAATCCATTTTGTAAATCTCCCTCATTTATGAAATATTCTTTGCTCAAAAACTCAAATCCATTTACCAAAAAACACCTTATAAATTTACAAACTCCTTTACAAAACTCTTTATAAAAAAACTTCTTTTTTTTAACATAGAAAACCATTCCCACTAGTGTTACAAACATCTTTAGTAAAACCATTTGTCGAATCATTCTTTAAATATGCTGTTCAAATTGAAATAACTTTGAACCCATTTCAAAAAGAAAATGGAATATTTATCCTTACAAAATCAAACGGAGGCTTAGCGACAAAATGGTGCTATTATTTTGATTTTACTTATCTAGTTTAACATGACATCACATAACAACAGGAATATAAGGGATCAACACATAACAATCAATTAACTTAAGTTAATATCCAAGTTAATTGTAATGGCAGAATGGTGTTTTGTTTTGCTAATAGGTGTCATTTAGTTTTCCTCATCATATGGGGTTACTTAAGGGTAAGCGACATAAAAATCTCTTGATTTAAAACAAATTTGAAACGAAAACAGTTTAAAAACAAATTGATGATTTTTAAAATAAATTTATACTCTTGTAAACGAGAATCAAATCCTTGTTAAATAGTAATCAAATCCTTGTTAAATAGTAATTGAACTCTAATTAAACTTTGTTGAACATTATTAAAACATAATTAACTTTAATCAAATGTTAATTAAATAAAAACCCTTTTTAAAATAATAATTAATCAATAATTATCTTAAATAAATAATTAATAATAGTTAATTAATCCTAATTAATAATTAAATAATAATTAAATTTAATTAAGTAGCAAATTAAGATTAACTTAATTGATTAACACTTAAGTTTAAATTCCATTATTAACAAATGATTAAGTACTAATTACTTTTATTAATTAATCAATCATTTAAATAATTATTAAATAGCTAAGTAATTACATAATTGTTCTCTATTACTAAACTAAAGTTAGAAAACATTTCCAAAAGGATTTCTAAGTGAAAACAAGTTTAGATTTGAAAAATAGTTAGATGTTCCGAACTGCGCGTATAACGACTATCGCTATACGGACCCGTAATTTCAAAAACTTGAGATTTCCTTTTTCTAACTTTTTAAAACTTCCCTTTTGAACTCTTATCCTCATTGAAACATGAAAATAAACTTTTGCAAACCAAATCAAAGTTTTAAACTTGAACACTTTTCACTTTAAAACAAAAATCAAACTTTCAACAAAAAGCGGATTTCTACGTCGCTTTGGATTATCAAATCACTACCTTGTGTCATGAACCTACATACAACAAATACAACATTCAAACATAATATAACATCATAACATTATAGCACATCATAAAAAATGTATTACTTCACAAATACTAACTAACTTTTCCAATACTCAAGGTATAATCTTTATCGCCTACTCAAACTTCGGCATAAGCAATCAACACCAAATCAACATATATGAATGCATACACAACATATAATATTATTAAATACTTAAGAAACATTTTAACTCACAAATTTTAAAACTTTAAAAAAGTTAGTAACTTGATTTTTAAAAACACGAAATTTACTCACTAAACTTCCACTAAAACAAGGCAAACTTCTACCGAACTTGAATATACTCCTAACAAACCGCCTTAACTTGAAAATATGACTTTGTGTGGCCTTGAAGGGACAAGTTTGGCTCGGCCTTGGCTAGTATTGGGCTCAGCCATGGAGGTTTTAGGGTGTGTAGGTGCGTGTATTTTGGAAGCGAAGTGTAGAAAGGTTTGTAGAAAGGTTTTAGCAAGTTATGGAAGAGATTTAAGGTAGAAATATATAATTTTTAGGACTTCGAAAATATATTAGGAAGCTATGGAATGTGTGTATGTATATAAGTGGAGAATGTTAGGAAATGAAGAAGGAGGATGTAAAGTAAGAATTATGAAGAGGTTGGTGTATTTATAGACAATGAAGTGTAAAATTACAAAACTACCCCTAGGACAAAACCTCCACTCAAATTATGCCATGTGTCTCTCCTCCCCATGCCTTATACACATTGGTTAAGGCCGCCTTATGCCCAAATCATGCTAGCCATGTTTTGTACAATTGTGATGACTTTAAGGTATGCTTAACATGATAACTTTCTTATTTTATTTTACTTTGTTTTAAACTTTTTCATAATTAGTCACATCACTGCTTATATGTATATAAATATAAGTCAACATATATAAGTGTGTTTATTAATACTAATCCTAACATCTATATATGTGTACATAGTGCACAAACGTGCACAACGTTTCTGACAACTTCCGAGTGTCGAAAAGTCGAAATTTCGGGAAACGTTCTTAGGTCACATTTTCTATTTTTATTTGAACTATCTATATTAGTAAACAAATTTTGAAAACTATTTTATCATCATTATTAAATAATTAAAATAGTTTTATTTGCTAATAAAAATCCATTTATTGATTATATAAAATATATCTTAATAGCCCATTTCAAAGTGGAAAATCCTTGGTCGTTACAAATCTATTTTACCATCATTTGTTATTATTTAAAAAATTTAAATTTTAATTATAATTTGTAATGCCATGCTCCGTGACCCGCCTTAGCAAAGAGTATTACAAGGTAACCCCGTCTGTTAATGCGGAGAATAGAGTTGGTTAGGAGCGACCATCTATAGCCTTGTCTTAATTATCTATTGAATATGCCGACAATTTCCACTGGATCGACATTTCCAATAAATACTTAATACAAAGCCATAGGTGGCTGAAGGATCTATCAGAATAAAATACTACAACTCAATGTAATTCACATCACAGAATAGTAGATCATTACATACACTTTCACATAAACAGATACATTACAGAGTTTACAAAATGATACATGTTAAGTGGTATAACAAACCACAATATACAAGCGAGTCAAAAGAATACATATTAGAGTTACAGACAAAAAGGACTACACAAAAAGCTATGAAAAAAAGGGGCTAGCAGAATAGTCCATGCGGAAGCAAATAGGCTAAGTCCAAAGTACCTAACCTGAAACATCTCGGTCTGACCCGAGTATAAAATACACGGGTCAGTCTAGCTAAACAAATCAGTTAGATAAACTAAATGATAATGAACATACAAGAACATAAAGTACCACAAATATCTCCAAAAGGGATAACCAAATCATCTAACATAAGATGAATCAAAACAAGCCTTATATTATAGGCAACTCAAATAAACAAAGCACATACATATCCTAAACCAAGCCAAAAGGCAATTAACAAATACCTACAAAGGTACACAAGTTTCCACAAGGTAATCGCTATATATCGTGTGGTTCAAAGAACCCACACTGAAGGGCGATACACTAGGGAAATATAATTGTCAAAGAAACAAAAGGTGCTCGAGCTCAGTACAAGGATCCATACGCTCGAAGGCAACGCCAAAAGGCAACGCCCGAAGGCAACGCCCACAGGCAAGGCCAAAAGGCCACGCCCGAAGGCAACGTCCGAAGGCAACAAACCGTAGTGGCGGTACTGGACACCACTTTCCAGCGGAATGTGTCACAACTCTCAGAAAGGAACCCGGAAAATGTTAACGTGAGTCCCATACCCCACGTTCGCACTAAACGGTTTACTAACCGTTAGCCAATTTCACACTCAAAGCAGTACAAAGTTCACCTCATCTCATCGGTAAACCAGACCCAAAGGTCAAAACGGTCAAATGAATAGATTAGGAATTAATTGAAAAGATAAACGCACGTGTTCATAGCACGCGTTTTATTTAATCATTTGATTCTCCTCCCTCTTCGCTCGAAGTGCAAAATTGTGTGTGTGTGTTTTAAATAGAAATTAGAAGTTAGAGAAACAAGCTTTTAATACACTTTACAAAGATCATTTTATAAAAACCCGTGCACGAAATCAAAAAGGAATTAAAAAAGTCAAATATGCAATAACAACTAATTGGAACAACCCGAATCGGTTAAAATTAGAAACCCAAGAAAAATAGGCAAAATAGGCAAAACAAGCAGGTCAGTCGACTGACTGTAGGGGGCCAATCGACTGATCCAAAGACTCGAAAATCCCATTTCCTGCAGTCAGTCGACTGACTGCAGAGGGCCAGTCGACTGACTGCATGAAACAGAGACTCTCTGTTCTTGCAGATAGTCCCTGGAACACCTATTTGCTACAGCCAGTCGACTGATTGCAGAGGGTCAGTCGACTGACTTAGACTGGGGCTGTTTTTCAGCCTATCAAATAAAGAGCAATTCTTCCAATTTTCGATCGGACGAGCAATGGGCGCTAGGGCTTTATGCCAATCGACAACCCAGCCCTATTGGCTTTTCAATACAACACCAAAAGCATGTTCAAACATCAAAGCTATGATTTTTAGAGTTTTAACTTCAAAATACCAAAAATTGAAATGTTCACCAAATCAATTCAAACCAAAAGCAAATGAACATGAATAAGTGTTAGGAATTCATACCTAACATCAAAGATATCAAGAGAAGTAGATGTGAGTTCAAAACTCACCTTTTTAACTCAAAAACAAAGATGAGAAGCACAAACACAAGGAAAAGATCAACCACTCTTCACTTCAACTCCACAATCTTCAATCTAAGATCAAAACAAGTATTTCCTAAATTAGGGTTTAGGAATTTTCTGAAATTGAAGAGGAGAAGAGATGGAGAAGACGAAGATGGAGCTTACCTTAGCTTTTCCAAGAGTTTGGAGCAAGAATTTGTAATTTTCAATTGAATCTAGGGTTTGGCAATTTCTAATTCTTTTTCTCTTCCCCCATTTTTAGCTGAACTAAAGTGTTTGGAGAGTGAATGGAGGAAGAGTTAAAGAGTTAGAGTATATGATGAGTTGGTGAAGCCCAAACCTAAAAACCCAACAGAAAATAACAAAATTCAACTTACTCCAAACATATCGAAGCTTATACTCAAAAAAGTCGCAAATGCCATTTTGGACTCAATGGAAGTGGTCCCGAGTCCTAATTCGACCATTTGCAAAAAGTAGCTTTTCGGACTTAAATCCGATTAACGACGATATATTTAAATAAATATTTAAATATAAAATCATAAAATATGCGGGTTGTTACAGATCTCCCCTCCTTAACAAAATTGCGTCCATGCAATTCCTAGAGAAGAATTCGCTACAACTACATACTTACATCACCCAAAAAGAAAGGAAAATAAGCTTGAGATAAAAAAAGATATTCTCACCATTTCAAGGAAAAGATAGAAAACCCGAATAGGATCACTCGATAAACTCTCTGGTTTCCCAAGTACAGTAATTGGGATTTTTGGACCATTGGACTTTAATGAGCGGCACGTCCTTGTTTCGAAGGTGTCTCACCTCCATGGAAAGTACGCGAATAGGCTGCTGTACAATAGATAAATCTGGTGAGATCTCAAGCCCTTGCAAATCAGGAGAGTCAATAACAGAATCTGATTCTCGAAGACACTTCCAAAGCTGAGAGACGTGAAACACGTTGTGAACTCCGGATAGATGAGCTGGAAGTGAAACTCTATAAGCCACAGGGCCAATACGTTCAGTAATAGGAAATGGTCCTACAAAGCGAGGAGCCAATTTCCCTGTCATACTGAAACGCATAACCCCTTTCAAAGGAGAAACACGAATAAAGACGGGATCACCAACCGAGAACTCAAGAGGCTTCCTACGGTTATCCGCGTAGGATTTCTGGCGGCTCTGTGCCTCTTTCATTCTCTAACGAATAAGAACAATCTTCTCAGAAGAATCATGAACAAAATCTGCGCCAAGAATAAGCTTCTACCCAGATTCCAACGAACAAGAAGGTGATCGGCATGACCATCCGTATAAGGCTTCAAAAGGAGCCATCCCAATACTGGACTGAAAACTATTGTTGTAGGAGAAATCTACATGGGGTAGATGATCCTCCCAACTACCTCCAAAATCAAGAATACAAATACGGAGGAGATCTTCCAAGATACGATTTACCCTTTCAGTCTGTCCATCAGACTGTGGATGATAAGCTATGCTGAAATTAAGCTTTGTTCCCAAAGCTTGCTGAAGACTCTTCTAGAAATGACTGGTAAATAAAGGATCATGGTCACTCACAATAGAACTAGGAACACCATGAAGTCTCACAATTTCCATGATAAATAACTTAGCCAAAAGAGAAGCAGACCTATTAGATTTAATAGGAATAAAATGAGCTGATTTCGTGAGGCGATCCACAATAACCCAAATGCTAGAATGGCCCGATCTCGTACGAGGTAGGCCATCAATGAAATCCATCGAAATTTGATCCCATTTCCACAATGGAATCTCTAGAGGCTGAAGGAGACCAGAATGGCGCTGATGTTCGGCTTTAATACGTTGACAAGTCATGCAATTACTCACATAACTCGCCACATCGCGCTTCATTCCTTCCCAACAATAAAGGCGATGCATATCAGCATACATCTTACTACTGCCAGGATGAATATTATACTTAGACCGATGACAGTCATCAAGAATGTCATGCCTAAGCGCAGAATCAAAAGGCACAACAAGACGGTCCTTCTTGCGAAGACACCCATGAAGATCAATGCTGAAATCCCACAACGCCTCATCACGGGGTTCAGTCTCACAAAGCTGAATAAGATGCACAAGATCAGGATCACGCCGTTGAGCATTGGCAATACGGTCCAATAGAGAGGGTCGAGCTTCCAAACTGAATAATACTATCGGAGAATCAAAAGATGGAGCTCGATCACGAATATCACAAAAAGATAGAGTCTCCAGAATATCCCATTCGGCAAGCATCAAAGAAACAATAGCCGAATGTCTACGACTAAGCACATCAGCAACACGATTACCCTTACCAAGGGTATACAGGATATCGAAGTCATAGGAGGCAAGAAACTCGAGCCAACGCTGTTGCCTCATATTGAGTTCCTTCTGAGTGAACAAATACTTCAAGGATTTATGATCGGTATAGAGAACAAAGCGCTCGCCTAATAAATAGTGTCGCCAAATCTTCAAGGCGAAGACAATGGCGGCTAACTCAAGATCATGAGTGGCATAGCGAACTTCATTCGGACGCAATTGCCTAGAAGCATAAGCAACTACCCGATCCTTCTGCATAAGCACGTCACCGAGACCACTACCACAAGCATCGGTGTAGACAACAAGATCATGATTCCCCTCGGGAACCACAAGAATAGGAGCATTAGTGAGAAGTTCCTTCAATGTCTGAAAGGAAGCTTCACACTTATCGGACCAAATATAACGAATGCCTTTCCGAGTAAGGCTGGTGAGAGGAAGCACAACATGGGAAAAATCCTTAATGAACCGACGGTAATAACCCACCAATCCATGGAAACTACGGATCTCATGAACATTCTCAGGCCTCTTCCAATTCTGGATAGCTTCGATCTTTGAGGGATCGACAGAGATGCCGTCGGAAGATACAACATGGCCTAAGAACTTAACCTTATTCTCCCAAAAATGGCACTTGGAGAATTTGGCTTTTAGCTGATGGTGACGAAGAGTACTCAAGACAATTCTCAAGTGATTAGCATGCTAGGCTTCAGACTTAGAATAAACAAGAATGTCATCAATGAACACAAGGACGAATTTATCGAGATATTCTCGGAATACTCGATTCATAAGATCAACAAAGAAAGCAGGAGCATTCGTCAAACCGAACGGCATAACGAGCCACTCGAAAGAACCATATCGAGTGCGGAAAGCTGTAAAGGGTATGCTACCTTCCGCGACTCGGAGCTGATGAAAACCAGTGGCAAGGTCGAGCTGAGAGAAGACCTTAGCGCCACTCAATAGATCGAACATATCATCGATCCTCGGCAAAGGATACCTATTCTTGATGGTCAACTCGTTAAGCTTGCGATAGTCGATGCAAAGCCTAAGAGTTCCATCGGACTTCTTCACGAAGACGACCGCGGTACCCCATGGTGAAAAACTGGATTGAATCAACTGCTTGGACTCAAGCTCTAAAAGCTACTTCTTGAGTTCCTCATTTTCTTTTGTAGACATCCTCGTGGGAGGACGGCCAGCTGGCTTCGCGCCTGGAATGAGATCAATGCGGAACTCGATCGCCCGCTTGGGTGGAAAACCCGAAACTGGCTCAAAAACATCAGAGAAGTCACAAACAATAGGAATACGAGATATATCATCATCATCTCGTGAGTCAAGAGAATATAAAGCCATATCGGAATTATCCACGTTTCGAAGAACAAGTGATAGCTGAGAAGACGAATCTGGGTGTCGAAGATATAAAATTCTTTCAGAACAAATAATCCTGGCATCGTATCTCACTAGCCAGTCCATACCCAAAATTATATCAAAATCCAAATAAGAAATAACATGCAGATTCGCACGAAAAGAAAAGCCACATAAAACAATCTCAACATCATCACAAAGCATGCTAAGAGTTGCGGACCCCCCAATAGGATTCGCAATCCTCAACGAAGTAATCATACAAGAAACATCCAAAGACAAATCATCGACGAGCTTTTTCTGTATGAAAGAATGTGAAGCTCCCGTATCGAAAAGAACTCGAATACTACGGTCATGAAATAAAATAGAACCTTCCAAAATAGATGGAGATATACCTCCGGGTTGAGAAGAACCTCCAGAAGCTTTAGCAAGATAAAGCTTGCCAGACTTGGCACTAGCAGGAGCAGTAGGGTAGGTGGAAACACGGTGACCTTCCTTCTTGCAATAATGACAGAAGAGAGGCTTAGGACAAGCTCGAATCATATGATCAGGAGAACCTCAATTGAAACACTTCCGAATGGAAGGTGTTCCAGCAGATTGAGAGTTAGAACCAGATTCAATAGGCTTCTTCTTCTTAGAAGGAAGAAATCCCTGCTTATGAAATGGAAACTTCTTCTTATTGGGGTTCTTGCGAACCTCAACATCATCACCACTATCGCACTCCTTCTCGATGGCCGCGAGATGAAGTGCCGAATCAACCAACTCTTCAAAAGAAAGCTTAAGCTGGTGCATTAAAGATTTCTTATGATATTTCTTAAGACCAGCGACAAACTTCAGATTTTTCTTATAAGAACTGTTAATGAATTAACGACCATACTTAGATAAGGCCTCGAAAGATGCAACATATTCAGAAACGGAAGACTTCCCTTGCTTCAACTCAAGGAAGCGACGGGCTAATAAAACTTTCTCAGATTCAGGAATGAATTTGAGTTCGAATCGCTCCCGGAACTGAGTCCAAGAAAGAACAGACTCATCAAGTTCGGCTATAAGAAGCTCGTACCAATCTAGGGCACACTCTTGCAATAAGCTAGAAGTTACAAGAACTCGATCATAGTCAGAAAGATCCATGCGAGAGAAGATACGTTCGCATGTGCGAATCCAAGCTTGGACCTCAAGGACGGACTCGGAGCCTAAATGGCTTTCCACCAAGATGAGAAAAATCACTGCACAGGCGTGCAAAGGCAGACTTGCGTGGAGGAGATGCACGAATAGGAGCTGGAGGCTGAGTGCTCCTAAATAATCCAAGAACTGATCGGCAGACATATAAACACCGTCCGGATGCGAGCCACTGGATTGCCCAGCATCCGAGCGTCGTCCTCTGCCTCTTCCGGCCATAAGCTGAAAGATAAGATAAGAAAAGATTATTCACAAGGTAGATATCATTAGTTCAAATATGGAATACTACGGAATAAAAATACATTCCTAGACGTATTCCCAAAATTCTATCTACCCCAATGGCACGGAATGAATAAAGGCACAATGATTCAAAGATTCGTAACATCGTACAACACTTTAATGTACCGTAATATGTGTTTCTGTTCTATGTTTATCATATTTTGTTCTGAACCTCAGCTCCGATACCAAGCTGTAACACCCCACTACGAGACCTGCCTTAGCAAAGAGTATTACAAGGTAACACCATCTGCTAATGCAGAGAATAGAGCTGGTTAGGAGCGACCATCTATATCCTTGTCTTAATTATCTATTGAATACGCCGACAATTTCCACTGGATCGACATTTCCAATAAATACTTAATACAAAGCCATAGGTGGCTGAAGGATCTATCAGAATAAAATATAACAACTCAATGTAATTCACATCACAGAACAGTAGATCATTACATACACTTTCACATATACATATACATTACAGAGTTTACAAAATGATACATGTTAAGTGGTATAGCAAACCACAATATACAGGCGAGTCAAAAGAATACATATCAGAGTTATAGACAAAAAGGACTACACAAAAAGCTATGACAAAAAGGGGATAGCAGAATAGTCCATGCGGAAGCAAAATAGGCTAAGTCCAAAGTACCTAACCTGAAACATCTCGGTTTGACCCGAGTATAAAATACACGGGTCAGTCTAGCTAAACAAACCAGTTAGATAAACTAAATGATAATGAACATACAAGATCATAAAGTACCACAAATATCTCCAAAAGGGATAACCAAATCATCTAACATAAGATGAATCAAAACAAGCCTCATATTATAGGCAACTCAAATAAACAAAGGACATACATATCCCAAAGCAAGCCAAAAGGCAATTAACAAATACCTACAAAGGAACACAAGTTTCCACAAGGTAATCGCAATATATCGTGTGGTTCAAAGAACCTACACCGAAGGGCGATACACTAGGGAAATATAATTGTCAAAGAAACAAAAGGTGCTCGAGCTCAGTATAAGGATCCATACGCCCAAAGGCAACGCCCGAAGGCAACGCCCGAAGGCAACGCCAAAAGGCAACGCCCGAAGGCAACAAACCGTAGTGGCGGTACTGGACACCACTGTCCGGCGTAATGTGTCACAACTCTCAGAAAGGAACCCGGAAAATGTTAACGTGAGTCCCATACCTCACGTTCGCACTAAACGGTTTACTAACCGTTAGCCAATTTCACACTCATAGCAGTACAAAGTTCACCTCATCTCATCGGTAAACCAGACCCAAAGGTCAAAACGGTCAAACGAATAGATTAGGAATTAACTGAAAAGATAAATGCACGTGTTCATAGCACGCGTTTTATTTAATCATTTGATTCTCCTCCCTCTTCGCTCAAAGTGTAAAATTGTGTGTGTGTTTTAAATAGAAATTAGAAGTTAGAGAAACAAGCTTTTAATACACTTTACAAGGATCATTTTATAAAAACCCCTGCACGAAATCAAAACGGAATTAACAAAGTCAAATAAGCAACAACAACTAATTGGAACAACCCGAATCGGTTAAAATTAGAAACCCAAGAAAAATAGGCAAAATAGGCAAAACAAGCAGGTTAGTCGACTGACTGCAGGGGGCCAGTCGACTGATCTAGAGACTCAAAAATCCCATTTCCTGCAGTCAGTCGACTGACTGCAGAGGGCCAGTTGACTGTCTGCAGGAAACAGAGACTCTCTATTCTTGCAGACAGCCCCTGGAACACCTATTTGCTACAGCCAATCGACTGACTGCAGAGTGTCAGTCAGTCGACTGACTGCAGAGGGTCAGTCGACTGACTAGGACTGGGGCTGTTTTTCAGCCTATCAAATGAAGAGCAATTCTTCCAATTTTTGATCGGACGAGCAATGGGCACTAGGGGTTTATGCCAATCGACAACCCAGCCCTATTGGCTCTTCAATACAACACCAAAAGCATGTTCAAACATCAAAGCTATGATTTTTAGAGTTTTTAACTTCAAAATACCAAAAATTGAAATGTTCACCAAATCAATTCAAACCAAAAGAAAATGAACATGAATAAGTGTTAGGAATTCATACCTAACATCAATGATATCAAGAGAAGTAGATGTGAGTTCAAAACTCACCTTTTTAACTCAAAAACAAAGATGAGAAGCACAAACACAAGGAAAAGATCAACCACTCTTCACTTCAACTCCACAAGCTTCAATCTAAGATCAAAACAAGTATTTCCTAAATTAGGGTTTAGGAATTTTCTGAAATTGAAGAGGAGAAGAGATGGAGAAGATGAAGATGGAGCTTACATTAGCTTTTCCAAGAGTTTGGAGCAAGAATTTGTAATTTTCAATTGAATCTAGGGTTTGGCAATTTCTAATTCTTTTTCTCTTCTTCCATTTTCAGCTGAACTAAAGTGTTTGGAGAGTGAATGGAGGAAGAGTTAAAGAGTTAGAGTATATGATGAGTTGGTGAAGCCCAAACCCAAAAGCCCAACAGAAAATAACAAAATTCAACTTACTCTAAACATATCGAAGCTTATACTCAAATAAGTCGCAAACGCCATTTTGGACTCAATGGAAGTGGTCCCGAGTCCTAATTCGACCGTTTGCAAAAAGTAGCTTTTCGGACTTAAATCCGATTAACGATGATATATTTAAATAAATATTCAAATATAAAATCGTAAAATATGCGGGTTGTTACATAATTATAAAACATATTGTTTTAATATTTAAAATTTATTAAATATTTGCAAATCAAGGCCATAAAATTCTTGTTCGTTACACTCTTCCCCTTAAAAGGAATTTCGTCCCCGAAATTGTACCACAACCCTAGTTCCTAGAAACACTTAATCTGGTCATCAACACGTATGATATACATAGATCATTCCTATGTAAACTCTGATTTGATTATGCACTTGCACACATAACTTCACTTTCGAACTAGTATTGCTCACCCAACTTTCTAGTGCGGACTTTGATCAGGCCTCTTAATTAGAAACATTTATTTTCCTTGCATAGCCATATACTATGATAGACAACTTTTGGTTCCACGTAAGAACCTTCACCGACGCTCGCCATCAAAAATCGGGTGATAAATCCTTGCTCGGAATGGTGTAAAACACCTCCAGTCAAATACTCGAATCTAGGATTGAGTACTATGTAAAAAGGTGAAATGATCTTCAAACAACCTACGCGCTGATCTAACGATTCTTACCATCTAACTACTTCTACCCTCCCACCATGCTTCATAAGAATCTATTTTTAAATTCATTAACTTATATAATACCCTTCTGCATCCTAAGAGTATATTCAAACATTTGATTTTTAATTCTACTTACTTCTAACTATTAGATGTAGGCCAAAAATAATTTGGGTCTTGAAACTAAGTCGACCAAATCAACCTCTTTACCCTAATTGATCTGGTAAGTGGCTAAGAAGAGTAGGATGCTGGTATCCAAACTCTATCCTAGATTCTACTTTTTTTAGACACTACTAAGGTAAAAATGTCTATTAGGCAACCAAATAACATCAAATAATTCTTCAAATCCTAGATGTTAAAATCAAAAGACACAATCTAAATAAACAAAGTTTATTAAACCTCCTTATTAAATTTAACCTAATTAAAACTTTGTTTATTAATCCACCTTCAAAATATATTTTTATTTTTAAAACTATTCCTTTTAAGGGATCCAAGAACACAATACCCGGGTTTTATTTCAAAAACCTTTTGAAAACATAAATATAGCCCGAGTAACTTCAAAACGATGTCAAGGAACTGGGTGCTACCAAATAGTATCATATACGCCTTTACTAAGAGAGGTAATACTCAAGAGAAGTGTTTGCCATCTGAACACATCTCTTACCCATTTTAGTCATTTCCGAGACACTCAAACTAGTGAATAAAAAAATATTTCTAATTTTTCCAAATTTCTTTTCGAAATAATACTACTTATAGACAAATAGTTTGTAACAAAGTCATCCACTTGCTTTAGATTCATTCAGATTTGAACCCTTCCTGATTGTACAATGCAAAGAGGATAATTTACTAAGCGCAACATCATATATGCCTATGCAAACATTTGATTGTCACTTAGAAGATTATTCTGATCATCACAAAATAGATCAAAATTTATTCCAGAACTGTCCAAAGAAAACCTTACTCTCAAACTTTATTTTAAAATATCTATATCTTAAAATATCTTTAAAGACTACTGCTATTTTCCAAAATCATTTAGAATTTATCAAAGCCACCGGGATTTAACATTCTCAAACCTTTTTCATTCTTAAAACACATTTAATTTTTCTAATTTGTAAAATCATATCTCTTAATTCATCTTATAAAACTATTTGAAGATTTTCTTTTAATAAACACCTTTATTAAAATTCAATTTTTAACCCTATATATTATCGAACGCCTTATAGTCAAATTGTGAAACTTAATTCACAAAGTGTTCGATTCAATGTTCCTACAAATTCTATCTACCCAACCCATGATGGAAAAAGGAAATCTATTATTAAATCTGATAATAGTCATTGCTTTAAACTGGACAAGTATGATTAGTTAAACCCTGAATGCTAATAATTTAAATATTATTAACCCCTAACCCACTCTCCTCATAGATTACTATATAGATTTTGAAAATCATCCCTTTTTATATATAGAAAATATATCCTTAGGTAAAATTCTTTAATTTACCAAACTTAAAAAATATTATGTCAATTTAACTTGTTCAAGTGTTTAGGAAATCCCTATCGATAACGTTAATCAGGCGCATTGACCAGAATTCTTAAGTCACTTAATAGGTCAAACAACACAAATAAAACATTTTTATTCACTAAAAAATACGGACTCATGTATATATTTTACACCAGACTCATTCTAGGGCACTACTGACCCTATCTATAATTAGTTTACACTACCAAAGCTTAGGATTCGCTCAACCTAATCTCTAATACCAAATGTAACGGTCGGTCTTTCTTACTCCAAAAGACGAGCTATTAAGGGTAAAAGAAAAGGAAAGATCATAAGATAGAAGAGAAGAAACTAACAACACAGAATCTCACAATGCAACAGAACAATATTATTACTCAACATAATATATTACAAAGTCATTTCAAAAATATTACATCACAGTCATTCTAATAGAAATTCTAGCTTAGGATAGTTATAACAGTCTGTCTCTACCTAACAGATACAATATACCTAAAATACAGCGGAAAACAATGTAATAACTAGCTATCGATGAAGCCACCTGCTCCAAGCTCCTCCAAGATGAATCTGCGGAAAACCTAAACTACTTTGATGCACAATCAAATTTGAGCACCCAAGAGTTTAGGAAAAGGGAAAATAAAATCCGGGTCAGAGATGGGTCTGGTGTGAGTAAAGCATAAGTTTTTAACTTTATAAAAACCTTTAAATCAAAGGCATCTCATAAGATCACATCGCACATAAACAAGGATAGGTTTTTACCTCACGATAACCAAAATATTTGTATATAAAATCCAGTGATATTACAATAATGTCTAGGGGTTTCAAGTAAAAAATTAATATAGCCGAAATTGTTACATTAATTAAATTCCAGCATAATAGGTATACAACTAAGATCGAAGGCACTTATTGGAAAATGGGTTCCATACAATGACTGGGCTACTGGGGTATCGCCTGTCACGGTGCATCTTTAGAAAAAATATCACCGAGGACCTCGTAAGGATCCTTTGCCAACACAAAACTGCCCATCACTTGACTAGTTGTACCGAATATGATCACCCCTTGGTTAATGGTCCCCGAAGCATACAAATGAGAGATAATATTGACTATAGATAGGGATGGTCATACCTTAATTGGGAGCGATCCACTTAGCCCTGCTGCATCTCCCCTATTTTAGTCATTCTCGGTTGATGAGGCTTGAGGCTACATATTACCTTTTATATACACTTCCCACTTGGAATGCTAACACTGCCCTCTAAGCAGTAATGCAATGCCGGCATTCGTCCATGCAAGTTGTCCAAGAGATGGACCAACTGAAGTCATTACTTCTACTACATCCATTTTGGAATCACCCTCAGGATTGTTAGCAAGCAGCCGTTGAACTTGATAGAGCTTTGTCTTCAATTCCATCATCTTCTAGATGTCTTTACTTCGAAACCCTTGAGTTGAATCGAAGTGGTTTTCGGATAACATATCCGATCCCAGTCTCTTCGAAACAACATTTGATAGTTTCAAGTAAACTCAATCCCGGTTCTTTAGGAAATAAATAGTAAAAGATAAGAGCAGAGATCACTTCCTAACTGTTAGTGGACGATTTCCTTATCATCTGTTCTAGGAGAATGAAACGAGATTTATATGCACAGTACAACATCATCGGAGATGACTGTGCCGTATAACTCACATGTTTCTCCTAAATATTTCCAAAGTTATGTTTTGGGTCCATATTTGATAGTGGGAAAGTTAACTATCAAATAAACAAACAACAACAAATTCCATTTGAGATTTATTTATCCATAGCAACCACTAAGCCTCAATACAGATTTTTATTTAAGAAATCTCTTTTAAAAAGTTTGTCTAAAACACTCATATACTTATTTCTTTGAAATAAGCATACTCACAAAACATTTGCAAATAACTTCTTACTTTCAAATCTTACTAAAAAGGATTAAAAAAGGTTGTTTAAATTGGAGGTAAGAATAACCCTAAAGACTATTCCTTCGATGTTAAGTGTGGAACGGATGTTCCATACAACCATTTTTAAAAGGCCAGTTTAGAAAAACCCAGATCTCAAATTCTTTTTGTACCTCTTTCGATAAATTCTTTTTAATCAAATCTATTTCATTTATGAAATCTCTTTTACTTGAAATTTATATCCATTTCAAAATGCTTTCTGAACTCCCAAGTTCATTTATAAAACCCTTTTATAAATATTCAAAATCATTTATATAAATTGCTTTTATAGATATCCAAACTTTTTATATAAATTTCATATAAATATCCAAACCTTTTTATAAACTCCCTTTATGAATATCCAAATCATTTTCTAAAAATTCTTTTATAAATACCCCAAATCATTTATAAAACTTTTTTATAAACCTTTCCTGTCCAAACAACTTCCTAAATAACCTTAAATAAATTAGCTTCCTTTAATAGGCAAATCCATTTTATAAATTTCCCTCATTTCTGAAATCTTCTTTGCTTAAAAACTCAAATCCATTTACCTAAAAACACCTTACAAATTTACAAACTCCTTTATAAAACTCTTTATATATAATTTCTTTTTATAACATGGAAAACCATTCACAATAGTGTTAAAAACATCTTTAGTAAAACCATTTGTCAAATCATTCTTTTAATATCTTGTCCAAATTGAAATTGTAACGACTCGGATTTTTCGTCGTTTAATTTGGAATATTTAAATGGTTTTACATAATGAATTTGAATTATAAATTGATTTTTGAATATGAAAGATTGGTTTTTATTTAATAAAATAGATTCAGAATTTAAATATAGCGATTTACTAGATGACTTAATTATTGAAATTTATAATTTGAAATTGGTTAAAACATTGAATCTTGAGTTTTAAGCTTGATAACAATAACTTAAAAGCTTGTAAAATTCATATTTATAATAATGAAGATAATAAAAGTTTAAAATTGAATTTAAAAGTGATATGTTCAATTTTAAAAATAGTTTTTTCAAATTGACATTTAAAAATAGCCTTCCGAGGCACAATCTCAGAATTCGACGAAACCAGTTCCAATGGATTCGTAATATTGTATTATTCTCGGATTTTAAATTTTGTAGTGTTTCGAGTTATCGTTTGGTCGTAAAGGATATAAACACGCTGAAATTTTATATCGAAAATTCAATATAATAATGGAGTCCAAAAAGCTATCTTCTCCATACGATCGAATTAGGACTCGAAACCTTTTCCATTGTGTTCGGAATAGGGGTATAACATTATAAACGCCTAGCGGCACGCCTCGATAGGAGTTTGAGATTTTTAGCTACAAAATCGAGACGTTTTGAAATTTAAATGGTATATATATATATATATATATATATTATTTGTTGACTTGACCATATTCCCATCAGCTACTTTTCTTTTCCATCAATCTACTGTAGCCAGTAAGCAACATGCAAGGCATCTTTTCCTCACTTTATAATCACATCTATCTTCCTTCCATCTTCAGTTGATATGAATGAACAAAACCGAAAAATAAATAAAGAGAAAGCATATCAAATGAAAATCGTTCCCTTTCTCTAGTTCAAACGAAATAAAATGAAATAAAATCGTGCATTCCCTCTTCCTCCCAAAATCCAGAGCTCAAATTCACTTTGATTACTTAAAAAAGAATAAGGATATATGCAGAACGAATCGATTCGTTCATCTCAACAAAAAATGAGAGAAGGGGAATCGAGCATCGAGACTCCGGATCGACGTGCACGCGCGCGAGCAAGGGGAGAGGTCGTGGCAGCACTTTGGGTCGTGGAGGGGGCAAAGCTAGGCGAAGCGGCGGCGAAGAGCTCGAGATTGGGGCAAGGGCAGTGGCGACATGAGTTCGAGCAGTAATCGAGCAAGGTATCTAATGGGGTTTTTGCATTCGCGTGCACGGCGCTTGATGGCACAGCTGGGGTGGAGGATGCTCGCGTGCGCGCGGGTCGTCGTTGTGGCATCGAGTGATGGAGCACGGGAATATATCGATTTGGCTTGAATTGGGGCATCGACAGTGGCAAAGGAAGACTACGATCGAGGCAGATGGGGGGGTATCGTGAATACATCAAGTTGGATGTCGAGGTTGGAGCACGTGAAAGTAGAAGTCGGCTGTGGAGCTAATGGTTGTCGAGCATGATTTAAAAAGGTAAATTTAAAAATTTAAAAGCATTTTTAATCAACGTTATCATGTTAAAACATGCTATAAAGAAATTCGTTAACTGGAAATCTATTAAAAACGAAATAATTATTGGGTTACAAAAATTTGAAATCGTTGATCTGTATAATTCGGAATCTGTTTATACGAGGTCAAATTGCACGGAATCAATCATATAGAATTCGAAGATGTGGCATCTACGCAATAAAATTTATTTAGGCGATCAAAAAAATTTAAAAATCCGGGATGCTCGGCAAAATAAAGGTCAAGGTGAGAAAAACTCTCACTCATTTGGAATTTCCAATTTAAATTTTAAATAGTTAAATAATTTATTGGATTCTTGGATGAATTTATATAATTATTATCCGTTGAATGTTAAAATATATAATAATTTATATATAGTATTTGGTGTGATATTCCCGCACATTTTAGCAGATGAGAGCCTATGCGCCCCGCATAATAGCGGACGACCCTATATACCGCGATGTCCCCCTCGAAGTGGGATTGGTATTTATTTGATGTGTATTAACATCTGTGGATGCAGGAAAATAGGTTGGTGGGATCCAACTGGATTCCTCAAATATATTGTTTATTTTTAATATGTAGTGATACATGAATTGTGTAGAATAATCTAGTATAGATTATTGCAGTGATTGAAATTATTTGATGCTATTGCAGCACTGGTATGAATGTTAATATTTTAAATACTATAAATATATTTTTTAAATTTACGGAATTGAAGGGAATTTGAAAATAAATATATATATATTGGAATTAGAGTTATTTTAAAGAAATTGAATTAGCAAGAAAAATATATTTGACTATTGTGGATTTGTAAATGCAGATTTTTAAAAATGAATTATATAAAATAATTTATAAATGATATTCTAGAAATATAAAAGGGGTCAAAGTAAATATTAAAATGGATTGGAAGTATAAAAGGAATTTATAAGAAATGAAGGTATACAACGAAATTTTATAAATAAGATTTGTTCTATAAATAGGTAAAACCAAGGGATTATAAAAGTTATAAACGATGTTTATAAATAAAGGAATTTGATGTCAGATGATAATTGGAAATATAAATTCATAGGGTGAATTTATATTTAAATATGGAAACAGGTTTCGGAAAAATAGTAGATTCTAATTTTTTGAAATGAGAATGGTTAGGAAATCAACAATGAATCGATATGTGTGAAATCGAGAGCAAGTTATAAAGTAAATTGGTTATTGAGATTTTAAAAATATATTTTAAAATTTTACGAAGTGAGTTTGTTTTAAAGGAAAATTTTATTATTTTAAAACTATGGAATTTTAAACTAGTTGAGATTGAAATGCTACGGTAAGTAGATTTTTAAATACTAAGTATTTAATTTATTAGATTTTTACTTTTTAAAAATCACGTTTGAAATTTATTTGTTTAACTATAAATGAGTAATGATGTTTATAAAAAGTGTTTTCGATATTGTAAATAATTATTCGAACAGGTTTTAAAACTAAATCATGTTTCTTTAAAATACTTATTATATATATATAGAGTTTTGAAGTGATTGAAAATTTTATTTTATCAATACACCCGAGATTCGAAAAAGGGGCTTAAAAAAGATATGATTTAAGGAGAGGAAATTTATTTGTGATTTCGGAGTTTTTTGGAATAAGTTATGGAATAATTCTCTGAAACGTAAATATTGAAGGATTTTGGAAAAAAAAATAGACGGGTAATATTTTTCTAAGTATAGAAGATAGAAATTTTGAAATATTTCTAAGTGTTGAGGTGTTTGAAGTATCTTATAACGGATTTAAGTATTTGAAAAAAAATTGTTTTCAAATGTTGGGAGGAATTGATATATCTTTTAAAGATATTTTGGAAAGTAAATATTTTGGGAAAAATTTATATTAAGGCCAGATGATTGCTTATGGATGTTTAATTAATTTGATAGTTAAATAACCGAATATCAATATTCACCAATTTCGTTAATCGTTAAAGAGACCGGGATCGGATTTAATTATCCAAAAACCACTTCGATCCGGTTTGAACGTTACGAGTGAATACCGTGAAGATGATGAAGATGGGGATTCGGTTTGTCCAGACCCAGGACAACTTGTATGGACGAATGCTATCAGAACATCGTCATTGGAGGAAGATGAGCATTCTAAGTAAAATTGTTCTTGAAAGGTAACGCTTAGCCTCAAACCTCATCAACCGAGAATGACTAAAACATGGGAGATGCAGCAAGGCTAAGTGGGTCGCACCCAAGTAGGATATGTTATCACCTTTCTAGATGTCCTCGGAAACCCTATTTATCTTATATATGGGTACACATGAAAGAAGAAGCGCTCGATAGTAAGGGTGGGAACACCCGGGGTGATAACATATTCGGTCTATCCAGGTCAGGGGTAGGCCGGTCTTGTGTAGCAGGGGATCCCGACATGGTCCTCTGTATATGGTTCTAGAGGTGTACTGTGACGGGCGGTAACCGAGTGGCTCGGTCATTCATAGGAATCCATTCTCCAATACGAGCTTATGGTTTCGTTTGTAGAACCTAGTATGCTGGAATTTAAGTAATGTAACAATTTCTGCTATTTGAATAAGTATTTGTATTTAGACACTATTATAATATCACTGGATTTTCTATAAAGTGTTTTGGTTATCGTAAGGGAAAAACCAGTCGTGTTTATTTGTGACGTGGTCTTACGAGATACCTTTGTTTTTCAAAGGATTTTGAAGAGTTAATAATTCAAATTGAGTGTGTTTTCTCACGCTGGTTTTCCAGACTGACTCGGGTGTTATTTTATTATAATGCTCGGGTCAGACCGAGTATTACAGATTCAGGTTAAATGCTATGGAGCTCAGGAGACTAGCTGGAGGAGTTTCAGACATATTTCCGTACTTGACTTATATTTCGCTGTGTAAGGACAAGTTATATAACTGTCCAGTTTGATGTGTTGATTGTTGTACTCTGATGATTGTAAGTATATAAACTGTTACAGAATTTTTTTTTGTATAAAATCTGTTATCATATATTATATTTTGTTCTGCTGCGATTGTGAGATTCTATGTTGTTGTTTCTATTTTTTTTCTATCTTTTTCTTCTTCTTACGATAAAGATTCGTATTTCCATCCAATTTGAGTTGAGCTGAGGTAAAATATTGTTGACTCAAAGGTGTACGTATTTGCGGGCCTTTACACTTGGTATCAGAGCTGAAGATTAAGCGAGAACCTTGGCTCTGGTGAGGATTACTCATTAGAGATAGAGTCAGTAGTACTCTAGAATGAGTTGAGTGTAATAATAGATATGAGCGCATATTTGTTAGTGAATATAAAATGGTTTTATATTGTGTTAATGAATCTGTTGAGTGGTATATAAATTTGGATCGAATAGTAAGACGCTACTAAATCGATAGGAGTTTCTAAACACTTGAATAGAGTAATTCGACACAGTATGGTTTTGAAGCGGGTAAATGAAATAATTTAACCTAAATTATATTTTTATAAAAGGGAAATAATTTCCTAAATTATTATAGCATGTTGGAGTGTTTGGTTGATAACATTATAATCAAAATAAGAATATAAAAACCGAAATGGTTATATATATATATATATATAACCAAATAGACATTGGATAAACTTGAGTTATGTAAATGAATGAAACTAAAAATTTATTAAAAACCAGAATTTGGGAAAAAAATAAAATCCCGGAGATTTTTGGAAATGTTTTCCAAAGTATTTTGAAATAAATAACAGTAATATTATTTGGAGATATTTTTGAAGAGAAAATGGTTTTAAATGGATTTTGGGAAGTGATATAGCACTAAACTCACTACAGTCGTTGGAAAATAATCCTGGTGATGACTACAGCATCATCAGAATTCATTTTCGAGTTTCTAAGTGATGGTTTGCTACCATAATTGATTTGTTCAGATTTGCTGGGCAAACAAGTTTTGTTTTGGAAATTCCGAAGGGAATTTGTTTTGGATAAAAAACTAGGTTTAGTTTAATTTTTTTATAAAAAGTGTGATTTTGGGATATTTGAGGTTTCAAAAATGATTTGGAATAAATGTCGGGTGTTTGAATTATGAAATCCTTATTTAAATAATTTAGAAATAATCAGGAAATAACTTATAAACTTATAAATTGAGAATGGTTCTAAATAAGGAAGGAAAAATATGAGAACTAAATTTTGGAAATAAAATTTAAACTGAGTAAGTTAAAAAGAATAAAATTTAACTTGAGCTAAGTTAAATAAAAAAATGGGTTGGAAATCATATCGATCGGGATTGAGATATAGAATTCAACTTAAGTTAAGTTGAATAAATAAAATTTTATAAATTTAATTGATTGTGATTTGAATGGAATAAATTATTAAAGTAAGACTAGTTAAATGAATTAAATTGGGATGTGAATGAATTGAATTGAAAAATAAAATTTAATTGAATTGAGAAATAAAATTGAATTGAAAATTTAACTTAAGCTAAGATGAATGAAATTGAGTTGAATTTGGATTGAATGGAAAATAAAAATTAAATTGGAATAAAATAAATTTCAATAGCTTATAAAAATTGAAATTCATGAAATAAAAATATACTTGGCTATAAATAAGTGTATAGTCTCGAGTTAAAAATAAAATAGGAATATACTGGAGTATAGAGTTGATGGAAATGTGGAAAAAAAATAAGTTTTTGTGACTTATAAAATTGAAAAGTAAAATAGGAGACCCAAAATAAATAAATAAAATTGTTTGATATTTTGGTAAGGGAAATAAATCCAAACTTGAATTATAAAAATGGGTTGAGCTCAAGAAAAATTAAATGAAGTGATTTTTGAAATAAAAATCAAATATTGAGTTATAAATTAGAAGTGAACTAATTAGCTAAATAAATTAGTTAATTGAATGTGTTAATGGAATTTAACTTGGTTAAATAAAATTGGATTGTTAGTTAAAAATGGATTTTTGAAATAAAGCTTGAGTTATAAATAAAATTCGACTTAGATTGTAAGCGAATTAAATTAAATCGGAAACGTGTCGAATAAAATAGAAAAGGAATTGAAATGATGATGGCTTGAGCTTTAAATAAATTCAATGTGAGTGTGAATAAATTGGATATGGCCTTGAATATTATTTAAATGAAGTCGAGAATGAATTCGAGTATGAAATTTAAATTGAAGTGAATAAAAAAATTTACTATTAAATTCTCTATGGGCCAGAGTCACTTGATTATGATGCTTCTCTAGCCACATTGTTCTTGGATTACCTCCATGGCAATGGGTCGGAATCTTCAGATTCTGGCAGTGGATCTTCTTCTTCTGAAGAAGACTAGCTTGTTACCTTAGTAGTTTTGGTACTATTGCCAAGCTCCTATTTTTATTGTATTTTTTTATTCTTTTTAGTTGCTAGGACAATTCTGCCTCACACCTACTTAGAATGTATAGTGGGTTGATCACTATAAAATCAACAATTGGTATGGCCACTATAAAACCAGCTTGAACGTGCAAAATAATAATTCTTTGTTTTGCCTGCTCAAAAAATGAATGAACTAATTAATTAATTAGTAAACGAAATGGAAGTTGATTGCAAATGAAAATGAACTTAAGTTGTATGGTCAAAATGAATTAACTTAAGTTAATAATCTTGAATAGAAGCTTGACACAAATCAAATTTGTAAACTGGCCATTAAATAAAATAGCATGGAATGTTTCCGAGTTAAATTAGATGGATTTGAGTGTAGAAAAAGTGAATTGAATGGAATGCAAAAAGAATTGATCGAGAATCAATTAGAAATGGAATAGAATTAAAAATAAAATTAGTTGGAATCAAATTAAAGTAGTTATAAACCAAATGGATATTCTATTAAATAAATATCGTCTAGTTTTCATGGAAATAAATTGGTCGTTTGACGTAAATAGAAGTAAAGAAAATTCTATGAATTAATAGAAGTGAATAAATTGATTTTTAAATCAATTGGAATGAATATGAGTTTGTTTAGTTTAAAAATAAATTGAATGCATGTAAAGTGAGTTGTAAATCACTTAAATTGAATGGAATGATATGAAAATCGAATGAAAGCAAATTGAATTAGTATCGAAACCTTAAAGTTGCTTATGGATAATTGTTAGTATGCATTGCTTGTGGAATCCATGTGTTAGCTATTTAAAATAAGTGAAATGTATTAATTTCATATGTTGATACTTACATGTTTAAATTGAGTAAGTACAGGTACCTGGAGGCCGTTTGGCTAGACTTTGGTCGCGCTAATTGCAAAATAAATAAGCCGCTTGCTTAAAATGCTAAAATAAGGTACGTTTTCGGATTAAATACCGCGAAATATAAAATATTGTAATATATTTTGTTTTCCGACTGTGTGGGTCAATGTATATATATTTATCTCTCTTGTCATATTGAAAAAGGTCCTCCGTACAACGGATACTCTGCCAAAAATTTTTGGAAATTTAGGGTGTTGGAAATTTTTTGAAATTTTTTGGAAAACTTTGTAACGACAAATTGATTTCAAATTGAAATTGAAATAAGAGATTTGGATATGAAATTGAAACTGAATGGGTGGTTGGAACTAAAGGATTAGAAAAATGAATATCAAGTTTTCACTAAGCGGGTTTTTGGAATAGTTAATGGGTTTGGAGCATTTTTCCTGTCTTAGCAATTTCGGGGACGAAATTCTTTTAAGGGGGAGGAATGTAACGACTCGGATTTTTCGTCGTTTAATTTGGAATATTTAAATGGTTTTAAATATTGAATTTGAATTATTAATTGATTTTTGAATATGAAAGATTGGTTTTTATTTAATAAAATAGATTCAAAATTTAAATATAGCGATTTACTGGATAATTTAATTATTGAAATTTATAATTTGAAATTGGTTAAAACATTGAATCTTGAGTTTTAAGCTTGATAAAAATAATTTGAAAGCTTGTCAAATTCATATTTATAATAATGAAGATAATAAAAGTTTTAAAATTGAATTTAAAAGTGATCTGTTCAATCGTAAAAATAGTTTGTTCAAATTGACATTAAAAAAATAGCCTTCCGAGGCACAGTCTTGGAATTTGACGAAACTAGTTCCATTGGATTTGTAATATTGTATTATTCTCAGATTCCAAATTTCATAGTGTTTAGAGTTATCGTTTGGTCGTACGGGATATAAACGTGCCGAAATTTTATATCGAAAATTCAATATAATAATGGAGTCCAAAAAGCTATCTTCTCCATACGATGGAATTAGGACTCGAAACATTTTCCATTGTGTTCGGAATAGGGGTATAACAGTATAAATGCCTAGTGGCATGCCTCGATAAGAGTTTAAACTTTTTAGCTACGAAATCGAGACGTTTTGAGATTTAAATAGTATATACATATACATATATATATATATTATTTGTTGACTTGACCATATTCCCATCAGCTACTTTTCTTTTCCATCAATCTACTGTAGCCAGCAAGCAACACGCAAGGCATCTTTTCCTCATTTTAAAATCATGTCTATCTTCCTTCCATCCTCAGTTGATATGAACGAACAAAACCGAAAATAAAATAAAGAGAAAGCAAATCAAATGAAAATTGTTCCCTTTCTCTAGTTCAAACGAAATCGAATGAAATAAAATCGTGCATTCACTCTTCCTCCCAAAATCCAAAGCTCAAATTCACTTTGATTACTTAAAAAAAAGAGGGATATATGCAAAACGAATCAATTCGTTCATCTCAACAAAAAAAAAAGGGAATCGAGCATCGCAACTCCGGATCGACGAGCGCACGCGAGAGCAAGGTGAGAGGTCGCAGCAGCACTTTGGATCGTGGAGGGGCGAAGCTAGGCGAAGCGGCGACGGAGAGCTCGAGATTGGGACGAGGGCAGTGGCGACGTGAGTTCGAGCAGTAATCGAGCAAGGTATCTCACATGCGCGTGGGTTGCCGTTGTGGCATCGAGTGATGGAGCACGTGAATACATCGATTTGGCTTGAATTGGGGAATCGACAGAGGCAAAGGAAGACTACGATCGAGGCAGATGGGGGGTATCGTGAATACATCAAGTTGGATGTCGGGGTTGGAGCACGTGAAAGTGAAAGTGGAAGTCGGCTGTGGAGACAATGGTTGTCGAGCATGATTTAAAAAGGTAAATTTAAAAATTTAAAAGCATTTTTAATTAATGTTATCATGTTAAAACTTGCTATAAAGAAATTCGTTAACTGGAAATATGTTTAAAACGAAATAATTAGTGGGTTACAAAAATTTTAAATCGTTGATCTGTATAATTCGGAATCTGTTTATACGAGGTCAAATTGCACGGAATCAATCATATAGAATTCGAAGTTGTGGCATCTACGCAATAAAATTTATTTGGGCGATTAGAAAAATTTAAAAATCCGGGATGCTAGGCAAAATAAAGGTCAAGGTGAGAAAAACTCTCACTCATTTGGAATTTCCAATTTAAATTTTAAATAGTTAAATAATTTATTGGATGCTTGGATGAATTTATATAATTATTATCTATTGAATGTTAAAATATATAATAATTTGTATATAGTATTTTGAGTGATATTCTCGCATATTTTAGCGGATGAGACCCTATGTGCGCCGCATAATAGCGGATGACCTTATATACCGCGATAAACCCCTCGAAGTGGGATTGGTATTTATTTATATGTATTAACATCTGTGAATACAGGAAAACAGGTTGGAGGGATCCAACTGGATTCCTCAAATATATTGTTTATTTTTCATATGTAGTGATATATGAATTGTGTAGAATAATCTGGTATAGATTTATGTAGTGATTGAAATTATTTGATGCTATTGCAGCACTGGCCTGAAGGTTAATATTTTAAATACTATAAATATATTTTTTAAATTTACGAAATTGAAGGGAATTTGAAAATAAAAATATATATATTGGAATTGGAGTTATTTTAAAGAAATTGAATTAGAAAGAAAAATATATTTGACTATTGTGGATTAGTAAATGGAGATTTTTAAAAATGAATTATATAAAATAATTTATAAATGATATTCTAGAAATATAAAAGGGGTTAAAGTCAATATTAAAATGGATTGGATGTATAAAAGGAATTTATATGAAATGAAGGTATACAACGGAATTTTATAAATAAGATTTGTTCTATAAATAGGTAAAACCAAGGGATTATAAAAGTTATAAACGATGTTTATAAATAAAGGAATTTGATGTCAAATGATAATTGGAAATATAAATTCATAGGGTGAATTTATATTAAAATATGGAAACGGGTTTGGGAAAAATAGTAGATTCTATTTTTTTTGAAATGAGAATGGTTAGGAAATCGACAATGAATCAATATGTGTGCAATCGAGAGGAAGTTATAAAGTAAATTGGTTATTGAGATTTTAAAAATATATTTTAAAATTTTAAGAAGTGGGTTTGTTTTAAAGGAAAATTTTATTATTTTAAAACTATGGAATTTTAAACTAGTTGAGATTGAAATGCTACGCTAAGTAGATTTTCAAATATTAAGTATTTAATTTATTAAATTTTTACTTTTTAAAAATTAGCTTTGAAATTTATTTTTTTAACTATAAATGAGTAATGATGTTTATAAAAAGTGTTTTCGATATTTTAAATAATTATTCGAACATGTTTTTAAAACTAAATCATGTTTCTTTAAAATACTTATTATATATATAGAGTTTTGAAGTGATTGAAATTTTATTTTATCAATTCACTCGAGATTCGAAAAAGAGGCTTAAAAAAAGATATGATTTGAGGAGAGGAAATTTATTTGTGATTTCGGAGTTTTTGAGAATAAATTACAGAATAATTCTATGAAACGCAAATATTAAACGATTTTGGAAAAAAAATTGACGGGTAATATTTTCCTAAGTATAGAAGATAGAAATTTTGAAATATTTCTAAGTGTTGAGGTGTTGGAAGTATCCTGTTACGGATTAAAGTATTTGAAAAAAAATTGTTTCCAAATGTTGGGAGGAATTGATATATCTTTTAAAGATATTTTGGAAAGTAAATATTTTGGGAAAAATTTATATTAAGGCCAGATGATTGCTTATGGATGTTTAATTTGATAGTTAAATAACCGACTATCAATATTGGCCAGTTTCGTTAATCGTTTCGAAGAGATCGGGATCAGATTTAATTATCCGAAAACCACTTCGATCCGGTTTGAACGTTACGAATGAATACCATGAAGATGATGAAGACGGTGATTCAGTTTGTCCAGACCCAGGACAACTTGTATGGACGAATGCTGTCAGAACATCGTCATTGGAGGACGATGAGCATTCTAAGTAAAATTGTTCTTGAAAGGTAACGCTTAGCCTCAAACCTCATCAACCGGGAATGACTAAAACATGGGAGATGCAGCAAGGCTAAGTGGGTCCCACCAAAGTAGGGTATGTTATCACCTTTCTAGATGTCCTCGGAAACCCTATTTATCTTATATATGGGTACACATGAAAGAAGAAGCGCTCAATAGTAAGGGTGGGAACACCCAGGGTGATAACATATTCGTTCTATCCAAGTCAGGGGTAAGCCGGTCTTGTGTAGCAGGGGATCCCGTTGTGGTCCTCGGTACATGGTTCTAGAGGTGTACTGTGATGGGTGGTACCTCAGTGGCCCAGTCATTCATTGGAATCCATTCTCCAATACGAGCTTACGGTTTTGTTTGTAGAACCTAGTATGCTGGAATTTAATTAATGTAACAATTTCAGTTATTTGAATAAGTATTTGTATTTAGACACTATTATAATATCACTGGATTTTCTATAAAGTGTTTTGGTTATCGTAAGGGAAAATTCCATCGTGTTTATTTGTGACGTGGTCTTACGAGATACCTTTGTTTTTCAAAGGATTTTGAAGAGTTAATAATTCAAATTGAGTGTGTTTTCTCACGCTGATTTTCCAAACAGACTCAGGTGTTATTTTATTATAATGCTCAGGTCATACCGAGTATTACAGATTCAGGTCAAATGCTATGGAGCTCAAGGGACTAGCTGGAGGAGTTTCAGACGTATTTCCGTACTTGAATTATATTCCGCTGTGTAAGGACAAGTTATATAACTGTCCAGTTTGATGTATTGATTGTTGTACTTTGATGATTGTAAGTATACAAACTGTTACAATTTTTTTTTTGTATAAAATCTGTTATCATATATTATATTTTGTTCCGCTGCGATTGTGAGATTCTTTGTTGTTGTTTCTATTTTTCTTCTATCTCTTTCTTCTTCTTACCCTAAAGATTCGTATTTCCGTCCAATTTGAGTTGAGCTGAGGAGAAATATTGTTGACTCAAAGGGGTATGGATTTGCGGGCCTTTACAGAAATAACTTTGAACCCATTTTAAAAAGAAAATAGAATATTTGTCCTTACAAAATAAAATGGAGCGACCATAATGGTGCTTTTATTTTGATTTTACTTATTTAGTTTAACGTGGCATCACATAACAACAGGTATATAAGGGATCAACACATAACTATCAATCAACTTAAGTAAGTGTCTAGGTTAATTGTAATAGCAGAATGGTGTTTTGTTATGCTTATAGATGTCATTTAGTTTTCCTTATCATATGGGGTTACGTAAGGATAAGCGACATAGAAATCCCTTGATTTAAAAAAAATTAAAATGAAAACAGTTTAAAACAAAATTGATTACTTAAACTCAAAGCGATTTTTAAAATAAATTAAAACTCTTATAAATGATAATCATCCTTATTAAATAGTTATTGAACTCTAATTAAAGGTAATTAAAACTTTATTAAACCTTATTAAAACATAATTAACTTTAATCATATTTAATTAAATAAAACACCTTTTTAAATAATAATTAACTAATAATTATCTTAAATAAATAATTAATAATAAATAGTCAATCCTAGATTAATAATTAAATAACAATTAAATTTAATTAAGTAGAAAATTATGATTAACTTAATTGATTAACACTTAAGTTTAAATTCCATTATTAATAAATGATTAAGTACTAATTACCTTTATTAATCAATCAATTAAATAATCATTAAATAAATAAATACTTAAGTAATTACATAATTGTTTTCTAATTACTAAATTGAAGTTAGAAAACATTTCCAAAAGGATTTCTAAGTGAAATGAAGTTTAGATTTGAAAAATAGTTAGATTTTCTCGAACTGCGTGTATAGCGACTATCGCTATACGGACCCATAATTTCAAAACTTGAAATTTCCTTTTTCTAACTTTTTAAAACTTCCCTTTTGAACTCTTATCCTCATTGAAATATTAAAATAAACTTTTGAAAACCAAATCAATGTTTTAAACTTGAAAACCTTTTACTTTGAAACAAAAATCAAACTTTCGACAAAAAAGCGAGTTTCTACATCGCTTTTGGTTATCGGATCACTACCTTTATGTCATGAACCCACATACAACAAATACAACATTCAAACATAATATCAAATCATAACAATATAGCACATCATAAACAATGTATTACTTCACAAATACTAACTAACTTTTCCAATATTCAAGGTATAATCTTTATCACCTACTCAAACTTCGGCATAAGCAATCAACACCAAATCAACATATATGCATGCTACACAATATGTAACATTACTACATACTTAAGAACCATTTATCTCATAAAATTTTCAACTTTAAAAAGTTAGTAACTTGATTTTTAAAAACACGAATTGTACTCATCAAACTTCCACAAAACAAGGCAAACTCTTACCGAACTTGAATATACTCCTAGCAAATCGCCTTAACTTGAAAAATATGACTTTGTGTAGCCTTGGAGGGACAAGTTTGGCTCATCCTTGGCTAGTATTTGGTTCGGCCATGGAGATTTTAGGGTGTGTAGGTGCTTGTATTTTGGAGTGAAGTGTAGAAAGGCTTGTAGAAAGGTTTTAGCAAGTTATGGAAGAGATTTAAGGTAGAAATATATAATTTTTAGGACTTCAAAAATATGTTAGGAAGCCATGGAATGTGTGTATGTATATAAGTGGAGAGTATTAGGAAATGATGAAGGAGGATGTAATGAGGAGGTTGGAGCATTTATCGGCTATGGAGTGTAAAATTACAAAACTATCTTGTTCGACGACGGATTTTCTATCGGTTTAGAAAGCCGTCGAACGAATTTAGAAATAAAATATAACTGCAAGCGCATGGCGTACTATTGAAGTACGTGGCGAGTACGAGTCGATCCGTAGGGAATTGATGATTTTGAAAATGCTATTCAATCAAATTATACCAATTTGGAATGAAAGTTAAGCTAGAGAATTAGAAAATTAGCTAACTAACTAAAAGAAAAGAGATGCAAATATAAGAGTTAAATGACAATTTAAAGAATAAATCCACTCTCTAGATCATGTAGTTCAACACATATGAAATCATAATCTCTCTTTTATGGTCATTAGTGCTTTAATTGATGTGCTTATCATAAGTATGACATATTTGTGCTATTAATTAGCCAACATAAGCCATCAAATTATAACACACCCCTTAAACCACTTACTAACTTTAATGAAATTTGACAATGAAAATGAAATCTATTTTAAGTATGGCCTATTAACTATTGATTAGAAATATAGACCATCAAATTTTAATTTTAAATCACTTTCTTTTGCCATAATAATATTTTGATGAAGAGGCAATTAGTGTTAGTGATTGTTTAAGCATAGCCTATTTGGTTTCAACAATATTGGCTATCAAATTCAAAGCAAAAACAACTAGTAAACCATTTCTATCATCATCACTAAGCACAAAAAGAGAGCATGAATTAACAAATAGTTGAAGCTACATAATTAGAGAGCTTCATTACCCCTAAATTGAAGGAGTTTAGCCTCTCATATTTGTCATTTGATTAACAAATGTAGCTGGCAACATGAAACTAAAAAAGAAGGAAAAAGAGAGCAAAATGAAAGGAAAAACTATTCTACTTGCATAAAGTAAAAGATATCTACACTACAACATGAAAGAAAATAAACAAGAAAAGGAGAAGATCATGTATTAAATTGCATAAAAAAGAAAAATTACATGAAGATAAAAATGGCTAAGTAGCCATGAAAAGAGAAAGAGAAGAGCTTGTTTATTTGTGAGCCTAAACTAAACTAAGAGAGACTAAGGAAGAAGGTTACATGAAACATAAGGGGTCTTTATACATGTATGAAACCCTAATTCATATTTTTGGGGAATGCCCAAAATACCCTTGAGAAAGTGTAGAGGCCAAGTAATCATTAGCTTCTACTAATCATCATTTAAGTGTACATGAAGCCATTAATTCCATAAGCATGTGCATTAGCCTCTAATTTGTACATTAAGGTAGGTGGGTAGGTGTGGTCCTCCATTATCATGCCTCTGAATTATTTCCATCTTCATTTCTTTATCTTCACTCGTGTGCATGCATACATCTTCATGAAACCTTTTGTATATGAAGCCAAATTCCTATAAAATAATATAGAAATTTCTAATTAAATTTCTCAAATTAATATATGCACAAAAATGACCATTTTGCCCTTGGATGAAGATGAATATGTGACGATTTGAAAATAATATGAATTTTGGTTTAAACAAGTTAAAATACCCGATATGATCATTTATTTAATTTAAATAGATTAAATATGGTGGTAAAAATATGGTGAGTAGGGGCAGTGTGATGAGTGCAAGCAGTTGAAAGTAGTTTACTGTTTTTGATTACAGAGACAATAGCAGTGGATAGGGTGTGTACTTAATTGTAGTTCTGGCTGTTTAAGCTCGAAGTGTTTGGCACTGGTTTGGGTGATGCTGGTGGTTTCGAGTTCGAGCTTGTAGGAAGTTGTGTGCAGTGTTGTATGGTGTTTTCAATGATGGCTTGGCTATGAGGGTGTGATATTCGGTGAAGGTTAGTCGGTGAGGTTCTGGAAGTTGTCAGAGAGTGTAGATGAGCAGGAGTGGTATGTTGCTGCAAACAAGTGCGGGATGGAAAATGGTATGTGGACAAAAGGGACAGTCTGATAATGAATTGGTATTTATTGTGTAATGAAGTGATAATGATGGTTTGTGTGAGCGGTGGATGAATTGTTTGGTGATATAGCAGGAGTTTTTGTCGGGGAAGTGGGTTGTGAATGATGACACTGTAGAAGTATGGCTGTTGATGGTTGATGTATCACGTATTAGTGCACAGTGGATGATGATGGTGATTTGTAAGAGTAGAGGAAGAGAAGGTGAAGTGTATAGTGGAGATGTTATATGCAGTTTTGGTTGAGAAGTGTTGTTCGATCTCGAATTGGCTGGTATTGAACTGCTTGATTGGTGAAGTGAGTTGAGTGTAAGGTGGTTTGATTGAAGGAGTGGTTTTGGAAAGTTGTAATGATTTGGTGTGGTTTGTATGGTATTGGTCGGGGATGAATGATGTTGGAAGGGTATGTGCCAACAGTTTGAAATTGAATGTTTTTGAAATTGAATGTTGCAGGAAAGGTACGTGTGCTCGCTGGTCAGTTTTTGAGGACGTGTGGTCAGAATATGGGGTGCTGCTGTCGATAGGGTAGTGAGGAAAGCAGTAGTTTGTTTAGGCACTGAACTGATGGTTCATGTAGTGCTTTGCAAGTTTGGGTGTTTGTTGAATGAATTGGCAGTGGTTGTAGTTGTCTGGTGTGCAACAGTGATATGCAGAGATGAATGTATGTACTGGGGGTAGTTTAGAGAAGGAGGAGTTGAATGAGTTTGTATTGGGGTTTGGTTTGTAGTAGAAGTTGTGTGTGGAGTTGCAGGGCACTGCAGTTGATGGTGAGGCAACTGTGAGGGCAGTTTGAATGTGGGTAGATGGTGCACAGTTAGACGTGCAGTTATGTAAACTGATTTAGCCTGGGGTT
Source organism: Allium fistulosum (assembly GCA_030737815.1). Classification (NCBI taxonomy): domain Eukaryota; kingdom Viridiplantae; phylum Streptophyta; class Magnoliopsida; order Asparagales; family Amaryllidaceae; genus Allium; species Allium fistulosum. Next base: position 1,349,627,991 of record CM060902.1, on the reverse strand, counting down.
TGAATGGTGAATGGATGTAGGCAGTTTGTGGAATGGCTACGTTTGAAGGAGTGCTGGTAGTTGATGTGTATGCAGTTTTTGGCTTTGTATGATGGATAGATGGTCACTGACAGTCGTATAGATAGGCTGTTGTATTGGGTTTGATCACGTGGTGAATGGCAGTCAGGGAGGGGAGGAAGTGAGGCAGTGAAGTGAAGGCAGTGATTTAGGCAGAAGTGCACAGAGGCAAATGCACACAACAGTAACAATTTTTTAATAGAAATACACTATGTAAGTTGATGTGAATGTAAAACAGCAAAGAAAATGTATACGATCAAAACAAAAATGTAAATGAAAGCGAAATTGAAATAATTTTTTTTAGACTGTGTATGTCTTTTTTTTTAAATATGGAAATGCAAATGAAAATAGAACAACAAGCACACAAACCAAATTGAAAACAAAAATCACGCAAACACAATTTTTTTTTAAATGCAATACACACACAAAAATTAAAACACACAAAAATCAAATGAAAAATAATTCGAAGAATAGAAAATCAAAATTAAAGCAACTCCCCGGCAACGGTGCCAAAAACTTGTTCGACGATGGATTTTCTATCGGTTTAGAAAACCGTCGAACGAATTTAGAAATAAAATATAACCACAAGCGCACGACGTACTATTGAAGTACGTGGCGAGTACGGGTCGATCTGCAGGGAATTAATGATTTTGAAAATGCAATTCAATCAAATTATACCAATTTGAAATGAAAGTTAAGCTAGAGAATTAGAAAATTAGCCAACTAACTAAAAGAAAAGAGATGCAAATATAAGAGTTAAATGATAAATTAGAGAATAAATCCACTCTCTAGATCATGTAGTTCAACACATATGAAATCATAATCTCTCTTTTATGGTCATCAGTGCTTTAATTGATGTGCTTATCATAAGTATGACATATTTGTGCTATTAATTAGCCAACATAAGCCATCAAACTTCAACACACCCCTTAAACCACTTACTAACTTTAATGAAATTTGACAATGAAAACGAAAATGAAATCTATTTTAAGTATGGCCTATTAACTATTGATTAGAAATATAGACCATCAAATTTTAATTTCAAATCACTTTCTTTTGCCACAATCATATTTTGATGAAGAGACAATTAGTGTTAGTGATTGTTTAAGCATAGCTTATTTAGTGTCAACAATATAGGCTATCAAATTCAAAGCAAAAACAACTAGTAAACCATTTCTATCATCATCATTAAGCACAAAAAGAGAGCATGAATTAACAAATAGTTGAAGCTGCATAATTAGAGAGCTTCATTACCCCTAAATTGAAAGGGTTTAGCCTCTCATATTTGTCATTTGATTAACAAATGTAGCTTGCAACATGAAACTAAAAAGAAAGGAAAAAGAGAGCAAAATGAAAGGAAAAACTATTCTACTTGCATAAAGTAAAAGAGATCTACACTACAACATGAAAGGAAATAAACAAGAAAAGGAGAAGATCATGTATTAAATTGCATAAAAAAGAAAAATTACATGAAGATAAAAATGGCTAAGTAGCCATGAAAAGAGAAAGAGAAGAGCTTGTTTATTTGTGAGCCTAAACTAAACTAAGAGAGACTAAGGAAGAAGGTTACATGAAACAAAAGGGGTCTTTATACATGTATGAAACCCTAATTCATATTTTTGGGGAATGCCCAAAATACCCTTGAGAAAGTGTGGAGGCCAAATAATCATTAGCTTCTACTAATCATCATTTAAGTGTACATGAAGCTATTGATTCCATAAACATGTGCATCAGCCTCTAATTTGTACATTAAGGTAGGTGGGTAGGTGGGGTCCTCCATTATCATGCCTTTGAATTATTTCCATCTTCATTTCTTTATCTTCACTCTTGTGCATGCATACATCTTCATGAAACCACTTGTATATGAAGCCAAATTCCTATAAAGTAATATAGAAATTTCTAATTAAATTTTCTCAAATTAATATATGCACAAAAATGACCATTTTGCTCTTGGATGAAGATGAATATGTGACGATTTGAAAATAATATGAATTTTGGTTTAAACAAGTTAAAATACCTGATATGATCATTTATTTAATTTAAATAGATTAAATATGGTGGTAAAAATATGCACATTTATGTGCACATCATATCCCCTAAGACATAACCTCCACTCAAATTATGCCATGTGTTTCTCCTCCCTATGCGTTATACACGTTGGTTAAGGCCCCCCTTACCCCCAAATCATGCTAGCCATGTTGTGTGTACTTGTGATGTCTTTTAGGTATGACATAACATGATAAATTTCTTATTTTATTTTACTTTCTTTTAAACTTTTTCATAATTAGTCACATCACTTCTTATATGTATAAATATAAGTTAACATATAAGTGTGCTTATTAATACTAATCCTAACATCTATATGTGTGTACATAGTGCACAAACGTGCACAACGTTCCCGATGACTTCCGAGTAACGAAAAATCAAAATTTCGGAAAACGTTCTTCGGTCACATTTTCTATTTTTATGTGAACTATCTATATTAGTAAACGAATTTTGGAAACTATTTTATCATCATTATTAAGTAATGAAAATAGGTTTATTTGCTAATAAATATCCATTTACTTATTATATAAAATATATTTAAATATCCTATTTAAAGTGACAAAATCCTGGGTCGTTACAAATCTATTTTACCATCATTTGTTATTATTTAAAAGAGTTATATTTTAATTATAATTATAAAACCTATCATTTAAATATTAAAATTTATTAAATATTCGCAAATCAAGGCGGTAAAATTCCAAGTCGTTACAGGAAGTGTCCATTAGCTCCTCAAGGCAGACAGCTAGTGAAGGCTTATGCTATAGTGGCTGTTTCGAGTTCTAGTAATCCTATGGTTCAACAGAAGAGAAGAAGCATCTTGTTTGAAGGTGTGATTTCTATTCATGACTTGCCTATACGGGTTCTTTTCGATACCGGGGCTTCGCAAACTTTTATTTATAGTTCCTTGGTTGATAGATTGCATATAGAGCCAGATATTATATATAAGCCTCTAGTGCTGTCAAATCCTAATGGGGATCGACGTCTCTTTCTATGATCCATTAGGGGATTTTGTTTTCATATCCGGGTTTCTGGTTTTCTTTGGATGCTTTTATAACTTGATTTTTGGTATGGAATGGATGTTGGAGCATGGAGCTGTGCTTGATTATGATGGGAGAGTCATTCGCATGAGAGATAGTGAAGGGAATCACTGGACATACTATGGAAGTTTGTAACAACCCTGAGGTTGCATTACCGAATAATAAATTAAAATTATGATTTTAAGTTGAAAAGGGAGCTAAACAAAATTTTGGGAATTTAATTTTTGCAGTTGGTTTGTAAATTAAAGTATTTTGGGTTGAAATGGGGAATTTTTAAATAAAAAGTGATTATGGGTTAATGGGCCAAATGAGACAATTACATGGGTTTAATTAAAAACTAGGATGCTTATTAGGATTTTTGTTTATATGATAACATTGGAAAATAAACAAAGTCCTAATGGGTTTTAAAACCCCTTATCATGACCCATTAGCCTAACCCACTCCTTTATAAAATCTCAAACTCATTTCATAACCCTAACCCTCCTCCTCTTCATAAATTCCTAAACCTAAATCTAAGCAAAATTAATGGCCTCCATTTAGAAGCTCCATCTCCATCTCTTCATAATTAGACTTGTTTAATCCTAGCAAGGTAATGCAATCCTAGGCCTAATCACCTTCTAATCTTTATTTTTAATCTTTGAAATCTCTTTGTAATCCTTGGTTTTGTTCTCTTTTTAATTTTGAAGCTCTCTAATCCACATCCTCTTTGCTTTGGAAAGTTGCACTTGAAGTGTTTGCTTATTTGCTTGATTGGTAGAGGTAATTACTATTGATTAGTAATTAATGCTAGTTGTAATTTTGATAATTACTAATTATTAATGATTATTGTTAGTTAATTTTGGTGATAATTTTGATGCCCAAAACTGAAAAAAACACCCCTAAAGCACCAAAAATCAATATTTATGCTGGCTGTTTTGTTCAGCCTGAAAACAGGCTGAAACTGAGATCTGGGTGCACCAGGACAGACCTGGGTGCACCCAGGCTGATGCAGGCTAGCCCAGCTGGGCTAGCCAAGAACAGGCCAGCCCCTAGTGGGCTGGCACTCACTTATCCCCACCCAGCCCGCCCGGGCTGGGTAAGGACCCAGCCCGCCCAGGCTGGGTCAGGACCCCAGCCCAGACGGGCTGGGGCCTTGGAGGACCCAGCCCGCCCGGGCTGGGTCAGGTCCCCAGCCCAGGCGGGCTGGGGCCTGGTGATACCCAGCCCGCCCGGGCTGGGTCTGGTACCTAGCCTGGGCGGGCTGGGGCCTTGAAGCACCCAGCCCGCCCGGGCTGGGTCTGCTCCCCAGCCCAGGCGGGCTGGGCTGGACAAGGGCTGCACCCATGGTGCAGCCCGAGAAAAAAAAAAGAAAAAAAGAAAAATAAATTTTTTTTTAAGCCCTGTTTCAGATTTTTTTATTCCACTTCGCGATGCCGCCACGATCGCATCCGAAGTCGGAATTCGACGTTTTTGGTCTCGTTGGAAAAGTAGGGTTTCGAACTCCATCTCTGTAAAATTTAGACATCATCTGCATTCTTTTGGTACTTCGAATTTCGTGTCGAAGTTGAACTCTTGTCGCTGTTTGTAAACAGTGTGAATCTTGTTCTGGGTCCAAGTTTGAGACGTCGCTGCTACTTCGTCTCAACTCGGATTCCAGAAATTCTTTTTGCATCTTATAGTAGGGATTTTGGACTATATGCCTACCATTTTTCATGTCATTTGGATTCAGTTTGCTGGTCCAAATAAATTGCCGAACTTGGGTTCGCAGCAGTTTTTGAATGGTCAAACACTTGGAATGAAAATCAAATATCCCTTCTGTTTCCAGCTTTTGAGCGCCACTCCGCGATGCCGCCACGTTCGCATCGGAGATCGGAATTCGACGTTTTTGGTCTCGTTAGAAAGGTGGAGTTCCGAACTCCATCTCAGGAAAATTTGGACAACATTGGAGTTCGTTTGGTACTTCGAATTTCGTGTCGAAGTTGAACTCTGGTCGCTGTTTGTAAACAATGTTAATCTTGTTCTGGGTCCAACTTTGAGACGTCGCTGCCGCTTCGTCTCAACTCGGAATCCAGAAATTCTTTTTGCATCTTAAAGTAGGGATGTTGGACTACATGCCTGCATATTTTCATGACATTTGGACACTGTTTGCTGGTCCAAATAAATTGCCTAACTTGGGTTCACAACTGTTTTTGAATGTTTACAAACACTTGGAATATTTTCAGTGATTTTCTGGTTTTCATTGATTTCTTTGAGATTTGTCTCCAGATTTCGTACACGGGCTTTATAAAAAGGTTTTAAAGGGATTTTTCACTCCTAAATGGCTTTTGAAAATTATTATATAATATTATTTTAATTATTAAATTAATTACTACATAATAGGAGACCTTTCAAAAGACCGTTTTAAAAGTGATTCCGAAAATCAATTATAAATCCGTTTTACACCATTATTTTCTATAATAAAAATCTCACACTCACTTTTAGCACGTCGAGCGAAGTGGAAAGGTGCTTAAACGGTTAGGAAATCTCCGGCCTATGGAAACCGTGTGTATTTTCTTTCCGGTTAATCCCCGACCTATTCGATTGATCGTTTTGACCTTTGGGTCTAGTTTACCGATGATATGAGGTAGACTTTTTATTGTTTGGAGTGTGAGCTTGCTATTGGTTAGGAAACCGTTTAGTGCGAACGTGGGGTATGGGACTCATTGTTAACACTTTGCGGGTTCCTCTCCAAGAAGTTAGTGACACATTAGCCTCTGGGCGGCCAGTACTGGACCTCTGGGTCACCACGCCTTTGGGCAACCGTCTCTGGGCACCTGCTCTATGGAGCAGTTTATTTTTCGGCGTGTGCCTCTGGGCCTTTATCCTTCTAGGAAGGATCTCGCCGTCTCGCGCGTTTCGCATCGGTGCGAGTGATCGATCACAACTCTACAGTACTTGGCAACAACGACTCTGGTCGGTGCACGTGCAAAACTTGTATTATTTGATGATATTTATATCCATTCGAGTACCGCCATTCGGCGTTGGTTCTATGAAACCATACGATGTAAGTGCGATTACCTTGTGGATTCACAGTGTCTCTAGACACTGCTTTTCAGTGTTTGATTTCATTGATTTTTTAGTATATCCCCATTGCTCTTTGGAGCATCGATCTTTGCTTGGGCATTGATTACAGACTCTGTTCACTCTTGGGATTATTGCCTATGGGCATCTTTTTATAGCTTTGGCTACGCCGATGATATGAGGCGATTTTATTTATTCTACACTTTGGTGTTGATTTCTCTTTGGAGATTTTTATGGTTTATTGATGATTAGGGATCGTCATTATATTCATGTGGTTCATAATATACTTCTCTTTGGATAAGTACTGTTTTACTTATGTACCGCATTATTATATATCTCAGTTATTACTGATTGTTTAGCTAGCCTGACCCGAGTGTTTTCGCTCGGGTCAGACCGAGTTGTTTCAGGTTAGGTCTCAAGACTTAGCTTCTGTGCTTCCGCTTGGACATTATCTGCTATGCTGATAGATAGCGCTTTTATTTGTCCACTATTCCGCTACTCTCTTATTATTCAGACTTTGATATGTACATATTTTTGACTCACATGTGTGAGCAGTGGCTTTGTACCCACTTATGATATTTGGATCTGTATTGATGATGTATTGTTCTGGGATTTTATATCTGTTATGTGATTCTGTTCTGTGATGTTTTTATCATTTATTATTATGCTTTGTCCTGATAGATCTTTAGCCATTTGTAATTTCGTTATAAGTATTTACCGAATATGTCGAACCACCTGATTGAGAAAAATTTAAATAGATTCCACCTTTTGACGTATTCGGTAGATAGTTATAGCTTGATTATAGATGGTCGCTTCCACTATACTTTATTCCCCGCTTTAACAGACAGTATTACTCCCGTAATACTCTTTGTTACAGTGGGTCTCGGAGTGGGGCGTTACAGCTTGGTATCAGAGCTTGGTTTCAGGAATAAGCATAATAATAACACAGAACAGTAACACTTAGTACAATACATCCTAGTATGATTCGAATATTACAAAGCCCTTTCCTCATGACATTGGATAGATAAGTTAGGAATATGTTTAGGAATACATTTATATTCCGTAGTATTCCATTTGAATTATCTATCTTTGAATCGTGCTTTACTCGCATCTTCATCTCAGCCTCGAGGTACGCATCCTTCCGTTCTCGGAGGTTCTATTTTATTTCACGATCAATCTTTTAGAGTTCTTTTGATACGGGTGTCTCTCACTCATTCGTATCAAAGGAACTAGTTGATACTTTATCTTTGGATGTTACTTGTATGGTTTCTTCACTAAGGATTGTGAATCCCATTGGTGGATCCACGACCCTTAGCTTGCTTTGTGAAAATATAAATATTGATCTTTGTGGATTTTCTTTCCGTGCGAATCTGCACGTTGTGGATTAGATGTTATAGACGATTTCTATATTTAAGGAATTACGGGGACACAATTTTCTTAAGGGGGGGAGTCTGTAACAACCCTGAGGTTGCATTACCGAATAATAAATTAAAATTATGATTTTAAGTTGAAAAGGGAGCTAAACAAAATTTTGGGAATTTAATTTTTGCAATTGGTTTGTAAATTAAAGTATTTTGGGTTGAAATGGGGAATTTTTAAATAAAAAGTGATTATGGGTTAATGGGCCAAATGAGACAATTACATGGGTTTAATTAAAAACTAGGATGCTTATTAGGATTTTTGTTTATATGATAACATTGGAAAATAAACAAAGTCCTAATGGGTTTTAAAACCCCTTATCATGACCCATTAGCCTAACCCACTCCTTTATAATATCACAAACTCATTTCATAACCCTAACCCTCCTCCTCTTCATAAATTCCTAAACCTAAATCTAAGCAAAATTAATGGCCTCCATTTAGAAGCTCCATCTCCATCTCTTCATAATTAGACTTGTTTAATCCTAGCAAGGTAATGCAATCCTAGGCCTAATCACCTTCTAATCTTTATTTTTAATCTTTGAAATCTCTTTGTAATCCTTGGTTTTGTTCTCTTTTTAATTTTGAAGCTCTCTAATCCACATCCTCTTTGCTTTGGAAAGTTGCACTTGAAGTGTTTGCTTATTTGCTTGATTGGTAGAGGTAATTACTATTGATTAGTAATTAATGCTAGTTGTAATTTTGATAATTACTAATTATTAATGATTATTGTTAGTTAATTTTGGTGATAATTTTGATGCCCAAAACTGAAAAAAACACCCCTAAAGCACCAAAAATCAATATTTATGCTGGCTGTTTTGTTCAGCCTGAAAACAGGCTGAAACTGAGATCTGGGTGCACCAGGACAGACCTGGGTGCACCCAGGCTGATGCAGGCTAGCCCAGCTGGGCTAGCCAAGAACAGGCCAGCCCCTAGTGGGCTGGCACTCACTTATCCCCACCCAGCCCGCCCGGGCTGGGTAAGGACCCAGCCCGCCCAGGCTGGGTCAGGACCCCAGCCCAGACGGGCTGGGGCCTTGGAGGACCCAGCCCGCCCGGGCTGGGTCAGGTCCCCAGCCCAGGCGGGCTGGGGCCTTGCAGGACCCAGCCCGCCCGGGCTGGGTCAGGTCCCCAGCCCAGGCGGGCTGGGGCCTGGTGATACCCAGCCCGCCCGGGCTGGGTCTGGTACCTAGCCCGGGCGGGCTGGGGCCTTGAAGCACCCAGCCCGCCCGGGCTGGGTCTGCTCCCCAGCCCAGGCGGGCTAGGCTGGACAAGGGCTGCACCCATGGTGCAGCCCGAGAAAAAAAAAAGAAAAAAAGAATAATAAATATTTTTTTTAAGCCCTGTTTCAGATTTTTTTATTCCACTTCGCGATGCCGCCACGATCGCATCCGAAGTCGGAATTCGACGTTTTTGGTCTCGTTGGAAAAGTAGGGTTTCGAACTCCATCTCTGTAAAATTTAGACATCATCTGCATTCTTTTGGTACTTCGAATTTCGTGTCGAAGTTGAACTCTTGTCGCTGTTTGTAAACAGTGTGAATCTTGTTCTGGGTCCAAGTTTGAGACGTCGCTGCTACTTCGTCTCAACTCGGATTCCAGAAATTCTTTTTGCATCTTATAGTAGGGATTTTGGACTATATGCCTACCATTTTTCATGTCATTTGGATTCAGTTTGCTGGTCCAAATAAATTGCCGAACTTGGGTTCGCAGCAGTTTTTGAATGGTCAAACACTTGGAATGAAAATCAAATATCCCTTCTGTTTCCAGCTTTTGAGCGCCACTCCGCGATGCCGCCACGTTCGCATCGGAGATCGGAATTCGACGTTTTTGGTCTCGTTAGAAAGGTGGAGTTCCGAACTCCATCTCAGGAAAATTTGGACAACATTGGAGTTCGTTTGGTACTTCGAATTTCGTGTCGAAGTTGAACTCTGGTCGCTGTTTGTAAACAATGTTAATCTTGTTCTGGGTCCAACTTTGAGACGTCGCTGCCACTTCGTCTCAACTCGGAATCCAGAAATTCTTTTTGCATCTTAAAGTAGGGATGTTGGACTACATGCCTGCATATTTTCATGACATTTGGACACTGTTTGCTGGTCCAAATAAATTGCCTAACTTGGGTTCACAACTGTTTTTGAATGTTTACAAACACTTGGAATATTTTCAGTGATTTTCTGGTTTTCATTGATTTCTTTGAGATTTGTCTCCAGATTTCGTACACGGGCTTTATAAAAAGGTTTTAAAAGGATTTTTCACTCCTAAATGGCTTTTGAAAATTATTATATAATATTATTTTAATTATTAAATTAATTACTCCATAATAGGAGACCTTTCAAAAGACCGTTTTAAAAGTGATTCCGAAAATCAATTATAAATCCGTTTTACACCATTATTTTCTATAATAAAAATCTCACACTCACTTTTAGCACGTCGAGCGAAGTGGAAAGGTGCTTAAACGGTTAGGAAATCTCCGGCCTATGGAAACCGTGTGTATTTTCTTTCCGGTTAATCCCCGACCTATTCGATTGATCGTTTTGACCTTTGGGTCTAGTTTACCGATGATATGAGGTAGACTTTTTATTGTTTGGAGTGTGAGCTTGCTATTGGTTAGGAAACCGTTTAGTGCGAACGTGGGGTATGGGACTCATTGTTAACACTTTGCGGGTTCCTCTCCAAGAAGTTAGTGACACATTAGCCTCTGGGCGGCCAGTACTGGACCTCTGGGTCACCACGCCTTTGGGCAACCGTCTCTGGACACCTGCTCTATGGAGCAGTTTATTTTTCGGCGTGTGCCTCTGGGCCTTTATCCTTCTGGGAAGGATCTCGCCGTCTCGCGCGTTTCGCATCGGTGCGAGTGATCGATCACAACTCTACAGTACTTGGCAACAACGACTCTGGTCGGTGCACGTGCAAAACTTGTATTATTTGATGATATTTATATCCATTCGAGTACCGCCATTCGGCGTTGGTTCTATGGAACCATACGATGTAAGTGCGATTACCTTGTGGATTCACAGTGTCTCTAGACACTGCTTTTCAGTGTTTGATTTCATTGATTTTTTAGTATATCCCCATTGCTCTTTGGAGCATCGATCTTTGCTTGGGCATTGATTACAGACTCTGTTCACTCTTGGGATTATTGCCTATGGGCATCTTTTTATAGCTTTGGCTACGCCGATGATATGAGGCGATTTTATTTATTCTACACTTTGGTGTTGATTTCTCTTTGGAGATTTTTATGGTTTATTGATGATTAGGGATCGTCATTATATTCATGTGGTTCATAATATACTTCTCTTTGGATAAGTACTGTTTTACTTATGTACCGCATTATTATATATCTCAGTTATTACTGATTGTTTAGCTAGCCTGACCCGAGTGTTTTCGCTCGGGTCAGACCGAGTTGTTTCAGGTTAGGTCTCAAGACTTAGCTTCTGTGCTTCCGCTTGGACATTATCTGCTATGCTGATAGATAGCGCTTTTATTTGTCCACTATTCCGCTACTCTCTTATTATTCAGACTTTGATATGTACATATTTTTGACTCACATGTGTGAGCAGTGGCTTTGTACCCACTTATGATATTTGGATCTGTATTGATGATGTATTGTTCTGGGATTTTATATCTGTTATGTGATTCTGTTCTGTGATGTTTTTATCATTTATTATTATGCTTTGTCCTGATAGATCTTTAGCCATTTGTAATTTCGTTATAAGTATTTACCGAATATGTCGAACCACCTGATTGAGAAAAATTTAAATAGATTCCACCTTTTGACGTATTCGGTAGATAGTTATAGCTTGATTATAGATGGTCGCTTCCACTATACTTTATTCTCCGCTTTAACAGACAGTATTACTCCCGTAATACTCTTTGTTACAGTGGGTCTCGGAGTGGGGCGTTACAAAGTTTGAGACCATATATTTGTATTCATTAGATATTTCTCATGAGGACTTATCCACTCTTCTTGTTGTTAGTGGATTTGCCGATGTTTTCGATGAGGCTACTTATTTACCCATGCACTATGAGATAGAGTTCCTTATTGACTTAGTGTGGGATTTCAGGGCTATTATTTACCTATTAGGTAGATGGCACCTAGGGAGTGCCATGAGCTTGAGGCTCAAGTTGTTGATTTATTGTTGAAGGGTTTTAATCGTCGGAGTATTTCTGAGAGGGGAGCGTCCATGGTCTTTGCTACTAAGGTCCATGGATATTTGAGGTTGTGTGTTGATTATAAAGAACTGAATAAGCTGACTAAGAAAGACAAGTATCCTTTATTACATATTGATGATTTTTTGAGCATCTTGGAGGAGCATATAATATTTCATAGTTGGATCTTTAAAAATTTTGTTTTCATACTTGGGTGGTGTAAGAGTCTTCTTTCCTCTCCCTTAATACATTAGCTAATCTTCAATTTATCTAAATCAAAAACTGCCTTAAATGTCTTCTTTTTTCTAGCATCGACTCTTTCATTTTACAGGTTCCGCTGTCTCTCTTTCCATCAAATCCAGTAATTGCATAATTGGTACTAAGCTTGCTAACATTCTTTCAGGAACCCACCGTTGATATCTAATTTCAAATAGGGCAACCGACTGTAACACCAATTCGTAGTGAAAATTATATCAATTATTGCAGAAAACAAAAATATAGTATGTTGATTAAACACTATCTGACAACACAATCTATCCAACTTCTAAATCTAATCAAATTAGCGAAAATCGCAAGAGACACAAGAGATTTAAAGTGGTTCGAACAGATTGACCTGCTGTTGACGCCAAAAAAGGGCATCAATACCCAATCGAATCTAGTAAAGTTTAAATGAAGAATGAAATTAAAGTAGAGCATAAATTGTAAATGAACACACATAACTTTTATAGTGGTTCGGAAATCTTGACCTACGTCCACTTCATACTTTTATTGATATTCCACTTGATTATGATTACAAGAGTGTTTGGATCAACTGGAATCCATTAGTACAAAAGTGAAGAATTAAAATGGCAGAGTCTCGATAGAGAAAGACGGATCCCTTTTCTGACGCTATGCCTGCTGTATTTATAGGGGAAGACATGCACGGATCGGACTGAAATATTGACCAAAGGTTCAGGAGACCAAGACGAGGCGACCTAAAAATTTGAAGGCCCATCGGGGCCCACAATAGGGATCGGTACGGATCCCTATTAATGCATCCAAATGGGCTTCGATCCTTATGAGGGATGCCCTATGATTTTAGCTATTTGCTTCCTTAATTTCGTGCAATTCTAAAATACGGTTTGTGAGATATCGTATTTTCCGTGAAGTAGTGTTGCTTGAATTCTGATTTCTATGTACATATCCCTCTAGAGGGATAGGTACCGATCCCTCCAACTTGCTCCAAATGCCATACGATCCCTATGTGATGTTCCACATGTCCTAATTAGCTTATACTCCAAGTTTCGTGTTTATTGCATCTGTAGATTTTGAGTTATTGATTGATCATTGTTGCAATATGTAGTGAAAGCTGAATATGGACGATCCCTTTTATACTGATCCCTTTTGATATGTGAAGTAATTTGCTCATAACTTGAGCATACAAACTTCAAATGACTTAAAACTTGAAAGGTAGTCTCATGGGGCCTTCCTTGTTACTCTGTATCGATCTTACCAAGTTTGGGACATCAATTGAGGATATGTACCGATCTCCTAAGGAAAGGGATAGGCAACGAACCCCCGCCTAGGGAAGGCATTATTCCATACTTAGAATATTCTGGAAAGTCTATCTCTTGGCCTTGGTTGATCGTCGCTTTATATCATTACCCGCACTTGATCTTTGAGCCTAATAATCGTATCTCCGGGCTGTCTTCCTCGATGATCGTCTTGTTTAACTTATCCAGTTGGTCTGAATATAGCCGGACCAAAAGGCTGGATAACACTTACATCCATTGAGACGTAACTTTGCTAATATTACAAGAGGTTACAGTCACAAATTTAAAAATTATAGAAGGCGATAATGTGAAGAACCTCTCTAACCTCTATTAGAAAATATCAATTACAAAGAACACTCAACAATGTTGAAATTCCTAAATTTTAAAGGACAACATGGTTAGAATTTTCAATTCTAATTGATTTTGTGATAATTTCTCATCGAAGAAGAAATAAGGTTGAACGAGATATTTTATATGATCTCTAGCTAACTGAAACCATTGCTAGAAGTCAAGAGAATCAACAATATCAAATGGTGAAGCCCGGTTCGAAACAAATCACTTAGTCACACTCCATAAGAAAGAGGTGGGACAGGTTTACTAATGTAATTTTCCACTTTAACGCTTCAAAATCAATGAGCAGTCAGCTGATGGGGTCAATTGGTTGACTACTTGGTTCATTGACAACCCAATTGATTTCAACTGCCGAACTCGAGTTTTCTCAACAGTCAAAGTTTGACATCTATCACTCTTTAAGCTCAAATTATAGTCCATTTCTTCCATAGTGAAGCTTTTGAACTTCTATTCAAGATACAAACAATTTGGCACATTTTGGACGGGCAAAATAATATTATTTTGCACATGCAAACTAGATTATAGTGGTCGTATCACTTGTACAGGGTATAACTTAGGTGCAAGGCATAGGTGCATTAACAATTAAATGTAATATACAAAATAAAGCACTGCAGCGAGGCAAAAGCTTCTCGACTACATACGAAATCGTAAACTAGTCCTCCTCCAAAGAGGAAGGACCATGACTATCGGAAGTAGAAGTAGGCCCAAGAACATGTAGATACCTAGAGAAAATGCCCGAGTCAAGGATAGTCGAGTCACTGGAGAAGCCGTACCACCCGTCCCATGTGTCGTCAGAAAAAATATTGCGATTCCATTCACCAGGGATATCTTTGTCGGTGAGGGTGAGGCTATCACCAAAAATAATGTAAAAAAGACATCTACTATCACCAAATTTACCAATGAACTTGAAGAATCTGCCATCCTTCAGGTCATATCTCACAAGAATCCTGTAATGGTGCCAAACTTGTTCACCAGAATGCCAAGAAATATGGTCAAATGAAGGATCTACCACGGACGATACAACTACTGGTGGCGGAGGAGCGGTAACATAAGGAGGCTAAATGTCTAATAAAAACGAATCAATGGCAAGAGAACTTTCTACAGTGGCACACGAAGGGATAGCCGGTTAAGTTTTAGGACCCGCTTTATGGTAGGAGGACGAAGCAGAGGAGATTTGGCAGGAACGGTAGCGTGGCAACATCACTTGTAGCAAATTCTAAAGCAAGAACATACTTACATAACTAAATGTCGAATAAAGTGATTTGGGCTTTGAATGAAAGTTTGATACCTTTGACATAACAGAGATGAAAGAACTTAAAACATAACTAAATCCGGAATCGGAATTCAAACGGAATATCAGAAATTTTCGAAACGGAACCGAAATTTTAATAATTTCAAATGGCCGGAACAGAACCGAAAATTTAAACCTTGGTTTTAGTGGGTAAAGTTCAGAAAAGTTTCTTTAGAGGTTGGCTCACTTACATTCCTAGCTATTTCATTGGCTTACCATGAATAAAACAAGGAATCTTCACTTATACAGGGCAATCCGCTTTTTTAGCTTGTGAAATTCGAGTCATGTGTTATCTTAACAAACTGATAAAAGAGATGAGTTCACAAGCTGGATATTTTGGTGTTCCAGTTTTACTATATTAAACTCACACACGGCTTATATATTGGGTGCATACATAACCCATATATAAAACTCACGAACATTGCTTATAAAGAACAAATACAACAATACTAAACAAAACAGCACAAGAAGAGAAAAGTCTTCTTGATCTCTCTTTATTCCCACAGCAAACATACGTTTGAAACCAATCTTATAAAGCGTTCTACACAATTAAGTACTTCCTTGAACACAAATCCACTGGCCTACGAACACTTTGTCGCAACCTATATTAGGATTTATGGCTAGAAAGTCTTCTGGACTAAGGTTGAATTGTTGCTGGATTGAAAAGCATGTGTCTCCAGTTTCAGCTCCTTGAACGACTGCACAGCTTAGAGTGTCTGAGATTGCTGCATTTTTCACATTTATCAGTTAATCAAGAATAATATTACAACCAGTAGTGCTTTTAACTGATATCCTTTACTCCATTAAAAATATCGAATTATCAAAAGTTCCTTAGTTATAACTCACAAGCGAAGAGTCTTCCTTCTGTCGTGGTTATCATGAGAATGAACGAGAGCATGATGGCCAAGTTAAAGAAGACTGATGTGGCTTTGGACATTGTACCAGTGTAAAGTATTTACTCCTTCTAAGACTTGAATGGTAGTTGATTATGTATGTTGTAAGAAGTCTGTCAGCCTAGTTAGTTATATATAGTAGAAGAACAGAGCTAAAAGATGTATATAAATTAATAAGGGTCATTGGTAAATACGCTACAAGCCGGATGATCTTTTGGATAAAATTATAACATGCTATCATCTGTTGAATAAACATACTCATGAAAGATCAAATTTTCTACTTTGAACGGTTAAACCAATGCTAGCAACAAATTGCGGTAATGTAAAATAATATAATTTTCCTTCTGTGATATAATGACAAAATTAATATAAATCGAATCTCAATATATTATCAAATACTTTATGACTGAAAAATAATCATAACTCAAATAAAATTGAAATGAAGTGGTGAAGACAATGAGCAGTAAATAAATTTTAAAAACACCAACACTAAGTACTTGTGATTAATTGTGTTGTTAGATGGTTTCGTAAAACATACAATGTTGAAAATAAATATAATTATGCCAATAAGCTGACATGTAGAATATGCTAATACATGCATCACTTATTATATGTCATTTAAATTGACCGCACACTTACGTTATATGGTTATAGACCTGTGAAAAAAATTGTATATCATGATTTGTTTGCCTTGATGATTCTACACGAAAATTGGGTTAATGTGCACCATTTATTTTTTGCATCAGTGCTTTATCTTGTTGGTTACTGTCATCTGTTATTTGTCCATTAAAGATACAAGAGTAGCTTGTTCAAAAAAAATGCCACCGACTGTTTCTTTAAAAATTCGTCGCGGTGTGAGATGTGAAATGATTTTCATGTTTTACTTATTTATTAATAAATTTGAGTACAAATTAGTATAGTCCGATAACATGGTGTATGTATGCTTTACATTAAACATACAAAGAATCTATAGTCGTCAATTTGTTGCTAGATTTACAATGATTTAATTTTCTGTGGGCAGCTACTGTTTACGGACTCCTGCAGGTGACCAATGTGAAACTACCTCGTCAACTGCATTGGTTGAGCTTTACAAAGGAGAGGATTGATTTTGGCTAAAAACTATTGTATATATTTGCGCCACCCAGAGATACTGAGCTAGAAATGAAATCTGAGTGAGCCAAACAGCGATGCTAATATATTTTTTGTCTGTCTATTAGTAAAATAACAAATTGAAATCTTGACTATGAATGACATGCTAAGTAAGCTAAACGAAAGGAATCCACGAAAAAGAGTAGCCATAGGATAAAGAGTGATGGTCAGAAAGTAGACCTGGTCAGAAAGTAGACCGGCTACATGGCAAGTTTAGAAAATGATTCAGGAGGTTAAAGAGATCGATGATGAGGATTCAGCTATTAGTGATGGCATTTGATTTTGTATTAGTAGCATTCCTTTGTTTCTCGGATTGTTTATTGGTTTGAAGTTCCTGTGTTTATTTATTTTTGTACTTGTGCAGTTTAGAGGTTTTGGATTGGGAAAACTGTAGTGGTTACAATTACTTCCTAGTATGATTTATTTATGCAAATTGCTTTATGTTACGTACCGATAATGCAAACATACTTACAGTTCTATGTTGACAGTTTGAAGAATATAATATGGCTGTGATATTTTACGTTGATTGTTACATATATAAAAGATTTGTCATCGTATGCATAAGCGTGCCATACTAGTGTGGTTCATTCTCTTTTGTATGTACTACGTACCACCGTGTATGATTCAAATGAAAAGAAAACAAGTGAATGTGAAGAAATAACATTTATTTACTATCTTAGATTATTTCTCCCTCGATTCTAGCAACACACATATACTCGAAAATGATTAAATACAGTATTCAACTCCAATATTAGGAGGTGCTTCCTTGAATGCAAATCCACTGGCCTACAAACAACTTATTGCAACCAATATTAGGATTTATAGCCAAAAATTCTTCAGGACTGAGACTGAATTGTTGCTGGATTGAAAAGCAGGTATCTCCACTTGTATGTCCACGAACAACTGCACAGCTCACTGTGTCTGAGATTGCTGTACTTATCATATTCATCAGTTTAGATCAATGATATTGTAATCAATAGCTACTTGCAAATGATACGATTTTACGCAATTAAACATAACATCAAACTACCATAAGAACTTAATTAATAAACTCACAAGCAAGAAATCTTCCTTGTGTTGTGCAGATAAAGAAAACAAAAGACAGCATTGTGGCCAAGTTAAAGAACACCGAAGCAGCTTTGGCCATTTCACTTGTCTTAATTAATTATTTACTTCTTGAGATACTTGAATGGCAGTTGTCTATTTATGTGATATGAGGTTTGTCCATCTACATATAGTACTAGAACAGTGCCAAAAGATGTAAGCAAATCAGCAAGGGTCATTGGTAAGTACGTTATTAGCCGGATGATCTTTTGGACAAAATTATATTGTTTAATAGTCCATCTGCTGGTTTAGCAAAGAGTGTTAGTATCTATCCGCACCTAAACAATCTGTAATTCCAATTAAATGAGAATTAAAATTGATTCGAAAAAAATAACACGAATACCCACTTCGATCGGTAATGCAAAACTAAGTAAAAAAATAATCACACGGTTTGCATAACCGAACAACAAAAATATGAAAGATCAAAACTCTAATTATAAAATGCACTGATAGCTTCTCTTATCATCGATTAATGACATAGTTTACTGAAACTAACAACGTAAGTAGGACCTAATTTTTTTGTTTTTGAATAAATTATCGTATGAGTTGATTGTTTTTTCTATTAGTAATCAAGGTATGTGTAACGAACGGTGTTTCCGATCTCCGAATGTCGACATTAATACATCCTCGTATTCACATATCAAACACTTAAGCCCTGAAAAGACAGAACGTTGGGGTAAAAGAAAATAAGAAACAAAACAAGAAAAAATAACACAATATCAGAATCTCACGTGCGAAAAAATAATACGTAATATCTCAGACTGCTCTTTACAAAAAGAAAACTTTAATATACATATTACAAAAAAATAAGTAATGAAAGATTCTATAAAACAAATATTGAGATGGATTAAAGACCAAAATTTCAGTATTTATAAACTAAGTCTCAAATTCAAATTTGAGACTACAACATTAGCCTTAAACCATAGAGACCGAAACATCAATCTCAAACATTGGTTGAGACAGAATATTAAAGATCAATATGTGGTCTCTGTTCAGTCTCAAATATCAAATATCATGGTGAATTTTAAATTTTAAATAGTTATATTTTTTCTCTTGTTCTTTTTTAGTAATAAAATTTTAAAATCATGAAATAATATCTTTGAATATTGTTTATAATGTGTGAGAAAATCCAAAAAAATGATTCAATCCAACCTGAAGCTGGATGAATGGTATACTTCAATGAATAATGAAACATATCCATGGCATATACAAAAGAAATACATGAATCTCACGTTTATGAGCCACATGAACAACATTCAAGCATAAACCACTCCACATTCAATATTAAATTCATAAATATCTTTTACACTAACATGAAAGTCATAAATATCAGTCAAAGTAACAATGAAGGGAATAGGATTCTCTCTTATGGACATCCTAGCGTTATAAACTTTCTCCTGTTTACTTTAAGCATCACCATCAGAGATGGCTTCTCGCATCATCTTATAAACCTCTTCACTGGAATTCGGTTGTAAAGATGAAGCCGTTCTGGTAAAAGGATACTTAACTTAGCAAAACATGTACAATAATCAGATCCATACAAACTTCCTGTTTGAATCCACGATTTGGATATTTTAATTACAATCATGTTATTCGTAACGTCAGAAAGGTGTTACGAAATTGTTGTTTTTAGTAACGTCGGAAAACTATTACTAAACTGTATATAGAGGGTAGTACAGTAATGTTACATAAAGCGTTGCGAAACTGTTGCAATTATGTTGATAAAACTGTTGCGAATATATGCAATACTGGTAAACAGATTACCCTTAAGTTTTGTCCGAGTCCAGTGAAACTGTTTCCTTGAACAGAATTGCTCCCTCAATGGCGCTGAAGAGTTGACGAGCAACTGTTTCCCAAGATGAAACGGACCGATCTCTGCAGTGCTACGCTGGCAATTGCAGAGCAACGACGAACTCAAGAGAGGATTTTAAGAACAGAGTTTGGTGGAGAAAGAAATGCAGAAAATTATTCTATGTTCGTTTCTGATTTCGTTCTGCCTATATATAGGCACGGGGAGGTGCCTATTCGAGGGGGAGGTGTCTGTTTGAACACCCATGACTGTTGGAAAGGTTGCGACCCTTTACCAGGCGGTGCGACCGTTTGAATTTTGAACAGACATAAATATAAAAGAAAACTGTTCTGTCTGAACAGCCACACCAAGCCAACTGCCAACTACAAAGTGCTAAGTGCCTCTATTACGCGTCAAACGCCCATTCGCCCACGTCGCGGGTGCGGGTTCGGTCGCGGGCGCACGCGTGTGCGGGGTGGTGCGTTGCACCACCCATCATGGCTTATGTCTCTCTTTGTCTATATGAATTGTCATAATGTCCACATCTTAGTATATAAACACAAATATTTTATTATATTTTATGATGTGAGACTATTCAACTTGCAAGGCAATTAATGCCTTCACATTTCCCAATAAAACTCATTCATTTCTAACAATCCCCCACATGAATGAGTATTTGTTCAATTTGTTCTTAAAATTATGCGAAACATTTATCGTATCGGTTAAAGTAGCACGTAGGCCTTGAACTTCCCTAGTGTTTTTCCTTTTGACTTACTAGCGAATCAGCAGACTAGGTTGTCTTTGAACTGTAAGCCTTTTGTGTAAATCCAAAATAGACAACACACAATTAGTGTTTCTTATCTTCCTTGGTTCTCTGTTTGTATTCGTTTTTGCCATGAACAATAGCTTGGTCTCATGAGTGCTTAGAGAATTTGGCTTCACAATTCTCCTTGAAGCGGCGCCTTCACACTCACGTAGGTGATTCTGTAAAGGGTTTTTGTAATTCCTTACTTGGTCCTTTAGTATTACCAGGTACAGACATCATTAAAAGTATCAAAACTTATCCTATTCTCCAGCCAGTAATGCACTGACTTATCATAGGAATGGTTTGAGAGTATACCAGTGCCATTAAGTTTATCTTAAACTTAGTTGTCCCTTTGAACCTAGATTTTGGGATCTCCAGTCAACAAGCTAAGGTTTCCATTTTAAAGAAACTTTTAGTTTATGGGCCTTAACCCCATTCCTATCTACATGGTTTGAACTTTCTCTCTAGGAAAGCCTTTTGTGAGTGGATCCGCAATGTTATCTTTTGACCTTACATAGTCTATAGTGATAACTCCATTAGAGAGAAATTGTCTTACGGTTTTATGTCTACGACGAATATGCCTAGATTTACCATTGTATAGTGTACTATTAGCTCTTCCAATAGCTGATTGACTATCATAATGTATGCATATTGGAGGAACGGGTTTGTTCCAATTCGGAATGTGTTCCAAAAAACCTCGAAGCCAGTCTACTTCTTCTACGGCTTTATCTAGTGCAATAAATTCTGATTCCATTGTTGACCTTGCTATGCAAGTCTGTTCGGATAATTTCCATGAAATTGCTCCATTTCCTAATGTGAACACATATCCACTTGTGGATTTTGTGTCATTTGAACCAGTTATCCAATTTGCATCACTGTATCCTTCCACTACTAAAGGATATTTATTATAGTATAATCCATAGTTCTGTGTATACTTTAGATAACCTAGAACTCTAATTATCGCTTTCCAATGATTTTTACCTGGATTGCTGGTATACCTACTCAGCTTACTTACAGTATATGCAATATCTGGCCTAGTGCAGTTCAAGACATACATGATACTTCCTAGTATACGAGAGTATTCAAGCTGATAGATACCATCACCAATGTTCTTTACCCAATTTTGGTTTATATCTACTGGCCATTTTGCAATAGTTATATTATGTTGTTTGAACCTTTCAAGTATTTTGGCAATGTAATGTGATTAAGATAATGCATATCCTTGTGATGTCTACAAAATTTTGACACCCAAAATTACATCAGCTATTCCTAGGTCTTTCATGTCAAATCTAGAGGATAACATATCCTTTGTTGACTTTATTATGGCCTTATTATTACCTAGGATCAATAAATCATCAACGTACAGACAAACAATGACATATCCAATATCTATATGTTTTATATATAAACATTTATCTGATTCATTTATTTTGAATCCATTTGATATCTTAGTTTCATCAAATTTCTCATGCCACTGTTTTGGAGCTTGTTTAAGGTCATAAAGTGATTTTTCTAACTTGCACACCCTATTCTCATTTCCTGGGCTTAGAAACCCTTCAGGTTGCTTCCTTTATATTTCTTCTTCTAGTTCACCATTCAAAAATACAGTTTTTACATCCATTTGATGTATTTCCAAATCAAGTATGGATGTGATTGCAATAAGCATCTTAATTGATGTTATTCTTGTTACTGGTGAGTATGTGTCAAAATAATCCAGGTCTTCCTTTTGTCTGAATCCTTGGACTACAAGAGGAGCTTTATACTTGTCTATTGAACCATCAGTTTTCAATTTTTTCTTAAATATCCATTTATTACCTAAGGTCTTGCACCCTTGAGGTAAATCAACTTACTCCCATGTATGGTTAGCCATAATAGATTCGATCTCAGAGTTAATGGCCTCCATCCAGTAAGGGGCATCAACGGAGGACATAGCTTGTTTGTATGTTAATGGATCGTCTTCTATCTTATATGTGTAGATGTCTGGTCCAAAGGTTCTTGAGGTCTGTGACCTTTTGCTTCTTCTTGGTTCCTCCACTTGTTGATTAGTACTATTTTGCCCAAAATTATCAATATTTTATTCATTATCCTCAAGAGAATTAGAGTTTTCACTTTCCCTTGGTCTCTTTTGAGTATAATTTTCAGTACCCTGTTTTAAAGGATATACTTGTTTGAAAATCTAGCATTTCTCGACTCAATGATGGTATTTACATGAATATCATTAACTTCAGATTTGTATACGAAAAATCGATAAGCTGCACTTTTTTGTGCATATCCAATGAATACACAATCGATGGTTTTTGGTCCAATTTTGACCTTCTTTGGTTTAGGTACCTCTACTTTTGCAAGACACCCTCACACTTTTAAGTATTTGTAGGATGGTGGTCTATTTTTCCAAAGTTCATGGGGAGATTTAGATGTTTTCTTTCGTGGTATTTTATTTAAAATATGATTCGAAGAAAGAATAGCTTCTCCCCAGAAGTTAGCTGGCAAGCCAGAACTAATTAGTAAGACATTCATCATTTCTTTAAGAGTTCTAATTTTCCGTTTGGTTATACCGTTGGATTGAGGTGAATACGGGGCTGTAGTTTGATGTATAATACCATGCTCGGCGCAGAATTCCTCAAAGGGAAATTCATATTCTCCTCCTCTATCACTTCTTAAAGCTTTTATTTTCTTGTTGAGTTGATTTTCAACTTCTGCTTTATACTGCTTAAACATATCGAATTCCTCGTCCTTGCTTCTAAGGAGATACACATAAAAGTGCCTTGTGCAATCATCAATGAAAGTGATGAAGTACCTTTTTTCCTCCTTTGGTTTGACACGTTTTTAAGTCACATACATCTGTGTATATTAAGTCTAGAGGTTCGGTTTCTCTTTCAACATGATGAAATGAGGTTCTAGTCAATTTTGCTTCAACAGAAGTTTCACATTTATACTTCAATGAATAATGAAACAATTCCATGGCATATACAAAAGAAATACATGAATCTCACATTTAGGAGCCACATGAACAAAATTCAAGCATAAACCACACCACATTCAATATTAAATTCATAAATATCTTTTATATTAACATGAAAGTCATAAATATCAATCAAAGTAACTATAAAGGGAATAGGATTCTCTCTTATGGACATCCTAGCGTTATAAACTTTCTCCTGTTTACTTTAAGCATCACCATCAGAGATGGCTTCCCGCATCATCTTATAAACCTCTTCACTGGAATTCGGTTGCAAAGATGAAGTCGTTCTTATAAAAGGATACTTAACTTAGCAAAACATGTACAATATCAGATCCATACAAACTTCCTGTTTGAATCCACGATTTAGAAATTTTAATTACAATCATGTTATTCATAACGTCAGAAAGGTGTTACGAAATTGTTATTTTAGTAACGTCGGAAAAGTATTACTAAACTGTATATAGAGAGTAATACAGTAATGTTACAAAAGTGTTGTGAAACTGTTGCAATTATGTTGATAAACTGTTGCAAATATATGCAATACTGGTAAACAGATTACCATTGAGTTTTGTTTGAATCTAGTGAAACAGTTTCCTTGAAACAGAATTGCTCCCTCAATGGCGTTGAAGGGTCGACTAGCAACTTTTTCCCAAGACGAAACGGACCGATCTCTACCGTGCTACGCTGGCAATTGCAGAGCAACGACGAACTTAAGAGAGGATTTTAAGAATAGAGTTTGGTGGAGAAAGAAATGCAGAAAATTATTCTATGTTCATTTCCGATTTCGTTCTGCCTATATATAGGCACGGGGAGGTGCCTATTTGAGAGGGAGGTGTCTATTTGAACAGGCGTGACTGTTGGAAAGGTTGCGACCCCTTACCAGGTGGTGCGATCGTTTGAATTTTGAACAGACAGAAATATAAAAGAAAACTGTTCGGTCTGAACAACCACGCCAAGCCAACTGCCAACTACAAAGTGCTAAGTGCCTCTAATACGCCTCAAACGCCTCATAATGTCCACGTCTTAGTATATAAACACAAATATTTTATTATATTCTAAGATGTGGGACTATTCAACTTCCTAGGAAATTAATGCCTTCACATTTCCCAATAAAACTCATTCATTTCTAACAATCCCCCACATGAATGAGTATTTGTTCAATTTGTTCTTAAAATTATGCGAAACATTTATCATATCGGTTAAAGTAGTACGTAGGCCTTGAAATTCCCTAGTGTTTATCCTTTTGACTTACTGGCGAATCAATAGACTAGGTTGTCTTTGAACTGTAAGCCTTTTTGTGTAAATCCAAAATAGACAACACATAGTAAGTGTTTCTTATCTTCCTTGGTTCTCCGTTTGTGTTCGTTTTTGCCATGAACACCAGCTTAGTCTCATGAGTGCTTAGAGAATTTGGCCTTACAATTCTACTTGAAGTGGCGCCTTCACACTCACGTAGGTGATTCCCTAAAGGGTATTCGTAATTCCCTACTTGGTCCTTTAGTATTACCAGGTACAAACATCATTAAAAGTATCAGAACTTATCTTATTCTCCAGCTAGTAATGCACTGACTTATCATAGGAATGGTTTGATAGTATACCAGTGCCATTAAGTTTATCTTAAACTTAGATGTCCCATTGAACCTAGATCTTGGGATCTCCAGTCAACAAGGTAGGGTTTCCATTTTAGAGGAACTTTTAGTTTATGGGCCTTAACCCCATTTCCCATCGACAAGGTTTGAACTTTTTCTCTAGGCAAGCCTTTTGTTAGTGGATCTGCAATGTTATCTTTTGACCTTACATAGTCTATAGTGATAACTCCATTAGAGCGAAGTTGTCTTACCGTTTTATATCTACGACGAATATGCCAAGATTTACTGTTGTATAGTGTACTATTAGCTCTTCAATAGCTTATTGTCTATCACAATGAATGCATATTGGAGGCACGGGTTTGTTCCAATTCGGAATGTCTTTCAAAAAACATCGAAGCCAGTCTGCTTCTTCTGCGGCTTTATCTAGTGCAATAAATTCTGATTCCATTGTTGACCTTGCTATGCAAGTCTGTTTGGATGATTTCCATGGAATTGCTCCATTTCCTAATGTGAACACATATCCACTTATAGATTTAATGTCATTTGAACCAGTTATCCAATTTGCATCACTGTATCCTTCCACTCCTGAAGGATATTCAGTATAGTATAATCCATAGTTCTGTGTATACTTTAGATATCCTAGAACTCTAATTATCACTTTCCAATGATTTTTACCAGGATTGCTGGTATACCTACTCAACTTACTTACAGCATATGCGATATCTGGTCTAGTGCATTTCATGACATACATGATACTTCCTAGTATACGAGAGTATTCACGCTAATAGATACCATCACCAGTGTTCTTTACCCAATTTTGGTTCATATCTACTGGCGATTTTGCAATAGTTATATTATGTTTTTTGAACCTTTCAAGTATTTTGGCAATGTAATGTGATTAAGATAACGCATATCCTTGTGATGTTTTCAAAATGTTGACACCCAAAATTACATAAGCTATTCCTAGGTCTTTCATGTCGAATCTAGAGGATAACATATCCTTTGTTGACATAATTATGGCCTTATTATTACCTAGGATCAATAAATCGTCAACATACAGACAAAAAATGACATATCCAATATCTATATGTTTTATATAAACACATTTATCTTATTCATTTATTTTGAATCCATTTGATATCATAGTTTCATCAAATTTCTCGTGCCATTGTTTTGGAGCTTGTTTAAGGCCATAAAGTGATTTTACAAACTTGCACACCCTATTCTCATTTCCTAGGCTAAAAAACCCTACAGGTTGCTTCATGTATATTTCTTCTTCTAGTTCACCATTCAAAAATGCAGTTTTTACATTCAATTGATGTATCAAGTATGGATGTGATTGCAATAAGCATCCTAATTGATGTTATTCTAGTTACTGGTGAGTATGTGTCAAAATAATCCAGGTCTTCCTTTTGTTTGAATCCTTGGACTACAAGAGGAGCTTTATACTTGTCTATTGAACCATCAGGTTTCAATTTCTTCTTAAATATCCATTTATTACCTAAGGTCTTGCACCCTCGAGGTAAATCAACTAACTCCCATGTATGGTTAGCCATAATGGATTCGATCTCAGAGTTAATGGCCTCCATCCAGTAAGGGGCATCGGCGGAGGACATAGCTTGTTTGTATGTTAGTGGATCGTCTTCTATCATAAATGTGTAGAAGTCTGGTCCAAAGGTTCTTGAGGTCTGTGACCTTTTGCTTCTTCTTCGTTCCTCCACTTGTTGATTAGTACTATTTTGCCTAAAATTATCAATATTTTATTCATTATCCTCAAGAGAATTAGAGTTTTCAGTTTCCCTTGGTCTCTTTTGAGTATATTTTTCAGTACCCTGTTTTAAAGGATATACGTGTTCGAAAAATCTAGCATTTCTCGACTCAATGATGGTATTTACATGAATATCATCAACTTCAGATTTGTTTACCAAAAATCGATAAGCTGCATTGTTTTGTGCATATCCAATGAATACACAATCAATGGTTTTTGGTCTAATTTTGACCTTCTTTAGTTTAGGTACCTCTACTTTTGAAAGACACCCCCACACTTTTAAGTATTTGTAAGATGGTGGTCTATTTTCCAAAGTTCGTGGGGAGATTTGATGTTTTCTTTCGTGGTATTTTATTTAAAATATGATTCGAAGAAAGAATAGCTTCTCCCCAGAAGTTAGCTGGCAAGCCAGAACTAATTAGTAAGACATTCATCATTTCTTTAAGACTTCTAATTTTCCGTTTAGCTATACCGTTGGATTGAGGTGAATACGGGGCTGTAGTTTGGTGTATAAAATCATGCTCGGCGCAGAATTCCTCAAAGGGAAATTCATATTCTCCTCCTCTATCACTTCTTAAAGCTTTTAGTTTCTTGTTGAGTTGATTTTCAACTTCTGCTTTATACTGCTTAAACATATCGAATTCCTCGTCCTTACTTCTAAGGAGATACACATAACAGTACCTTGTGCAATCATCAATGAAAGTGATGATGTACCTTTTTTCCTCCTCTGGTTTGACACATTTTTAAGTCACATACATCTGTGTATATTAAGTCTAGAGGTTCGGTTTCTCTTTCAACATGATGAAATGAGGTTCTAGTCAATTTTGCTTCAATAAAAGTTTCACATTTATAACTTGGATCTATTGAAAACTTAGGTATAAAGTCTAAGTTAATCATTTTTCGTAATGTATCAAAATTAACATAGCCTAATCTGTCATGCCATATATTAGTGGATTCAGCGATATAAACAGAAGAATTAGCTTTATTATCACAATCCTTTAGTACAACAGTTATTACATTCATTTTAAACAAGCCATCACTCACATATCCTTTCCCAACATAAACTCTGTTCTTTGATAAAACAAAGTTATCGGATACAAAGACTAACTTGAAGCCATTTTTGCTAAGTAGTGAACCAGAAACCAAATTCTTTCGAATGTCCGGGACGTGCAAAACTTCATTCGGCGTAAGTTCTTTTCTAGAGGTCATCTTTAGGACAATTCTGCCTTTTCCTTCTACCTTTGATGTGGTGGAATTTCCCATAAACAGTTGTTCTTCTTGTGTCGCAGGTTTATAGTTGGAGAACATCCACTTATTGGCGCAGATATGTTTTGTGGCACCAGTGTCCACAAACCAGTCTTTGGAATTGCCAATTAAGTTGCATTCAGAAATCACCGCAGACAAGTTCATTTCAGAAATGTCATCAGAGAGTTTCTCGCATTTGGTGATATTTGCTTGTTCTTTCTTTTTCTTTGGACCTCGGCAATCGCCGGCCTTGTGTCCTTTCTTTCTGCAGTTGTGACAATTTCCTTTGAACTTCTTTGGTTACTTTTTGTTTGGATTGTATTCCCATTTCCGCTTGTTGTTTTTCTCAGTCTCGACTACATTTTCTTTTGCCACTATTGCAATAGTGGTTTTCTTTTCTGATTTCCTGCTGTCCTCTTCGATTCTAAGTCGAATTACAAGATCTTCCATAGTCATTTCCTTATGCTTATGTTTTAGATAATTCTTGAAATCTTTCCATGACGGGGGTAGCTTTTCAATGGCAGCAGCCACTTGAAATGATTCGCTCAAGGACAACCTTTCATCATGAATTTCGTGTATTATTACCCGCACTCCTGTATTTGACTGATAATGGTTTTGGCATCTATCATTTTGAAATCGAGGAACTTTCCGACAATGAACTTTTTCATTCCAACGTCCTCCGTTTAGTACTTTTTATCCAGGGAAGCCCAGAGTTGTTTCGAAGTCTTCATTGTGTAATACACATTATACAGACTGTTATCCAGTCCATTTAATATGTAATTTTTGCATATGAAGTCCGAACTGTTCCATATGTTTAGTGCTTCAACTTTGGTTGCATCAGTCTCTACTTCGTCCACTTTCGGAGTATCCTCAGTGAGAAATTGCGCAAGGTTAAGAGTAGTCAAGTAAAACAGCATTTTCTTTTGCCAGCGTTTGAAATCTTCTCCAGCAAATTTTTCTGCCTCTCACAATTTGAAAAAGCGACAGTGGTTGTTGGAACCATTGTTCTGTTTTCAGTGGTTTCCACGGTTGGTTTGACTGCCGATTTTTTACTATCTTGAGCCATTGTCTGAAATACACTTACTCTAATCAGTGACAAACAAAATACAAAATTCTATTTCTAGATTGTTATTTGTAACGTCAGAAAGGTGTTACAAAATTGTTATTTTAGTAACGTAAGAAAAGTGTTACTAAACCGTATATAGAGAGTAGTACAGTAATGTTACAAAAGCGTTGCGAAACTGTTGCAATTATGTTGATAAAACTGTTGCAAATATATGCAATACTGGTAACCAGATTACCGTAGAGTTTTGTCCGAGTCCAGTGAAACTGTTTCTTTAAACATAATTGCTCCCTCAATGGCGTTGAAGGGTCGACGAGCAACTGTATTATTACCTGCAACTCCTGGATTAGACTGATAATGGTTTTGGCATCTATCATTTTGAAATCGATGAACTTTCTGACAATGAACTTTTTCATTCCAACGTCCTCCGTTTTGTACTTTTTATCCAGGGAAGCCCAGAGTTGTTTCGAAGTCTTGATTGTGTAATACACATTATACAGACTATTATCCCATCCATTTAATATGTAATTTTTGCATATGAAGTCCGAACTGTTCCATATGTTGAGTGCTTCAACTTTGGTTGCATCAGTCTCTACTTCCCCACTTTCGGAGTATCCTCAGTGAGAAATTGCGTAAGGTTAAGAGTAGTCAAGTAAAATAGCATTTTCTGTTGCCAGTGTTTGAAATATACTCCAGCAAATTTTTTTGGCCTCTCACCATGTGAAAACGCGATAGTGGTTGTTGGAACCATTGTTTTGTTTTCAGTGGTGGCCACGGTTGGTTTGACTGTCGATTTTTTACTGTCTTCAGCCATTGTCTGAAATACACTGCCTCCAATCAGTGACAAACAAAATACAAAATTCTGTTTCAAGATTGTTATTCGTAACATCAAAAAGGTGTTACGAAATTGTTATTTTAGTAATGTCAGAAAAGTGTTACTAAATTGTATATAGAGAATAGTACAGTAATGTTACAAAAGCGTTGCGAAACTATTGCAATTATGTTGATAAAACTATTGCAAATATATGCAATACTGGTAAACAGATTACCGTTGAGTTTTATCCGAGTCCAGTGAAACTGTTTCCTTGAAACAGAATTGCTCCCTCAATGGTGTTAAAGGGTCGACGAGCAATTGTTTCCCAAGATGAAACAGACCAATCTCTACAGTGTTGCGCTAGCAATTGCAGAACAACAACGAACTCAAGAGAGGATTTTAAGAACAGAGTTTGGTGGAGAAAGAAATGCAGAAAATTAATCTATGTTCGTTTCTGATTTCGTGCTGCCTGTATATGGCACGAGGAGGTGCCTATTCGAGGGGGAGGTGTCTGTTTGAACGGTCGTGACTGTTGGAAATGTTGCGACCCATTACCAAGCGGTGCGACCGCTTGAATTTTAAACAGACAGAAATATAAAAGAAAATTGTTCGGTCTGAACAGCCACTCCAAGCCAACTGCAAAGTGCTAAGTGCCTCTAATACGCTTCAAACGCCCATTCTCCCACGCCGCGAGTGCGGGCGCGCGCACGTGCGGGGTGGTGCGTTGCACCACCCGTCATGGCTTTTGTCTCTCTTTGTCTGTATGAATTGTCATAATGTTCACATCTTAGTATATAAACGCAAATATTTTATTATATTCTAAGATGTGGGACTATTCAACTTCCAAGGCAATTAATGCCTTCACATTTCCCAATAAACTCATTCATTACTAACAAATCATTAGTGCCAGAATCTAGTGATGAGTTCTGTGATGTCTTCAATAGACTAAAGATTATGAAGATGTGTCTCTACAGATCTCCATTATTAGAAGCTTTTACTTTTCAGCAGAACAATACCAGATTTAATGAAATCTTCCTTCTGTTGTGCAGATAAAGAAAACAAAAAGAGAGCATGATGGCCAAGTTAAAGAAAACAATATTAAATTTATGATTTATAAATGGGAATTTTTTTTTAAAATGCAATTTAATAATGTCGATTGAATGAAATTGACGATTGTTAACGTGATTTCTATTAATTGTAATGGTAAAGCTAATTGGGAATGTAATTGTAGAGCTTAAATTGGAAATAATTGTAAAGTTTAATAAGGAAGAAAAAAATGACTGTTGAATGTAAATTCCAATTGATTGGAATAATAAATGTTAAAAAATGAATAATTTTTATAAATAGATATAGTTGTATGTGATATGTTGTTTGTTAGGAAGTGAAATTTTATAAATACTGGTTGCAAAATAGAATTTACAAATAAAGTGAATATGAATTGGAAATTTGAGAACTTAAGTTTCGGAGTTTTGAAATTGGTTTTCAAAGATTTTGGAATATAATATTAGTATTATTTGGAAGTATTTTCGGATAGAAATATTTTCAATGGGATTTGAAAGAAATGTTTTAAGAATTTTAAAAAGGAAGTAAGTTCTGTACTCCTCTCTTTTGTCGTTGGAAAATAATTTCGGTGATGACTGCACAGCATCATCGACGTTCATTTTCGAGTTTCAAAGTGGGAAGACCACTATAGTAGCTTTGCTACACACTTGTTTTGGTGAAACAAATTTTAATTTTAAATTTCTAAATATGATTTGATATGGTGGTTCAGGATACAGAGCTTGAGCTCTTAAAAGTTGACGAAACTAAAATAAGAGAATATATTGGTAGAGTTCTTGTGCTTTTAGATCTCAATCATTTCATCTTCCGTTCTTAGTATGATGGGTATTTTATATATAGAAGTCTTAGAGCATTTTCCATTGGCGGAGAGCTTCTTGTGGATTGCTAATTTAGCAAAATGAAGGGCTATAATGAGGACACTTCTCATAATCTAGTAGCTTGTTGAATGACGGATGATGATGTGTTATTTGTTAATGAAAATGTGACTAACTTTTTGTTCTTTGCTTAATGACTATATACGCTTTGTTTGTGGTTGTGATCGACCTAGTAAGCTAACGTGACATCTTTCTTGTGATATATGCTAAATATAGGCGTTTTGGGCTGGAGTTGATATATTAGGTGCCTAAGACCATGAAGTGATTCCATGTATTGAATTAGAGTATATTATTGCCATCCCATTATTCGTCCACATGGTAGCTAGTAGGGACTTAGTGTTAGGGTAGATTTCACACAAATGACTATAAATCAAGCCAAATAAATGCAGAAGCAATAAGATCGTATTGTGGTGTGATAAAACAAACAGAAACAAGATAATAGAACAATAAATCATAGAAGAAAGTAAATTGATAGTTCATACACAGATTTATAGTGGTTCCACTATCGCGAGATAATGTACATCCACTTTGGGGAGAGGAGATTTTATTATTTATAAGAAAAGAGAATTTTATAAGATTGATAATGGAGGATAAGAAGAAGAATAAGAAATACCACTTGAGATGATAATTCTACTCATGCTAACCTCTGCTTTTATATAGAGATTATTACTCGGGGTTTAAGTAATTAATTTATGATCAAAAATCAATGCCTAACTAATTCTCCTATTCATACAAGAAACGTTTCCGCATTTGATTTTCCAATTTTTTCCAATTTACATGCGTCTGATAAGATTCCTTCTTTAATCAGCTAATTGGTGAATTAATCAATTACTTAAATCTCCCAAAATAATTCTTCTTCTCTTGTTGGTAATTTATTGCTCTCTTTAATGCTATAAAAGAGGCAATATATTTGAGTAATTATCTCAAATATCTTCCAACTATTCTACAACTAAAAATATTGTATCACTGAAAATAACACCTTCCAAATCTTCTTTAGTATGGAAATATTGTGTTACTAAATCTAACAATCTCCACCTTGATGCTATATTTCCCCGCAAGCCTACCAACTCCACCTACATTCTCTTACTCCAAGAAACTCTTGGATAATACACAACGGATATTTCCCAATGAGCATTAACATGACCATCACCCATTGCATTTTGTCAAAGAACTCCGGCAAGGCCACCACCTGCCAACGAAGTGTTGAAAGTACCCTCTCCATGTAGGACCTATCAATCTCCAAAATAAACGTCTCCATCTACCAACTCACTCTTCCCTTTTGCCACAAAGTGGCACTTAGCACTTTAGCAAGCGAATCAAGTTCGAGCAATGCTCGAACTTTGCAATAGGTCTAACCTTGTATCTCCCATCGTGCTTCACCTTATATGTCCACTTGCATCCTATGCTCGCCTTCCTTGAGGGGATGGTACCAATTCCCGGGTCTGTTTCTTCTTCAATGAATCCACCTTCTCCTCCGTAGCATGCATCCATTTCGAGCTGGCACTCGAACTCATAACTTATTCAAGGTCGAAAGGCTCATCTTGCACTATATGCAATGCGTAGTCAAACTGATCATCAATGCTAAGATTTGCATAATTATAATCTTCATACCTATTTGATGGCCTTCTAACACTAGAACTAGCCCGAATAGGTGTAACTTCGCCTAAGCTTGTATCGACTCCATCTTGAAGTGAATCATCTCTAGCTTCATGACCATCATCATCATTACTAGAGGAATTTTGTGGACCTTCATGTGATGTGTCAAGGATTGTAATCACTCTGTCTTCTTTTATAGCTCCAACTGTACTACCAGGCTAATATATGAGAATAGTTTCCATCTCACTAGGCCTTTCAGCTTTTGAATCTACTGAATTAGGTGGATTCCCCTTCAGCTTGAACATGGCGGACTCATAAAATATGATATGTCTAGAGTGCACTACCTTCCTATTGACAGGGTTCCAAATGTGACATCCTTTGATGACTTCTATATAGCCCAAAAATATGACTTTATAGACTCTAGCTTCCAACTTGTCCTTTGCTATATGGTGAACATACACAGGGCTACCAAATATACAAAAATAACTTATATGTATAGGCGTACCTTTTCACCTTTCTTTTGAAATCTCCTCATCAATGGCTGAGCATGGTATTTGATTGATAATATATTTTGCAGTCGATAAAGCTTCAACCCAAAAGCCTCTAGATAAACCCACCGTCAACCTTAAACAATAAGCTTTCTCCAGTAGAGTCCTATTCATCCATTCGGTGTCTCCATTTGATTGTGGATCTCCGGGTATAGTGAAGTGTCTCCGAACTCTATGTGGCTTACATAAATTTATGAACTCCTTAGAAACAAACTCAATGCCATTGCCGGATCTCAGCACCTTCAACTTCCTTCCGACTTCATTCTCTACCAGTGCCTTCCAAGTTTTGAACTTGTCGAACGACTCCGACTTAGCTTTCATCACGACAACCCAAACCTTCCAAGAGTAGTCATTGATAAAAGAGATAAAATACTTAGCTCCTCCAATAAAAGCAGTAGCTAATGATCCCCAAACATTCGTATGGACATACTCTAGTACTCCTTTGGACTCATGTCTACCGACATCGAAAGAAACCTTCGTCTATTTTCCCCAATACACACTCCTGGCAGAATTCTAAACGGTTTAAGCTTTCACTCTTGATCATCTTCCTTCTATGAAGAAACTCCAAGCTTTTCTTTGAAACATGACCATATGATATGCCAAAGTCTGGTGGTATCCAAAGCTCACGAACTATCAACTACAACACACGACTCTCCAAATACTATAGATCCTTTCAGCAGATAAAAATTCTGGACCATTACTCCTTTCATCAATACAACAGAACCGCGTGTCACCTTCAAGCTATCCAACTCTATCATAATCCTGCAACCCAAAGATGCTAGCTGACCCAAAGGCAGAAGAGATTTCCTTAACCTAGAACATAGCAAACTCTAATGATAGTGCAAACTCCAATGATAGTGTGTCAAACACAACCCGATGAAAACAATTTCTTCTCAACACTGTCTTCGTCTTCCACTATCACTTCTCAAAATGATTATCTCTGTTTCACTTCTCTATAACCAGCTACGAACCGGATGTTGCATATGAACCCCTAGTGTAGGGTGCATACTCCTGGGTAGGTCTAACCTCAATTCCATCTTCAGACCCTGCCATCTTATCGATCACCTTTTAGCCCAAGGCTACAACAACAACCTTCAATGCTCTGATACCAGACTATAGGGAGAATATTTCAAACAAATGACTATAAATCAACCTAAATAAATACGAAAGCAATAAGATTGTGTTGTAGTGCGATAAAACAAACATAAACAAGAGAATAAAATAGCAAACACAGAAGAAAGTAAATAAAGAGTTCACGCATGGATTTACAGTGGTTCCACTATCGTGAGATAGTGTACATTCACTTTGGGGAGAGGAGGTTTTATTATTTCTAAGAAAAGAGAATTTTACAAAATTTATAATGGAAGCTATGAAGAAGAATAAGAAATACAACTTGAGATGATAACTCTACTCGTTCTAATCTTTGCCTTTATATAGGGATTATTACTTAAGGTTGAATTAATTAATTTATGGTCATAGATCAACGCCTAATCAATTCTCCTATTCATACGAGAAACGCTTATTCTTTTGATTTTTTAGGTTCCCCTAATTTATATGCGCCTGGTAAAATTCCTTCTTTAATCGGCTAATTAGGGTATTAATTGATTACTTCAATCTCTCAAAATAATTTTTCCTCTCATGTAGGCAATTTATTACTGTCTTTAATGCTATAAAATAGGCAATATATTTGAGTAATTATCTCAAATATATTTCAAATCTTCTACAACTGAAAATATTATATCAATGAAATCAACAATATCTTCCAAATCTTCTTTAGTTTGTAAATATTGTATCATGAAACCTAACACTTAGGACCCCGATTCGAGCTCTTGCTTTTGTATTCATCAGAAGCAGCTATTGAGTTCAGATTTTTGGTCTATGGCTTTTAAATATTGATTCAGATATTGACCAAGCTTTTTATCACGGACAGTAAAGCTAAAATAATATGTTTTTTCTATTTAGGCTATTATATAAATAGACACAAGAGCTATTTGAGCTGCTTTGAGCTATAAGTATAATCGAGCTACATTGGACTTTCGGTAAGTTAATGATCAAACTATTAATAGAACAATAGCCTTAGTATTAGTCAAGTTATATCAAATTCATGGATTTTAAGGACTCAACTACCTCGACAATTGCTTACTCAATGTTGAAAGCATATTTTAACTTAGTAAAAATTAAGGCATAACACATGTATTCAACATTTTTTATTTTATCATGTGTTTATTTAGAAAAATATCTTCTTATTAATATTTTTTAAATATTAAAAATTAGAAAGATAGAAAATATGTTGACTAAAATTTTTAGCCAACCTCGAAATCAAGTTAATGCGTGTGTATTAGTAAAGGTGACTTGCTAACATTAACCATAAAATGGAAAATGAGGAATAAATGAGCAAATAAAGTAAATAACACAAGATGTATATGATGCCCCAAAGGTATTGAGCTAGAAATGAAACCTAATTGAGCCAAACAAAGATGTTAATATTTTGTTTGTCCATTAGTAAAATAATAAACTAAAATCTTGAGTATGAATGACATACTAAGTTAGCTAAACCAAAGTAATCCACGAAAAGAGTAGCCATAAGATAAAGAGTGATGTCCAGAAAGTAGAGCATGGCAAGTATTGAAAATGATTTAGAAGGTTAAAATAATTGATAATGAGGATGTGGCTATTAGCTTGGTTTTGATTTTGTATTAGCATTATTCCTTTTTTTTCTCGAATTGTCTATTGGTTTGAAGTCTTATATATTTCTTTTTTATGTATTGATGCAGTTTAGAAGTTTTGGACTGGGAAAACTATATTGGTTATAATTACTTCCTAGTATGATTTATTTATGCAAATTGCTTTATGTTACATACCGATATTACAAACATATTTACAGTTCTATGTTGAAAGGGTGAAGAAGATATCATGGCTATGATATTTTATGTTGATTATTACATATATAAAGTATTTTTCATATGCATAGGCGTGCTATATTTGTGTGTCTCATTCACCGTTCATTTTTCAAACACTCTCAAACCCATTCTCACCTTAAGCCAAACCTTAAATATCTCTACAAGCCAAAGTAAATTCCCTAAAATCAAATAAAAATCACCACAATTATAATTAGAGGAGGAGCTACAAATCCAATCCAACTTGGAGCTTGATTTGAAGAGGAGAGCTTCATCCAATTTTTCAAGAGAAGCAAAAGTGTGGTTTTTCTTGATTTTCTTGTTTCCACTTCTAAGCAAAGTGAGTGGGAATGCTCCTATATTTATTATGGAATTTATTTCTATTTATTTGTATTTTATGATTTGTTGAATGAAGTTGGAATTGGTTATGACATTGCATGTAGCTTTATTGAGCTTGTATGAGTATACTAAACTTGATTATACACTAGAAGAATCAACCAAAAGATTTATGTTAGTGATTTAAGAAAGTCAGAAAGCATTTAGGACTCAAATTGCTTATTAAATGAAGAAATAAATAAATAGGAAGTCGTGGAATGATGAATAAATGGTTATATGATTTTATTAAACTTATTTGGGAATTTTATAACTTGATTTGTAGAAGTTACTAATTTTTAATGAAATGGCTTGAATTTGGAAATTTGAATATAAATTATATGGATGGTAAATAAATTATTTGAAAAGGGTAAATTGATTGCTTAATTAGTGTAGTATTTGATTGTTAGATGATAGGAATTGTTTTTATGTTTGATATTTTAAATTTCTTGTTGATTGATTGTTGTATGTAATAGATTTCTTGAATAAAAATGATTTTATGCTTAATAAATGAAATAAAGAAGTAAAAGTGAGCAATTATTTATATATATGTGTGTGTGTGTGTGCGCGCGCACGCGCGTGCATGTGTGCGTGTATGTATGTATATATAAAAGATGTTCACAAAAGTTATAATCAAAATATAATGATTTTATTTGGAAAACTAAATATTTTGAAGAAAACATAAGAAATGTATTGAATTATATATGTATAATTATGCATGTGTGTATGGTGCATTTGGATATGCTTGTACACACTTGGCATTATGTTGTAAGGCATAGTCGAGTTACCGAAAGTATGTAGTCGCTATTTAGTAGCTAAACGAATGAAGATGGATTCATGGCGACGTAAATTATAATTAAATACTTTAATAAATCAAGCCCAATGCTAGAGAAAATGACATCGAACTTCAACCGTGCCGCAAGGGCAATGTGGCATGGAAAGTAGGTGGTTTGCTAGAGGAGGCGGCGCAGAGACGGTTTGCAAACAAAGTCAGAAAGGGCTCCGAACTGGGCCTGAATTGCCTAGTTTGATCATCGACCGGTGGACCGGTAGGTGCCAATCGGTCCACCAGTTGGTGACTCAGGTTGGCAATTCAGCTAAATCTAGAGCACTTTGTTGCAAATCGAATTCCCTTTCACCCGAGTAATTTCGGGGAATGCTTTGGTGATGATATTGAGGTGCCTTAGCGTAGTGTTCAGATAATGTTATATCGTGTTCGTTAGGGGTACATCTGTGCATTACAAGATATTATACGACTTCAGTATTCCTTTGTGGCTCCCAATGGCATATTATATGGAACACACCTGTTGTTCTCTTTTATTGGGATGAAATATTAATTTAGTGAGAAATCCATGATTACTAAGAAGGAGGAGATGATGAAATCATCTACGAGTGAATCATGTATCACTTATGCTTGATGAGGGATATAGTAAGATCCACATAGCTTCAAATATCTAGAGTAGATCATATATCACTTATGCTCGATGAGGGATATGGTATGATCAACGCGAGTTCCATCACTTTGGATGAGGCTTGGGGTTTATGGCATAATTCGGTACTTACCCTATTTATTTTGGACCCTCAATGTGAATCATTGGATCACGATGGATGTCCGATGTGGACTCCACCCACTAGAAATGATGGGAATATCCACACACACTATTTGATGCACATCGTTATGTATAGACTTATATTATGATATCTATATTATCCACATTCACATGCATGGCTATCCATATTATAGTACGTTAATACATGCTAGTCACATTATATTAGTTGTGCTAACTCGTTGGTTGTAGGTGAAGAACATGTTAAGGTATATAACTAGTAATATACCTTTATCTGCACTATAGTCAGTTATGTATATATTGATTTCATAAACAGTATTTGAGATTATTTTCCCTTACACCAGGCTTTAAGTTTGACCAACATTCTATCTCTATTTATTTTATGACAGCTCACGGGTGCTCGATTGAGTGGGCTGAGAGCTAGGTAGCTTTTGGGGATAGCTCAGGATCACATTATTTTAGATCAAAGCAGGATGACAATATTTTATTATCCATTTAGATGTATATTTTTTAGTAAATGGCATGCCTATATTTATCTGTACAAGACATGTATTATCATATTTTATATTTGATACTCCATATGTAGGGAGTCGATGTATTCTGACTATTACTATTCATATCAGCTGATAAGCATTGCTATGTCGCATACATGTATGTAATGTTCTGATTATGTATCTGTTTATATTATATATAGTCATTCATTGTGAGATACTGCCGTTACAACATAGTTAAATTTACTATATAAATTATAAAACTTTAAATTAACCATGTGCGGGCCGTTTTGTGGAACTTGAGTTCGGTCACTGTCATTCGGTGGCGAAAGTTTTTAGGTTGTCACAGAGTGGGTTATTACATTTGGTATCAGAGCCTATGTTCTACATTTAGGACCAAACTAACCATTTGAGGTTATATAAATAAGAACATGAGAGAATATACTTGTATTTTGTTATTAGAATAATATTGTTTAAATCTCAAACTTTGTGCTTCAGTTTACTCCTATTGCAAGTTGCTATAGTATCTTCTTTTTAAAACAAAGTGTTATGAATGGATGAGGTACACGAGCATTAGTAGCTAGAGGGTAGCTATACCCAATTAGTTTAGAGAGTTCATAGATATCGCGAGGGATGCTCCAGCACCTACGGTTGGCGTAGGAGGTGTAGCCCCCAAGGCATCAGTATTACCAGCTCCGCCATCTTTGGATTTCCCGAAATGTGCAAGGATATTCTTAGTCTTTGTTGGAGGCCTTATCTGGGCACCGAGATATTTTTGGGGACTAGGGCTTGGATACGCATGACTGAGAGGGCTTTCATCAACATACGCTTGGGTGGTATTCTTATGAGGAGGTTTTCCTCCCAACACCTTCTATGATAGGTCTTAGCTTGGAGAGACATTATGGTCGGGGAAGTGGATGAGCAGACTATGATTTGAGTTGATTCAGGGGTCGTTTTGAGACTCACTTTAATTATGCAGCTCGGAGAGTCATGAAGTTGGAATGCTTCATTCACTTATAGTACGGAGACATGACCGCTAAGGAATATATTAGCCAGTTCAACACTTTGGCTAAGTGTGGGGCTGACTTGGTTAAAACATCGGTGAAGAAGGTATAGAAGTTTGCTAGAGGGCTCAGTATACCGCTAAGGGATTTGGTTCTTACTCATATCCTGATGAGGGCCACTTATGAGAGCCTCATGGAGAAGGCTCTTTTGCATGAGAGCATGAGGATAGCTCCAAAGGAGGAGGCGAAGGTAGAAGGAAAGAGGAAGTTCATTCCGAAGAAGAAGGGCACCATTGGAAAGCCCTATCCTAAAAAGGAGGGAGCTTATTATAAGCATTGTGGTTTGAGAGGTAGTGATTTTCTTGTCTTAGATGTATTAATAATTATGTGATCCATTTAGATATTAAATCATTCACATATTTGAAGTTCATGTGGAGTAGGGTTGCAAGGTGGATATATCACAGAAGAGGTGCTATCATTGGAACCAACTTCGTTATATTAAATGGAAATGTAATGGTCCGCCTTTCCTACTCCAAAAGACGAGCCATTAAGGGTAAAAGGAAAAGAAGGTAAGATAGAAGAGAAGAAACTAACAACACATAATCTCACAATGCAATCGAACAATATATATTACTCAACGTAATATATTACAAAGTAATTTCAAAAATGTTACATTAGAGTCATTGTAATACAAATTCTAGCCTAGGACAGTTATAACAGTCTGTCGCTACCTAACAAATATAATATACATATAATACAGCGGAAAAACAAGGTAATAACCAGCTATCGATGAAGCCACCTGCTCCAAGCTCCTCCAAGATAAATTTGCGGAAAACCTGAACTACTTGGCTGCCCATTCAAATTCGAGCACCCAAGAATGTAGAAAAAGGGAAAATAAACTCCGAGCCAGACATGGGTCTAATGTGAGTAAAGCATAAGTCTTTAACTTTATAAAAACCTTTAAATCAAAGGTATCTTGTAAGACCATGCCGCACATAAACATGGATGGGTTTTTACCTTACGATAACTGTACCAAAACATTTGTATATAAAATCCAATGATATTATAATAATGTCTAGGGTTTCCAAGTAAATAATTAACATAGCCGAAATTGTTACATTAATTAAATTCCAGCATAATAGGTCTACAACTAAGACCGAAGGAACTTATTGGGAAATGGATTCCATACAATGACTGGGCTACTGGGGTATCGCCCGTCACGGTGCACCTCTAGATAAAATTACACCGAGGACCTCGCTGGGATGCTATGCCAACCCATAACCGGCCTACCACTTGACTAGTAGTACCAAATATGATCACTCCTTGGTTAATGGGCCCTGAAGCATACAAATGAGAGAAAATATTAACTCTAGGTAGGGATGATCTTACCCTAATTGGGAGTGACCGAATTAGCCCTGCTGTATCTCCCCTGTTTTAGTCATTCCCGGTTTATGAGGGTTGAGGATACATTTTACCTTTTATATAGCACTTCTCACTTGGAATACTAACACTGCCCTCTAGGCAGCAATGCAATGCCAGCATTCATCCATGCAAGTTGTCCAATAGATGGAAAAACCAAAGGCACTACTTCTACTACATCCATTTTGGAATCAACCTCGGGATTAGTAGCAAGCAGCCCTTGGACTTCAAAGAGCTCCATCTTCAATTCCATCATCTTCCAGATGTCTTCACTTCAGAACCTTTGAGTTGGATCGAAGTGGTTTTCGAATAACATATCTGATCCTTATCTCTTCGAAACAACATTCGATAATTTCCAGTAAACTCAACCCTGGTTCTTTAGGAAATAAATAATCAAATATAAAAGAGGAGATGGCCTCCTAACCGTTAGTGGATGGATTTCCTTATCATTTGTCCTAGGAGAACAAAACGAGATTTATATGCACAATACAACATCATCAGAGATGATTGTGCCATATAGCTCATGTATTTCTCCTAGATATTTCCAAAGTTACGTTTTGGGTCCATATTTGATAGTCGGTTATTTAACAATAAAATAAACAAATAACAACCAATTACATTTGAGATTTATTTATCCATAGCAACCACCAAGCCTCAAAACAAATCTTTATTTAATAAATCTCTTTTTAAAATGTTTGTCTAAAACACTCATATACTTGTCTTTCTGACATAAGCATACTCACAAAACATTTGTGAATAACTTCTTACTTCTAAATCTTGTTAAAAAAACAAATGTTGTTTAAATTGGAGGTAAGGATAACCATGAACAATATTCCCTCAATGTTAAGTGAGTAACGGATGTTCCATACAACCATTTTTAAAAGGTCAGTTTAGAGAAACCCAGATCTTAAATTCTTTTTACACTTCTTTCGATAAATCCTTTTTAACCAAATCTATTTCATTTATGAAATCTCTTTTACTTGAAATCCAAATCCATTTCAAAATGCTTACCAAACTGCCAAATTCATTTATAAAACCCTTTTATAAATATTCAAAATCATTTATATAAACTACTTTTATAGATATCCAAACTTTTTATATAAATTATATATCCAATCCTTTTTATAAACTCCCTTTATGAATATCCAAATTATTTTCTAAAAATTCTTTTATAAATACCCCAAATCATTTATAAAACTTCTTTATAAACCTTTCCTATCCAAACAACTCCTAAATAACCTTAAATAAAATTAGCTTCCTTTAATAGGCAAATCCATTTTATAAATCTCCCTCATTTATGAAATATTCTTTGCTCAAAAACTCAAATCCATTTACCAAAAAACACCTTATAAATTTACAAACTCCTTTATAAAACTCTTTATAAAAAACTTCTTTTTTTAACATGGAAAACCCATTCCCACTAGTGTTAAAAACATCTTTAGTAAAACCATTTGTCGAATCATTCTTTAAATATGTTGTTCAAATTGAAATAACTTTGAACCCATTTCAAAAAGAAAATGGAATACTTATCCTTAAAAATCAAATGGAGGCTTAGCGACAAAATGGTGCTATTATTTTGATTTTACTTATCTAGTTTAACATGACATCACATAACAACAAGAATATAAGGGATCAATACATAACAATCAATTAACTTAAGTAAATATCCAAGTTAATTGTAATGGCAGAATGGTGTTTTGTTTTGCTAATAAGTGTCATTTAGTTTTCCTCATCATATGGGGTTATTAAGGGTAAGCGACATAGAAATCTCTTGATTTAAAACAAATTTAAAACGAAAACAGTTTAAAAACAAATTGATTACTAAACTCAAAGCGATTTTTAAAATAAATTTAAACACTTGTAAATGAGAATCAAATCCTTGTTAAATAGTAATTGAACTCTAATTAAACTTTGTTAAACCTTATTAAAACATAATTAACTTTAATCAAATATTAATTAAAAAAACCATTTTTAAAATAATAATTAATTAATAATTATCTTAAATAAATAAATAATAATATTTAATTAATCCTAAATTAATAATTAAATAATAATTAACTTTAATTATGTAGGAAATTAAGATTAACTTAATTGATTACAACTTAAGTTTAAATTCCATTATTAACAAATGATTAAGTACTAATTGCCTTTATTAATTAATCAATCATTTAAATAATTAAGTAATTAAGTAATTGTTCTCTAATTACTAAACTAAAATTAGAAAACATTTCCAAAAGGATTTCTAAGTCAAAAGAAGTTTAGATTTGAAAAAATAGTTAGATGTTCCGAACTGCGTGTATAACGACTATCGCTATACGAACTCGTACTTTCAAAAACTTGAGATTTCCTTTTTCTAACTTTTTAAAACTTCCCTTTTGAACTCTTATCCTCATTGAAACATGAAAATAAACTTTTGCAAACCAAATCAAAGTTTTAAACTTGAAAACATTTCACTTTAAAAC
This sequence comes from Allium fistulosum, assembly GCA_030737815.1. Classification (NCBI taxonomy): domain Eukaryota; kingdom Viridiplantae; phylum Streptophyta; class Magnoliopsida; order Asparagales; family Amaryllidaceae; genus Allium; species Allium fistulosum. The sequence goes on along the minus strand of CM060902.1, from coordinate 1,349,583,602 downwards.
AAAAATCAAACTTTCAACAAAAAGCGGATTTCTACGTCGCTTTGGGTTATCAAATCACTACCTTGGTCATGAACCTACATACAACAAATACAACATTCAAACATAATATAACATCATAACATTATAGCACATCATAAATAATGTATTACTTCACAAATACTAACTAACTTTTCCAATACTCAAGGTATAATCTTTATCGCCTACTCAAACTTCGGCAAAAGCAATCAACACCAAATCAACATATATGCATGCATACACAACATATAATATTATTACATACTTAAGCAACATTTTAACTCATAAATTTTAAAACTTTAAAAAAGTTAGTAACTTGATTTTTAAAAACACGAACTTTACTCACTAAACTTCCACTAAAACAAGGCAAACTTCTACCGAACTTGAATATACTTCTAACAAATGCCTTAACTTGAAAATATGACTTTGTATGGCCTTGAAGGGACAAGTTTGGCTCGGCCTTGGCTAGTATTGGGCTCGGCCATGGAGGTTTTAGGGTGCGTAGGTGCTTGTATTTTGGAAGCGAAGTGTAGAAAGGTTTTAGCAAGTTATGGAAGAAATTTAAGGTAGAAATATATAATTTTTAGGACTTCGAAAATATATTAGGAAGCTATGGAATGTGTGTATGTATATAAGTGGAGAGCGTTAGGAAATGAATAAGGAGGATGTAAAGTAAGAATTATGAAGAGGTTGGTGTATTTATAGACTATGAAGTGTAAAATTACAAAACTACCCTTAGGACATAACCTCCACTCAAATTATGCCATGTGTCTCTCCTCCCCATGCCTTATACACATTGGTTAAGGCGCCCTTACCCCCAAATCATGCTAGCCATGTTTTGTACAATTGTGATGACTTTAAGGTATGCTTAACATGATAACTTTCTTATTTTATTTTACTTTCTTTTAAACTTTTTCATAATTAGTCACATCACTTCTTATATGTATATAAATATAAGTCAACATATATAAGTGTGTTTAATAATACTAATCCTAACATCTATATATGTGTACATAGTGCACAAACGTGCACAACGTTTTCGACAACATCCGGGTGTTGAAAAGTCGAAATTTCGGGAAACGTTCTTAGGTCACATTTTCTATTTTTATTTGAACTATCTATATCGGTAAACAAATTTTGAAAACTATTTTATCGTCATTATTAAATAAATAAAATAGGTTTATTTGCTAATAAAAATCCATTTATTGATTATATAAAATATATCTAAATAGCCTATTTCAAAGTAGAAAAATCCTGGGTCGTTACAAATCTATTTTACCATCACTTGTTATTATTTAAAAGAGTTAAATTTTAATTATAATTTAAAAACATATTGTTTTAATATTTAAAATTTATTAAATATTCGCAAATCAAGGCGGTCAAATTCTGGTTCGTTGCACTCTTCCCCCCTTAAAGGAATTTCGTCCTTGAAATTGTACGACAACCCTAGTTCCTAGAAACACTTAATCTGTTCATCAACCCGTATGATATACATAGATCATTCCTATGTAAACTCTGATTTGATTATGCACTTGCATACATAACTTCACTTTCGAACTAGTATCGCTCACCTGACTTCCTAGTGTGGACTTTGATCAGTCCTCTTAATTAGAAACCTTTATTTTCCTTGCATAGCCATATACTATGATATTCAACTTTTGGTTTCACGTAAGAACCTTCACCAATGCTCACCATCAAAAATCGGGTGATAAATCCTTACTCGGAATGGTGTAAAACACCTCCAGTCAAATACTCGAATCTAGGATCGAGTACTATTTAAAAAGGTGAAATAATCTTCAAACAACCTACGCGCTGATCTAACGATTCTTACCATCTAACTACTTCTACCCTCCCACCATGCTTCATAAGAATCAATTTTTAAATTCATTAACTTATATAATACCCTTCTGCATCCTAAGAGTATATTCAAACATTTGATTTTTAATTCTACTTACATCTAACTATTAGATGTAGGCCAAAAATAATTTGGGTCTTGAAACTAAGTTGACCAAATCAACCTTTTTACCCTAATTGATCTGGTAAGTGGCTAAGAAGAGTAGGATGCTGGTATCCAAACTCTATCCTAGATTCTACTTTTTTTAGACACTACTAAGGTAAAAATGTCTATTAGGCAACCGAATAACATCAAATAATTCTTCAAATCCTAGATGTTAAAATCAAAAGACACAATTTTAATAAACAAAGTTTATTAAACCTCCTTATTAAATTTAACCTAATTAAAAATTTGTTTATTAATCCACCTTCAAAATATATTTTTATTTTGAAAACTCTTCCTTTTAAGGGATCCAAGAACACAGTACCCGGGTTTTATTTCAAAAACCTTTTGAAAACATAAATATAACTCGAGTAACTTCAAAACGAAGTCAAGGAATTGGGTGCTACCAAATAGTATCATATACCCCTTTACTAAGAGAGGTAATACTCAAGAGAAGTGTTTGCCATCTGAACACATCTCTTACCCATTTTAGTCAATTTCGAGACACTCAAACTAGTTAATAAAAAAATATTTCTTCTTTTTCCAAATTTCTTTTCAAAACAATACTACTTATAGACAAATAGTTTGTAACAAAGTCATCCACTTGCTTTAGATTCATTCGGATTTGAACCCGTCCTGATTGTACAATGACAAAGAGGATAATTTACTGAGTGCAACATCATATCTGCCTACGCAAACATTTGATTGTCACTTAGAAGATTATTCGTATCATCACAAAACATATCAAAATTTATTCTAGAACTGTCCTAAGAAAACCTTACTCTCAAACTTTATTTTAAAATATCTATATCTTAAAATATCTTTAAGAAAGACTACTGCTATTTTTCAAAATCATTTAGAATTTATCAAAGCCACCGGGATTTAACATTCTCAAAACGTATTTCATTTTTAAAACACATTTAATATTTCTGATTTGTAAAAGCATCTCTCTTAAATCATCTTATAAAACTATTTGAAGATTTTCTTTTAATAAACACCTTTATTAAAATTCAATTTTTAACCCTATATATTATCGAACACCTTATAGTCAAATTGTGAAACTTAATTCACAAATTGTTCGATTCAATGTTCCTACAAATTATATCTACCCAACCCATGATGGAAAAAGGAAATATATTATTAAATCTAATAATAGTCATTGCTTTAAACTGGACAAGTATGACTAGTTAAACCATAAATGCTAATAATTTAAATATTATTAACCCCTAACCCACTCTCCTCATAGGTTAATATATAGATTTTGAAAATCATCCCTTTTTATATATAGAAAATATATCCTTAGGTAAAATTCTTTCATTTACCAAACTTGAAAAAATATTATGTCAATTTAACTTGTTCAAGTGTTTAGGAAGTCCCTATCGATAACGTTAATCAGGCGCATTGACAAGAATTCTTAAGCCACTCAATAGGTCAAACAACACAAATAAAACATTTTTATTCACTAAAAAATACTCACTCATGTATATATTTTACACCAGACTCATTCTAGGGCACTACCGACCCTATCTATAATCAGTTTACCCTACCGAAGCTTAGGATTCGCTCAACCTAAGCTCTGATACCAAATGTAACAGTCGGTCTTTCTTACGCCAAAAGATGAGCCATTAAGGGTAAAAGAAAAGGAAAGATCATTAGATAGAAGAGAAGAAACTAACAACACAAAGTCTCACAATGCAACGGAACAATATTATTACTCAATATAATATATTACAAAGTCATTTAAAAAATGTTACATCAGAGTCATTCTAATAGAAATTCTAGCCTAGGACACTTATAACAGTCTGTCTCTACCTAACAGATACAATATACATATAATACAGCGGAAAACAAGGTAATAACTAGCTATCGATGAAGCCACCTGCTCCAAGCTCCTCCAAGATGAATCTGCGGAAAACTTAAACTACTTTGTTGCGCAATCAAATTTGAGCACCCAAGAGTTTAGGAAAAGGGAAAATGAAATCTGGGTCAGAGATAGGTCTGGTGTGAGTAAAGAATAAGTTTTTAACTTTATAAAAACCTTAAAATCAAAGGCATCTCATAAGACGACATCGCACATAAACATGGACATGTTTTTACCTTACGATAACCAAAAAAATTGTATATAAAATCCAGTGATATTACAATAATGTCTAGGGGTTTCAAGTAAATAATTAACATAGCCAGAATTGTTACATTAATTAAATTCCAACATAATAGTTATACAACTAAGATCGAAGGCACTTATTGGGAAATGGGTTCCATACAATGACTGGGCTACTGAGGTACTGCCTATCACAGTGCATCTTTAGGAAAAATATCACCGAGGACCTCGTAGGGATCCTTTCCCAACACAAAACTGGCCCATCACTTGACTAGTTGTACCGAATATGATCACCCCTTGGTTAATGGTCCCCGAAGCATACAGATGAGAGATAATATTGACTATAGATAGGGATGATCATACCTTAATTGGGAGCGATCCACTTAGCCCTGCTGCATCTCCCCTATTTTAGTCATTCTCGGTTGGTGAGGCTTGAGACTACATTTTACCTTTTATATACACTTCCCACTTGGAATGCTAACACTGCCCTCCAAGCAGCAATGCATTTCGGCATTCATCCATGCAAGTTGTCCAAGAGATGGACCAACTAAAGGCATTACTTCTACTACATCCATTTTGGAATCACCCTTAGGATTGGTAGCAAGCAGCCCTTGAACTTGATAGAGCTCCGTCTTTAATTCCATCATCTTCAAGATGTCTTTACTTTGAAACAATTGAGTTGATTCGAAGTGGTTTTTGAATAACATATCTGATCCCAGTCTCTTCAAAACAACATTTGATAGTTTCAAGTAAACTCAATCCCGGTTCTTTTAGAAATAAATAGTAAAAGATAAGAGCGGAGATCACTTCCTAACCGTTAGTGGACGATTTCCTTACCTTTGTCCTAGGAGAATGAAACGAGATTTATATGCACAGTACAGCATCATCGGAGATGACTGTGCCATATAACTCACATGTTTCTCCTAAATATTTCCAAAGTTATGTTTTGGGTCCATATTTGATAGTGGGCAGTTTAACTATCAAATAAACAAACAACAACCAATTCCATTTGAGATTTATTTATCCATAGCAACCACTAAGCCTCAAAACAGATCTTTATTTAAGAAACCTCTTTTAAAAAATTTGTCTAAAACACTCATATACTTATTTCTTTGAAATAAGCATACTTACAAAACATTTGCAAATAACTTCTTACTTTCAAATCTTACTAAAAAGGATTAAAACAAGGTTGTTTAAATTGGTGGTAAGAATAACCCTAAACACTATTCCTTCGGTATTAAGTGTGGAACGGATGTTCCATACAACCATTTTTAAAAGGCCAGTTTAGAAAAACCCAGATCTCAAATTCTTTTTGTACTTCTTTTGATAAATTCTTTTTAATCAAATCTATTTCATTTATGAAATCTCTTTTACTTTAAATTTATATCCATTTCAAAATGCTTTCTGAACTCCCAAATTCATTTATAAAACCCTTTTATAAATATTCAAAATCATTTATATAAATTGCTTTTAAAGATATCCAAACTTTTTATATAAATTTCATATAAATATCCAAACCTTTTTATAAACTCCCTTTATGAATATCCAAATCATTTTCTAAAAATTATTTTATAAATACCCCAAATCATTTATAAAACTTCTTTATAAACCATTCCTGTCCAAACAACTTCCTAAATAACCTTAAATAAATTAGCTTCCTTTAATAGGCAAATCCATTTTATAAATCTCCCTCATTTCTGAAATCTTCTTTGCTTAAAAACTCAAATCCATTTACCTAAAAACACCTTATAAATTTATAAACTCCTTTATAAAACTCTTTATATATAATTTCTTTTTATAACATGGAAACCCATTCCCAATAGTGTTAAAAACATCTTTAGTAAAACCATTTGTCAAATCATTCTTTTAATATCTTGTCCAAATTGAAATTGTAACGACCTAGATTTTTCATCGTTTAATTTGGAATATTTAAATGGTTTTAAATATTGAATTTGAATTATAAATTTATTTTTGAATATGAAGGATTGGTTTTTATTTAATAAAATAGATTTAGAATTTAAATACAGTGATTTACTGGATAATTTAATTATTGAAATTTATAGTTTGAAATTGGTTAAAACATTGAATCTTGAGTTTTAAGCTTGATAAAAGTAATTTAAAAGCTTGTAAAATTCATATTTATAATAATGAAGATAATAAAAGTTTTAAAACTGAATGTAAAAGTGATCTGTTTAATTTAAAAATAGTTTGTTCAAATTGACATTTAAAAATAGCCTTCCGAGGCACAGTCTCGGAATTCGACGTAAACAGTTCCATTGGATTTGTAATATTGTATTATTCTCGGATTTTAAATTTCGTAGTGTTTGGAGTTAATGTGGTCATACGGGATATAAACGCGCTGAAATTTTATATCGAAAATTCAATATAATAATGGAGTCCAAAAATCTATCTTCTCCATACGATCGAATTAGGACTCGAAACCTTTTCGGTTGTGTTCGGAATAGCGGTATAACATTATAAACGCCTAGCGGCACGTCTCGATAGGAGTTTGAGAGTTTTAGCTACGAAATCGAGATGTTTTGAAATTTAAATGGTATATATATATATATATATTATTTGTTGACTTGACCAAATTCTCATCAGCTACTTTTCTTTTCCATCAATCTACTGTAGCCAGCAAGCAACACGCAATGCATCTTTTCCTCATTTTAAAATCACGTCTATCTTCCTTCCATCTTTAGTTGATATGAACGAACAAAACCGAAAAATAAATAAAGAGAAAGCAGATCAAATGAAAATAGTTCCTTTTCTCTAGTTCAAACGAAATCGAATGAAATAAAATCGTTCATTCCCTCTTCCTCCCAAAATCCACAGCTCAAATTCACTTTGATTACTTAAAAAAAGAGGGATATATGCAGAACGAATCGATTCGTTCATCTCAACAAAAAAAAAAGAGAAGGGGAATCGAGCATCGCGACTCCGGATCGACGCGCACGCGCGCGAACACGGGGAGAGGTCGCGGTAGCACTTTAGGCCGTGGAGGGGCGAAGCTAGGCGAAGCGGCGGCGGAGAGCTCGAGATTGGGGCGAGGGCAGTGGCGACGTGAGTTAGAGCAATAATCGAGCAATGTATCTAATGGGGTTTTCGCGCTTGTGTGCACGGCGCTTGAAGGCGCAACTGGGGTGGAGGATGCTCGTGTGCGCGCGAGTTGCCGTTGTGGCATCAAGTGATGGAGCACGTGAATATATCGATTTGGCTTGAATTGGGGCATCGATAATGGCAAAGGAAGACTGCGATCGAGGCAGATGGGGGGGGGTATCGTGAATACATCAAGTTGGATGTCGGGGTTGGAGCACATGAAGGTGGAAGTCAGCTGTGGAGCCAATGGTTGTCGAGCGTGATTTAAAAAGGTAAATTTCAAAGTATAAAAGCATTTTTAATTAACGTTATCATGTTAAAACTTGCTACAAAAGAAATTCGTTAACTGGAAATCTGTTTAAAACGAAATAATTAATGGGTTGCAAAAATTTGAAATCGCTAATCTATATAATTCGGAATCTATTTATACGAGGTCAACTTGCACGGAATCAATCATATTGAATTCGAAGCTGTGGCATCTACGCAATAAAATTTATTTGGGCGATCAGAAAAATGTAAAAAACCGGGATGCTCGGCAAAATAAAGGTCAAGCTGAGAAAAACTCTCACTCATTTGGAATTTCCAATTTAAATTTTAAATAGTTAAATAATTTATTGGATGCTTGGATGAATTTATATAATTATTATCTGTTGAATGTTAAAATATATAATAATTTATATATAGTATTTGGAGTGATATTCCCGCACATTTTAGCGGATGAGACCCAATGCGCCCCGCATAATAGAGGATGACCCTATATACCGCAATATCCCCCTCGAAGTGGGATTGGTATTTATTTTATGTGCATTAACATCTATGGATGCAGGAAAACAGGTTGTAGGGATCCAACTGGATTCCTCAAATATATTGTTTATTTTTCATATGTAGTGATATATGAATTGTGTAGAATAATCTAGTATAGATTATTGCAGTGATTGAAATTATTTGATGCTATTGCAACACTAGCCTGAATGTTAATATTTTAAATACTATAAATATATTTTTAAATTTACGGAATTGAAGGGAATTTGAAAATAAATATATATATATTGGAATTGGAGTTATTTTAAAGAAATTGAATTAAAAAGAAAAATATATTTGACTATTGTGGTTTAGTAAATGGAGATTTTTAAAAATGAATTATATAAAATAATTTATAATTGATATTCTTGAAATATAAAAGGGGTTAAAGTCAATAATAAAATGGATTGGAAGTATAAAAGGAATTTATAAGAAATGAAGGTATACAACGGAATTTTATAAATAAGATTTGTTCTATAAATAGGTAAAACCAAGGGATTATAAAAGTTATAAACGATGTTTATAAATAAAGGAATTTGATGTCCGACGATAATTGGAAATATAAATTCATATAGTGAATTTATATTAAAATATGGAAACAGGTTTAAGAAAAATAGTAGATTCTATTTTTTTGAAGTGAGAATGGTTAGGAAATCGACAATGAATCGATATGTGTGAAATCGAGAGGAAGTTATAAAGTAAATTGGTTATTGAGATTTTAAAAATATGTTTTAAAATTTTAAGAAGTGAGTTTGTTTTAAGGGAAAATTTTATTATTTTAAAACTATGGAATTTTAAACTAATTGAGATTGAAATGCTACGGTAAGTAGATTTTCAAATATTAAGTATTTAATTTATTAAATTTATACTTTTTAAAAATCAGCTTTGAAATTTATTTGTTTAACTAAAAATGAGTAATGATGTTTATAAAAAGTGTTTTCGATATTTTAAATAATTATTCGAACATGTTTTTAAAACTAAATCATGTTTCTTTAAAATACTTATTATATATATATATATAGTTTTGAAGTGATTGAAATTTTTATTTTATAAATACACTTGAGATTCGAAAAAAGGGCTTAAAAAAAGATATGATTTGAGGAGAGGAAATTTATTTGTGATTCCGGAGTTTTTGGGAATAAGTTACGGAATAATTCTATGAAACGTAAATATTGAACGATTTGTGAAAAAAAATAGACGGGTAATATTTTCCTAAGTATAGAAGATAGAAATTTTGAAATATTTCTAAGTGTTGAGGTGTTGGAAGTATCTTGTTACGGATTTAAGTATTTGAAAAAAAATTGTTTTCAAATGTTGGAAGGAATTGATATATCTTTTAAAGATATTTTGGAAAGTAAATATTTTGGGAAAAATTTATATTAAGGCCAGATGATCGCTTATAGATGTTTAATTTGATAGTTAAATAATCGACAATCAGTATTGGCCAATTTCGTTGATCGTTTCGAAGAGATTGGGATCAGATTTAATTATCCGAAAACCACTTTGATCTGGTTTGAACGTTACGAATGAATACCGTGAAGATGATGAAGACGGTGATTCGGTTTGTCTAGACCCAGGACAACTTGTATGGACGAATGCTACCAGAACATCGTCATTGGAGGACGATGAGCATTCTAAGTAAAATTGTTCTTGAAAGGTAACGCTTAGCCTCAAACCTCATCAACCGGCAATGACTAAAACAGGGGAGATACAGCAAGGATAAGTGGGTCGCACCCAAGTAGGGTATGTTATCACCTTTCTAGATGTCCTCGGAAACCCTATTTATCTTATATATGGGTACACATGAAAGAAGAAGCACTCGATAGTAAGGGTGGGAACATCCGGGGTGATAACATATTCGGTCTATCTAGGTCAGGGGTAGGCAGGTCTTGTGTAGCAGGGGATCCCGGTGTGGTCATCGGTACATAGTTCTAGAGGTGTACTGTGACGGGCGGTACCCCAGTGGCTCAATCATTCGTTGGAATCCATTTTCCAATACGAGCTTACGGTTTTGTTTAAAGAACCTAGTATGCTGGAATTTAATTAATGTAACAATTTCAGCTATTTGAATAAGTATTTGTATTTAGACACTATTATAATATCACTGGATTTTCTATAAAGTGTTTTGGTTATCGTAAGGGAAAAACCCGTCGTGTTTATTTGTGAGGTGGTCTTACGAGATACCTTTTTTTCAAAGGATTTTGAAGAGTTAATAAATCAAATTAAGTGTGTTTTCTCACGCTGGTTTTCCAGACTGACTCAGGTGTTATTTTATTATAATGCTCGGGTCAGACCGAGTATTACAGATTCAGGTTAAATGCTATGGAGCTCAGGATACTAGCTCGAGGAGTTCTAGACATATTTTCGTACTTGACCTATATTCCACTGTTATATAACTGTCCAGTTTGATGTATTGATTGTTGTAATCTGATGATTGTAAGTATATAAATTGTTATAGATTTTTTGTTGTATAAAATCTGTTATCATATATTATATTTTGTTCCGCTGCGATTGTGAGATTCTGTGTTGTTGTTTATATTTTTCTTCTATCTCTTTCTTCTTCTTACCCTAAAGATTCGTATTTCCGTCCAATTTGAGTTGAGCTAAGGTGAAATATTGTTGACTCAAAGGGGTACGGATTTGAGGGCCTTTACACTTGGTATCAGAGCTGAAGGTTAAGCGAGACCTTGGCTCTAGTGGGGATTACTCATTAGAGATAGAGTCAGTAGTACTCTAGAATGAGTTGAGTGTAATAATAGATATGAGCACGTATTTGTTAGTGAATATAAAATGGTTTTATATTGTGTTAATGAATATGTTGAGTGGTATATAAATTCTGATCGAATAGTGGGACGCTACTAAATCGATAGGAGTTTCTAAACACTTGAATAGAGTAATTCGACATGGTATGGTTTTGAAGCGAGTAAATGAAATAATTTTACCCAAATTATATTTTTATATAAGGGAAATAATTTTTTGAAATTATTATAGCATATTGGAGTGTTAGGTTGATAACATTATAATCAAAATAATACTATAAAAACTGAAATGGTTATATATATAACCAGATAGACATTGGATAAATATGAGTTATGCAAATGAATGAAACTAAAAATTTATTAAAAACCAGAATTTGGGGAAAAAAATAAAATCCCGGAGATTTTTGGAAATTTTTTCCAAAGTATTTTGAAATAAATAATAGTAATATTATTTGGAGATATTTTTGAAGGGAAAATGGTTTTAAATGGATTTTGACAAGCGATATAGCACTGAACTCACTACAATCGCTGGATAATAATCCTGGTGATGACTACAGCATCATCAGAATTCATTTTCGAGTTTCTAAGTGATGGATTGCTACCATAATTGATTTGTTCAGATTTGTTGGGCAAAAATGTTTTGTTTTGGAAATTTCGAAGGGAATTTGTTTTGGATAAAAACTAGGTTTGGTTTATTTTATTTTTTTTAAAAGTGAGATTTTAGGATATTTGAGTTTTCAAAAATGATTTGAAATAAATGTCGGGTGTTTGAATTATGAAATCCTTATTTAAATAATTTAGAAATAATCAGGAAATAAGTTATAAACTTATAAATTGAGAATGATTCTAAATAAGGAAGGAAAAATATGAGAATTAAATTTTGGAATTAAAATTTAAACTAGAGTAAGTTAAAAATAATAAAATTTAACTTAAGCTAAGTTAAATAAAAAAATAAAAAAATTGGATTGGAAATCATATCGATCGGGTTGAAATATAGAATTCAACTTAAGTTAAGTTTAATAAATAAAATTTTAGAAACTTAATTGATTGTGATTTGAATGGAATAAATTAGTAAAGTAAGACTAGTTAAATTAATTAAATTGGGATGTGAATGAATTGAATTGAAAAATAAAATTTAATTGAATTGAGAAATAAAATTGAATTGAAAATTTAACTTAAGCTAAGATGAATGAAATTGAGTTGAATTTGGATTGAATGGAAAATAAAATTTGAATTGGAATAAAATAACTTTCAATAGCTTATAAAAATTGAAATTCATGACATAAAAATATACTTGGCTATAAATAAGTGTATAGTCTTGAGTTAAAAATAAAATAGGAATATACTCGAGTATAGAGTTGATGGAAATGTGGAAAAAAAGTTTTTGTGACTTATAAAATTGAAAAGTAAAATAGGAAATCCAAAATAAAAAAATAAAAAAAAAATTGTTTGATATTTTGGTAAGGGAAATAAATCCAAACTTGAATTATAAAAATGAGTTGAGCTCAATAAAAATTAAATGAAGTGATTTTTGAAATAAAAATCAAATATTGAGTTATAAATTAGAAGTGAACTAATTAGCTAAATAAATTAGTTAATTGAATGTGTTAATGGAATTTAACTTGGTTAAATAAAATTGGATTGTTAGTTAAAAATGGATTTTTGAAATAAAGCTTGAGTTATAAATAAAATTCGACTTAAATTGTAAGGGAATTAAATTAAATTGGAAACATGTCGAATAAAATAGAGAAGGAATTGAAATGATGATGGCTTGAGCTTTAAATAAATTCAATGTGAGTGTGAATAAATTGGATATGGCCTTGAATATTATTTAAATGAAGTCGAGAATGAATTCGAGTATGAAATTTAAATTGAAGTGAATAAAATGAATCAACTAATTAATTAATTAGTAAACGAAATGGAAGTTGATTGCAAATGAAAATGAACTTAAATTGTATGGTCAAAATGAATTAACTTAAGTTAATAATCTTGAATAGAAGCTTGACACAAATAAAATTTGTAAAATGGCCATTAAATAAAATAGCATGGAATGTTTCCGAGTTAAATTTGATGGATTTGAGTGTAGGAAAAGTGAATTGAATGGAATGCAAAACGAATTGATCGAGAATCAATTAGAAATGGAATAGAATTAAAAATAAAACGAGTTGGAATCAAATTAAAGTAGTTATAAACCAAATGGATATTCTATTAAATAAATATCGTCAAGTTTGCATGGAAATAAATTTGTCGTTTGACATAAACGGAAGTAAAGAAATTTCTATAAATTAATAGAAGTGAATAAATTGATTTTTAAATCAATTGGAATGAATATGAGTTTGTTTGGTTTAAAAATAAATTGAATGCATGTAAAGTGAGTTGTAAATCACTTAAATTGAATGCAATGATATGAAAATCGAGTGAAATCAAATTTAATTGGTATCAAAACCTTAAAGTTGCTAACGGATAATTGTTAGTACGCATTGCTTGTGGAATCCATGTATTATTTAAAATATGTGGAATGTATTAATTTCATATGTTGGTACTTACATGTTTAAATTGAGTAAGTACTGGTACCTGGAGGCCGTTTGGCTAGACTTTGGTCGCGCTAATTGCAAAATAAATAAGCCGCTTGCTTAAAATGCTAAAATAAGGTACGTTTTCTGATTAAATACCGCGAAATATAAAATATTGTTATATATTTTGTTTTCTGACCATGAGGGTCGATGTATATATATTTATCTCTCTTGTCATATTGAAAAAGGTCCTCCGTATAAGGGAGACTCTGCCAAAAAAATTCGGAAATTCAAGGTGTTAGAAAATTTTGAAAATTTTTGGAAAACTTTGTAATGACAAATTGATTTCAAATTGAAATTGAAATAAGAGATTTGGATATGAAATTGAAACTGAATGGGTGGTTGGAACTAAAGGATTAGAAAAGCGAATATCAAGTTTTCACTAAGTGGGTTTTTGGAAAAGTTAATGGGTTTGGAGCATTTTTCCTGCCTTAGCAATTTCGGAGACGAAATTCTTTTAAGGGGGAGGAATGTAACGACCTGGATTTTTCATCTTTAATTTGGAATATTTAAATGGTTTTAAATATTGAATTTGAATTATAAATTAATTTTTGAATATGAAAGATTGATTTTATTTAATAAAATAGATTCAGAATTTAAATATAGCGATTTACTGGATAATTTAATTATTGAAATTTATAATTTGAAATTGGTTAAAACATTGAATCTTGAGTTTTAAGCTTGATAAAAATAATTTAAAAGCTTGTAAAATTCATATTTATAATAATGAAGATAATAAAAGTTTTAAAATTGAATTTAGAAGTGATCTGTTCAATTTTAAAAATAGTTTGTTCAAATTGACATTTAAAAATATCCTTCCGAGGCATAGTCTCGGAATTCGACGAAACCAGTTCCATTGGATTCGTAATATTGTATTATTATCGGATTTCAAATTCATAGTGTTTGGAGTTATCGTTTGGTCGTACGGGATATAAATGCGCTGAAATTTTATATCGAAAATTCAATATAATAATGGAGTCCAAAAACCTATCTTCTCCATACGATCGAATTAGGACTCAAAACCTTTTCCATTGTGTTCGAAATAGGGGTATAACATTCTAAATGCCTAGCGGCATGCCTCGATAGGAGTTTGAGATTTTTAGCTACGAAATCGAGATGTTTTGAAATTTAAATAGTATATATATATATATATATATATATATATATTATTTGTTGACTTGACCATATTCCCATCGGCTACTTTTCTTTTCCATCAATCTACTATAGCCAACAAGCAACAAGCAAGACATCTTTTCCTCATTTTAAAATCATGTCAATCTTCCTTCCATCTTTAGTTGATAAGAACGAACAAAACCGAAAAAATAAATAAAGAGAAAGCAGATCAAATGAAAATCGTTCCCTTTCTCTAGTTCAAACGAAATCGAATGAAATAAAATCGTGCATTCACTCTTCCTCCCAAAATCCACAGCTCAAATTCACTTTGATTACTTAAAAAAAAGAGGGATGTATGCAGAACGAATCGATTCGTTCATCTCAACAACAAAAAAAGAAGGGGAATCGAGCATCGCGACTCCGGATCGACACGCGCGCGAGAGCAAGTGGAGAGGTCGCGGCAGCACTTTGGGTCATGGAGGGGCGAAGCGGCGGAGTAGAGCTTGAGATTGGGACGAGGGCAGTGGTGACGTGAGTTCAAGTAGTAATCGAGCAAGGTATATGATGGGGTTTTCGCGCTCGTGTGCACGGCGCTTGAAGGCGCAGTTGGGGTGGAGGATGCTCGCGTGAATACATCGATTTGGCTTGAATTGGGGCATCGATAGTGGCAAAGGAAGACTGCGATCGAGGCAGATAGGGGGGTATCGTGAATACATCAAGTTGGATGTCGGGGTTGGAGCACGTGAAAGTGGAAGTCGGATGTGGAGCCAATGGTAGTCGAGCGTGATTTATAAAGGTAAATTTAAAAATTTAAAAGCATTTTTAATTAATGTTATCATGTTAAAACTTGCTAAAAATAAATTCGTTAACTGGAAATCTGTTTAAAACGAAATAATTAGTCGGCTACAAAAATTTGAAATCGCTGATCTGCATAATTCGGAATCTGTTTATACGAGGTCAGATTGCACGGAATCAATCATATAGAATTCGAAGCTGTGGCATCTATGCAATAAAATTTATTTGGGCGATCAGAAAAATTTAAAAATCCGGGATGCTCGGCAAATTAAAGGTCAAGGTGAGAAAAACTCTCACTCATTTGGAATTTCTAATTTAAATTTTAAATAGTTAAATAATTTATTGGATGCTTGGATGAATTTATATAATTATTATCTGTTGAATGTTAAAATATATAATAATTTATATATAGTATTTGGAGTGATATTCCCGCACATTTTAGCGGATGAGACTCTATGCTCCCCGCATAATAGCGGATGACCCTATATACCGAGATATCCCCCTCGAAGTGGGATTGATATTTATTTTATGTGCATTAACATTTATGGATGCAGGAAAACAGGTTGGAGGGATCCAATTGGATTCCTAAAATATATTGTTTATTTTTCATATGTAGTGATATATGAATTGTGTAGAATAATCTAGTATAGATTATTGCAGTGATTGAAATTATTTGATGCTATTGCAGCACTGGCCTGAAATATTTTAAATACTATAAATATTTTTTTTAAATTTACGGAATTGAAGGGAATTTGAAAATAAAAATATATATATTGGAATTGGAGTTATTTTAAAGAAATTGAATTAGAAACAAAAATATATTTGACTGTTGTGGATTAGTAAATGGAGATTTTTAAAAATGAATTTTATAAAATAATTTATAAATGATATTCTAGAAATATAAAAGGGGTAAAAGTCAATATTAAAATGGATTGGAAGTATAAAAGGAAATTTTAAGAAATGAAGGTATACAACGGAATTTTATAAATAAGATTTGTTCTATAAATAGGTAAAACCAAGGGATTATAAAAGTTATAAACGATGTTTATAAATAAAGGAATTTGATGTCAGATGATAATTGGAAATATAAATTCATAGGGTGGATTTATATTAAAATATGAAAACAAGTTTGGGAAAAATAGTAGATTCTATTTTTTTGAAATGAGAATGGTTAGGAAATCGACAATGAATTGATATGTATGAAATCGAGAGGAAGTTATAAAGTAAATTGGTTACTGAGATTTTAAAAATATATTTTAAAATTTTAAGAAGTGGGTTTGTTTTAAAGGAAAATTTTATTATATTAAAACTATGGAATTTTAAACTAGTTGAGATTGAAATGCTACGGTAAGTAGATTTTCAAATATTAAGTACTTTATTTATTAAATTTTTACTTTTTAAAATCAGCTTTGAAATTTATTTATTTAACTAAAAATGAGTAATGATGTTTATAAAAAGTGTTTTCGATATTTTAAATAATTATTTGAACATGTTTTTAAAACTAAATCATGTTTCTTTAAAATACTTATTTTATATATATATATATATATATATATATAGTTTTGAAGTGATTGAAATTTTTATTTTATCAATTCACTCGAGATTCGAAAAAGGGGCTTAAAAAAGATATGATTTGAGGAGAGGAAATTTATTTGTGATTTTGGAGTTTTTGGGAATAAGTTACGGAATAATTCTCTGAAACGTAAATATTGAAGGATTTTGGAAAAAAAATCGACGGGTAATATTTTTCTAAGTATAGAAGATAGAAATTTTGAAATATTTCTAAGTGTTGAGGTGTTGGAAGTATCCTGTTACAGATTTAAGTATTTGAAAAAAAATTGTTTTCAAATGTTGGGAGGAATTGATATATCTTTTAAAGATATTTTGGGAAGTAAATATTTTGGGAAATATTTATATTAAGGCCAAATGATTGCTTATGGATGTTTAATTTGATAGTTAAATTACCGACTATCAATATTGGCCAATTTCGTTAATCATTTCGAAGAGATCGGGATCAGATTTAATTATCCGAAAACCACTTCGATCCGGTTTGAAAGTTACGAATGAATACCGTGAAGATGATGAAGACGGTGACTCGGTTTGTCCAAACCCAAGACAACTTGTATGGACGAATGCTATCAGAACATCGTCATTAGAGGACGATGAGCATTCTAAGTAAAATTGTTCTTGAAAGGTAACGCTTAGCCTCAAACCTCATCAACCGGGAATGACTAAAACAAGGGAGATGCAGTAAGGCTAAGTGGGTTGCACCCAAGTAAGGTATGTTATCACCTTTCTAGATGTTCTCGAAAACCCTATTTATCTTTTATATGGGTACACATGAAAGAAGAAGCGCTCGATAGTACGGGTGGGAACACCCGAGGTGATAACATCTTCGGTCTATCCAGGTCAGGGATAGGCCGATCTTGTGTAACAGGGGATCCCGGTGTGGTCCTCGGTACATGGTTCTAGAGGTGTACTGTGACGGGTGGTACCCTAGTGGCCCAGTCATTCGTTGGAATCCATTCTCCAATACAAGCTTACGGTTTTGTTTGTAGAACCTAGTATGCTGGAATTTAATGTAACAATTTCAGCTATTTGAATAAGTATTTGTATTTAGACACTATTATAATATCACTGGATTTTCTATTAAGTGTTTTCGTTATCGTAAGGGAAAATCCTTATTCCCCTAGACTAACTGAATTCTATTTATGAGAAATAAATCCCATTTTTCTTGGGTTAACCAGAATAATTACATAAGTTTAAAATTCTACTTTTCAAGTTTATAATTGAATTTGGGCACTTACCAAGATAACTAGAAAACCGCCGTGTTTATTTGTGACATGGTCTTACGAGATACCTTTGTTTTTCAAAGGATTTTGAAGAGTTAATAATTCAAATTGAGTGTGTTTTCTCACGCTGGTTTTCCAAGCTGACTCGGGTGTTATTTTATTATAATGCTCGGGTCAGACCGAGTATTACAGATTCAGGTTAATTGCTATGGAGCTCAGGAGACTAGTTGGAGGAGTTTCAGACGTATTTCCATACTTGACTTATATTCCGCTGTGTAAGGACAAGTTATATAACTGTCCAGTTTGATGTATTGATTGTTGTACTCTGATGATTGTCAGTGTATAAATTGTTACGGAATTTTTTTTGTATAAAATCTGTTATCATATATTATATTTTGTTTCGCTGCGATTGTGAGATTCTGTATTGTTATTTCTATTTTTCTTCTATCTCTTTCTTCTTCTTACCCTAAAGATTCGTATTTCCGTCCAATTTGAGTTAAGCTGAGTGAAATATTATTGACTCAAAGGGGTATGGATTTGCCGGCTTTTACAGAAATAACTTTGAACCCATTTCAAAAATAAAATAGAATATTTATCCTTACAAAATCAAATGGAGCAACCATAATGGTGCTTTTATTTTGATTTTACTTATTTAGTTTAACATGGCATCACATAACAATAGGTATATAAGGGATCAACACATAACTATTAATCAACTTAAGTAAGTGTCTAGGTTAATTGTAATAGCATAATGGTGTTTTGTTATGCTTATAGATGTCATTTAGTTTTCCTCATCATATGGGGTTACGTAAGGATAAGCGACATAGAAATCCCTTGATTTAAAACAAATTTGAAACGAAAACAGTTTAAAACAAAATTGATTACTTAAACTCAAAGCGATTTTTAAAATAAATTAAAACTCTTGTAAATGAGAATCAAATCCTTATTAAATAGTTATTGAACTCTAATTAAAGGTAATTAAAACTTTATTAAACCTTATTAAAACACAATTAACTTTAATCAAATTTAATTAAATAAAACACTTTTTTAAATAATAATTAATTAATAATTATCTTAAATAATTAATTAATAATAATTAATTAATCCTAAATTAATAATTAAATAACAATTAAATTTAATTAAGTAGAAAATTATGATTAACTTAATTGATTAACACTTAAGTTTAATATTCCATTATTAACAAATGATTATGTACTAATTACCTTTATTAATCAATCAATCAATTAAATAATCATTAAATAAATAAATAATTAAGTAATTACATAATTGTTCTCTAATTACTAAATTGAAGTTAGAAAACATTTCTAAAAGGATTTCTAAGTGAAATGAAGTTTAGATTTGAAAAATAGTTAGATTTTCCCGAACTGCGCGTATAGCGACTATCGCTATATAGACCCATAATTTCAAAAACTTGAAATTTCTTTTTTCTAACTTTTTAAAACTTCCCTTTTGAACTCTTATCCTCATTGAAAGATGGAAATAAACTTTTGAAAACCAAATCAATGTTTTAACTTGAAAACTTTTTACTTTGAAACAAAAATCAAACTTTCGACAAAAAGCGGGTTTCTACGTCGCTTTTGGTTATCGGATCACTACATTTGTGTCATGAACCCACATACAACAAATACAACATTCAAACATAATATCACATCATAACAATATAGCACATCATAAACAATGTATTGCTTCACAAATACTAACTAACTTTTCCAATATTCAAGGTATAATCTTTATCACCTACTCAAACTTTGGCATAAGCAATCAACACAAAATCAACATATATACATGCATACACAATATGTAACATTACTACATACTTAAGAAACATTTTAACTCATAAATTTTACAACTTTAAAAAAGTTAGTAACTTGAGTTTTAAAATCACGAATTGTACTCATCAAACTTCCATTAAAACAAGGCAAACTTCTACCGAACTTGAATATACTCCTAGAAAATCGCCTTAACCTGACAAATATGACTTGTGTGGCCTTGGAGGGACAAGTTTGGCTCATCCTTGGCTAGTATTTGGCTCGGCCATGGAGATTTTAGGGTGTGTAGGTGCTTGTATTTTGGAGTGAAGTGTAGAAAGGCTTGTAGAAAGGTTTTAGCAAGTTATGGAAGAGATTTAAGGTAGAAATATATAATTTTTAGGACTTCAAAAATATGTTAGGAAGCCATGGAATGTGTGTATGTATATAAGTGGAGAGTATTAGGAAATGAAGAAGGAGGATGTAAAGTAAGAATTATGAGGAGGTTGGAGCATTTATAGGCTATGGAGAGTTAAATTACAAAACTATCCCCTAAGAAATAACTTCCACTCAAATTATGCCATGTGTTTCTCCTCCCTATGCGTTATACACGTTGGTTAAGGCCCCCCTTACCCCTAAATCATGCTAGCCATGTTGTGTGTACTTGTGATGTCTTTTAGGTATGACTTAACATGATAACTTTCTTATTTTATTTTACTTTCTTTTAAACTTTTTCATAATTAGTCACATCACTTCTTATATGTATATAAATATAAGTTAACATATAAGTGTGTTTATTAATACTAATCCTAACATCTATATGTGTGTACATAGTGCACAAACGTGCACAACGTTCCCGACGACTTTCGGGTAACGAAAAATCGAAATTTCGGAAAACGTTCTTCGGTCACATTTTCTATTTTTATATGAACTATCTATATTGGTAAACGAATTTTGAAAACTATTTTATCATCATTGTTAAGTAATGAAAATAGGTTTATTTGCTAATAAATACCCATTTACTTATTATATAAAATATATTTAAATATCCTATTTTAAAGTGACAAAATCCTAGGTCGTTACAAATCTATTTTACCATCATTTGCTATTTTTTAAAAGAGTTATATTTTAATTATAATTATAAAACCTATTATTTTAATATTAAAATTTATTAAATATTTGCAAATCAAGGCGGTAAAATTCTTGGTCGTTACAGGAAGTGTCCATTAGCTCCTCAAGGCAGACAGGTAGTGAAGGCTTATGCTATAGCGGCTGTTTCGAGTTCTAGTAAGCCTATGGTTCAACAGAAGAGAAGAAGCATCTTATTGGAAGGTGTGATTTCTATTCATGACTTGCATATACTGGTTCTTTTCAATACCGGGGCTTCACAAACTTTTATTTATAGTTCCTTGGTTGATAGATTGCACATAGATTGCACCGGGGCTTCACAAACTTTTATTTCTAGTGCTGTCAAATCCTAATGAGGGATCGACATCTCTTTCTATGATCCATTAGGGGATTCTGTTTTCATATCTGGGTTTCTGGTTTTCTTTGGATGCTTTTATAATTTGATTTTTGGTATGGACTAGATGTTGGAGCATGGAGTTGTGCTTGATGGGAGAGTCGTTCGCATGAGAGGTAGTGAAAGGAATCACTGGACATACTATGGAAGTTCGAGACCACTTCTATGATTATCTATTTGTATTCACTAGATATTTCTCATGAGGACTTATCCACTCTTCCTGTTGTTAGTGGATTTGCTGATGTTTTCGATGAGGCTACTTATTTACCCCTGCACTATGAGATAGAGTTCCTTACTAACTTAGTGAGGGATTTCAGGGCTATTGTTACCTATTAGGTAGATGGCACTTAGGGAGTTTCAAGAGCTTGAGGCTCAAGTTGCTATTTGTTGAAGGGTTTTAATCGTCGGAGTATTTCTGAGTGGGGAGCGCCCACGGTCTTTGCTACTAAGGTCGATGGATATTTGAGGCTGTGTGTTGATTATAAAGAATTGAATAAGCTGACTAAGAAAGACAAGTATCCTTTATTACATATTGATGATTTTTTTGAGCATCTTGGCGGAGCATATAATATTTCACGGTTGGATCTTTAAAAATTTTGTTTTCATACTTGGGTGGTGTAAGAGTCTTCTTTCCTCTCCCTTAATACATTAGCTAATCTTCAGTTTATCTAAATCAAAAACTGCCTTAAATATCTTCTTTTTTCTGGCATTGACTCTTTCATTTTACAAGTTCCGCTGTCTCTCTTTCCATCAAATCCAGTAATTGCATAATTGGTACTAAGCTTTCTAACATTCTTTCAGGAACCCACCATTGATATCTAATTTCAAATAGGGCAACCGACTATAACACCAATTCGTAGTGAAAATTATATCAATTATTGCAGAAAACAAAAATATAGTATGTTGATTAAACACCATCTGACAACACAATCTATCCAACTTCTAAATCAAATCGAATTAGCGAAAATCACAAGAGACACAAGATATTTAAAGTGGTTCGAACAGATTGACCTACTGTTGACGCCAAAATGGGCATCAACACCCAATCGAATCTAGTAGAGATTAAATGAAGAATGGAATTAAAACATAGCATAAATTGTAAATGAACACACAGAATATTTATAGTGGTTCGGTAATCTTGGCCTACGTCCACTTCATATTTTTATTGATATTCCACTTGATTATGATTACAAGAGTGTTTGGATCAATTGGAATCCATTAGTACAAAAGTGAAGAATTAAAATGGCAGAGCCTCGGTAGAGAAAGACGGATCCCTTTTCTGACGTTATGCCTGCTATATTTATAGGGGAAGACATGCACGGATCGGACCGAAATATTGGCAGAAGTTTCAGGAGACCAAGACGAGGTGATCCAAAAATTTGGAGGCCCGTCGGGGCCCACAATAGGGATCGGTACCGATCCCTATTAATGCATCCAAATGGGCTTCGACCCCTATGAGGGATGCCCTATGATGTTAGCTACTTGCTCTCCGTATTTCGTGCAATTCTGAAATACGGTTTGTGAGATATCGTATTTTCCATGAAGTAGTGTTGCTTGAATTCTGATTTCTACGTACATATCCCTCTAGAGGGATAGGTACCGATCCCTCCAACTTGCTCCAAACACCATGCGATCCCTATGTAGTGTTCCACATGTCCTAATTAGCTTATACTCCAAGTTTCATGTTGATTACATTTGTAGATTTTGAGTTATTGATCGATCATTGTTGTAATATGTAGTGAAAGCTGAATATGGACGATCCCTTTTATACCGATCCCTTTTGATATGTGAAGTAATTTGCTAATAACTTGAGCATACAAACTTCAAATGACTTAAAACTTGAAATGTAGTCTGATGGGGCCTTCCTTGTCACTCTGTATCAATCATACCAAGTTTGGGACATTAATTAAAGATATGTACCGATCCCCTAAGGAAAGGGATAGGCAAAGAACCCCCGCCTAGCGGAGGCATTATTCCATACTTAGAATATTCTGGAGAGTCTATCTCTTGGCCTCGGTTGATCGTCGCTTCATATCATTACCTGCACTTGATCTTTGAGCCTAATAATCGTCTCTCTGGGCTGTCTTCCTCGATGATCGTCTTGTCTAACTTATCCAGTTGGTCTGAATATAGCCGGGCCAAACGGCTGGATAACACCTACATCCATTGAGACGTAACTTTGCTAATATTACAAGAGGTTACAATCACAAATTTAAAAATTATAGAAGGCGATAATGTGAAGAACCTCTCTAACCTCTATTAGAAGATATCAATTACAAAGAACACTCAACAATGTTGAAATTCCTAAATTTTAGAGGACAACAAGGTAAGAATTTTCAATTCTAATTGATTTTGTGATAATTTCTCATCGAAGAAGAAATAAGGTTGAACGAGATATTTTATATAATCTTTAGCTAACTGAAACCATTGGTAGAAGTCAAGAGAATCAACAATATCAAATGGTGAAGCCCGGTTCGAAACAAATCACTTAGTCACACTCCACAAGAAAGAGGCAGGATGGGCTGTCTACTGTAATTTTCCACTTTAACACTTCAAAATCAATGAGCAGTCAACTAATGGGGTCAATTGGTTGACTACTTGGTTCATTGACAACCCAATTGATTTCAACTGCCGAACTCGAGTTTTCTCCAACAGTCAAAGTTTGACATCTATCACTCTTTAAGCTCAAATTATAGTCCATTTCTTCCATACTGAAGATTTTGAACTTCTATTCAAGATGACAGACAATTTGGCACATTTTGGACGGGTAAAATAATATTATTTTGCACATGCAAACTAGATTATAGTGGTCGTATCACTTGTACAAGGTATAACTTAGGTGCAAGGCATAAGTGCATTAACAATTAAATGTAATATACAAAATAAAGCGCTACACCGAGACAAAAGCTTCTCGACTACATACGAAATCGTAAACTAGTTCTCCTCCAAAGAGGAGGGACCATGACTGTCGAAAGTAGAAGTAGGCCCAAGAACATGTAGATACCTAGAGAAAATGCTCGGGTCAAGGATAGTCGAGTCACTGGAGAAGACGTACCACCCGTCCCATGTGTCATCAGAAAAAATATTGCAATTCCATTCACCAAGGATATCCTTGTCGGTGAGGGTGAGGCTATCACCAGAAATAATGTAAAAAAGACATCTACTATCACCAGATTTACCAATGAACTTGAAGAATCTGCCATCCTTCTGGTCATATCTCACAAGGTTCCCGTAATGGTGCCAAACTTGTTCACCAGACTGCCAAGAAATATGGTCAAATGAAGGATCTACCACGGACGATACAACTACTGGTGGCGGAGGAGCGGTAACATAAGGAGGCTAAATGTCTAATAAAAACGAATCAATGGCAAGAGAACTTTCTACAGTGGCAGCCGAAGGGATAGTCGGTTAAGTTTTAGGACCCACTTTATGGTAGGAGGACGAGGCAGATGAGATTTGGCAAGAATGGCAGCTCACTTATAGCAAATTCTAAAGCAAGAACATACTTACATAACTGTTTGCACAAAAATGGACAAACACCTCAAAGTCGTAGGATTTAATTGATTTTATGTTGTTCTTAGTGATTTGGGTGATTTATGCAAATATATGAAAAGCAGGGACTAAACTGTAAAAGACACGCAGATTTATAGTGGTTCAGCCAGAATGTGCCTACATCCACTTTATATATTATTTCTCTTTCCTTGTTTAGATTACAAGTACAAAGCTTTGATACCAGTGAAAGAAAGTTGTTTGAAAGTTCTCTCCATGCTTGAGCTCTCAAACTTGTCCGCCATTGTTGTACCCCTGCCCCTCTATTTATAGAGTGAGGTTGGGGGCAGGGGTCTTGGATGTATATAGCAGCTGGCGGGCCTGGGCTGTTGTAATCTGGCCTGGTGGAGTTGGTCTGGTTTACCTTGGTTCGGTGGAAGGAGATGAGTGGCCGGTGGAGCTTTGGTTCAGTGGTAGGAGTATGGTGGACCGGTGGAGCTTTGGTTCGGTGGTAGGAGTATGGTGGACCGGTGGAGCTCGTGTACTTTGGTTCGGCAGCGAGCAAGGTCTGGTTCGATGGAAGACGGAGAAGGATGTTGGTTCGGTAGGTGTGCTTTATGGTTTGATTCGGTGATGATGAAGATGGAGTTAGTTTGGACCGGTGGTCTTCTCTTCCTAGGTCGGTGGTGTGTAGGAAATGCACCCAACAATTGCCCCCCAAAGTAGGGCATATGCCTGTATATGGCGTGCTTTGTTTTAGCGTGGTTATTCTCATCCGGTCTCTGACGCCGAGCCATCCGGTTTGCTTATAAATAGGGACCACATGCCTTCGTTATCTCTCACTAACCGAGCCAAATCTTTTGCCGAATCAAACTCTCATTTTCGCCTAATCAAAGTGCTAGCCGAACCAGGTGAGACCTCTTTGCCGCCGAATGAATTTTTATATTGTACTACCGAATGGGCTTTAGGGTTCTGAGTACCGAATGTATTGGAGAGTATGATCGCCGAATGTGCCCGAGAGTTGGAATGCCGAATGGGCTTTCATATTTGGAATGCCGAATGAGCTCTTGGTTGGGCCTTCCTGAATGAATTCGGGGATTCCGAGTGTTGAATGAACCCTTTACCGGATGGATTTTTATACCTGAATCACCAGTGAAACTCTAGATTACATAGTTTATGTGTCTTAACGATATACTTTCTTGTGTCTGCAGATAAATGTCTCAAAGAGTGGAAACCCGATCAGAGAAAAAGAGATCTCAGGATAGAGAAGAGCCTTCCTCAGTGCCCCCAGCTCAGCCAGGATCTGCCCGTCATGAGCCCACCCCGAGATCATTGGTAGATGGATACGGTCCTCAGGAACTTCTTAACTTGCCTCCTGATTGCTTCCCTAGCTCACTCAAGGGCGAGCAACTTGATGTTATATCTCGCTCTTTCGGGATCGACCGAGCGCGCATGTTATTGCCGGATGCGGGAGTGATGCCGTATGATCCTCCCGAAGGATATTTTGCCTACAGCAGATACCATTGCATGTGTGGTGCCATCCTGCCTCTCAACGCCTGGGTAGTCAGCTTTCTCACATATCTAAAGGTAGCTCCATTCCAGCTTCAGCCCAACTCCTATGCCATTCTGGTGAGTCTCTTCGTCATCTTCCAGAGGAGATATGGGCGTCCTCCTTCCAACCGGGAGATCCGGTATTTGTACAACTTGAGAGGCTATAAGAAGGGGTCTCCATACATCAGCTTGGAATCGGCCGTATCCTTTAAGCATGTCTTGGACTTATATTCGAAGTTCAGTATGTTTAAGAAAGAATGGTTCTTTATCAGGGATGACTCTGTTTCCATCCGTCGCTTCACCTCCGGCTGTAAGTGTGAAGCTTTATTTATAATTTCCGTTATAACTGCAATGCTTCATCTTATGTGTTTTTATTTCTTGCTAGCGACAGGTGGCTTTGCGGTCGTGGAGAATGATCGCCTGGTTCAGATGGCTGAGGAAATAGAAGCCATCACAGGAAGGGATAGGTCGGCCTCTTATTTGATTAGGAACGCTACACTTCTAGGGCATAACCTGATCCTACCACATCAGTCTGTGGTCAAGCAGAGAGACACAGCGGAGGAGAGGGCTGCCAAAGCCACAGGACGGGCCTCGGCGAAGAGTGGCAAAAGGAGACCCTTCTCGGCGCATCCAGTCGCCGGGGGGAAGAAGCTCAGGAAGTCCGATGGACCCTCTCCCAGCACACATCCGGATGTTCAGGAGGAGGAAAAAGTGGAGGGGGAGAAGGGCGAGGATGAAGGAGGTGAGGCTGAGAGTGGAAGTGATAGAGAAGGGGACGGTGATCGTCATGGTGATGATGGTGGCGAAGGACAGAGCGGTGATGGCGCCGGTGCTTTGTCTTCTGGGCAAGTAGGTGAGATCCAAGAGTGGACAGATGAGGCTTTCCACCATGCTTTTGAGGGGTTGGGGGAAGGATCGGCCTTGGTGGAGAAGACGAAGAGAGCTGACAAGGCCGGAATTGGTGCCGATCCATCTTCTAAGGGCATTTTAGCCAGGGCAACTCCGGCGATTCAAGGTGAATTTTTGACTCCCGCCGACTCCCTTTATGATATGTACTTAGGGATATTTCATGGCCAGTTCCCGTCTCTTTTTTACTTGATATATTTCTTGGATTATGATTCAATGTATGCTTGTAACACTTGGTTTTTATTCCAGGAGCGGGTAAGGTGGCCAAGACCCCGAACATTCGGCACCGCCTCGAACAATTCAAACTCCTTAAAGCTTCCGCTAAACCGAAGCCTCCGACCCACCGTTCCAGGGACGTAGTCGGCTACCGTCCTCTTCTCGGGGTTATTGAAGAGGATATTCAAAAGAGAAAGAGGAGTCGCTCCCTATCCGAGCCTTCACCTGGTCCTCAGCCCCCAATCCAGCCTCTTCATGATATCACGGAGGAGGATACTGAGTTCATACCCTCTCCGCACCCGTCTAAAAATCCTACCGTTACTCAGATTGATCGTCCCGTCTTGGCTCGTAATCCATTTGCGGGCCATCCTGATCTGGATCCAAGTTCTCATGATATTTCCTTCGACGAGGTTACCGGTGAGCACCTTCTCCCTCGCAATCCTATGGTAAAGGTGCTTGATGAGGCCAAGTCCCTGGACCATGATTTGCTTACTACTCGGATTGTCACTATGGGGGATGAAGCTAAGGCAAACATCGACCGGGTTGCTGAGGAGACCAGGAAGTTGATGGGGCATCATGCCCGACTGGTCAAGGCCGGGGAGGAAATCGGGAGTGCTAACATAAGATTGCGGTTAGTGGTTTCCGACCAGGCCAAGCAACTCGCCGACCAGGCCATCCAGATCTCCCAGCACGAGGCCGCCTCCAAACGACTAAAGAAAACTATGGAAGAGGCTAGCCGAGCTGAACTGCGGAAAATGGAGGCTACCTGCAAGGAACGGATCGATATGGCCATTGTCACGGTGGATGAGGTTCGGAAAGCGGATCTTGAGCAGATAGAGGAGTTATCTGGGAGGCTTGAGGCCGCAGAGCTTGCTCAAGCCAAGATGAAGGAGGAGATGGAGGCGATGCGGGAATCCCTTCAGGCTGACTGCTCGAGATACCGATTGGAACCGAAATTTCAATAATTTCAAATGACCGGAACAGAACCGAAAATTTAAACCATGGATTTTGGTGAGCAAACTTCACAAAAGTTTCTTTAGTCACTAATCTGAGGTTGGCTCACTTACATTCCTATTTCATTGGCTTACCATGAATAAAACAAGGAATCTTCACTTATACAGGGCAATCCGCTTTTTTAGCTTGTGAAATTCGAGTCATGTGTTATCTTAACAAACTGATAAAAGAGATGAGTTCACAAGCTAGATATTTTGGTGTTCCAGTTTTACTATATTAAACTCACACACGGCTTATATATTCGGTGCATACATAACCCATATATAAAACTCACGAACATTGCTTATAAAGAACAAATACAACAATACTAAACAAAACAGCACAAGAAGAGAAAAGTCTTCTTGATCTCTCTTTATTCCCACAGCAAACATACGTTTGAAACCAATCTTATAAAGCGTTCTACACAATTAAGTACTTCCTTGAACACAAATCCACTGGCCTACGAACACTTTATCGCAACCTATATTAGGATTTATGGCTAGAAAGTCTTCTGGACTAAGGTTGAATTGTTGCTGGATTGAAAAGCATGTGTCTCCAGTTTTAGCTCCTTGAACGACTGCACAGCTTAGAGTGTCTGAGATTGCTGCATTTTTCACATTTATCAGTTAATCAAGAATAATATTACAACCAGTAGTGCTTTTAACTGATATACTTTACTCCGTTAAAAATATCGAATTATCAAAAGTTCTTTAGTTATAACTCACAAGCGAAGAGTCTTCCTTCTGTCGTGGTTATCATGAGAATGAACGAGAGCATGATGGCCAAGTTAAAGAACACTGATGTGGCTTTGGACATTGTACCAGTGTAAAGTATTTACTCTTTCTAAGACTTGAATGGTAGTTGATTATGTATGTTGTAAGAAGTCTGCCAGCCTAGTCTATTACTTAAATATAAAAGCCGGATCCACCAAGTGCTTACCTGTCAACATAGGTTTTCTCCATTTCAAAATCCTACACTCTGCCATTCTTCACTTTTATTTATTACACTTTGTTTCCATTTTTCTCGCACATAAACTGATGCTTCGTTTTATCTTTTTCCAACGTGGTTCTCATTTTCTCCACCTATCATCTAACGTGTTCTCATTTTTATCTCAGATGCAACCGCTGTTCAACTACTTCTCCTCCCTAAACTGATCCATGTCCCTTAATTTCTATCTTCTCCTTTTCCTTTTTCCAAATAAATCCTTTTCAAAATTTCATTTCCGATTTTTCAAACCATTGAATCTTCACAAACCGAGAGTGATGGGATTTCGAAAATCTAAATTCGGCTTAGGAGAGTGCAAGCGGTTCAGCTGTTTTCAATTTAATTCGTATCAACTTTTTATTTCTGGTAGCGTGATTTATATTACCTTCAGTTATGGGTTTTGTTTATAATGAAAGTTGATATTATAGATGTCAATTGATAGTTGATCTCCTTAACAATAGTTTTAGATTATTGGGATTTTGATTCAATTGATGGTTTATTTTTCCAACCAACCGTTCACTCAAGCCATTTATATGGGAGGTTGAAAATTGTAGTAACAACAGTTTATCGTTCTAGCAGTAATAAACTTCATTTTTCGTTTGCATACAGAATAGGCACGGCCTGTAGATCTGCTTCAAAGATTGACATTTGATCCCAATAGGGAGTTTGAATTGGACAATTTGTGGGTGAGGTAATTTCTACTACGGTATATTTATTTAAGCAATTGCTAATCAAGAACTCTTTTGTTGTTTCAATTGCACTAGATCCCACAACTCTCTGCTCTGCATCAATACAATTCTCTGCTCTGCAATGATGATATCATAAGTTAACAGGGATCCTACATAGGGCGTTGAGCCAATTAATCTTTATAAAAGGTGACATTTTGTTTATTTCGGTTGTTAATCAACTATATTTTAAATGTTTGTGTTGAACTTACTATGATATTTTGATATTCTATTTGTTTATTGTTCAATTTTAATTTCGTTGTTGAAAAATATGTGGTTAATTATTTAATACCACAAGTTATTTTATTACTTTTCTTAAAAAGTAATTTTAAGTTTTGTCATATTATTAGAAAAATACTTTTGTCATATTATTTAATATATGCATCCTTCTGGAACCATGTCTAATAATTAGAAAATTATTAAATTAATTCAGAAATGCATTCTTAACTAATGTCGGCCTTAAGGTTCCTGCTTGCAAGATGAATACTATTTCATGATATAAAAAATTATTTGTTAATGTTATACACTTTGCATTATTGATCACATGAATCATGGACTATGATGATGAATTTCTACTATGAGGATGTTCATAACAACTATTTTAATAATTTAAAACATGATTTCTATTGTTGTGCATTAAATAAACTATTTGGTTGTGCACTTCACAAAATTTTGGATACAAAAGTTAAATGATTCACATGTTCATTACCCGACATTTTGGTAATTCGTAGCAGAAAGGAAAGAGAACTCATATTTTGATGTAATGAAGCTTGATAACTAAAAAAAGAATTATTAGTAATTTTTATATTAGACATCTGTTTTATCCAAAGCAATTCGATGAAGCACAGTTGGCGTCTATGGAGAATCACTTATCTT
This sequence comes from Allium fistulosum, assembly GCA_030737815.1. NCBI lineage: Eukaryota > Viridiplantae > Streptophyta > Magnoliopsida > Asparagales > Amaryllidaceae > Allium > Allium fistulosum. Next base: position 1,349,552,527 of record CM060902.1, on the reverse strand, counting down.
AAAATGTTAGTATAACTTATACAACCTACAATTTATTTGTGATTCTGGCTATGTAAATCTTAGTCTCTTCTGCACAAAAAACCTTACCATTCGATTTGAACTTCAAGGTGGTTATTGCTTAATATGGTCATGGTACATCACAGGGTTTTTAATAGTCATGTCCTCTTACTTTCAGGTAATAATTACTGTACAATTTTGTCTTTGTTTTTTTCCACTTTTGGTGAAGCGCATGAATAGTTAGATGGAAGACGATAAAAAGTGTGTAGACAAACATTTCTTACATTATATTCATATGCATATGCACATACACATGCGCAAGCTCGCGGGTGCGTGCGCGCGCACGCACATCCATATTGATGTTTTATTGTCCTATATATTCACATACACACACATATACATGCATAAAAACACACACGCGCACGCATGCACATATGTATGTATATAGTTTCATCTTCCGTAACCAATTAACCAAAGGTAACAAGCCTTAAAAAAATTTCCCATGTTGATCTTTTATTGCCTTATATATTTGTATCCGAGTGCATACCCGTTTTACTTAACATAATACTTCTCATTTCATTTACTGATGTGAAATATGATTTTGCATTTAGACTCTTCTCTACTATTTTATATCTAAATTGTGGCATAGTGTTATAATATTTAACAAATCAATACATAAACATAGAGTTAGACTTCATTTCCAGTACATGATCTTTTGTTAATCTATGAGCGTTACCATTTCATTTGTTTATCAGACCTTTCCTACTGCTAATTCTTCACTACTAGAGATACAGTGTATTTCAATGCCCATGTTCCAACGGCCTCCAACGGCATTTCTAACGGCTTCCAATGGCGCGTTGGATTTTGACGTAACCGTCTAAAGCCGTTGGAAAGAAGCCGTTTGCGGCCTTTGGAAGCCGTTGGAAAATTTCCTGCATATTTCCCCGAGACCAGACCTGCAACTCATTATCTTCTTCCCAATCAATATTTTCACCCAATTCCCCCATTGCACCACCTCCTAGCCTGCTACCACTGCCCCAAACACCATCCCAACCACCTCCGACGCCATCTAGAAGCTGCTCCAGCCCATCTCCACTCTTCTAGCTCTCCAAATCGGTAATTTTGCTAAACCTAATATTTAGGTTTTTCTTGATTTAGAGTTTAATTTGAATTGTGATTGATTCCTACTTGTTAGTGTATGCATATTACATCATGTTATCCCCTAATTGCAACTATTATCCCATAATGAACAAGTTATTACCGATTGAAAATTTTGTAATTTAAGATATTGCATTAGTTTATGTTGATTTGGTTAGTATTGAACGTATGTGTGTGATAGAGTTTATTGCATTTGGAAGCCATTAGAACGGATATTGCATTTGTGCGAACACGAGTTTTGTATTTGTGCGAACACGCGAATTGATTTAGTGTATAAATGAATTTGTAATAAATGAATTTTGTGTACAAATTTTGTGTATAAATGAATTTAGTACTTATGTAATAAAACGGTAAAATATAAACCAATATTAATTAAACGAGTTATATATTTAAATTTAATTTAAACAAATATTTAAATCCTTAGATATATTTGGCCCCGTCTCACAATTGTTGTATATGATCGTTTTAGGGATATTCGTTTTTTCCACAAAACGGACAACTCTATTCATCTGATACATCATTTGTCGGATTTGTGCATATATTGGACAAGTTACAAACACTATAAAGTAATTATATTTCGTCAATCATATCACTTTAAACGGTTCACAAAATTTCGACGCATTTCCTTTACGTTCCTTATGTACACGCATTTGTGTACGATACAAGGAACACGGGGGAAATGCTGCCGAAATTTTGTGAAATCGTTTAAAATGATATGATTTACGGAATATAATTACTATTGTGTTTGTAATGGGAAGTAGGATGACCGATGATGCAGCCCAGCCTGAGTCAAGTCGCTCGAAGACCTTAAGTTGCTCAAGACAAGGTGACGAGTTACCCATAGGTCGCGAACGACCTAACGATGCAGCGCGTCATGGTTTACAATCACCAAATATACGTCGCGAACGACCTAGCGATACCTGTAAGTCGCTCCAGCGACCTAGTGATGGTAACGAGTTATACTTAAGTCGCTCCAGTGATCTACCGGGTCAAGCAACTACTTGTATCGACCAGTTTACCTTAGGTCGCTCTCACATGTCGTTTCCTATAGGTCGCAAGAAGTTAGGTCGCTGCAAGTGGATTTCTGTAAGTCGCGAGAAGTTAAGTCGCGTCGCCTAGGTCACTCCTTTCCTTAGGTCGCTCACTAAAGAGATGCTATTCCTTATGTCGCACTAAAGCCTAGGTCGTCCTGGAGTTAAGTCGCTTATCTTATTCTGCTGAAGTGTTGAAGTCGCTCGAGTCGTAGGTCGCATAATTTTGAGTCGCATTGATGTTGCGTTGTAAATTTGTTAACTCGCATGCTGTTATTTTCTTATGTTGTAAGTCGTAAGTCGCGTGATGTTGTAAATTTATAAGTCGCGTGATGTTATAACCTGTTAGGTCGTTAACGACCTGTGTTGAGTCGTGAGTCCTTAATGTTAGGTCGTGTACTTGTTGTGTTGTAAACCCTATAAATAGGGGTGTGTTGCGTCATTGTAAGGTTGGTTTATTTTGAATAAAACTTTGTTTGTGTGCTTTGTGCCACTTTGAAATTAGTAGTTGAGTGTTATCTCCTATCTCCAACTTCGGTATTCGAGTGTGCTCGAATCAACGATTGTTGAAGCCAATTCACGGAATCAAGTGCGCTTGATCAACGTTTGAAGAATTGTAGATCTTCTTTCACGGCATCGTGCGTGATCAACGTGACGAAGATAGCTAGAATCCGGTATCTTTGAGATCAACGGATTTAGGCGTTTGGTATTTTCAATCCACCGATTGCTACTTTCATCGTTTCATCCATTTTTGTTATTTCCGCTGCATCATTTGGTATCAGAGCGAGACTTAGTTAATCATAGCTAAGCCGAGCCTGTTGAAGCAAAGTTGAAGTGTTGATCCGAGCTAGTTGAAGGCCGTGCATCACTTTTGTAAGTCCAAGCCGAGTTGTAAAAGATTGTTTGATTCGACAATGCCGCCGAGAAGAGCTAAGCGCCATCAGAATGTTGAAGCGTTGTATAGAAGAGAAGAAACTGAGCAAATGGAACAACGTATCAATGAGAAATTTGATGAAGGCATTGGGAAGTTAGAAAAACTGATGATTGACATGAATCAAGGTCAAAGGAGAAGGTCGCCAGTCTCGAACCATGGAGGAAACAGAGTTTCGCCATCGGTTACGGAAGCGAGGAGGGTGTCGCCGCAATCTTACCGTGAAAGAAGAGAATCTTCAGTTTCATTGAGAAGAGAACATCATGAGTATACAAATGAAGAGGGAAGAACTCCATGAGAGTTTGAACATGAGCCATATCGTGATGTTGAAAGACAAAGTAGAAGGGATATGCGTGATCATAGAGATGTGGATGGTCGAGATCGTTATCGAAGTACATCTGTTTTTTATGAAGATGGTGATAGATGTAGTGTTCATTATCGAGATCGAGACCATGTACGAAATGCATATCGGGATGTAGAAGATGATCGACGATGGGAGTCGGGGATGAAAACTGAAATTCCAGAATTCAAGGGTGGAATGGTAGCGGAAATTTTTTTGGATTGGTTGTCTAATGTTGAAGAAATTTTTGACTTCAAAGAAGTACCCGAACATCGTCGAGTGAAGTTGGTTGCTACACGATTCAAAGGAAGAGCTATGGCATGGTGGCAGCAAACTAAACTAACACGGGAGAGAATGGGAAAGTCAAAGATTGAGTCATGGGAGAAGATGAAGAAGTTAATGAAGGCTACATTCTTGCCGTATAATTATCAGTCTCTTATGTATCAACGATTGCAGAATCTGAGACGTGGAACAAAGTCAGTGAATGATTATGCGGATGAATTTTATCAATTGATTGCGAGGAATGACATCATGGAGACGGAGGAACAGTTGACCGCTAGATTTGTTGGAGGGTTGAGAATGCAGATTCAAGATATGGTGAATATGTTTGATCCCAGATCTGTTGCTGAAGCACATCAAAAAGCTCTAGCTTGGGAGAAGCAAGGTAGGAGAGGTGGTGGTGTGTTTACAAATTCCAACAATCAAATGAAAGGGGCTAGTAGCAATGCGAATGTTTCCAAGGCTGTTGCAAAACCGGTTGTTAGTGAAGTTGCTAAGACCAAGGTCAATAGTGGTATCAAATGCTTTAATTGTCAGGAGTTTGGTCACAAAAGCAATGAATGTCCGAAGCCAAAGAAGCGAGTGATGGTAGCTGAGGTTGAGGATGAGGATGTAGAAGCTGAATGTTCTAATTCACCACATGTTGAGGAGGAGGAAGAGTTGTCAGGAGATGAGGGTTGTAATTTAATGATGAGGAGATCTTGTTTAACACCAAAACAAGAGGATGATTCTAGCTGGTTGAGGAGCAACATTTTTCAGTCAACGTGCACTATTCTGGGGAAGGTTTGCAAGTTTGTTATTGATGCAGGCAGCTGTGATAACATCATTTCTACCGAGGCTGTGAAAAAGTTGGCATTAAAGACTGAGAAGCATCTGAAACCTTACAAGTTAGCTTGGTTGAGGAAAGGTGGGGAGGTGAAGGTTGGACGAAGAGCTTGTGTTAATTTTTCGATTGGGAAGAAATACAAAGATGAAATTTGGTGTGATGTTGTGGATATGGATGTATGCCATTGTTGTTGGGGAGACCATGGCAGTATGATAGAGCTGTGCAACATGATGGACGTACCAACAGCTATAGTTTCATGTTCGAAGGCACAAAAATCACTTTAGTTCCCAAGAAGCGACAACAAGAAGAAAGCAAGTTAGAGGAGATTGAAGAACTTAAAACTTTGCTATCTTTGAAGGAGTTTGTTAAGGAAGTAGAAGAGGAGCCTGAAGTATTTTTGTTGATTGGACGTGAGAGTAATGAAGTGGTTGAAATTCCTGAAGAAGTAAAGCCAGTGCTGGGAGAATTTGACGATGTATTTCCTGAAGAGCTGCCAACGGAGTTGCCACCATTGAGGGACATACAACACCAAATAGATCTTGTTCCAGGAGCTGTGTTACCGCATAAACCACATTACAGGATGAGTCCAAAGGAGCATGAGGAGTTGAGAAGGCAGGTGGAAGAATTGCTTGAACAAGGGCGCATACAAGAGAGCTTAAGTCCTTGTGCTGTACCAGCATTGTTAGTGCCGAAGAAGGATGGTTTGTGGAGGATGTATACGGATAGCAGGGCACTCAACAAAATAACTATCAGATACAGATTTCCGATGCCGAGGCTTGATGATCTATTAGATCAAATCAGTGGGTCTGTAATCTTTTCGAAGATTGATCTTAAGAGTGGTTATCATCAGATTCGAATTAGACCAGGGGACGAATGGAAGACAGCATTCAAGACGAGAGAAGGATTATATGAATGGCTGGTTATGCTGTTTGGTCTTTCGAATGCACCTAGTACATTTATGCGGGTGATGAATCAGATCTTTAGACCATTTATTGGGAAGTTCGTGGTGGTGTATTTTGATGATATACTGATATACAGAGGAAGCACAGAAGAACACTTGCATCATCTGAGAGAAGTGTTGATGATACCGCGACAGGAACAATTTTATGCCGCAACGAAGAAATGTGTGTTCATGACGCATAGTGTTTTATTTTTGGGGTATGTTGTTTCTGAAGGAGGTATATAGGTGGATCAAAGTAAAGTTGAAGCAATCAGAAGTTGGCCACAGCCCAAGACTATAACTGAAGTGAGAAGTTTCCATGGGTTAGCATCATTCTACCGAAGATTTATTCCACATTTCAGTAGCGTGATGGCGCCAGTTACTGATTGTATGAAAGGAAAACAATTTTTGTGGACGGAAGAAGTAGGATTAGCTTTTGAGCGGATCAAGGAGCTTTTGACGAAAGCACCAATTCTAGTTTTACCGGATTTCCAGTTGCTATTTAAATTACATACTGATGCATCGAAGGTTGGAATTGGAGGGGTGTTAAGTCAGAGAGGCCGACCAATTGCATATTTCAGTGAGAAGCTTTCGGAAGCCAAGATGAGATATAATACATATGATGTGGAATTCTATGCTATTGTGCAAGCTGTGAAGCATTGGAGACATTACTTGTTCCATAAGGAGTTTGTCTTGTATACAGATCATGAGGCGTTGAAGCATTTGCAAGGGCAGGATAAAGTCACAGCTAGACATGCTTCGTGGATCGCATACTTGCAACAGTTTACATTTAATGTGAAGCATAAGTCGAGAATTACAAACCGTGTGGCAGATGCATTGAGCAGGAGGAATCATTTGTTGACTACAATGAAGATGGAAGTGACAGGATTTGAACTATTGCCAGAGTTGTTTGAAGAAGATCCTTACTTTGCGAAGATTGTTGAGAAAGTCAAGGATGGGAGTACCGATGAGTTTGTGATGGTAGATGGATTCTTATTTAAGGGAAATCGATTGTGCGTACCAGATTGCAGCTTGAGAATGAAAATTGTAAAAGAGTTGCATGAAGAAGGACATGTTGGTTGGGATCGCACATTGCAGTTGATTTCTCAGTCTTATTATTGGCCTTCGTTGAAGCGGGAAGTTGAAAAGTTTGTGCGAAGATGTCGTGTTTGTCAAGTTTCGAAAGGGACAACTACAAATGCGGGATTGTATATGCCTTTACCTGTATCTACAAAACCATGGGTTGATGTGAGCATGGATTTTGTGTTGGGTTTACCGAGGACTCAACGGGAAAATGACTCTGTATATGTTGTGGTGGACCGTTTCTCGAAGATGGTACATTTTGTTGCTTGTAAGAAGACGGCAGATGCAGTCCATGTGTGTAACGACCCGCCATTTTGGACCATTCGCATCCATTATAAGTGTATAGGTAGACACTCATGCCGGAGTTGAATTGCTCAAAATACCGCGTTGTTAATTTAAATTTGGCAAAACTGAACATATACAGTAAATAAAAATCACAGAACACAGAGTAATAATTGCAGCGGAAATAAAAGAGATAGTAGTTCATGAAGCTACTATATGAATATATAAAATACATCAGAGTTAAACAGATACAACGGAAGAGTAATATGATACATCAGATACAAATCGGAATACATCACTGGAATCATCGAATACTGAAAGCAGAATAGATGGCTGGATCTTCAAGCAAAGCTCCAACTCCAAAGGTGAGTCTCGAAAGCTGAACCACTCAGTCTGACCCGAGCGTAAAGCAAAAACACAAGACACTCGAGTTAGGATTAACATTCTTATATTAATAAATCCAACTCAAGTGAAATAGCAATTGAAATACAAGTAACTCAAAGGATGTTTGGAATAACCATCCTTTAAGGATCCGGTAAACTATCTACTATGTAGTAATGTACGCTAAGTAGATAATGTCTATCAGTAATATATAAAGATATCAAAATAGCGTTAAGTCATGGCCCATTCCACCCTTAACACATTTTTATTCCCACAAGCATATACAAGACCGTAGTTTCCCCAAAACCGGAAGTCACCAGAGGGCAATCCATATACTCAAGGTACAAAACAAATTCGTAGTGGTCGCGCATAAATGGAATACAAGTATGACAAGGCACATGAGGCTATACCCAAGGTAGTGATACTACCGTTCGCCTGATCCGGACTGGTGAGAACGCAACGCCGCAGCGCCCGCAACACCGTGAAACAACACTCCCAAAATCAAGGGTGCACCAATCGACAACAAGTATAAGTAGTTCGAAGAAGTGTGTCCACTTGAGGTATCAATCCTCCATTGGTCCGGCACAGCTCCTGTTTTAGTCATTTCCAATTTGACACAAGTGTCAAGGCTATCCATTATCGTTCTCTTTCTTCAGTCAACACGTACATCATTCCAACCACTTCATTCTGGATCATCACTCCGCGCATAGTTATTAAAGTGGTTTCCGGTTTAGATAGAGAGTATACCCATAACCGAATTCCGGTCTCTTTAATAACTTTCGTAATTATTACACCGATTGGTCGTTTATATATTTCAAAAACCAAATCAATTTCAATTTCAATTTCAATTCGCAAATCAACATTTCATTTGTCTATCAAAACAGTTTCCATACTTTACGTTTCAAAACTTCCAAATTACCATTTCAAAATCTTATAATTCAATTTCAATCTTATATTGAAAACAATTCAAATATTGATTCAAGTTCGTACAAAAGTTTCATTTCGAAATCATTAGAATCAATTTAGTTTTACATTCCAATCAATTAAATCCATTTATCGATTTCATTTAATATTCGTTAAGTAAATTTGTCATTCAAAACAATTTCTATTTAATTTCCAATTCAATAAATCAATTATTTAAATTCAACTTCCTTATTTCAAAACTTACAATTTGAATTAAATTAAATTCATGAAATCAAATCCTTTAAATTTCAAGTCTTTCATTAATTTCAATAAATCACACTTTATTTCTTGTTAAAGAAATTCAATTTCACTTATTTACTTACTTAAATAAATTTCCAAAACTTAATTAATAAATAAACTCAATTTCAATTATTTACGAAGTAAAATTCACTTATTCAAAGTTCAATTTTTTACTTATTAAAGAATTCAATTCAATTTAATCATTAAATAATTCAATCTTATTTAATTATTAAATAATTCAAAACTTAATTATTAAATAATTTCAAGGTTTAATAATTTCAACTTATTATAATTTCAAACTTAATTATTAAATCATTTCAAAGTTTAATAATTTCAAACTTAATTATAATATCAAACTTAATTATTAAATCATTTCAAAGTTTAATAATTTCAAACTTAATTCAATCATTTCTCAAATTAAACAACATTCTTCCATCAATTACATTGTTAACATTTTGTTTCAGATTAAATATTAACATTTTCCTTTCATTAAAATTTCTAATTTCAACTTCATTTCAAAACCATATTATTTATTCAAATAAAATCTTCATTTTATTTTAAATCAAATTATTGACCAATCGGATTTTTATTTAATTCTCTATCCTAAGGTCAAAGTTCAATTTGGGTATTTATCATTTCAACCCGATTCCAATTCAATTCAAAAAAATCAAAGCATAACAAGGGAACTTGCAGTGTGATAACTGGGATGGTGTCAAAGTAAATAAACAAGCAATAACAACAATCAATAACAAACCAATAATCAATTCAAATAATCCCGAAATAACCGTATTAATTCGCATTGTTATTTGTACGAATTTATATAATTATTTCTAGAATCTACACTATCATTTCATGTAGATTAAAGATTATTACATTACGGTTTTCACTTGTCATTCGATTTCAATTTCATCCATCATCAATTTAACAACATACATTCAGTGGTTCAAGATGTAATTAAACAAATCCTACGTGTCAATAAATTCAACAGTTAAAGGGGTCATGTTATACAAATGTCAGTTAATCAAATTTAACAATTAATTATCCTATATCAACTTCAATTTCACACTATTTAACATTTTAACATTAACAATTTAACGTCCAATATAAACATCAACAATCAATCAATTATCAGCCAAACTGTATTATTATTGCATAAATAATTAACAGATAATGGTGTCAGATGTCACAAATGAACTGATACAGGCAATAGCATATATAACAGGGTAATTAACTAACAGCAGCATATTTCAATTGTCGTTTCAAATGAAATCAAATTTAATAAATAAAAGAACGTTAATCGTGAGTGAGTGCTCACCTTTCGAGGCTAGAGAAATTTGAAAATGAAACGAGTCGCGAATCCAAGCACGAATTTGACGTTCAAAACTGACGGCAATGAATTGACGAAGTCGAGTTAGAGCTGGATCGATAAAGATAAATGGTATGAGTGGACTTATATCTATATATGAGTATAACTATGCATATAACCATTTATGTATCAAAACTATATTCTAAATTCAACGCAATTTAAATTTTAATATATATGTATTTTCCAAAATCCTTGTTTTTAAAATAAACATATTTACAAAAAAAATGCTACTATAACCTTTATATACATACAAGTTAACTGACACACCTATATTATTCCAAGCCAAAACTGTTTCAAAATCTCATATAACTTAGAGTACTAAATATAAAACCTATATATAACAACTTTAAAATATAATATATGATACTTCTTTTGACAAGGGATGTACACATAAACTAATAGTAGATTAAAACTTTATAACCCTCATATACAAAATCTGAAAACACATATGTAATGCAGTGTCTAAAATATAAATCTATAAACAAGCAAATTTTCAAAACAAATAAACCAATTCAAATGCATGTACATGCAGACCGCAACATAAACATGCGAACTGAAATTTATACAAACTTACATGCAGACTACAACTATCTACAACTTATACAACTTATATATAATCATGCAGACCATGCAATTGCACAACAACACGTGTATACTGATACACACTCAATGTATGTATAATATGCAGGCTAGTATGACTTATATGATATACTCTAAGCTAAACCTACGATAGGCAGTTTTATTTCCTATGCTCTCCTACAACTAAAACTGAATTAATGTATGTTCGTAGCTATTGTTATCTGAATAGGGAAATATTAGCAACTTCTGCGTAGTTGACACATGTATCAGATCTGCTAAGTACATTATTTCATAGTTAATTACAATACTAGAGCATTGTTTACGTTTTAGATGTTGCAGGGAAAGAGACCGCTTATAATTATTCGAACAACTTACACACTTCTATATACATATATTTCTTTACGAATCAACATTTGCAGTAGACTTATGTAAGAACATTTTTACATACACATATTCTTCAACAAAATGCATACTAAATATAACCTATACATTTCCAACTAATATATACTCTTTATTACTATAACACCTACAGAACTATCTTTAAAAGCCCAAAACAAATATTGTAAACTGTAGATATAATATATATACTTTGGAAACCCACACATCTATATAGGTAAATATAGGTATATATAAGGCATAAATACTTCTTTATAGAATAGTAACACCATGAGCATATATATAATATATGTGTACCTAAATATGTTGATTAGAAAACATAACAAAGATGCCGAATAAAGGCTGGATGGTGGTCGGGTGGATGGAGGAAGGCTGACTGGAAGTGGTCGGTGGTTTGACGCCGTCGAGTTGATGGGTGGGGCTCAGTCTCGGCTTGCTCAGATCGGAGGGAGGTGGGCGAATCGGGGTGAAGTTGCGGGTGGTCTTGGACGGCCAAGGCAAGCACGGCTGTGGTCGGATGATGGGGAGAGGCGCATATGGAAGTGGCGGAGGGTGATTGGCCAGTGAAGAAGTGGTTTCGGCACTGGTGGGGTAGGCTTGCTGTGTGGCTACGGAAAGAAGGCGGGGACGCTTCAGTTGTGCGATTGGTGAAGAGGTTTGGTGCTTGCATGCGGTTGTGTAGGGTGGGAAGGGAATGGGTGATAGCACGCGTGGGAAGAAATGGATTTGGATTGCTGGCCGTGATCTTTGAAGTGGGAAAAGGAGGAGAACGAATGGGGTTTCAGAGGAAACCAAGTGACAGAGCATTTTTCTTTTTTTTCTCTGAACGAAAATAGAGGGTGAACATTCAAGGGAAAAGGAAAATGATTTGAACCGGTAGAATTGGAAAAGTTAGAATTTACTAAAGCCATGGAAAATGAAAAGTCAGAAGTTGAATTCAAGGAAGATATTAATAGCTAGTGGCTATTAGTAATATACGGTGGGTAATGAACGGCCATGTAACCAAAAGCCCGTATTTCGGAACCGATACGGAAATTGTTCCGCAGATTTCATCGTTCCCCGGACGTCGGAAAAACAAACGAATATACCACGGAGATCAGCACGATGAGACGATCAAAACGGTATACAGATATCAGCGGTACGATTTGATTATAAAATTTCGAATTTTCTAATAGCAGAAAATGCAAGAAAAACGCTGAAAAATAAGATCGACGGAGCCAAAGATGTCCTAATTTGGAAAAACGACAAACTGACATCTTGCTCAGAAGATGGTTTAGAATTTTTCTATGTAAAAATATTTAGGTTTCGGAAACATTTTATTTTCATCGCTTTTTAACTGATTAAATTGAAGTAAATTTACGCGCGAAATAAACTTTCGTATTTTCGGACGAAAATTTACCAGTTGCTATGTTTAACTAGACGTATTCCAAATATTAAATTTTTATTTCAAAATTTTATCGTTTAAAATTTCACAAAATTTCAACTAATTACGTTATTAAAACAGTTGAAATTTACGGGTCGTTACACTCTCCCCCACTCAAAACTTTTCGTCCCCGAAAAGGAACGAGGTAGGAGAATAGAAGCTACCAGAAAGAAAAACAGATTTGAAATACAAAATAACAATTAATTTAAACCATATAAATTCAAATTTAAATTAATTGATATTCAATAATTGATTTAATCCATTTGATTTCACTAAAATTAATCTCAACTATTTCTAAATTCATTATCTTATTATCCAATTATCTTTAATTTACAATTTCTAAAACCATAAATTTGAATAGTCTTTTATTATAATCATATTTTTCAACAATTCAAATTCTTCTTTATTCCATATTATTGTTAAATTTATTCTACTTAATATATCTAATCACATATATTTAACCCATATAAATTAATTTAAATCATAAAAGTTTCAATTTAAATTAATTTATATTTACTAATTTCTTTCAAATTCAAGGTATTTTCATAAGTTGATCAAATTTCAATTTATTAATTTACCTTCAAAACAAAATTTATTTTTCAATTATCTTATTTTTTTATTTATCTCTATTAACATTTTATAATTAAAATTTAAGTGTATAACATTTATTATAAACACTCAAATTTTATTTATAAGTTCAATTTATATTATATATTATCCAATTACATATTCAACTTCTGAACGATTTAGGTAAGTTGTATTAGAATGCAGTTGAACAATATACAAATAAAATTTCCCAATTCAATTATTCAAGTTTAAATATTTATTCCAAATTTTGGTTTTATTTTAATTAAAATCATCCTAAAAAAAATTTAAGAATTAGATTTCCGATTAACTTTAAACAATTTAGAGATATATATAATGTATTTATATCAATCAAATTAAACTTTAAAATAAGATACCTATATATGTAAATCAAAATATACTGAAGAAATTTACATCAAAATATATTTTTCTTTCAAACAAAACCGTAGCAAAACTACAGGATAGTATCTCCACTTCGAAACTCGAAAATGAACGTCGATGATGCGGCCGCCATCACCGAAATTATTTTCCAGCGACAAAGAGAAGAGCATTGATTTCAACATTTAAAATTCTATGAAAATGATTTCTATTCGAAAATACTTTCAATAATATATACTTTAAAATTTAAAAAAAACAAAGTCCGAAATCACCGGAACTAAATTCTCAAATTTCTGAATTTAATTCATTTCAAATTCCAAATCAATTTATAAACCATAATTATAAATTCATTTAGAACAATAAATGATAATCAAATATTATCATTTCAAACAAACAATTTAATTAACCTATTAAATTCCAGGAAATTTTACTTATATTATCACAATATAATCAAACAAATTTATTTCATTTTCCAAATTTGAAAATAATATTGTGTCAGTTTGCTCTGTTCAAGTGTTTTGGAAATCCTATCGATTGCGTTGATCAGACGTATCGATCGGAAACCCAAATCAACATCAACAACTCAAACAACACAATATATAAAACATTTTTATATAAATTTACAAATACACTTCTTTGCTCGACGATACAGGAATGGATTTTCAAAATAAGGATAGGGCTCAAATTTGATGGACTCAAATCAAAGAGAATTCTGATTCGAAGACAAATTCAAAAGAAAAGATAAGATGATTCAATAACAGAATCGGGAGATGGGTAAGTTTATTTAATTCACGGGCAACCTTAACCGGGTCGTCCGTAACTTCAAGAATAAGATCGATGCTGAATTCCGAGGTAAATCGACATTCGATCTCAAGAAATAGAATTCAGGTATAGCAGGAGATAGATAGCACCATAAACCGAGGATACGGAAATCTCCGGTAAATCGATGTCTATTTTAAATGAGTTTTGCTCTTTTACGAATTATTCGAAGATTGGCGAGACCGCCGATCTATTATAGATATCATTCAAAATGGAGTTATGGGGTGCTCCAGAATTGAAAGAAGACGAATAATGAAGGACACGAATGAATTTCGGAACCGAGGGGAACGTTCCAAAATTCAAAGGAATTGAGTCAAAGGAAGAGATTGAAACTCGAATGAGAGTGATTCTGTAAATAAATTTACCCTATATGTTAAGTTTTGCCTAGAGCTACCAAAGCTCTGATACCAACTGTAACGACCCGCCATTTTGGACCATTCGCATCCATTATAAGTGTATAGGTAGACACTCATGCCGGAGTTGAATTGCTCAAAATACCGCGTTGTTAATTTAAATTTGGCAAAACTGAACATATACAGTAAATAAAAATCACAGAACACAGAGTAATAATTGCAACGGAAATAAAAGAGATAGTAGTTCATGAAGCTACTATATGAATATATAAAATACATCAGAGTTAAACAGATACAACGGAAGAGTAATATGATACATCAGATACAAATCAGAATACATCACTGGAATCATCGAATACTGAAAGCAGAATAGATGGCTGGATCTTCAAGCAAAGCTCCAACTCCAAAGGTGAGTCTCGAAAGCTGAACCACTCAGTCTGACCCGAGCGTAAAGAAAAAACACAAGACACTCGAGTCAGGATTAACATTCTTATATTAATAAATCCAACTCAAGTGAAATAGCAATTGAAATACAAGTAACTCAAAGGATGTTTGGAATAACCATCCTTTAAGGATCCGGTAAACTATCTACTATGTAGTAATGTACGCTAAGTAGATAATGTCTATCAGTAATATATAAAGATATCAAAATAGCGTTAAGTCATGGCCCATTCCACCCTTAACACATTTTTATTCCCACAAGCATATACAAGACCGTAGTTTCCCCAAAACCGGAAGTCACCAGAGGGCAATCCATATACTCAAGGTACAAAACAAATTCATAGTGGTCGCGCATAAATGGAATACAAGTATGACAAGGCACATGAGGCTATACCCAAGGTAGTGATACTACCGTTCGCCTGATCCGGACTGGTGAGAACGCAACGCCGCAACGCCCGCAACACCATGAAACAACACTCCCAAAATCAAGGGTGCACCAATCGACAACAAGTATAAGTAGTTCGAAGAAGTGTGTCCACTTGAGGTATCAATCCTCCATTGGTCCGGCACAGCTCCTGTTTTAGTCATTTCCAATTTGACACAAGTGTCAAGGCTATCCATTATCGTTCTCTTTCTTCAGTCAACACGTACATCATTCCAACCACTTCATTCTGGATCATCACTCCGCGCATAGTTATTAAAGTGGTTTCCGGTTTAGATAGAGAGTATACCCATAACCGAATTCCGGTCTCTTTAATAACTTTCGTAATTATTACACCGATTGGTCGTTTATATATTTCAAAAACCAAATCAATTTCAATTTCAATTTCAATTCGCAAATCAACATTTCATTTGTCTATCAAAACAGTTTCCATACTTTACGTTTCAAAACTTCCAAATTACCATTTCAAAATCTTATAATTCAATTTCAATCTTATATTGAAAACAATTCAAATATTGATTCAAGTTCGTACAAAAGTTTCATTTCGAAATCATTAGAATCAATTTAGTTTTACATTCCAATCAATTAAATTCATTTATCGATTTCATTTAATATTCGTTAAGTAAATTTGTCATTCAAAACAATTTCTATTTAATTTCCAATTCAATAAATCAATTATTTAAATTCAACTTCCTTATTTCAAAACTTACAATTTGAATTAAATTAAATTCATGAAATCAAATCCTTTAAATTTCAAGTCTTTCATTAATTTCAATAAATCACACTTTATTTCTTGTTAAAGAAATTCAATTTCACTTATTTACTTACTTAAATAAATTTCCAAAACTTAATTAATAAATAAACTCAATTTCAATTATTTACGAAGTAAAATTCACTTATTCAAAGTTCAATTTTTTACTTATTAAAGAATTCAATTCAATTTAATCATTAAATAATTCAATCTTATTTAATTATTAAATAATTCAAAACTTAATTATTAAATAATTTCAAGGTTTAATAATTTCAACTTATTATAATTTCAAACTTAATTATTAAATCATTTCAAAGTTTAATAATTTCAAACTTAATTATAATATCAAACTTAATTATTAAATCATTTCAAAGTTTAATAATTTCAAACTTAATTCAATCATTTCTCAAATTAAACAACATTCTTCCATCAATTACATTGTTAACATTTTGTTTCAGATTAAATATTAACATTTTCCTTTCATTAAAATTTCTAATTTCAACTTCATTTCAAAACCATATTATTTATTCAAATAAAATCTTCGTTTTATTTTAAATCAAATTATTGACCAATCGGATTTTTATTTAATTCTCTATCCTAAGGTCAAAGTTCAATTTGGGTATTTATCATTTCAACCCGATTCCAATTCAATTCAAAAAAATCAAAGCATAACAAGGGAACTTGCAGTGTGATAACTGGGATGGTGTCAAAGTAAATAAACAAGCAATAACAACAATCAATAACAAACCAATAATCAATTCAAATAATCCCGAAATAACCGTATTAATTCGCATTGTTATTTGTACGAATTTATATAATTATTTCTAGAATCTACACTATCATTTCATGTAGATTAAAGATTATTACATTACGGTTTTCACTTGTCATTCGATTTCAATTTCATCCATCATCAATTTAACAACATACATTCAGTGGTTCAAGATGTAATTAAACAAATCCTACGTGTCAATAAATTCAACAGTTAAAGGGGTCATGTTATACAAATGTCAGTTAATCAAATTTAACAATTAATTATCCTATATCAACTTCAATTTCACACTATTTAACATTTTAACATTAACAATTTAACGTCCAATATAAACATCAACAATCAATCAATTATCAGCCAAACTGTATTATTATTGCATAAATAATTAACAGATAATGGTGTCAG
Source organism: Allium fistulosum (assembly GCA_030737815.1). Lineage (NCBI taxonomy): Eukaryota > Viridiplantae > Streptophyta > Magnoliopsida > Asparagales > Amaryllidaceae > Allium > Allium fistulosum. The sequence goes on along the minus strand of CM060902.1, from coordinate 1,349,535,369 downwards.
ATGTCACAAATGAACTGATACAGGCAATAGCATATATAACAGGGTAATTAACTAACAGCAGCATATTTCAATTGTCGTTTCAAATGAAATCAAATTTAATAAATAAAAGAACGTTAATCGTGAGTGAGTGCTCACCTTTCGAGGCTAGAGAAATTTGAAAATGAAACGAGTCGCGAATCCAAGCACGAATTTGACGTTCAAAACTGACGGCAATGAATTGACGAAGTCGAGTTAGAGCTGGATCGATAAAGATAAATGGTATGAGTGGACTTATATCTATATATGAGTATAACTATGCATATAACCATTTATGTATCAAAACTATATTCTAAATTCAACGCAATTTAAATTTTAATATATATGTATTTTCCAAAATCCTTGTTTTTAAAATAAACATATTTACAAAAAAAATGCTACTATAACCTTTATATACATACAAGTTAACTGACACACCTATATTATTCCAAGCCAAAACTGTTTCAAAATCTCATATAACTTAGAGTACTAAATATAAAACCTATATATAACAACTTTAAAATATAATATATGATACTTCTTTTGACAAGGGATGTACACATAAACTAATAGTAGATTAAAACTTTATAACCCTCATATACAAAATCTGAAAACACATATGTAATGCAGTGTCTAAAATATAAATCTATAAACAAGCAAATTTTCAAAACAAATAAACCAATTCAAATGCATGTACATGCAGACCGCAACATAAACATGCGAACTGAAATTTATACAAACTTACATGCAGACTACAACTATCTACAACTTATACAACTTATATATAATCATGCAGACCATGCAATTGCACAACAACACGTGTATACTGATACACACTCAATGTATGTATAATATGCAGGCTAGTATGACTTATATGATATACTCTAAGCTAAACCTACGATAGGCAGTTTTATTTCCTATGCTCTCCTACAACTAAAACTGAATTAATGTATGTTCGTAGCTATTGTTATCTGAATAGGGAAATATTAGCAACTTCTGCGTAGTTGACACATGTATCAGATCTGCTAAGTACATTATTTCATAGTTAATTACAATACTAGAGCATTGTTTACGTTTTAGATGTTGCAGGGAAAGAGACCGCTTATAATTATTCGAACAACTTACACACTTCTATATACATATATTTCTTTACGAATCAACATTTGCAGTAGACTTATGTAAGAACATTTTTACATACACATATTCTTCAACAAAATGCATACTAAATATAACCTATACATTTCCAACTAATATATACTCTTTATTACTATAACACCTACAGAACTATCTTTAAAAGCCCAAAACAAATATTGTAAACTGTAGATATAATATATATACTTTGGAAACCCACACATCTATATAGGTAAATATAGGTATATATAAGGCATAAATACTTCTTTATAGAATAGTAACACCATGAGCATATATATAATATATGTGTACCTAAATATGTTGATTAGAAAACATAACAAAGATGCCGAATAAAGGCTGGATGGTGGTCGGGTGGATGGAGGAAGGCTGACTGGAAGTGGTCGGTGGTTTGACGCCGTCGAGTTGATGGGTGGGGCTCAGTCTCGGCTTGCTCAGATCGGAGGGAGGTGGGCGAATCGGGGTGAAGTTGCGGGTGGTCTTGGACGGCCAAGGCAAGCACGGCTGTGGTCGGATGATGGGGAGAGGCGCATATGGAAGTGGCGGAGGGTGATTGGCCAGTGAAGAAGTGGTTTCGGCACTGGTGGGGTAGGCTTGCTGTGTGGCTACGGAAAGAAGGCGGGGACGCTTCAGTTGTGCGATTGGTGAAGAGGTTTGGTGCTTGCATGCGGTTGTGTAGGGTGGGAAGGGAATGGGTGATAGCACGCGTGGGAAGAAATGGATTTGGATTGCTGGCCGTGATCTTTGAAGTGGGAAAAGGAGGAGAACGAATGGGGTTTCAGAGGAAACCAAGTGACAGAGCATTTTTCTTTTTTTTCTCTGAACGAAAATAGAGGGTGAACATTCAAGGGAAAAGGAAAATGATTTGAACCGGTAGAATTGGAAAAGTTAGAATTTACTAAAGCCATGGAAAATGAAAAGTCAGAAGTTGAATTCAAGGAAGATATTAATAGCTAGTGGCTATTAGTAATATACGGTGGGTAATGAACGGCCATGTAACCAAAAGCCCGTATTTCGGAACCGATACGGAAATTGTTCCGCAGATTTCATCGTTCCCCGGACGTCGGAAAAACAAACGAATATACCACGGAGATCAGCACGATGAGACGATCAAAACGGTATACAGATATCAGCGGTACGATTTGATTATAAAATTTCGAATTTTCTAATAGCAGAAAATGCAAGAAAAACGCTGAAAAATAAGATCGACGGAGCCAAAGATGTCCTAATTTGGAAAAACGACAAACTGACATCTTGCTCAGAAGATGGTTTAGAATTTTTCTATGTAAAAATATTTAGGTTTCGGAAACATTTTATTTTCATCGCTTTTTAACTGATTAAATTGAAGTAAATTTACGCGCGAAATAAACTTTCGTATTTTCGGACGAAAATTTACCAGTTGCTATGTTTAACTAGACGTATTCCAAATATTAAATTTTTATTTCAAAATTTTATCGTTTAAAATTTCACAAAATTTCAACTAATTACGTTATTAAAACAGTTGAAATTTACGGGTCGTTACACTCTCCCCCACTCAAAACTTTTCGTCCCCGAAAAGGAACGAGGTAGGAGAATAGAAGCTACCAGAAAGAAAAACAGATTTGAAATACAAAATAACAATTAATTTAAACCATATAAATTCAAATTTAAATTAATTGATATTCAATAATTGATTTAATCCATTTGATTTCACTAAAATTAATCTCAACTATTTCTAAATTCATTATCTTATTATCCAATTATCTTTAATTTACAATTTCTAAAACCATAAATTTGAATAGTCTTTTATTATAATCATATTTTTCAACAATTCAAATTCTTCTTTATTCCATATTATTGTTAAATTTATTCTACTTAATATATCTAATCACATATATTTAACCCATATAAATTAATTTAAATCATAAAAGTTTCAATTTAAATTAATTTATATTTACTAATTTCTTTCAAATTCAAGGTATTTTCATAAGTTGATCAAATTTCAATTTATTAATTTACCTTCAAAACAAAATTTATTTTTCAATTATCTTATTTTTTTATTTATCTCTATTAACATTTTATAATTAAAATTTAAGTGTATAACATTTATTATAAACACTCAAATTTTATTTATAAGTTCAATTTATATTATATATTATCCAATTACATATTCAACTTCTGAACGATTTAGGTAAGTTGTATTAGAATGCAGTTGAACAATATACAAATAAAATTTCCCAATTCAATTATTCAAGTTTAAATATTTATTCCAAATTTTGGTTTTATTTTAATTAAAATCATCCTAAAAAAAATTTAAGAATTAGATTTCCGATTAACTTTAAACAATTTAGAGATATATATAATGTATTTATATCAATCAAATTAAACTTTAAAATAAGATACCTATATATGTAAATCAAAATATACTGAAGAAATTTACATCAAAATATATTTTTCTTTCAAACAAAACCGTAGCAAAACTACAGGATAGTATCTCCACTTCGAAACTCGAAAATGAACGTCGATGATGCGGCCGCCATCACCGAAATTATTTTCCAGCGACAAAGAGAAGAGCATTGATTTCAACATTTAAAATTCTATGAAAATGATTTCTATTCGAAAATACTTTCAATAATATATACTTTAAAATTTAAAAAAAACAAAGTCCGAAATCACCGGAACTAAATTCTCAAATTTCTGAATTTAATTCATTTCAAATTCCAAATCAATTTATAAACCATAATTATAAATTCATTTAGAACAATAAATGATAATCAAATATTATCATTTCAAACAAACAATTTAATTAACCTATTAAATTCCAGGAAATTTTACTTATATTATCACAATATAATCAAACAAATTTATTTCATTTTCCAAATTTGAAAATAATATTGTGTCAGTTTGCTCTGTTCAAGTGTTTTGGAAATCCTATCGATTGCGTTGATCAGACGTATCGATCGGAAACCCAAATCAACATCAACAACTCAAACAACACAATATATAAAACATTTTTATATAAATTTACAAATACACTTCTTTGCTCGACGATACAGGAATGGATTTTCAAAATAAGGATAGGGCTCAAATTTGATGGACTCAAATCAAAGAGAATTCTGATTCGAAGACAAATTCAAAAGAAAAGATAAGATGATTCAATAACAGAATCGGGAGATGGGTAAGTTTATTTAATTCACGGGCAACCTTAACCGGGTCGTCCGTAACTTCAAGAATAAGATCGATGCTGAATTCCGAGGTAAATCGACATTCGATCTCAAGAAATAGAATTCAGGTATAGCAGGAGATAGATAGCACCATAAACCGAGGATACGGAAATCTCCGGTAAATCGATGTCTATTTTAAATGAGTTTTGCTCTTTTACGAATTATTCGAAGATTGGCGAGACCGCCGATCTATTATAGATATCATTCAAAATGGAGTTATGGGGTGCTCCAGAATTGAAAGAAGACGAATAATGAAGGACACGAATGAATTTCGGAACCGAGGGGAACGTTCCAAAATTCAAAGGAATTGAGTCAAAGGAAGAGATTGAAACTCGAATGAGAGTGATTCTGTAAATAAATTTACCCTATATGTTAAGTTTTGCCTAGAGCTACCAAAGCTCTGATACCAACTGTAACGACCCGCCATTTTGGACCATTCGCATCCATTATAAGTGTATAGGTAGACACTCATGCCGGAGTTGAATTGCTCAAAATACCGCGTTGTTAATTTAAATTTGGCAAAACTGAACATATACAGTAAATAAAAATCACAGAACACAGAGTAATAATTGCAACGGAAATAAAAGAGATAGTAGTTCATGAAGCTACTATATGAATATATAAAATACATCAGAGTTAAACAGATACAACGGAAGAGTAATATGATACATCAGATACAAATCAGAATACATCACTGGAATCATCGAATACTGAAAGCAGAATAGATGGCTGGATCTTCAAGCAAAGCTCCAACTCCAAAGGTGAGTCTCGAAAGCTGAACCACTCAGTCTGACCCGAGCGTAAAGAAAAAACACAAGACACTCGAGTCAGGATTAACATTCTTATATTAATAAATCCAACTCAAGTGAAATAGCAATTGAAATACAAGTAACTCAAAGGATGTTTGGAATAACCATCCTTTAAGGATCCGGTAAACTATCTACTATGTAGTAATGTACGCTAAGTAGATAATGTCTATCAGTAATATATAAAGATATCAAAATAGCGTTAAGTCATGGCCCATTCCACCCTTAACACATTTTTATTCCCACAAGCATATACAAGACCGTAGTTTCCCCAAAACCGGAAGTCACCAGAGGGCAATCCATATACTCAAGGTACAAAACAAATTCATAGTGGTCGCGCATAAATGGAATACAAGTATGACAAGGCACATGAGGCTATACCCAAGGTAGTGATACTACCGTTCGCCTGATCCGGACTGGTGAGAACGCAACGCCGCAACGCCCGCAACACCATGAAACAACACTCCCAAAATCAAGGGTGCACCAATCGACAACAAGTATAAGTAGTTCGAAGAAGTGTGTCCACTTGAGGTATCAATCCTCCATTGGTCCGGCACAGCTCCTGTTTTAGTCATTTCCAATTTGACACAAGTGTCAAGGCTATCCATTATCGTTCTCTTTCTTCAGTCAACACGTACATCATTCCAACCACTTCATTCTGGATCATCACTCCGCGCATAGTTATTAAAGTGGTTTCCGGTTTAGATAGAGAGTATACCCATAACCGAATTCCGGTCTCTTTAATAACTTTCGTAATTATTACACCGATTGGTCGTTTATATATTTCAAAAACCAAATCAATTTCAATTTCAATTTCAATTCGCAAATCAACATTTCATTTGTCTATCAAAACAGTTTCCATACTTTACGTTTCAAAACTTCCAAATTACCATTTCAAAATCTTATAATTCAATTTCAATCTTATATTGAAAACAATTCAAATATTGATTCAAGTTCGTACAAAAGTTTCATTTCGAAATCATTAGAATCAATTTAGTTTTACATTCCAATCAATTAAATTCATTTATCGATTTCATTTAATATTCGTTAAGTAAATTTGTCATTCAAAACAATTTCTATTTAATTTCCAATTCAATAAATCAATTATTTAAATTCAACTTCCTTATTTCAAAACTTACAATTTGAATTAAATTAAATTCATGAAATCAAATCCTTTAAATTTCAAGTCTTTCATTAATTTCAATAAATCACACTTTATTTCTTGTTAAAGAAATTAAATTTCACTTATTTACTTACTTAAATAAATTTCCAAAACTTAATTAATAAATAAACTCAATTTCAATTATTTACGAAGTAAAATTCACTTATTCAAAGTTCAATTTTTTACTTATTAAAGAATTCAATTCAATTTAATCATTAAATAATTCAATCTTATTTAATTATTAAATAATTCAAAACTTAATTATTAAATAATTTCAAGGTTTAATAATTTCAACTTATTATAATTTCAAACTTAATTATTAAATCATTTCAAAGTTTAATAATTTCAAACTTAATTATAATATCAAACTTAATTATTAAATCATTTCAAAGTTTAATAATTTCAAACTTAATTCAATCATTTCTCAAATTAAACAACATTCTTCCATCAATTACATTGTTAACATTTTGTTTCAGATTAAATATTAACATTTTCCTTTCATTAAAATTTCTAATTTCAACTTCATTTCAAAACCATATTATTTATTCAAATAAAATCTTCGTTTTATTTTAAATCAAATTATTGACCAATCGGATTTTTATTTAATTCTCTATCCTAAGGTCAAAGTTCAATTTGGGTATTTATCATTTCAACCCGATTCCAATTCAATTCAAAAAAATCAAAGCATAACAAGGGAACTTGCAGTGTGATAACTGGGATGGTGTCAAAGTAAATAAACAAGCAATAACAACAATCAATAACAAACCAATAATCAATTCAAATAATCCCGAAATAACCGTATTAATTCGCATTGTTATTTGTACGAATTTATATAATTATTTCTAGAATCTACACTATCATTTCATGTAGATTAAAGATTATTACATTACGGTTTTCACTTGTCATTCGATTTCAATTTCATCCATCATCAATTTAACAACATACATTCAGTGGTTCAAGATGTAATTAAACAAATCCTACGTGTCAATAAATTCAACAGTTAAAGGGGTCATGTTATACAAATGTCAGTTAATCAAATTTAACAATTAATTATCCTATATCAACTTCAATTTCACACTATTTAACATTTTAACATTAACAATTTAACGTCCAATATAAACATCAACAATCAATCAATTATCAACCAAACTGTATTATTATTGCATAAATAATTAACAGATAATGGTGTCAGATGTCACAGATGAACTGATACAGGCAATAGCATATATAACAGGGTAATTAACTAACAGCAGCATATTTCAATTGTCGTTTCAAATGAAATCAAATTTAATAAATAAAAGAACGTTAATCGTGAGTGAGTGCTCACCTTTCGAGGCTAGAGAAATTTGAAAATGAAACGAGTCGCGAATCCAAGCACGAATTTGACGTTCAAAACTGACGGCAATGAATTGACGAAGTCGAGTTAGAGCTGGATCGATAAAGATAAATGGTATGAGTGGACTTATATCTATATATGAGTATAACTATGCATATAACCATTTATGTATCAAAACTATATTCTAAATTCAACGCAATTTAAATTTTAATATATATGTATTTTCCAAAATCCTTGTTTTTAAAATAAACATATTTACAAAAAAAATGCTACTATAACCTTTATATACATACAAGTTAACTGACACACCTATATTATTCCAAGCCAAAACTGTTTCAAAATCTCATATAACTTAGAGTACTAAATATAAAACCTATATATAACAACTTTAAAATATAATATATGATACTTCTTTTGACAAGGGATGTACACATAAACTAATAGTAGATTAAAACTTTATAACCCTCATATACAAAATCTGAAAACACATATGTAATGCAGTGTCTAAAATATAAATCTATAAACAAGCAAATTTTCAAAACAAATAAACCAATTCAAATGCATGTACATGCAGACCGCAACATAAACATGCGAACTGAAATTTATACAAACTTACATGCAGACTACAACTATCTACAACTTATACAACTTATATATAATCATGCAGACCATGCAATTTCACAACAACACGTGTATACTGATACACACTCAATGTATGTATAATATGCAGGCTAGTATGACTTATATGATATACTCTAAGCTAAACCTACGATAGGCAGTTTTATTTCCTATGCTCTCCTACAACTAAAACTGAATTAATGTATGTTCGTAGCTATTGTTATCTGAATAGGGAAATATTAGCAACTTCTGCGTAGTTGACACATGTATCAGATCTGCTAAGTACATTATTTCATAGTTAATTACAATACTAGAGCATTGTTTACGTTTTAGATGTTGCAGGGAAAGAGACCGCTTATAATTATTCGAACAACTTACACACTTCTATATACATATATTTCTTTACGAATCAACATTTGCAGTAGACTTATGTAAGAACATTTTTACATACACATATTCTTCAACAAAATGCATACTAAATATAACCTATACATTTCCAACTAATATATACTCTTTATTACTATAACACCTACAGAACTATCTTTAAAAGCCCAAAACAAATATTGTAAACTATAGATATAATATATATACTTTGGAAACCCACACATCTATATAGGTAAATATAGGTATATATAAGGCATAAATACTTCTTTATAGAATAGTAACACCATGAGCATATATATAATATATGTGTACCTAAATATGTTGATTAGAAAACATAACAAAGATGCCGAATAAAGGCTGGATGGTGGTCGGGTGGATGGAGGAAGGCTGACTGGAAGTGGTCGGTGGTTTGACGCCGTCGAGTTGATGGGTGGGGCTCAGTCTCGGCTTGCTCAGATCGGAGGGAGGTGGGCGAATCGGGGTGAAGTTGCGGGTGGTCTTGGATGGCCAAGGCAAGCACGGCTGTGGTCGGATGATGGGGAGAGGCGCATGTGGAAGTGGCGGAGGGTGATTGGCCAGGGAAGAAGTGGTTTCGGCACTGGTGGGGTAGGCTTGCTGTGTGGCTACGGAAAGAAGGCGGGGACGCTTCAGTTGTGCGATTGGTGAAGAGGTTTGGTGCTTGCATGCGGTTGTGTAGGGTGGGAAGGGAATGGGTGATAGCACGCGTGGGAAGAAATGGATTTGGATTGCTGGCCGTGATCTTTGAAGTGGGAAAAGGAGGAGAACGAATGGGGTTTCAGAGGAAACCAAGTGACAGAGCATTTTTCTTTTTTTTTCTCTGAACGAAAATAGAGGGTGAACATTCAAGGGAAAAGGAAAATGATTTGAACCGGTAGAATTGGAAAAGTTAGAATTTACTAAAGCCATGGAAAATGAAAAGTCAGAAGTTGAATTCAAGGAAGATATTAATAGCTAGTGGCTATTAGTAATATACGGTGGGTAATGAACGACCATGTAACCAAAAGCCCGTATTTCGGAACCGATACGGAAATTGTTCCGCAGATTTCATCGTTCCCCGGACGTCGGAAAAACAAACGAATATACCGCGGAGATCAGCACGATGAGACGATCAAAACGGTATACAGATATCAGCGGTACGATTTGATTATAAAATTTCGAATTTTCTAATAGCAGAAAATGCAAGAAAAACGCTGAAAAATAAGATCGACGGAGCCAAAGATGTCCTAATTTGGAAAAACGACAAACTGACATCTTGCTCAGAAGATGATTTAGAATTTTTCTATGTAAAAATATTTAGGTTTCGGAAACATTTTATTTTCATCGCTTTTTAACTGATTAAATTGAAGTAAATTTACGCGCGAAATAAACTTTCGTATTTTCGGACGAAAATTTACCAGTTGCTATGTTTAACTAGACGTATTTCAAATATTAAATTTTTATTTCAAAATTTTATCGTTTAAAATTTCACAAAATTTCAACTAATTATGTTATTAAAACAGTTGAAATTTACGGGTCGTTACAATGTGGCACAGTTGTTCTTTAGGGAGATCTATCGCTTACATGGTTTACCAGAATCTATAGTTTCGGATAGGGATACCAGATTTCTGAGTCATTTTTGGCTGAGTTTGTGGAAGATGGTGGGAACAAAGCTGAATTTCAGTAGCGCTTATCATCCGCAGTCGGATGGACAGACTGAAGTTGTTAACAGATCCCTGGGAAATTTGTTGCGATGTCTTGTGAAGGATAATCTGAAAAGTTGGGATGTGAAGTTATGTCAAGCGGAGTTTGCCCATAATCATGCTATCAACCGTAGTACGGGTTTCAGTCCATTTCAAGTTGTATATTCAAGCTTGCCAAAGGGGCCGTTGGATTTAACGACAGTGCCATAACCAAAGGGGACAGTTAAGCGGGCTGCTGATTTCGTTGATGGGTTGACAGAATGCCATAGAATCGTTCAGGAACGATTGGTGAAGACGAATGAGAAGTATAAACGATCTGCGGATATGAAGCGAAGAAGTGCTGAATTTAATGAAGGAGATTTAGTATATGCTGTACTATCGAAGGATCGTTTTCCAGTGGGAGCATACAATAAACTTAAAGCTCGAAAGATTGGTCTTGTAACGATTGTGAAACGGATCAATGAAAATGCTTATAGGTTGAAACTGCCGGAGGATGTGTACACTTCTGACGTGTTTAATGTTAAACATCTTATACCTTATTATGGAAATGAACAATCCAATGGGGAAGAACTTTTAAATTCGAGGACGAATTTTTCCCAACCTGGGAAGGATGATGCAGCCTAGCCTGAGTCAAGTTGCTCGAAGACCTTAAGTCGCTCAAGACAAGGTGACGAGTTACCCATAGGTCGCGAACGACCTAACGATGCAGCGCGTCATGGTTTACAATCACCAAATATACGTCGCGAACGACCTAGCGATACCTGTAAGTCGCTCCAGCGACCTAGTGATGGTAACGAGTTATACTTAAGTCGCTCCAGCGATCTACCGGGTCAAGCAACTACTTGTATCGACCAGTTTACCTTAGGTCGCTCTCACATGCCGTTTCCTATAGGTCGCAAGAAGTTAGGTCGCTGCAAGTGGATTTCTGTAAGTCGCGAGAAGTTAAGTCGCGTCGCCTAGGTCGCTCCTTTCCTTAGGTTGCTCACTGAAGAGATGTTATTCCTTATGTCGCACTGAAGGCTAGGTCGTCCTGGAGTTAAGTCGCTTATCTTATTCTGCTGAAGTGTTGAAGTCGCTCGAGTCGTAGGTCGCATAATTTTGAGTCGCATTGATGTTGCGTTGTAAATTTGTTAACTCGCATGCTGTTATTTTCTTATGTTGTAAGTCGTAAGTCGCGTGATGTTGTAAATTTATAAGTCGCGTGATGTTATAACCTGTTAGGTCGTTAACGACCTGTGTTGAGTCGTGAGTCCTTAATGTTAGGTCGTGTACTTGTTGTGTTGTAAACCCTATAAATAGGGGTGTGTTGCGTCATTGTAAGGTTGGTTTATTTTGAATAAAACTTTGTTTGTGTGCTTTGTGCCACTTTGAAATTAGTAGTTGAGTGTTATCTCCTATCTCCAACTTCGGTATTCGAGTGTGCTCGAATCAACGATTGTTGAAGCCAATTCACGGAATCAAGTGCGCTTGATCAACGTTTGAAGAATTGTAGATCTTCTTTCACGGCATCGTGCGTGATCAACGTGACGAAGATAGCTAGAATCCGGTATCTTTGAGATCAACGGATTTGGGCGTTTGGTATTTTCAATCCACCGATTGCTACTTTCATCGTTTCATCCATTTTTGTTATTTCCGCTGCATCAACCGACCATTATATAAGACACATAAGTGGCAATGAATCAATAGTTGTTTATTTAAAATAAAGTTTGTAGAAAAAATATAAAATTTAGTACATGTTTACTAAATCAGTAAATAAAATTTAGACAAAATATAAAATGAACGATTTATAATTTTTTTACTTTATCATAGGTTTTCAAGTAGGAAAAATGGTCAATTACTTTAATGATCGGAGCTGGATGTATCAAAGAAGGGAAATTAATGGCGCAATAAGTGAACATTTTCTGAAAGGGGTACAAGTGTTCATCGAATTTGCTATAAGTAATATTGTAAACGATGAAGAAATTCGTTGTCCATGTAGTAGACGCAAATTGTTGAACTATTTAGTACCGAATATAGTTAAGGTTCATTTGCGCCAATACTGTTTCGTACCCAATTATTTATTGTGGGATCATCATGGAGAAATTGTAGCCCCTAATAATCAAGAACAGTCGGTGGAGGTCATTAGTGATGAAGTTAGTACGAATCTCATAGAACATATGGTCGAAGATGCAGCAATGTTCCCTACCGTTGAAATTGATAACGACGATGTTAACGTCGAAGAGGAACCAAATGTTGCAGCTAAAAAAATATATGATTTATTGGATCATGCTAAAAACCCCCTTTAGAATGGATGTTTAAGCGGCTCTCAATTATCGGTAACTGCAGAATACATTGCAATGAAATCAAAATACAACCTTACAGAAGCTGGATTTACGGCTGTTGTTCAAGCTGCTAAACGTCATATACCACCCGATAACTTAATGTGCGAAAATTATTATGAAGTGAAAAAACTTATGTCATCTTTCGGTTTGCCATATCAAAAAATAGATACATGTTTAAAGGGTTGCATGTTGTATTAGAAAGAAGACATCAATCTTAGAAATTGCAAAATATGTAATCAAGAAAGATACAAACCGAGGAAAAAGAAGGGAAAAGAGGTTCCGTACAAGCGTATGCATTATTTAGCCACCACCCTTAGACTTCAACGGTTATATGCATCCATCTGTAATAGCGCATCATATGAGATGGCATAGTGTGAGAACACCTCAAGAAGGTACGTTGACACACCCATCCGATGGAGAAGCATGGAAATATTTTGACAAGAAATATTAATTAGTTTCCTTCCAAAATATCCTTCTATATACAAGCCAAATTAATTGATTGATTGAACCAATTAATCAATTTCTTTCCTCCTCAACAAATATTTGAATCATCCAATTTTAACACTCCACCTTGATTCAAATATAACAATCTCTCTTCATCACCTTATCATCAAGCAATCAACATAGAAGTTGTTAGGTCTAGCGCCCCATGACGCTTAAGTAACAGGAATCAAACTGATCAAGTTTGAGCAATGTTCAAACTTGTCCTTTAGAAGTGACTTTGTCATCATATCTGAGGGATTATCCAAAGTACTCACCTTCAACAATTTGATCTTGCTTCGTTCTTCCTCAAGCATAAGAAAGAAACCTCTAACATCAATGTGCTTCGTCCGTGAACTATAAGCTTGATTCTCTACAAGATGAATCGCACTTTGACTGTCTGAAAATAGCTCCACTATCCGCTGCGCCATTGAAAGATCATCCAACAACTGAAGTAAGTATAATCCTTCCTTTGTTGCTTCCACAATCGATATCAACTCTACTTCGGTAGTCGATAAAACTACGATAGATTGCAGCTTTGATCTCCATGAAATCAAGCCTATGCCAAGTGTAAAAACATAGCCCGACACTGACTTCCTAGCATCTCTATCCCCAGCATAATCAGAATCATAGTATCCTCTAAGAAAGATGTCATCATCCACTCCACTATATAACAAGCCCACCGAAGAAGTGCCTTGAAGATATCTAAGAATCCACTTCACAGCTTGCCAATGCTCTTTGCTTGGGTTAGACATATATTGACTTACAACACCCACTGCATGGGCCAAATCTGGTCTTGTGCACACCATCGCATACATAAGACTACCAACAACATTAGAATAAGGTATATCAGCCATATACCTTTTGTCTTCTTCCGATGAGGGAGATAAGTTTTTTGACAACTTAAAATGAGAGTCTAATGGAGTGCCAACCAGTTTGGCTTTCTCCATTCCAAATCGAGCGAGGACCTTCTCGATGTACTGCGCCTGAGTGAACCTTAACTCTCTCCGCTTCCTATCCCTGCTTATCTCCATACCCAATATTCTTTGTGCCTTTCTCAAATCCTTCATGTCAAATTCTCTACTGAGCTCCGCTTTCAACTCCTTAATTCTGACCATACTCCGAGATGCAATCAGCATATCATCAACATATAACAAGAAATAAATCATATCACTGTCACATCTCCTGAAATAAACACAATGGTCTTTGAAACTTCTGAAGTATCCCCGTGAAAGCATAAACTTATCAAACCTCTTATACCATAGTCTAGGAGACTGCTTCGGTCCATATAGAGATTTGTTGAGTTTGCAAACATAATATGGTCTGCTACTATCAATGAACCCTTCCGGCTGCTTTAAATAAATCTCCTCATCTAGATCACCATGCAAGAATGCAGTTTTGACATCTAGTTGCTCTAATTCCATATCATAATGAGAAACTAATGCCAAAAGAATATGAATAGAAGTATGCCTAACCACTGTAGCAAAGATATCATGATACTCTACCTCTTTCTTCTAAACATACCCCTTTGCGACTAATCTTGCATTGTATCTGAGATTACCATTTTCACCGTCTTTCACTCTATAGATCCACTTGCATCCAATAGCTCTCTTGTCGGTGGGAAGAGGCACCAAATCCCAAGTATGATTTCTCTACAATGATTCAATCTCCTCCTCCATAGCAATTAACCAACTGGAACTGTTAACTGATGCGATAACTTCTCTATAATCACAAGGCTCATCATGAACAACATTCAAAGCATATGTTGCCATATCATCGAAGTTAATGTCTTCAATGCTCAATCCAACAAACCCATCAAACCACTTAGGCTTTCTTCTTTGTCTAACAGGCCTAGGTTCTGAGTGAGCTCCACCCTGAGTTTGATCCTCTGTACCAACATCGATATTACTCTCATCAACCACGGTGTCATCAAAAACACCATCTGAACGTCTATGGAAAGAATCAACAGATGACTTGCTTTGTGTCTGGTATTCTACACATGTCCTCTCATTGTCATCCGATGAAGAAGGCTCCACCTTCAACATGGACTTCTCATCAAAAGTCACATGCCTACTCATAACGATCTTCTTGCTAATAGGACACCAAAACCTATATCCCTTCAGTCCTCTCCTATAACCTAGAAAGATACACTTACGAGCTCTAGGTTCCAACTTCCCTTTACTCTCATGCACATAAGCTGGGCAACCAATCACTCTGAGAAATGAATAGCTAACATGTTCTCCTTTCCATACTTCTTCAGGGATCTTCATATCTATGGCAGTAGAAGGTGTGCGGTTGATGATGAAAGTCGCCATAGATAAAGCTTCAGCCCAAAATCCTTTCTTCAATTTAGCAGTCAGTCTGAGGCATCTTGTTCTCTCCAATAATGTCTGATTCATCCTTTCTGCAACTCCATTAGACTGGGGGTCGCCTGGTGTAGTGTAATGCCTCTTAATGCCTTCAGACTCACAATAATTGATGAATTCTTGTGATACAAATTCACCGCCATTATCTGAACGGAGAACTTTCAATTTCTTCCCTGGCTGCTTCTCAACCATAGATTTCCACTTTCGAAATCTGGCAAAGGTTTCACTCTTTGACTAAAGAAAGTATACCCATACTTTACGAGAGAAAGCATCTATAAATGAAATGAAATACCTGGCTCCACCTAAAGACTGACAAGGGGAGGGACCCAAACATCTGTATGAACATACTCCATGATAGCTTTTGCTTTATGCTCTCTTATACCAAAAGAAATCTTCGTCTGCTTTCCAAGAACACACTCTTCACAAAACCAAGTTTTGAATGATGAACTCCATCAATCAATCCTCGTTTTCTCAACTCATCCTTGCTGCGCTCACCGATGTGGCCCATCCGTAAGTGCCATAATCTGGAAGAATCTGAATCAACAAATGTAACAGAAGCTGATTCACCAATTACAGTAGTGCCCTTTAATAGATAAAGATTTCCCGCCCCCACACCTCTCATAACAATCATGGAACCCTTCGATATCTTCATTTTCTCTCCTTCCACCACAATCTTCAACCCAAGTCTACTCAATGCCCCAACAGAAATCAAGCTCCTCCTCAAATCAGGTACATGTCTAACATCGGTGATCGTACGAATAACACCATCAAACATCCTAATCATCACGCTACCAACACCAACCATACGGCAAGAAGCATCATTACCCATCAGAACTTCTCCTCCATCAATTTCACGGTAAGTGGAAAAGCAGTTCCTATGAGGTGTCATATGATAGGATGCGCCAGAATCAATCAGCCATAAGTTGCTCTTCCCAAAAGAGCTAGAAGCTGTAAATACATCATTGTCACTTTCTGTATCTGATTTCTCTGTTGTAGAAGTTGAGGCTTGCTTTGGATCTTTTCTTCTACCTTCAAGCTTGGGACATTGTGCTATGAAGTGCCCTGGTTTCTTACAATAATGACAAGTCAACTTCTTAGGCCCCCTAGACTGAGACCGTGAAGAATTCCGTCCTCCACCATTCTTCGACCTGCTTTGGCCTCTACCTCTCTGAACAGATAAGCCTTCGGTATCACTATCCAAGCTAGTGCTCGCCAATCTACCTCTTAATACTTCATTATGAAGACCAGCCTTTACATCAGACATGTTAATTTTACTGCGGCCATAAATCATGGAATTAACAAAAGCAGTATACTCCTTAGGCAAGGAACATAAGATGATCACAGCTTGAGCCTCATCGGTAATATCAACTTCCGCTGCCTTCGGGTTCATAATCAAAGTGGTCAAAGCATCTACATGCTCCATGAGATCAGCTCCAGGCTTCATCTTGAACGAATAGAATTGTTGCTGAAGGATAATCCGATTAGTGAGAGACTTGTTTTGATATGCATCCGATAATGCATCCCATAGTTCCTTTGCCGTCTTCTTCTGAGAGAATTCTCTAAGAACTTCATCTGAAAGACTCAACTGAATTGTTGTGAGAGCTTCATCTTCCATCCTTCCAAATCAGCTGCATCAATATCTTTCAATTTCTCAGGCGCATAAACAACCTTATAAGTCTTCTCCTTCTTTAATACAGCCTCCATCTTCATCTTTCAAGTACCAAAATCTCCCTTTCCGGCAAAACGTGTTACTCCATAATTGACACCAGATCTACCAACAGACTTACTAGAAGTAGCCATTAATATCCAAACAGGAACAATAACACTAGCTCTCTAATACCAAACTGTAGTGAAATTTGTTTTAATTTGAGCGAAAATGGATTATTCGATAAGGATCTAGTATTGTCTATTTAGATATTAATGGAACTTAAAAGAAAAATCAATTATGCAGTCTCACAGAAAAAATAGCAGAAATAAGAGACACGGAATACTTAACGTGGTTCAGATATGAATATCCTACATCCACGGAGACCCAACAACTTCTTTTATTTCATTGAAGAAAAGAGTATAAAAGAGAGAGAAGAATAATGGTGGATGCCTCACACACTCACTTGCATATGAAGATGAAATTCCTTCATTTAAATAGACTTTATAATGAAGGGTTACTTGGAGATTAAGAAAATAAATTTCTAGATTATTCAAATACCTTATCAAATTGCATGATTTGATTTTAGTACAAATAGATGATATAATCTTGGTTTCCATATCTTTCATTTGATTGATTGATTCTCCATGCCTAATAATTTATTTCTTCATATAACAAATGCATCGACTAATTAATTTATTGGCTAATTAATTAGTTTCCTTCCAAAATATCCTTCCACATACAAGCCAAATTAATTGATTGATTGAATCAATTAGTCAATTTCTTTCCTCCTCAACAAATATTTGAATCATCCAATTTTAACAGATGACCGAGTTAAAGAACATTGAAGCAGTTTGGCCATTTCACTTGTTAATTATTCACTTCTTGACATACTTGAATGGCATTGTCTATGTATGTATATAGTAGGAGAACAGAGCCAAAATATGTAAGCAAATCAACAAGGGTAATTGGTATGTACGTTATTAGCCGGATGATCTTTTGGATAAAATTATATTGTTTAATAATTCTTCCGGTGGTTTAGTGAAGAGTATTAGAATCTATCCGCACTTAAACAGTCTGTAATACTTAAATTAGAATTAAAATTGATTTGACAAACATACCGCGAATATCCACTTCGACCAGCAATGCAAACTTAAGTAAATGTATAATAGAAAACAGGAAAGCCATTTGCTGACGTGGACACTCCGAATTTACTCCGTCTTGTAATATGTCTCCATCTACGAACTCTTTCGCTTTTCCCTACCTTCCTTTTAACCGCTCCCCCACCCCATGCACATGTTCTTTCCTTTTTTACCCTCCCGCCATTTCTCTTCTCCTCTCTTGCTTTTATATCCGTCCTCCAGTTCAATTGCTGCTTTTACATCCCTCTTCTCACCTTAACCTTCCCCTCTACCTCTTCTCCGCCAACATCACCCTCCTACTCACCTACGTCTTCTTCTTATGCTCCTCCAGCCGATCCGCCTATCCAACATGAACGTCAAACTGCCGCATTCTTGGTTTTAGGTGAGTTCGTTAGCCTCCTTTTCCATTCCTATACATTCATTTTTATCTAATTTTTCGACTGTCATGCGCTCCCTGTAATCTTCTACCTGACTATACTACTACTTCACTTCATTTATCTATTTTCCTTTCTCCCACCGACAACATTACTTTTTTGCACAGAACCTGTTTGACTCTTTGCTTTCCTCCATTTCCTACCAACATATACGTTTTCATAATATGATAGTACTCATACAAATTACTTGTCATCAATTCCACAATTTGATGTTTAAAAAAATGCATGTGCATCCATTAGTCTGTCAGGTTTATCCTGCTCATGGTATTTTGTTATCTGTATTGTTAACAAAGCTCCAGTTTAATGTTCGCCCACCTCCTGTTTTCACACGCACCAATTTTCCCCTGCTGTGATATGGTCAATTCTTTTGGCCTTCACTATTCCTTCTCATTTTTTTCTCTGTTCGAAAGACATATTCATATAATTAGTTTTGCATTTATTAACTGCTTTAATTTCCTAATGTTGTGCCTACATTAATTCCTTACCGTAATTTATGGTTGTAAATACCTATGACTCTATAGGCACACTAATGATAATATAGTAATTTAACAGTGCGTTTAATTTGTTGCCACATTTGTCTCTGCCAATTCATTTGCTGCTCCTCACATAAATGAGCAATCTGTTTCTTCTAGTAGGCTGTAATACCAAATAATAGTTGTTGCTTATACTACAATGTAGACAACATAGCATCTTATATGACTTTTTCTGTTGATGAATTTACATACCAATGCCTAACTGCCATGACCAATGTTTCCTAATTTACACAAATTTTTCTATCCACCAAAATCCAAAGTTATTGTATAAATTTTTTAAAAAATTGTATGCGTAGCTGTTTTGGCTATGAAGAACCATACATTTTTTGTCCACTATTTATACCTTAACGTTGGTTGACTGGACACAGATTTTTAATTTGGATAGCAATTGTTCTTTCTTTCTGTCCACAAACTTAAACATTACCAATGACAGAGAGAATGATTTCTCATATGAACGATGACAACCGTCGTCGATTGGTAATTAAACCTACACCCTTTTACTAGTTATAAAACACAGTAATAGCTTCTCTTATCATCGATTAATGACAAAGTTTACTGAAACCAACAACATAAGTTGGATCTAAATATTGTTTTTGAATAAATTATTGTATGAATTGATTGTTTTTTCTATTAGTATTCAAAATATGTGTAACGAACGGTCTTTCCGATCTCGGAATGTCGATCCTAATATATCCATTGTATTCACATGTCGAGCACTCAAATGCTGGAAAGACAGAACGTCAGGATAAAAAAAATAAGAAACAAAACAAGAAAAAATAACACAATATCTGAATCTCACATGCGAAAAAATAATACGTAATATCTCAGACTGATCTTTACAAAAAAGAAAACTTTAATGTACATATTATGCTTGATATTTTTTAGTACTAGGTACTTGCTACTCTAGTTTATTTGCTGATTTTGTAAAACATACCATGTTGAAAGTATGCAGATACATATGCTGCTTATCACATATCACTTAAATTAAACTTGCTTGGTACATATATACAACTTTTATACAAAACTACAGACCTATGTAAATGTTATACGTCTAGTATACCAAAACAGAGAATAATCAAATATAAACTCGTCGCACAAGTTTATAACCCAGATTTACACTACACTGGAATTCTATATTAATTATTATAACAATATTAATGTTGTAAATGAATTACAACAACAGCGTTATACTATTTTGAATAAATAGTACAACAAAATTTAAAGGATAGAATGTAGAATATTGTATATAAATATACTAACAGACTAGAATTCTAACCCGATGATGTCTGAGGCTCGTCGTAATGATTTCCTTAAGAATTTTATGTCAAAATTCCTCCAGGATACAACAGACGTATTCTGCTCGAGATTGTAGTGAGTATGTCACTCTGTGATCAGTTTTCGGATTTAAAATTGGTTGGGAAAGTGATCAGTTTTCCTTTCTATTTATAGTTGGTCCGTATCTCTTCCGAACGGTCGTGTCTGTACCCGTTCGCTCAAACAGTCGCGTCTGTACCTCTTCGTACAGTCACATCTGTTTTTATGCTATCGCTGCTCTTTAACGGGTCGCACCCGCTCATGCCGCATCCATTCGCCCGCGTCTGCTTCAGTCGGGTCGCGCCTCCTCAGTCCAAAACCCGCGTCCGTCTTCACCCGCCCGCTTCTCTTCAAATTCCAGGCCCAGCCCAGTTTTCAGCCGAAGTCCAAAACTGTTAAACAATAGCCTAGTAAAAAGAATGGTATTTAAGACCCGTACCCGGCCCGGTTCGGTCGGACGGCGGCGGCGCGCGTGTGGTGGAGATGCATAATCTCCCTCCTCACAACGAAGCATACATTTGGGAGCCCCAGGCCCCCAACCTCCTCTTGAGAAAGGCATATATAAACCAATATATCTCTCAACAATTTGGCGATGTGGGACTTTGTATATTTCCATTCATTCTACCTTTAGGAATTCCAATAATCCCCCGCATGAATGATAATATACATATCCCCCACACAAAGCGAAATATCACAAAGTACATATGGAATAATGCTTTATCGTGGATAAGTAGATATTTCACTTTGAACTTTCCCTAGTTAAAACTTATCGGATCTACTTGGCTAATCGGTGAATTATTTCATCTTGAACCGTCAGCCTTTATTGTATACCCAGACAATAAGCTTTACGAAGCATTGATTCCCTTCTCATCCAATCTCTTGGTTGTGTTCATTTTGGTCCTGAACATATTTTGGTTCTACGAGTGTTATAGAGAATTTAAGCCTTTAATATTCTCATAGAGCCGACCCAGCTCACACTAACATAGGTGATCGCAACCATTAAGAGTATCCTACATATACCCCACTTGTTATTTCCAAGATATGGTCATCATTAAAAAACATAGTTTTAACCTTTAAATACTTCTGTAAGCATGCATTTATATTGTGCACCATAGGAATGGAGTTGGACTATGTCCACGCAAATGCATTACGTCTTGAGTTATTCAGAACTGGTTTGCCTATTGATCCTAGTCCGTGGGATCTCCAATCGCTAGGATAGGTTTCCGTATAAGATAACTCTTGGTGGTTTAGGCTTTTAAACCCATTCCCCTCGGTGCGCAGTCAATTTTCTCTCTTGATAAACCTTTAGTAATTGGATCCGCTAGGTTATCATTTGTTCTCACATAATCTATGGAAATAGTTTCATTTGAGAGTAACTGCCTAACTGTGTTATGGTGTCGACGAATATGTCGTGACTTCCCATTATACACAAAGTTGTGCGCTCTGCTTAGCGCAGCTTGGTTATCACAGTGTATGCATATGGCCGGTACAGGTTTAGGTCAAAATGGAATATCTTCTAAAAAGTGACGAAGCCATTCTGCTTCTTCGCCTGCTTTATCTAAAGCGATGAATTCCGATTCCATAGTGGATCGAGCTATGCATGTTTGTTTAGTAGATTTCCATAACACTGCTGCCCCTGCTAAGGTAAAGACATAACCACCCGTTGATTTTGATTCCTCTGAATCAGCAATCCAATTTGCATCACTATATCCTTCTAAGACGGCAGGATATTTTCCATAATGTAAGGAATAATTTGTGGTATTTTTTAAATATCCAAGCACTCTCATTAGTGCTTTCCAGTGTTCCTTTCCTGGATTGCTTGTATACCTGCTCAGTCGACTTACTGCATAAGCTATATCTGGTCTTGTGCAATTCATGAGGTACATGAGACATCCTATTACACGAGAGTATTCCAGTTGCATTACACTTTCATTAGTGTTTTTATGCCAAGTTTGACTTTCTTGGGAGGCGGAACTGAAACTTTTGCCAAGCACCCCCACACTTTGAGGTATTTAAAACTTGGTTTGTGTCCTTTCCATATCTCATATGGAATTGTTCCTGTTTTATTGTGAGGGACTTTGTTTAATATGTGATTAGACATATTTAAGGCTTTCCCCCACAAGTTCGTCGGTAGACCAGAGGTTAAAAGCATGGCATTAAACATGTCTTTTAACGTTTTGTTCTTCCTCTCGGCTACACCATTTTGTTGTGGTGAATATGGAGCTGTTGTTTGATGAATTATACCATTTTCGGCACAGAACTGTTCAAATGGTGATTCATATTCTCCACCTCGATCAGATCACAATATCTTGATCTTTTTATTTAACTGATTTTCTACCTCAGCCTTGTACTTTATAAATGATGTAATTGCTTCATCTTTACTATTCAAAAGATATACATAGCAATATCTCGTATAACCGTCAATAAACGTAATAAAGTACTTTTTCCCACCTCTTGTAAGTAACGATTTAAAATCTCATAAATCTGTATTAACCAAACCTAGTGGTTCGATGCTTCTATCAGCAGATTGAAATGGTTTTTAACCATATTTGCTTCTACACAAGTCTCACATTTGTAGTTTTTATCTACTTGGAATTTCAGAATTAATCCCAAGTTTGATAGTTCTACTGTTGCCATCTCTGTTTTAGTGTTTGAAATAAAATTCTTAAGATGTTATACGTCTAGTATACCAAAACAGAGAATAATCAAATATAAACTCGTCGCACAAGTTTATAACTCAGATTTCCAGTACACTGGAATTCTGTATTAATTATTATAACAATATTAATGTTGTAAATGAATTACAACAACAGCGTTATACTATTTTGAATAAATAGTACAACAAAATTTAAAGGATAGAATGTAGAATATTGTATATAAATATACTAACAGACTAGAATTCTAACCCGATGATGTCTGAGGCTCGTCGTAACGATTTCCTTAAGAATTTTATGTCAAAATTCCCCCAAGATACAACAGACGTATTCTGCTCGAGATTGTAGTGAGTATGTCACTCTGTGATCAGTTTTCGGATTTAAAATTGGTTGGGAAAGTGATCAGTTTTCCTTTCTATTTATAGTTGGTCCGTATCTCTTCCGAACGGTCGTGTCTGTACTCGTTCGCTCAAACAGTCGCGTCTGTACCTCTTCGTACAGTCACATCTGTTTTTATGCTATCGCTGCTCTTTAACGGGTCGCACCTGCTCATGCCGCATCCATTCGCCTGCGTCTGCTTCAGTCGGGTCGCGCCTCCTCAGTCCAAAACCCGCGTCCGTCTTCACCCGCCCGCTTCTCTTCAAATTCCAGAGCCCGGCCTGACCCGGTTCGGTCGGACGGACGGCGGCGGCGCGCGCGCGTGTGGTGGAGATGCATGATCTCCCTCCTCACAACGAAGCATACATTTGGGAGCCCCAGGCCCCCAACCTCCTCTTGAGAAAGGCATATATAAACCAATATATCTCTCAACAATTTGGCGATGTGGGACTTTGTATATTTCCATTCATTCTACCTTTAGGAATTCCAACAGTAAAAACCAAAAAGAGTTGTATAGCATGATTTTCTTTACTCTGGTTTCACTTTGAAAATTTAGCTCCGGACACTTTTTTCCCCCTGTTTTATCTTGTTGGTTATTGTTGTCTGTTATTTGTTTTTTTTAAAGATAAGGAAAATGGTTCGTTAAACTGAATGCAACTGAAGTTTTGTATATTCTTTCGTGGCATTGTGATGTCAAAATAGTTTTTCTTTCTTTCCTTTAAAAAAAATGTTTTTGAATGCAAAACTAAAATAAATCAGTAAGTGATGGACATTTTAGGACTAATAATGAATATAATTATGCTACATGCTTAGATAAACCATTTATACCAACTGTTGACTGCTGCATTGATTTGATTAGTGAATCGTATTATATACTGACATACCAATGTTGTCATTTGATAATTTGAATTTTTTTAATTGTGCGTGCAAGTCACCTCCTTGTCCAGTCTAGAATTTCATTCAGCGTGATATATTAGTTTAGTGTATAAATTAAATAATAATATTTTCAGTAACCTCCTCCGAATTTCGAAGAACTCACTGGTTTTGATGCATCCTGCCAATTTGATTTTGTAATGAAAAGAAATGAAGCATAATTTATTGAATATATGTTGGTGATATAATCTGTGATATTTGATACAAACTGTGAAAATGAAAACGTTACAGAGTTTTTTACAATAGCCTGAAATATATACTGTTTTATATGCTAGTGGGCTGACTAAGCCCATAGCCCAATACTCTATAAACTGAAGACTGCTTTATAATCCTTTGATCTGAATTTGAACGACTAAGATTAGAGACATGAAACAATATCTCTTTCATATATTCTTCAGGTCGGCATTTACTGATACATTTCATTTCTCTCCCTCAAACCCTACCTTGTCTAGGGTTTGCTGCGATTTGCTTCTTCAATCTCGATTGCTCAAATTATATGATCTTTTCATGAAGATTTCCTCATAACATTAAGTGTAGAGATGAGATCTGAAGAGATCCAGCTTCTTCAGTAAGATATGATGAAACTTGATATGTGATTCTCATATCGTAAACAAAGATTATGATTTTCGACTCTCTGCTCGATTATTATGCTTGATAACTCAAGAATCTTCTGAAAGATCTACATCTTAGTTGCTTTTCTGATGAAGAGCTAGTCAACAGATGTCAAAGTCTTCGACTTTGAGCTTCTTCCTGAACTAAGTGAAAGTCCTCATCTTTACCACTTTTCTGATTAATAACTTGTGAGTTGTTGTCAAAGCTTTCGACTTTGAGCCTCTGTCTGAACCAAGTGAAGTTTTTCTTCGACAGAGGTTTTGGCAGAATATCCGCGGTTTGGTAAGTACAAGGTATGTGGTTTACGCTTAATTTTCCTTTGCTTACCTGCTCTCACTACGCCATACCTATTGCAACGAAAATACAAGATGTTGCTAGCTACAATGTAACGATAGCCATGCTGATTTTTGTCTATTACAACATTAGCTTCAGGATGTTAGCATAGATATCAACACTATGTTGCAGTAGCTATAGACTTATAAAAATATTATAAAAAATGAGTGCGGGCTGGAAAAAAAGCGGGCTGAAATAATTTTTAACGCGGGAAGCAAAAACAAAGCGGCAAAAGTTAACAAAATATTGAAGGGTTTTACTCAAACACTTAACAAAATACGTACTTCGCCGCTCAACCTCTCAAACACTCAAAACACTTTGCGATTTCAATTAGGGCTAAAAGTTCTAAGTTTACAAGCTTAATTGGGGTTCGATTAGGGCAAGTTCGAGTTCAAGTTCAATTAGGGCTTCGGTGTTTCAATTAGGTCTTCAATTGGGGTTCGTTTGTGTTTCGAATTTCAGTTAAGGCTTTGATTTAATCTGCTGCTTAAGGTATCACTCTATGTATATTTCAAGTTTTTCCTGATTTGATTGTTGTGTTGCCTAATTTACTGATTTACTTGTGAGTTCAGGTGTAATCATATTCCTGATTTTATTATTGTGTTTGTCTTTGTATGTTATTTGTGTGTAAATTAGTGATGAACGACGAGGAAAAAATATGGGCAGAACTTCCTAAGTTCAGTGAAGGATATATCAGTGGAGTGAAACATTTTATTCAAAATACTTTTTCTAGATTCGCGGTAGGTGATGAAATTACATGCCCTTGCAAAAAGTGTCATAATCGCAAGTGGCATCGTCAAGAGGTAGTCTACGACCATCTGATTTGGAATGGTCCATCTGAATTGTACGTGAAATGGATTTGTGAGGTTTCCCGTCTAGATCCTGAAAGGAGCGATAACGATATGGATCGTGAAGCGGGAATAAATTTTGGAGATAATCTCGATGAGATGTTGCATCGTACTTGTGGAAATATGTAGAACAATGAAGGTGGATCTTCTGATGAAGCAAATGGAGTAGATGTCGATGCTAGAAAATTTCATCATCGTGTTGAAGAGAGAAAGTAGCCATTATATCCCGGGTGTACTAAATTTTCGCGATTAAGTTTCATCGTCACGCTTTATTCTTTAAAATGCCTACATGGAATCACCGAGTCTGCATTTACCGATTTATTAGAGTTGCTAAAAGAAGCTTTTCCACAAGCCCACATCCCTTTATCTTTCAATGCTACCAAAAATATCATTAAAGATTTAGGCCTCGATTACCAAAGAATACATGCATGTCCAAATGACTGCATGTTATATTGGGCAGAAAATGAAAAGGAAAATAACTGCAAAACTTGTGGTTTTTCAAGGTGGGCTATACCGGAAAAGAAAGCGGGTGTTGACAATGATCCGAAGCAGCGGATTCACAAAGTACCAGCAAAAGTGATACGTTATTTTCCACTAAAACCAAGGCTGCAAAGGATATTCATGTCCAAGGAGTATGCAGAACTTATGATATGGCGTGCAGTGGGAGGAAAAAATGATGGCAGACTTCGACATCCAGCTGATGGCGAGGTTTGGGAGACGATGGATGCCAAATATCCTCATTTTTCATCTGAAAATAGAAATATCAGGTTAGGAGTAGCAGCTGATGGATTCAGTCCTTTTCGTACAATGACTACAGCTCACAGCACATGGCTAATCATATTGGTAAATTATAACCTTCCACCTTGGTTATGCATGAAGCCAGAAAATTTGATACTTTCAACCCTTATCCTTGGTCCACAGTCTTCTAAGAATAGCATTGATGTCTTCATGTAGCCTCTTATCGCAGAATTGAAAGAATTATGAGGTCTTGGAATACAAACTTATGATGCCTTAACTGGTGCTAATTTCACGTTACGTGCAAGCGTGTTATGGACGATCAGCGACTTTCCGGGCTATGCAATGTTATCCGGCTGGAGCACAAAGGGTTATTTAGCTTGTCCCGTATGCCATTTCGAGACTTCTTCATCTTACTTGAAACATAGTAAAAAAATGTGCTACATGAATCATAGGAAATTTTTAGATCCGGAACACAAGTGGAGGTTTGATAAGAAAAGGTTCAATGGTGAAATTGAAATGGGAACATCTCCGGGAATTTTATCCGGGACATACATTGAAGAATTGTTGGCTGGTTATGAAAATATTTTTGGGCAGAAAGAGGTCAACAAGCATAAAAATGAATCCCCTTTTAAAAAGAAGTCAATATTTTTTAATTTACCATATTGGAGTCACAATGTATGTCGACATAACCTTGATGTTATGCACATAGAGAAAAACATTTGTGATAACATACTTGGTACTTTACTAAATATTGATGGGAAGTCGAAAGACCATTTAAGTGCTCGGTATGATTTACAAGAGATAGGCATCAGGGAGGTCCTTCATCCGGTTCTATCAGCTGATGGGAATTACCTTAAGATCAGGGCTGCCATATTTGCAATGGCGAACAAGGAGAAAGAAATATTTTGTTCGGTGTTGGAGAATGCTAAACTGCCTTATGGTTGTGCAGCTAATATCAGCCGGTATGTAAACAAGAAAGAGAGGAAAATTGCAGGGTATAAGAGCCACGATGCTCATTTTCTTCTCCACTACTTGCTGCAATTTGCTGTGAAGAAATCTGTAAAACCTGAAGTTGCATTACCTATGATAAGATTATGTGCATTTCTAAGAAGTCTTTGGAGTAAAATTATCAATTTGGCTGATCTCAAGAGGCTTCAAAAGGAAATTGTGGAAATTCTTTGTCAATTTAAGATGATATTCCCAAATGCTTTCTTCGATATAATGGTACACTTGCTAGTTCATTTATGCAAGGAAATTGAATATGGTGGATCTGCACATCTTCGTTGTATGTTTCCTATTGAGCGTTATCTTTGTAAACTAAAATCATATGTTCGCAACAAAAGTAAACCTGAGGCGTCCATTGCTGAAGGTTATCTTGCAGAAGAATGTTTGATATTCTGTTCAAGGTTCTTAGGTGGCGATGGAGCAGGAAAAATGAAATTTGAAACATGTCCACAGAATCTGGAATATCCTATTGGCACAAGAAGAAACAAAGATGGAAAAGGTATTCATCTTAAAGATTCTCAATGGACGGCATGTCACCGTTACATTCTATTCAATTGTGGTAACAAGGAAATAGAGAGTTTACTTGAGTAAGTTTTTAAGTTTTATTTTTATTTTAGTAATTATTGAAAAATTAGAAAATTTGTTTCTATCTTTTATTAACCAGGTCTTTATTCTAGGGAACATCGAGCTTTAACTGATGGTCATGCATTATCAAAAAAATATAAAAGAGAGAGAGAACACAGTGAAGAATTTTGGAAGTGGTTAAAGGAAGAGGTTGGGAAAAAGGAGGACATTTCAAAAGAAGTACAACTGCTTGCAATGGGCCCTCTTCCAACAGCTAAGAGGTTTACTGGATATGTTATCAATGGATACAGATTTTATACAAGGTTCAAAGATGCCAAATGTACAACACAAAACAGTGGTGTATTTTTGACAGCCTTGACTACTAGCTTTGCAAGTTCGAAAGATCAAAATCCATTGGTTGGTGAAGTTAATTACTATGGATCAATTGAGGAAATATTAGAACTAGATTATTGGGGAGAATTTAGTGTGGTTTTATTTAAGTGTTGGTACCAAGAAGAGAAAGATTTATATGGGCTGACTCGTGTCAATTATAATCGATTATGCCAGAAATCTGATCCTTATGTTATGGCTTCACAAGTACAACAGGTGTTTTATATAGAAGATCCAATTGATAAGATGTGCCACAATGTTATCAAGAAATTGCCGAGTGACTGGTGTGAAATCGAAAGCGAAGATGCAAATGAAGTTTTGAATGATATCCAACCTGCTTATGGAATGGGAAATCAAGATTTTGATGTTCGTTGGTGTAGAGATGATGTCCCAATAAGACGAATCCGCCTTCCACCTAGCAGAGTGAAAGAAAATGCTTCTTAATTTCTGTGTATCACTATCATATTTAATTAAGTAACTAATGTACCAAATTTAAGTAAGAAAATGTTGTTTCTGCCTTGATTAAATGTTGTAACTGATGTATATATTTGTGGCTTTTTTTGTCTCTTTTTTAGTGTTTCTGCCTTTTTTTACATTTTAGTGAAGTGACTGTTTTATTTTATAATGCAGTTGGTTTATTTTAATTTGTAATTATGTCATTCTAATGTTAATTCCTTCATTTTGTGTAGGATGGAGGCAAATCTTAAATTCCATCACAAGGGAAAATTTGAGAAGAATGGATATGTTGGTGGAGAAGAGACTTCTGTCATGGACGTTGATCTGGATATGTTTTCTTACACAATACTGATGGAGTATGTCAGGGATGAGCTAAAGTACACTGAAATTGGAGGAGTATATTCATGGAAAGGTCCAATGAGTAGGTGGAAATTGGTGACCAGTGATGCAGATCTGTGGGAATTGATGCAAATAAAAAATAATGGTGATTACATTGATTTCTATGTCGACACCGTGGTCGATGATAAAATTGAGCCAATGAAACAAATGTAGCCACATGTCATCGTACGCCCAAGGAAGAATCTGCTGTCTCCAGGTATAAAAATATCTTCTCATTTGTACTATTTTGATGAATTTGGTCATAAGAAAACTAACGATGAAACAACCTATCTATGATTACTTTCAAATGAATTTAAACCACATCCGATTCGAAAATTCATAAATAAATCATATAGAAGCTCGTCCAAAGTAGGTGATAAAAACTGTAATAGTTAGCTTTTTGACTAGAAGAAGATAAAAATATCTTCTCATTTGTACTATTTTGATGAATTTGGTTCTCGCATGGCTGAATTTGTTTTCCATTTTGCTGCTTTTAGTGTACATAATTTTTTTGTGCATTTTTGTTTGAATATTAGGACTTGTTTGATTTTTAGTGCACTTAGTAGAATAATAAAGGAACTGGAATATTAGTGTACATGATCAAGTCTTAATTTCTTTAATTAAGTTTAAATAATTATGTTTATGACATGATAAACTTGACTTTTATGTCGTTGTATGTTTGCAGCTGCGAAATCACAGAAACGACAATGTCACCACTCACCATCTGCAACATGCAGCAAAAAACAAGAAGCAGACTGAAGTCTTTGCTCCGATTCGAAAGTCGGCATGGCTAAACAATCCACTTACTGACGAGACGCAGACTGATCAAGTCTTTAGTCCTAGAAAGTCAGCACGGCTAAACAATCCACTTACCAACGAGACACATACTGATCAAGTCTTTAGTCCTAGAAAGTTGGCACGGCGAAACAATCCACAAGTGAGCGAAGCTGTTGTGAGTCCACGCATGGACAGGAAAAAGGTGATCAGCAAGAAGTCAACTGGAGTCGGTAGGTCTACGAAGTTACCAGAGAAAAATCCAACTGAAGTCAGTAGTTCTACAAAGACACCAGAGAAGAAAAATCCAACTGAAGTCAGCGATGCAACTTTGAATATCAACTCAGCAAGTGTCAGGAGTAAATTGGATTTCTATAATCCTCCAGATGAAGAGGAAAATATGGATGAAAATGAGATTCTAGTAAGAAGACTACAATCTGATCTTCTAATATGATGTTCTACATATTTTGCTTATATTTACAATAATGTCTTGTTAAATTACTTTCAGGATGATGATCTACCACCTCCGCCACCTCCATCGCTTACAGAATACGAAAGGGAGAGAGCTAAACATGTGTCGCAGAAGAATAGTGTTTTTGAAGCTCTTGGGATGCCTACATTAGTTACTGGACTGATACATGAATTTGAAAAAAATAAAGGAAAATCAAAGATGCCAGCTGAAAGCGAAGATTATGCTCCAAAACAAGAGGAACCTAGTGAAGATGATACTTCAAAAAATCCAGTAAAGGTGCGTTATAGCTGAAGAGTTAATTTTATGTTGGTAATTATAGACTAGCTTCCTTATTTTTTTTATTTTATTGTTTTTGTGTGCGTATTTTAGAGAACCAAAAAGGTTACGATTACAAAGCCTCAGTCTGGACCAACAACTCGTTGACGGGCCATTGTTGAATCTGCAATTGATAAGAATGCAACTCCGAAGGCAAGGGAAAATCCAGTTCCTACACAAACTGTTGATCCACCATGTAGCGTTGAGTTACCACACAATGAAGGAATAGGAACAATGGCTGCTTATTTGGCTATGCGAGAACGCCAGAAGAATAACAGTAGTGGAAGTGGAAGTGCAAGGAAGAAGGCTGTTGTCAGAAATGTCTCGACAAATATTGAAAACGAAGAAGATGAAGTAGAAGAAGCTGAAGGTATTACCTAATTGAGTTCTGATTTTAATAGTTTAAGTTCTCATTTATGTTATGTCTAGCCTTCTCATTACTATTGTATGTACTTTGTAACAGTAGTGGGAGCTCCAAGAAGGTTCAGGGGAAAAACAAAGATGGATAAAGTTCATTCAAGGTCATATGACAAAAGAGTTCTAATCCAAATGAATCATCGGGGCCAACATGTTTCAGACGATGACCAAGTAATGTCTGAACTGAGTGCTTTCTTAGGAACACTGAAGAGGAGTGTTCCACTTACTTACAAGTCTTGGTTTGATGTTCCTTCAAGTTTGAAAGGCACGCTGTGGAACTATGTCAAGGTAATTTGCAAACTTAGCTGAATTTTACTTAAATATATGAAACTTGTCACAAAAGTAGCATGACTGTTCTTTTTAATGTTTGATTTGTATTTAAGCAACGGTATATTATTCCGGGTGAATGTGAATATTGGGTTTTGAAGTCAATTCGTGACTCTTGGAGGGGGTACAAGAGTCGTATTAAAAAGGCACATTATACGGCTTATGAAACTGATGAAGAGAGGCTTGAAAATGGGCCGGACGAAATTCCACTTGCGGATTTCAGAGTACTCTTGATGTATTGGGGAGATGAAAAAATTCAGGTATAATTTTAAGTTTTATCACAGAATTTTTTTTTCGTTTTTATTCATTCAAATCAGGCAGATAAACATCTTTATTTCATGTTTTTGTAGTCCAAGGCCCTTACAAATTGTGCAAGTCGAAAATTGTATACAGACACACACACTGCTAGTCCAAATTTTTTTCCCCAAATTTGGCATAAGATGGTATGTATTTTGCTTATTTTTATGGTTGGCTGGAGGTATGCATTTTATTTTATCTGAAATTCCTCTCCTTATTTAGCAAAGCGATATGTGTTCCAAAATAAAAATTAAAATAACTACATATATGTTCCAAAATAAAATATCACCTCACTCAAACAAATAAGCAAAATAAATATTAGTGATATGTGTTCTGTTTATGATATAGAAGTTTGTAACTAAAAGAATAACAAGCAGGCTATATAATCTGATCTGTCACATTAATCATCCAGCAAATGTTTTTATTTCAATTTTAATGTATTAATTTTTATTGTATCTGTTTATTATTTTTGCTTTTTCACATTAATTTACGACTCAATAGCTATTAATAACATTTGCTGAAAAAGTACATAAAATCTATAAAAATATAAATGAGCCTTTCTTTGCCCCCTTTGGCATAGAAAACTCAATTCTTCTTTTCCAAACCAGTGTCCGTCATGCTCATGCATTTGTACGCATTTGGTCAATATATGTCTGCAAGTTAGATGCATATTAAACATTAAATATGAGTCCAATCCATCTCTGTGGAAATTAAGTAATTTGTAAACTATTGGATACACTCTTAACTCTTAAGCATATGGATGTCAAGTTGATGCCTGTCTTTTGTCTGTTGTTTGTTGATGGCTTTACTGCCTTGCTAAGCTTAAATCGTTTTAGTATTATATATATGTTCATGGCTCATGGGTTAATCACGGGGTAAACTTAGTTTTGCATCAGAATCTAAGATGAATCATGGGATATTTGTTATCTTTGTGCTTACAGTTAATAATCTGAAAGCATAGACATATGGGATATTTACTATGCAAATTTTCCTTAGCTCAGCCTTGAATTTTGCAAAACTGATACATCACTTGATACTATGCTTGAAAAAGATCTGATATTGTTGCTACATATGTTGTGATTTTATACTTGTTGTTTCTTTATTTTTGCACTTGTAAGCTGCTTGAGAACTTACTGTTGCTCCATTTTTGCATCTGTGAGTTGCTCGAGACTTTTAGCTTGTGTGCACTTGTGGTTTCTGTTCTTCATTTGAACCGAGATTTGTTTTTATGTAAAGGCGATCATATTTACCTTAGTTTTGCTTTGACTTTGAGTATAATTTCTGAATTGATTAGTGATATATGTTCTGGAAAAATTGGTTTGATATCCTTTTGCTGTCTAACTTTTTCCATTTAATTTGTATCAGTCCAACGAATCAGATGGAGAACTTTTTGTTAAAACTCGCAAGCGGAAAGAAGGAAAGGTGTACAATACTGATACTTCAGTAATGAAGTATAGAATTGTAAGAATTTTATTTTCTCTTCAATCAGATGTCAAAAAATGCTTCATTTTGCGCATCGACATTTTTGTAGAATTAGATCCTGTTTTGTTGAAACCTATAGCAGGTTATTTTCTGAATCCATTTTAAAACTGTTAATAGATATTGCAAAACAATTCTTGTTTAAGAAACTTGTTTCAGAATTGTTAATTTTATTTAATGTCACATTTTGAAACTGCTTTATTTTGCAGGATAAGATTGAAAAAGCAATAGGTGAAGGAGGAAGTGATGGAGTTGTTCAGGAAATGATTTCTGATGGAAAGTCGCACGGTCCATCTTGGCTTATAGGACGGCACACAAAGTCTACAGAAGTTTCAAAATATGCCCCAACAACAAGCACATACATACAGGAGCTGGCAGCGAAGATAAGGGAAAATATAGCTGACGAAGTCGAAGCAAAGGTGAACAAGAAGGTCCAAAATGAATTTGATGCAAAGGTGAACCCAAAAGTTCGGGAGAACTTGACATGGGTGCTTAAGAAATTAGGCGAAGCAAACCCTGACATGCAAATTGATGTTGGGGATCTTTGTGCGACCGTCTGCAGTGATGGCATTGGAGGAACTGGAGGACCTAGAGGCACTGATGGCACTGATGGCACTAGAGGTTCACAAATATGAATGTACTGTTAATAAGTAGAATTTAGTATGTACTGGCTGTAACTATGAATACACTGGCTATGTTTTTAAGTATGTCTGTTATTTTGTACTTGACTAAGTAAAACTTGTGTTGTTGGTTATTCTGAAATGAAAAGTTCTTTGTTGCAGTGTAATGTTGCCATTAGATATGATATAATGTTGCAGTATAATGTTGCCATAGATATGATATAATGTTGCAGTAGTATAATGTTGCAGTACATTTCCAATTTAAATTGCAAAAGGTGTTGCCATAGATATGATATAATGTTGCAGTATGTGATGTTAAATGTGGTAATAAACTGGCAAAGTGTTGTCATTGGATGGTAAAAGTGTTACCATAGATTAATGAATATGGGCCCCCACAACAGGGTTCCGTAAAGGTGGGCCACAGAATTAGTGGGCCCCACAATGTGGGCCCACATGTTGGGGCACAGATTGTGGGGCCCACTTTTTAGTAAATTTGGTACCTGTGGCAACAGCAGAACCGATGTTGCCTTAGGGCCGCAAAGATGTTGCCTTTGACTCTAGAGCAACGCGGCAAAATGCATCACCGAGAAAGTGTTGCCTTTGCCCTTTTTTAGCCTACAGCAACATTTTTTGGCACTTCCTGCATCACTTCTTGGGTGTTGCAGTATGCAATCTATGGCGTAGTCGAACAAAATATAGATCCAGTTGGATATGCTTTGTTCTTGCATGAAGGATAGGATTGGCAGTTAGGTGTGTTGTGCTTAAATTATCACACCATATGATTGTTTTGTTCTCTGTCTTGATTTGCAACTCACTTAAGAGTGATTGTATCCACATAATCTCGGCTGTAGCATTAGCTACACTTCTGAACTCTGCCTCTGTGCTCGACCTTGACACAGTTGGTTGTTTTTTTGAACACCAAGAAACTAGATTCTGACCTAAGTAAATACAATAACCTGTAGTTGACCTTCTATCATCTGGGTCAGAGGCTCAGTCAGCATCAGCATACCCTGTAATGTTTATAACTTTGCTTGATTCTAAGGTTAGACCAAAGTTTAGAGTGCCTTTAAGATAACTTAAAGTCCTTTTTACTGCCTTCCAATGGATATCTGTTGGACTTTGCATGTATTGACTTGCCTTATTAACACTGTAAAAAATATCTGGTCTGGTAATTGTTGCATATTGAAGAGCACCAACTATGCTTATGTACTGACTGTCATTTTGAATAGTTTCACCTTTGTACTTGGACAAATGAACATTGCTTATCATTGGTGTAGAGATTGAATTGGCTTGATTCATTTTGGCTTTGTTCAGTATCTCTGTGATATACTTTTTCTGATTTAGTTGAACAATTGTATCAGATATCTTTTTGACTTATATGCCCAAGAAGTAATTCAGATCCCCAAGATCCTTGATTGTAAATATTTGATTTAGATGCTTTGTAAGATTATTGATCTCCGGCTTGCTGTTACCTGTAATAATGAAATCATAAACATATATTAGTACATACATTATTATGTTACTGTTGAATTTAGTAAATAATGAGTTGTCAGATTTTGTTGGATGATATCCCAATCCGATCATTGTATCCTTTAGCTTTTCGAACCACACTCTTGGTGCTTGCTTTAATCCATATATTGCTTTATGTAGTTTGCATACATAGTCTTCTTTTCCTTTCTGTCTGAAGCCATGTGGCTGTTCCATATATACCTCTTCCTACAAAACACCATTCAAAAATGCATTGTTAACATCTAATTGCTTGATGCTCCAATTTCTGCATAAGGCAATTGTAATAACAATTCTGATAGTAGTAGGTTTCACAACAGGAGAAAAAGTCTCATGAAAATCAAAACCATGCTGTTGTGAATAACCTTTAGCTACTAGTCTTGCCTTATGCTTAGAAATTTAACCATCAGCATTTCTTTTTAACTTATAAGTCCACTTGCAGCCTATAATATTTATATTTTTTGGCTTGGGAACAAGATTCCAAGTCTTATTCCTCATTAGTGCCTCATATTCATTGAGCATAGCTGTTTTCCAGTTTTTGTTTTGCATGGCTTGATCATGTGAGCTTGGTTCTACTGTATCTAGAACTGCATTGAAAACTTTTGGTTTGAATATACCACTTTTTGATCTTGTAATCATGTGATGCCTGGTATTATCTGGTCTTTGCTGATGACTGGTCCTCTCTATTTCTGATTGAATATCAGCATCATTGATTTGTGAATTGACTTGAGTTTGATGTGATGTAAGTTATGCACTTGCCCCTTGTTGAGATGATTGATCAGGTACAGGCACTGATTCAGTTTGAGTGTCATCTGATTCATGTCTGAACTCATGACTTTGGAAGTCAGGATGGCTTGCTTCCTGTCTCTTACTCTGATAAGCAGTTTCTTTCTGAGGCTATATTACTACAAGTGGTGGACATGATATTGGTGGTAATGACTCTTTTGTACTATACACTTTACATGTGGTTTTGATATTCTCTTCTCTAAAAGGAAAAATCTTTTCATTGAATACAACATGTCTAGAGATAAAAAGTTTTCCATTACTATCTAGGCATTTGTATCCCTTTTTATTCGATGCATATCCTAAGAATGTACATGGTGATGACCTAAAATTTAATTTACGAGCATTATAGGGTCTGATGTACGGAAAGCATAAACACCCAAACACCTTAAGACTTGGATAATCTTGGTTAATATTAAACAACACTTCAATAGGACATTTTAAATTTAAAACTTTTGATGGCAGTCTATTAATCAAGTAGACTGCAGTAGCAAAAGCATCAGGCCAAAATTTTAATGGCATAGATGCTTGTGCTAATAAAGTAAGCTCAGTTTCAACAATTTGTCTGTGTCTCCTTTCAATGAGACCATTCTGTTCAGATGTATAGGGACAAGTTGTTCTGTGATTAATCCCCCTATTTTGAAAGAACTCCCTTAAAGGAAGGTACTTTGTTCCACCATCAGATTGAAAGTCTTTGACCTTGCAGTTAGTTTGATTTTCTACAAGCGCTATGAATTGTAAAACTGCATTATGAGTTTCAGATTTTGACTTTAAGAAATATATCCACAGATGTCTAGAATAAGCATCAACAAAAGAGATATACTACTTATATCCATAATCTGTGTGTATTGGGGCAGGACCCCATAGGTCAGTAGCTACCAATTCAAGTGGTTTGTTGTATTGAGTTTTTGAGTCTATGAATGGTACCTTATGACTCTTGCCCATTTGACAATATGTGCATATGTATGGCAATGATATATTATCAACAGAAATATTACTCTTATTCAATACATGCTTAACAATTGTGAAATTTGGATGTCCAAGTTTACAATGCCATTTATCAAATGTCTCACTAGTTTCATACTGTTTGACTTCTGAGTTATTACACCAATTTCTTTTAAAGCCTGATTTTCTTGAATTATCCACACTGAACTTGTACAGCCCCCTACACTGTTTACCCTGCAAAAGTATTTCCTTAGTTAGGATATCCTTAACTAAACAGTGATGAGGGTAAAATTCAAAATAGACATTGTTATCTCTTGCAAATTGAGACACACTTAGTAAGTTCTTTTTGTTAAGTGGTACCCTCAACAGATTATTAAGATACAGTTGTCTTTTACCCATGATATAAGACCTACCAGTGTGTGTAATTGCAACTGATTTGCCATTACCCATATGTATTGTATTCATACCTTTGTACTCCTTATTTCCAAGATTGAGATTAGTCAAATTGTTGGTGATATGATTGGTTGCTCCTGAATCAGGATACCAGTCTTCATCCTGAACATGTTCTGCTCTTGCTATTTCAGTTTGTGATGTTTTCATATCTGATGAATTGCTTGTATCTTATTGCATGTGTGCCATATTGACACCGTGATTTGAGTTTCTTTAATTATTAGACCCTTGACCTGGAACATAATTAAGATTCAGTCTGAAGTAGCATTTCGCTACTGTGTGACCGAGTTTTTCACAAATCTGGCATTTAGGTCCATTATTGTTGTTCCATCTGCCCTTTCCTCTTGATCTGTTTGAGTATGCTCCTCTTTGTGTGGACTGATCACTTTTATTGTTGTTCTGGCCTTTGCTCTTATAATTTGAAGCAAAATTGGCAGATAGGTCAGACTCTTGTGGTTTCTTTATATCTATTCTTGCCTCATGTGACAACAAAATAGAATGCACATCATCTATTGATGGTAAATTCCTTTGAGATGTTATAATAGCCACAACAGCTTCATATTCATCACTTAGACCATTTAGTATAGTCATGATTTGCTCTGAATCAGAGACCTTCTGATTAGCTGCTTCTAATGTATCACATATAGACTTAATCTTGAATAGATACTCTCTCATACTGTGATTATTTTTCTTGATATTGTGAAGCTGTCTTTTATGAAACAATACCTTTGCTGCTGATTGTGAGTTAAAAACCTTTTCAATAGTTGACCATATATCACTTGCAGTTTTGCAACCTATAACATGTGTTAACAAGTTTGCATTGATTGAGGATAACAGCCATGAACATATAAGTCTGTCTTGTCTGTGATGTTGAACATAATCTTCATTTCTAACGGTCTTGTTTTCTTGATCAGTGACACATTTTGGAGGAATTGGAAGGGTTCCAAGAATAAATCCTTCAAGACCATATCCTTGAATGGCTGTCTCCACTTTCAATTTCCACAAAAGATAATTATCATCATTCAGATGTACTGTAATTAGTTGACTTTAGGGATTAATTACAGTCTTGACGAGTTTCTCCACATTGTTGGTGATATGCTGGGATTCACTTCCACTGATTGGGGTTTCTGAATGTTCTTCAGACATGATGATTACTGAAATTCTCCAAAGACAGAAAGAGAGGGCAGAGGCAGTATCTTCTTGATAGAGAACAGAATCAAGAATTAGAGACTGATTGCAAACAGGTTTGTTGCACCCAAAAGATCTCAAATGATGAACCTTCTCTGATGAGTTCTTTTATGGAATGGCACTTTCTTGGATTTGTGTTGATGTTTTCTGAATTCCTGACACTGATTTGTTTGATTTTTGATACTGTTTCAAAACTTTGATTCACTGATGAATATTATTGCAGCCAAATAATCGGAACTAGCGAGGCAGTGATATTTATTGGTTGAATCTTCTTCTCAAGTGATGAAATCTAATCTGATGAGGAGAAAACAAAATTTATTCTGGTGATGATTTTCTTTCTTTGCTTTTCTGAATAGTCTTCTTGATGCTGTTAAGCATATTTTAGCTCTGATACCATATTTGATTTTGTAATGAAAAGAAATGAAGCAGAATTTATTGAATATATGTTGGTGATACAATCTGTGATATTTGATACAAACTGAGAGAATGAAAACGTTACAGAGCTTTTTACAATAGCTTGAAATATATACTGTTTTATATGCTAGTGGGTTGACTAAGCCCATAGCCCAATACTCTATAAACTGAAGACTGCTTTATAATCCTTTGATCTGAATTTGAATGACTGAGATTAGAGACATGAAATAATATCTCCTTCATATATTTTTCAGGTCAGCATTTACTGATAAATTTCATTTCTGCCCAATCATTAAGTAATCAAAGCGCACCCTCTTAAAATTGTATTAAAGGTGCACGGCTGTTTATCACCGTGCGATAGTGGACGACCATTGAAAATCAAGGGCACGCGGTCATTTACGGTCAAATGAAAATTTTGAATTTGGCATCATATAACAAAATTTGAAATCTGTTAAGATTTTCTTGTCAAATAAAAGAATAATTTTGGATTTAGATGTCAATAGCAACACGTTTGGTTAGTGTCTATCTTAATTCTCCAAAAACTCACAAAAGGCATTAAATCAAACACCTTACGTTCACCCACCATGTCAGCATAATATTGTGGAACACATATGAGGAAGATAAGATAAAAGATATTCAAGTTACCAGATGATTGTCTGAATGCTTAGAATGAATGCACATGCACATATGCATAGGTGTTTATGTGTATGGGACAAAACTGAAAATAAGCAACAACTTTTTGTTTCAATTCTATGGTTATCTAAACAGTGTTTCGATGAGTTGGCGAATGTATAATTTATCTTTAATGATGTAACAACCATAGTATGAAAACCATGGTTATGAAGATGAAGAGTTGCTGTGTACAGGCAGAGGAAGAATATAAAATCAGGCACTGTTCAGCAGAATTGACCAGGAGATCATCGAAGAGGGAGGATGGAGATGGCAGGCAAGTGTCAGAGGCTGGAAAGATTGAATCTATGGCCTGTGGAGAGAGATAAATACATGTATCGGTGTGTGAATACCCGTGCATGTGCACAACTGATACATGCGTGATATTAGTTTTGTTGTAGTCGAAAGGGGTGCAGATGTCATTGTTTATGGTGTATAATTGTTTGGGCCATGAATCTTTGTATCTAGGCTTGTATGGATGTAGTATGGATGAGTCATGTATGTTGTTGCCTGGGTATATAAATATATGAATATGTATGAACATAGGAGTGTAAAGAAATCTAAATGCAAATTATCTCTTTCATTTCCAGTTCTCCATGTATTAGCTGTTAATTGCAATTTAATATCAGTTCATTTCCTCTTTTGATAATTCTTATTAGTTAGATCTTAATTCTAGTATCAATTTATATCTTATTCTTTTTTTAGCCATTACAATTTTCTGTTATTGTCATTCTACCTTTATACTAATTCAGTTCTTTTGTTTCTCTTATTTGCTGTTACCATTTCTTGTTAATATACTTCTTCACTTGTTCATTATCTGTTCTTGTTTCTTTCCAGTAGCATTAATATCTCAGTTCTTTAATTTCTTTCAATTTGATTAGTTACCTGTAGTTTGCAAGTTTCCATTTCATGTTGATAAGTCTTGCAATTTCAATTTCTGTTCTATATTACTGTTAATCCCTTTTTGTTAATTCTTGCAATTTTCCTCTTTGTTCAATTATTTGTTAGATGCAAATTCCTGTACATGTTCATCTTGCATTTTGTACATGTTAAATGAAACTATCCATGTCCACTTCAATTTCCAAATCAATCTTTATACTCCGATCTCCTATTCTCCTAATTCTTGCATCAACACAATTCTTCTCTTCATTGTTTTTTAAGTATAAATAAATTTCAGTTTAATCTTGGTACACTTCTGTTGCTTGCACAATAAGATATTCCCATATTATTCCTCATTTTCATGCACAGTTTCAAAACCGTGCATATATATTTTCCACCA
This sequence comes from Allium fistulosum, assembly GCA_030737815.1. NCBI lineage: Eukaryota > Viridiplantae > Streptophyta > Magnoliopsida > Asparagales > Amaryllidaceae > Allium > Allium fistulosum. The sequence goes on along the minus strand of CM060902.1, from coordinate 1,349,493,537 downwards.
TATCTTCTTCCTCATCATCAAAACATCACACATCATCACCAAAAATTGCTGCCACCTTCACATCAATGGCTAAAGACCCACCAAAGCAACCTGTGCCTTACATAATGGTATCAGCGCAACCAACTGGGGATGAATCCAACCCCCGGCTCGATCCAAACCACAACAGCAACATCTCCCATACCACTCCACCACTTCTTGATCAAGAACTGACATGGCAGAGGCTGAAAGATATAAATGATCGCACCACCTATTCTCTAAGGACATTAGAGCACAGTACCAAAGATCTCAACACAAAATTCGAAGGGATTCGCAATTTTCTTACTTCTTTGGCTCAAGGTATTCAGCGAATCAAGAATAGGCCAACAGAACCTCCTGCAAAACCACCAAATGCTCAACCACCAGTCCAATAGTATACACCTCCTGCACAACCACCAAATGCTCAACCACCAGTCCATCAGCATCCACCCCTGCACAACAACCAATTGCTCCACCCCCAGCCCATCAGTACCCACGTACTGCACAACCACCAGTTGCTCCACCCCCAGTTCACCAATATCCACCTTATTTACAACTACCAGATACCCTTCCTTGTACCCAGTATACTTTGTCATGCCTACAGTTCCACCACAATCAAGAAATGTCATACCCCAACCAAGGAATGCTCAGTGCTTCAACAACCCACCAGCCTATCCTCAAGAACCACAACCACAAGCTCCCAGAAATCCATATCCCAGTTATCTGAATCCAGACTATCACAACATAAACTACCCCAACCCAAATTATCATAATCCTTACCCCACTATGAAGCTAGACTTTCTTATCTTTTCATGTGAAGAAGGAGTTGCTCATTGGCTGAGGCAAGTACAACAATATTTCAGGTTCCATCATACAGAGAGAACCTATGGGTAGAAATTATTCTTTTTCTCTAAAGAAGGAGGCACTTAAATGGTACCACTGGTATACCAATACAGTGTACAACTATGAATTCTAGCCAGTGTTCAAGGAAGAGATCCAAATCAGATTTAACCCTGAGGAGATGGAGAGACCTTATGAAACCTTATCTAAGCTCAAACAACACACCACTGTCGAAGCTCACCTTAGCAGATTTGAACAATTGCAGGTAGTAATAGAGACCCTACCTTCTAAATTCCTATTGGGTATATTTATTTGTGGATTGAAGGAAGAGATTAGGTATGATGTTCTTACATTAAGACTAGTTGATTTTAGAGAAGTCGCGTCTCTTGCAAAATTATATGAAAGTAAGTACACTCAAACCAAAAAGAGTAAATACCCTACCTCTAATCCCACTGTTTCCAAAACCAACAACCCTCCTCAACATTCAAAACCAATTCCTTATGAATCCTCTAACTCATAACCTAAAGAAAGAACCACTGCTATAGAAAACTTGGCAAAAAGCAAAGGTCTCACTTCCAATCAAACCATTGAAATGAGAAGGCAAAACTTTTGTTATGGATGCAAAGAGAAGTGGTCAAGGGATCATAGTAAGAACCCCCAGGTGTATGTGTTTGAAGGCCTCATGCCATTATGTGATGAACAACCTCAGCATGAAGAAACTGCAAAAGAAGTTGATGAACCAATAGAAAACACCCTATTAATCACACTACAAGCCATGTGTGGTATCCTAGCCCTCTCCACCATCAAAGTTAAAGTTCTAACCCACGACAAACTCGTACAAATATTAATCGATTCATGGTCTACACATAGTTTTATACATGACCAATTATCAAGAAAACTGAGATTGAAAGTTGATGAATCAAAAATCTATGAAGTTGTGGTAGTAAATGGAGAAAAGTTAAGGGGATCAGGAATATGTAATCATGTCATACTTAACTGCCAAGGTTGTAAAATGCCTGTAGACCTTTTACTGCTTCCACTTGAAGGATGTCAAGTAATCTTGGGTGCTCAATGGATGAAGAAGCTAGGTGAAGTAACTTTAAATTTGGAGAAATTGAAAGTGAAGTTCACAGACAACAATAAGGAATACATCTGGCAGGGGCTGCGGCAAGAATAACTGAAAGTGATTAGCAATAAAATGATAATAAAGAAGTATGCACAAGCCCAGCTTACCATGTTGCTTTGCTCACTATCTTCTCCGCCAGACATTCAACACTCTGATATTCCCCCAGAAGTTAAGATGCTCGTCCCACTTTATCCAGAAATAACAAATCCCAATCCTCCATTACCCCCCAAAAGATTACATGATCATAAAATCCCTTTGCTCCCAAACTCCAAACCAGTCTGCCTCAAACCATAAAGACACTCCTATCATATAAAAAATGAGCTTGAAAAAATAGTCCAAGAGCTTCTAGAAGCAGGAATTATCAAGTCAAGCAGCAGTTCATACTCTTCTCAAGTGGTAATGGTAAGAAAGAAGGATGGAACTTGGAGGCTTTGCATTGACTATAGAGCTCTTAACACCCAAACTATAAAGGATAAATTCCCTATCCCTCTTATAGATGAACTCTTTGACAAATTACAAGAATCTTGGTTTTTCTCCAAGCTTGATTTAAGGTCGGAATACCACCAAATCATAATGTATGAACCAGACATACCCAAAACTGCCTTCAAAACCCATGTTGGTCATTATGAATTCATAGTAATGCCACTTGGGTTAGTGAATGCTCCATCTACTTTCCAATCACTGATGAATGACATTTTCAGACCATATTTGAGAAAATTTGTACTAGTTTTTTTTGATGACATATTGATTTACAACCAGTCAAGGACTGAGCACTTAGAGCATTTAAACTTGACTTTTCAGGTCCTGAATCTCAATGAGCTTGTGATCAAATTATCTAAATGTCAATTTGCTAAAGGCTCTATACAATATCTTGGGCATATCATTTCGTATGAAGGCATTGCTGTTGATCCCAGTAAGGTGAAGGTAGTACTTGAATGGCCAGTACCTAAAAGCTTGAAGGCCTTTAGAGGATTTCTAGGACTAACTAGGTACTATAGAAAGTTCATTCAGAGATATGGAGTGATTGCTAAACCTTTGACTAAGATGTCAAAAAAAGATGCATTCAAATGGAGTGAAGAAGCCAAGTTAGCCTTTGAAAAACTCAAACACTGCCTGACTACACCACCTATCCTAGCCATGCCTGATTTTACCCTACCATATACTTTAGAATGTGATGCAAGTGGGCAAGGAGTGGGAGCAGTGTTGACATAGAATGGAAAGCCTTTAGCATACCTGAGAAAGGCACTGCATGGAAGGAATCTAGTGATGTCTACATATGAGAAGGAACATCTAGCCATCATTATTGCAACAAGGAAGTGGGCACAATATCTAATGGGGAGGCAATTCATAATTAAGACTGATCACCAAAGTCTTAAGTTCCTATTATCGCCAAAATTATCCATTGGTCTTCAACACAAATGGTTAGCAAAGCTTCATGGGTTTGATTACAAAGTAGAATAAAAATGTAGAAGAGAGAATGTAGTAGCTGATTCTTTATCTAGGAGAGAAGGAGAGTTGGAGGAAGGTGAGCAATTGCAAGCAGTCTCAACAGTACAAACTTCATGTTTGCAGGAACTAAAAAGCCCATCACAAGCCTCTACATGGTACCAACAACAAAAGACAAAAATTCAAAGAAAAGAACTACCAGAAGTTAATTATAAATTAGTTGAAGAATTGATATTTCATAAGGGTCAAATATTCGTGACCACCATCTTCCATTACTTACCCAAGCTCTGATCAAAGAACATCATTTAACCCCCTTAGGAGGTCATTCTAGAATTAAGGGAACCATGCAGAGATTGAAACAAGTATTCTACTAGAAGAAAATGAAAGAAGTGTTGAGGAATATGTTAAAGCTTGTGATGAATGTCAAAGGAAAAAAGGAGAAAACATTTTGATACCTGGTCTTTTACAACGTCTACCCATTCCTGAGAAGATATGGGCAGATACATCCATGGATTTTATTACATGCCTACCCAAGAGTCATACATACACTGTAATATTTGTAGCGGTGTATAGGCTTACCAAATATGAACATTTCTTCCCACTTCACCACCCATACACAGCCAAGGAGGTAGCCATAGTATTTTTTTAAAGGAGTATTCAAACTCCATGGCTTGCCTAAAACCATAGTTAGTGACAGAGACACTCTATTTACTAGTCATTTCTGATAGGAGATCTTTAAATTGCAGGGAAGCAGTTTGAAATACATTTCAGCCTATCACCCCCAGAGCGATGGACAAATCGAGATTGTTAACAAAATATTAGAGGGATATTTGAGGTGTTTTGTGTGTCATAGACCACAAGCTTGGGCAGATTGGTTGGACTTGGCTGAATATTGGTATAACATAACTTGGAAAACTCCCACTAAAACTACCTCATTCAAGATTGTCTATGGTATTGACCCACCTACCCTCATGTCATATATACCAAACACTGCCAAGGTTGAGCAGGTGGAAGAACAGCTGTTCACCAGAGATATTATGTTTGAATTTCTAAAGGATAGTTTAAAGATGGCCCTAAAGAGGATGAAGAAGTATGTTGATTTGAGAAGATCAGAGAGGGAGTTTGAGCCTGGAGATTGGGTATTCTTGAAACTACAACCTTATAAACAAATTTCTACCAGAGATCGGAGGACTCACAAATTATTACCTAAATTATATGGAACTTATAAAGTGGAAGAAAAGATTGGAAATGTAACTTACAAATTGCAGTTGCCAGACCATTCAAAAATTCATCCAATGTTTCATGTGTCTTAGCTTAAAAAGAGAATTGGAAATGGCATAATAATACAAGATAATGCACCGAGCTTTGTAGAAGAGATAGTGGATCAACCAGAGAGAATCTTAGACTGCAGAATGGTACCCAGAGATAATGAGGCAGTTGTGCAGATTTTAGTCAAATGGAAGGATAGATCAGAGGAGGAAGCTACATGGGAGAATTATTGGCCAATGATCAGGAGATTCCCCACCTTGGACCTTGGGACAAGGTCCATTCTCGAAGTACAGGGGAGATGAAATAACCATAGTATGAAAACCATGGTTATGAAGATGAAGAGTTGCTGTGTACAGGCAGAGGAAGAATCTAAAATCAGGCAGTGTTCAACAGAATTGACCAGGAGATCATCGAAGAGGGAGGATGGAGATGGCAGGCAAGTGTCAAAGGCTGGAAAGGTTGAATCTATGGCCTGTGGAGAGAGATAAATACATGTATCGGTGTGTGCATACCCGTGCATGTGCACAACTGATACATGCGTGATATTAGTTTTGTTGTAGTCGAAAGGGGTGCAGATGTCATTATTTAGGGTGTATAATTGTTTGGGCCATGAATCTTTGTATCTGGGCTTGTATGGATGTAGTATGGATGAGTCATGTATGTTGTTGCTTGGGTATATAAATATATGAATATGTATGAACATAGGAGTGTAAAGAAATCTGAATGCAAATTATCTCTTTCATTTCCAGTTCTCCATGTATTAGCTGTTAATTGCAATTTAATATCATTTCATTTCCTCTTTTGATAATTCTTATTAGTTAGATCTTAATTCTAGTATCAATTTATATCTTATTCTTTTTTTAGCCATTACAATTCTCTGTTATTGTCATTCTACCTTTATACTAATTCAGTTCTTTTGTTTCTCTTATTTGTTGTTACCATTTCTTGTTAATGTACTTCTTCACTTGTTCATTATCTGTTCTTGTTTCTTTCCAGTAGCATAAATATCTCAGTTCTTTAATTCTTTCAATTTGATTAGTTACCTGTAGTTTGCAAGTTTCCATTTCATGTTGTTAAGTCTTGCAATTTCAATTTTTGTTCTATATTACTGTTAATCCCTCTTTGTTAATTCCTGCAATATTCCTCTTTGATCAATTCTTTGTTAAATTGCAAATTCATGTACATGTTCATCTTGCATTTTGTACATGTTAAATGAAACTGCCCATGTCCAATTCAATTTCCAAATCAATATTTACACTTTGATATCCTATTCTCCTAATTCTTGCATTAATACAATTCTTCTCATCATTGTTTTTTAAGTATAAATAAATTTTAGTTTAATCCTGGTACACTTCTGTTGCTTGGTCAACAAAATATTCCCATATTATTCCTCATTTTCATGCACAGTTTCAAAACCGTGCTTATAAATTTGCCACCATATCTTCTTCCTCATCATCCAAACATCACACATAATCACCAAAAATTGCTGCCACCTTCACATCAATAGCTACAGACCCACTAAAGAAACCTGCGCCTTACAAATGATATATAGATAGATGTGAAGTGCATTGTATGATTATGATGCCACTGAATTAATAAATTTTTTTGGTCTATTGGTTCGAAAATGAATTTTCTATTTTTTGTTTTCGAAAATGTATGTAAAAACAAAAGGAAGATTAAAATGGGTGGAAAATGGTATGTTAGAAAAATGGTTTACATATAAAATGTAAAATAATTTTTTCTTCATCTCCATTTTTTTGGATAATACCAGAAAGTATTTTGCTTCCTTATCACCCCCTCTTTCTCCTAATGATTAGGATTTCCACATCTTTCTACCTCTCTCGCTCCTTTTAAGTAAATATCAAAAATACAAAACTCAAAACATGTCGCTTGAAGTCAAACAAGCCCTTATTGCATTTTCTGAAGATCCATTATTCTTTTGTGTTCTCATTCTTGTCAATTCAGTTAACGTTATATCCTATATCTAAATATTCTTGCACCTTTGACCTCAAAACTGCTACCATTCTTCTTCATTTTCTTTGCTGCAAATTCTCCTTTTCTCTTCGAAACTTCACTCAAACTTCTGCATCGAAATGCAACTTCACCGCCTTCTACTCTTAAAGAAAAAGAATCGTAATATTGTTGACAATGTGATACAAATATATCAACATATAAAAGAAAAGGAAAATAAATCAATTATTTAAAAAATTGATGGATCAAATATACAATAGAAGAAATAGATATTTGCAGCTGCAAATCAAATCCTGGTCAAATATACAACAAGACATAGATAGATATTTGCATTAAAATAAGTGCAAATCAAAGCTTCGGAAAGCGAAAACATTTTCAAAATGTCTATGAAATTGATTATCTGCTTTCCTAATCAACGACATTTCTTACCAAAAATCAGCTTCATTCTAGTTCTATTTAAAGAGGTCGCAAACTATTGGAAAACATCACATTTCTTCTCAAACTATAGTTGTTATAAGGTATTCTTCTATAAATTAGTAATATAGGAATAAGGTTCTCCTCTTTAATAAACCTCTATTAGTTTTGTAATCTCTATTAATTAAATTTCCTTGTTGCTATATTTTTCTATTTATTTTCTTGCGACTGTTGCTCGTATTTAAATTGATTTTCTATTTTCTTTTGGAATCAAATGATATTTTATCCACATAATAATTCCGTATTTTCACTATGGATTAAATTTTATTATAACTAATTAGCATCAGAGCTTGTTGTTTTGTGAGATTCTCTATCACCTATATCAGGTTCTTTAAAGAATAGAAGAAACAATTACGCTATCACACGATTTGATGGAAAACAAGATTTTAGCACCTAAAAATTGAAGATGGAAATGGTTCTAAAAAATGGGAAGACATTTAAAATTGTCTTCGCCCCTGAAAAGTTAAAGTTTGGAAGCTGGTATTTTGAGAGAGATGGAGGAGGAAGCCTTAACCACCATCAAGTAAGCCTATCAGATGAGGTCTTTTGTGAATTCTCTCAAAACCTCAAAGAAATTAGAAGAATTGTCTATAGCATATAAGGACAAATCTCTTACCAACCTCATCATCATACAACAATTTGCACTTTATAAATGATTGGTGAAATTTCTCTACCTGGTTGTTGTGATTTTGGTTATGCGCCAAGGAAAGAGATGGTTGTAAATCGGTGTCGGACTATGTATTACATTTGGCATAAGCGTGATTTCTTGTAGATCAAAGTTGCAATCTGTAGTAGCTTTGTAGACCTCAGAAGCCAAGTTGATTTCAATTGTGGAATCAATTAAAGATGGATTGTACTTGCTGCAGATATCGGATGACCATAGAGTTATGTAAATGGTAGTAGAGGTATTTTCAAACAATCAGAGTTATATTCATTTGATTCAGAACAAAGCTTATGGCACTAATACATAACATGTTGATGCTAGAGGCTTCTATCTTATGTCGTAGGAAGAATACAATAAATTAAGTTGACAAAGGTGCATACCGAAGACAACCCTTCAGATTTGTTGACAAAATTGGTTCCTAGAAACAAGTTTGAGCATTGCTCAAACTTGATTGGTTTAGTTCTAGCTCATTAGTGCCAAGGGGCACTGCACAACTTGTAGATGATGTTTGAATTCGCTTGAGAGAGATATGGATATTTCGAGTCAATGTGAAGTGTTGAAATTGTGACTCAAACATACGAGCATATAGAAGAAAAAAGAAATAAAACAATTGATTTAATTAATTAATTGGTCAAATATACAATAAAAGGAAATATATATTTACAAATGAAAATAAAATCCTAGTCAAATAGATAATAGGAAGAGATAAATATATGCACTAAAATAAGTGCAAATCATATCTTGGGAAAATGAAAACGTTTTCAAATCATCTACAAAAAAGATTGTCTACTTTCCTAATCAATTGCATTTCTTCACAATAATCAGCTTCATTCTACTCATATTTAAAGATACATCAAGCTGTTGGAAAAGCAACTCATTTATTCTCAAGCAATAGTTCATATAAAGTATTCTTTTGTATATTAATGACAGGGATAAGTTTCTCCACTTCAAGAAATCTCCATTAGTTTTGTAATATCTCCTCCAGTAACTAGTGAAAGAAATATATATTTTAGGTCTTCATGGATTTGTAGATATGCCGAACCATATAAAAATTTTATGTTGCTATATTTCTCTATTCATTTTCTTCTAACTCATGCTCATATTTAAATTGTTCTTTTATCCTTTTTTTGGAATTAATTGATAGTTTATCCACAGACTAGATTCTATAGTTCCATTGTAAAACAGATTTTTTATAACAAACATTTTGATATTAGAGCAAGCAATTTAACCCCACATTCATCGGGATAATTCGAGAAATGAAGGTAAAAAGGCCAGTGGTGTAGAACCATCAAAACTCAAAGAAGGAACTGAACAACGACAAAGGCAAGATGCTATCAATGATAAAACAATTGTCTCTATCAAGAATATTGAAGAATCAACCCAGGAATTGCAACATACTGCTCAAGGATTACATCGAACAACCAATAACTGCTACAGCTCCACCAAATCAAGATCATATCCAAGCTACTAATTTAAATATGAATGAAAATACTTCTTGAAGGTTATATTGACCTCTTAATCAAATAACTTCTTCCAGAAACAATCAAGAACCTCTAGCACAAAAAATGTTGGTGTAATTTCTTGCCACAAAAACACCTCGACGTTCAGAAGCTAGTCTCAAAGTTTATAGTTGAAGTTTTATAGTTTAAAGATAAACTCAAGAATTTGAGTCAAAGGTTGGAAAATATTGACAGAAAAATTACATGAAAGCAGTAAAGGACAACAAATTTATGGTGGTTTAGGATTAAATTTATGTCCACTTCTGGCTAATACAGAGCTTGAGCTCTTAAAAGTTGACGAAATTAAAATAAGGGAATGTATTGGTAGAGTTCTAGTGCTTTTAGATCTCGATCACTTCATCTTCCCTTCTTAATATGATGGGTATTTTATATATAGCAGTCTTACAGCATTTTCCATCGGTGGAGAGCTTCTTCTTTTGGATTGCTAATTTAGCAAAATGAAGAGCTATAATGAGGATGCTTCTCATAATCTAGTAGTTGTTGAATGACAAAGGATGATGTGTTATTTGTTAATAAACATGTAACTAACTTTTTGTTCTTTGCTTAGTAGCTATATACGCTTTGTTTGTGGTTGTGATCGACCTAGTAAGCTAACGCGACATCTTATTTGTGATATTTGCTAAATATAGGCGTTTTGTGCTGGAGTTGATATATTTAGGTGCCTAAGACCATGAAGTGATTCCATGTATTGAAGTAGAGTATATTATTGCCATCTCATTATTAGTCCACATGGTAGGCTAGTAGGGACTTAGTGTTGGGTTGGATTTCACACAAATGACTGTAAATCAACCTAAAAAAATGTGGAAGCAATAAGATCGTGTTGTAGTGCGATAAAAAAAATAGAAACAAGAGAACAAAACAACAAATCATAGAAGAAAGTAAATAGACAGTTTACACAAGATTTATAGTGGTTCTACTATCGCGAGATAGTGTACATCCACATTAGGGAGAGGAGATTTTATTATTTATAAGAAAAGAGAATTTTACAAGATTGATAATGGAGGCTAAGAAGAAGAATAAGAAATACAACTTGAGATGATAATTCTACTCATGCTAACCTCTTCTTTTATATAGAGATTATTAATTGGGGTTTAAGTAATTAATTTATGATCAAAAATCATTGTCTAATCAATTCTCCTGTTCATACAAGAAATGTTTATCCATTTAATTTTCTAGTTTCTTCCAATTTACATGCACCTGATAAGATTCCTTCTTTGATCAGCTAATTGGAGAATTAATTGATTACTTCAATCTCCAAAAATAATTCTTCTTCTCATGTGGGTAATTTATTGCTCTATTTAATGCTATAAAAGGGCTGCCAAATATACAAAAATAACTTATATGTATAGACGTACCTTTCCACCTTTCCTTTGAAATCTCCCCACCAATGGCTGAGCATGGTATTTGATTGATAATATATATTTTGCAGTCGATAAAGCTTTAACCCAAAAGCCTCTAGATAAACCATCTGTCAACCTCAAACTATGAGTTTTCTCCAGTAGAGTCCTATTCATCCTTTCAGCGATTCCATTTGATTGCGGATCTCCAGGTATAGTGAAGTATCTCCGAATTCCATGTTGCTTACAGAAATTTATGAACTCCTTAGAAACAAACTCAATGCCATTGCCAGATCTCAGAACCTTCAACTTCCTTCTAACTTCATTCTCTACCAGTGCCTTCCATGTTTTGAACTTCTCAAATGACTATGACTTAGCTTTCATCATGACAATCCAAACCTTCCAAGAGTAGTCATCGATAAAAGAGAAAAAATACTTAGCTCCTCCAATAGAAGCAGTAGCTACTGATCAACAAACATCCATATGGACATACTCTAGTACTCCTTTGGACTCATGTATACTGACACCGAAAGAAACCTTCATCTGTTTTCCCCAATACACACTCCTGCCAGAATTCTAAATGGTTATGTTTTCACTCTTGACCATCTTCCTTCTACGTAGAAACTCCAAAATTTTCTTCAAAACATGACCCAATTTGAAATGCCAAAGTCTAGTGGTATCCAAAGCTCGTGAACTATCAACTCCAACACACGACTCTCCAAACACTGTAGATCCTTTCAGCAGATAAAGATTCCGGACCATTACTACTTTCATTAATGTAAGAGCACCACTTGTCACCTTCAAGATATCCGACTCTATTGTAATCCTGCAACCCAAAGATGCTAGCCGATCCAAAGACAAAAGAGATTTCCTTAAACCTAGAATATTGCATACTCCAATGATAGTGCGCACCACATCATCATGCATGCGAATACGCATCGATCCTTCTCTTAATGACTTGCAAGCAGCAACGTTCTTCATCAATATAACACTTCCCTCCTTATCTTCATAAGAACAGAAATACTCATTCCTAGGCGTCATGTGGAAAGACGCCCCTGAATCTAGCATCCAGTGGTCTGATACATTGAAAACATATGCTTTCTATTAGTGGCCATGCTTCTTATAATGACGACACATGTTGTCTCTAGAGTTGCCTCTCCAACCACTTTCGATCTTTCTCGACTTAGAACTCCCTCTGAAATTATTCTCATTCTTCTCCTTTCTTCCTCTCTCTATGAACAGTCCTTGACTATTACTAGCTTCTCCACTTTCGCTCATAAGCTTCATTTAATCTCTCATCTCTTCACTTAGGAGTCATGTCTTCAAATTTTCTAGCATGCTTCTACCATAGGTCAAGCTGTTAACGAACACCATATATCGCTCTGGAAGAGAGCATAATACCACCATTGCCTTTTGCTCCTCGTCCACATTTAATTCAACAGCTTTCATTTTTATCATCAAGTCATCAAAGAAGTTAAGATGTGATTTCACCGACATACCTTCCCACATCTTGTAAGTGAAGAAAGTATTCAACAAAATCAGTCTATTCGTGAGCGGTTTCTTCATGTAGAGGTCCTCCAATTTCTTCCACAAGCCTCTAGCGGTAGTTTCACTGTTAATTTCTAGGATGACGTTCTCACTCATGGCCAATTAGAGGGCAGTAAAGGCTCATTCTTCCATCTCTTTTCTTTCTAATTCTGAGATATCCACTGGCAATGATTCTGCGTCAAACACAACCTGATGAGCATGATTTCTTCTTAACACCGGCTTTGTCTTCCACTATCACTTCTCAAAATCATTATCTCTATTTCACTTCTCTACAGCCAGCTATGAACGGGATGTTGCATATGAACCCCTAGTGTAGGGTGCATACTCCCAGGTAGGTCTAACCTCAATTCCATCTCCAGCTCCTACTATCTTATCACTACAAGGGAAAAGGCATTTTCCGACGGTTGAAAACCGTCGGCGGTCGTCGGAAGCCGTCGGAAAAAGCCGTCGAAAAATAAGGCGTCGGGGCGCAGTGTTTCCGACGGCTTGCGACACAGGGCGCCGAACATTTTTCCGACGGCCTCCGACAACTTCCGACGGATTCCGACACTTATCGGAAGCCATCAGAAACCGTTGGAAAAAATGGCCTATAGGCTGTCGGAAGCCGTAGGAAAATTATTACCTAAAAGCTATCGGAAGCCGTTGGAAGCCGTCGGAAATCTACTGTATTTTTTTTATTCCTGCTACAGTATAGCCTTCCAACCACATTTCCCATCCAAACACTATTACACCAATACTGCAGAATCCAATATACAATATTCCAACCAAATATCAAAACCCAAACTACACAAAATTCATCAAACACACAAATACATCAAATTACATCAAAATAAAATACGTAATATACATAACCATTCCAACATTCACAACAACCCCAACAACAAGTGTTCTACCATGTCATACATACACAACATAACACAAAATCATCAACATCCACATCATCATACAACCACATAACCAAGTGTATCAAACATAATCATACAAAAATCAACAACTACCTCCACCATCTACCAAATCATACAAAACTAAAAAAACATACCTGAAAAAGCAAGCAATCAATCACTCTCCTCCAGATCCAGATCCAGTAGAGGAAGGGAAGCGGCCACCATACTGCTACATGTACTCGCCGATACGCTGGTCTAGCAGCTGTGTGGTCTGTATGGCCTGTCGGCGGTTCTAGTCCTCCAGCTGGGCCACTCTAGCCCGCTCTTCGATCTCTGCTAGATCGATCTGAGCTCTAGTCTGCCGACCCCGTCTCTGACTGCTGGCCTACAATAAATATTTAATTTAGCTGTGTGATCTCTGTAAGTGTATGTGCAGGTATGTGAATGATTAGCTGTGTGATAATGTTATTTAATTTAGTTTATGCATGTTTATGTAAGGTAGATTGAATGAGGCTGACAATGTATTTAATTTGTTTTCAAAATTACTAATTATATATCGTTTGAATTTTCTATAAACCCTATGTTTTCATTTACCGAGTATTGTCACCCATGTATGAATTTGTAGTAGGCTTCTAAAACCATATTGATTTGCTTATTTATTTTGCATAACCAAAATATTTGGTATTCATTTTTAAGATTTTTGAGTTCATGTACAAATTAACAGTAAGCTAGTAAGTAACGTAACGTTCATATCTTCTGCCTTCTTGTGCTTTACTGGTGTGATAAAGTCATCTAGTTAGTTTGAATTCAAATTCAATATGGAGGATTTTTCAAGGTTCAAATATTTTTAAATAATGGAAAAATGAATAAAATTCAAGTTTATTGTTTTGAAAAGGTCCAAATAGCATATTTGAAGTATTTAAGATAAAATTATATATTCCAACATAGAATTGAATTATTTAATTAGCTTTTAGATTTAAATTTTGATCAAACAAATAAATCCTATTTAAATTTACTTTAGCTTGAATAATATGACTTCTGACATTATATGCTTATGTTTATGATGTTATACAAGTTTATTTATTTATAAATCCATTATTGCAACTTATTAAATCTAATTTAGCTTATGTATTAATATTCGATGTCGTGTTTTATAAATGCTTCTACTATATAAACTACGAATATTAACTGTAATTCTAAACACACAATCATATGGCCTATTGATGGGCCATAGTGACATTACGGGAATAACTGTCCTAATGAAAGTCAAATGACTTAAAACTAGTAAATTAAACATTTATTGGGAGAGGCGTAGGGTTTTGGGTACAAGATGCTTGTATAAATCCCTATGATTTAATTAATTATGACTTAAATATCAAATTAGCAGTAAAATAAATTATTTACCACTTGATTGCCAAATCCGTATGGTCTGCCATGCTCTGATGGATCCATAACGGACTCAAAAATAACATCCTCCTCATCAGTCGTCAGCTGATCTCGACCCATATCAGCAAGGAGTTTCTGGCACTGCTCCATAAACTTTTCTTGCATTAACAAATTAATAACATCATATCTTATTTCATTATAGTTTAACAAGTAGAACAATTACTAATACTGCATAAAATGAAATATGCTTACATGGCTCCTGTTGGATTTATCATCGTGCCATGTATACGAAACAGTCCCGTCCGGATTTACATGCTCGACAGCATGCATACGAGTGAACACGTCCATAGCCCACGACACCATGCGCCTCAGCTTCCTAAAGTTGATTTTTACATACAATTATTATACATTTAAAATTATATAGCATAAACTATTTACAATTATCATTCAGTAAATTTACCAACTCCTGCCGATACTGCTGAAATGACTTCGACCCTCCGCGATGAGTGGCGGGATTTTTATTTCTGTTTGTAGAGTTTCTATCCGACTCTGCCTGTACATTCAAAATTTGATACATTATTTTTCGATCACGTCAATTAATAATTCAAAAAATTTAGTATACTTGCCTTCGCCTCGTCAGTTTCCCAGTATGCCAACCATGCTTGCCATACACTCTCCTCCATCCACCGTGGTTTCTTACCAGATTTCTTAATTTCAGATATCAAGTCCTTATAGTTCTTGTGCATCTTCTTCATCCAGTATCCTCATGCCAGCAGCATATTGTCTGTCTGGATGTCTATCTCAGCCTGTGTTTCACGATAAAAAGCAAAAAAAAGATTACACTGTAAACGATAAACAGTAGAAAAACGACAAAAACGAATTAAAAATGGAAACAGAAAAATATACATACTAGGACATCCTACCATATACACTCTATGATGTGGGGAGGGATGTTATCCCACTTCGGCCAGCAAGCACTCATCCTACTGCGATAAGAAGCTCTAGAGACATCCAACACAACCTTCGAGGGAAGTAGGTCGAACCCCCTGTTTTTAAATACGATACAGATAAGTACGTATGTATATCATAAAAAATAAGATGCTGAATAACATTTAATTCTTACCCCTCTGCTCTTGGGACTAACGAAACTACTGGACGTTGTGAATCTTGCGATGGGCCATTGCCATCGCCTCTTGATGATCGGGAAGAGCTCCTACCTCTATATGACATTATGATAAACCTGTGACACATATACACATCATTATAAGAGAATAATAACATGATAATGAAATATATTTCATATGTAAATGACATCAACGGTATAAATTGCTTAATGACTGAAATGGTAATAGAAATGGACATGTGTTATACCTGATTCATAATGGGTCTACTGTTCCGACGATAAGCAGATTTCATTGCATTTTTAATAAAAATTGTTAAATAAATGACAAATGGAAATGACATAAAACATGTAAACAATGGTAAACAGATTTGGTTTCATAGTCACATCAATTTCATAATACATCAAGAATTCAACATAGTTACATCAATTGCAAAAAAATTAGATTCAGATTTATATCAGTCATCATCGTCTTCTGATTCAGTTTCGGTCTCGTTTTCTACGATATTTTCCTCTGCACTGTCAAACGCTTCTACCAAAACATTTGATTCATCGATCAAAGGACCAAAATCTGTATGATCGTCTGTAATTATTATTTTGTTATTTTGCTCAAGATCTACCTGATAAGCTTGTTCGTCCGGAATATTCTTCCCATCGAATGTGAATATGGCCTTTGTTTTAAAAACTGCAGACCAATATTCTTTATCTCTTTTTAGAGATGGATAAGGAGCGTAATAAACTTGCAATGCTTTTTTGGCTAGTACAAAAGGATCATTCTTGTGATAGTGCGATGTATGCTTTATTTCGATAAGATTATAATCCTTGTGCACATTAATTCCAGAACCTAGAACATTGCTAAACCAATTGCATCTAAATAGAAACACCTCCTCCGTGGGTCGTGAGAAATATGTCAGTTGCAAAATTTGTGTTAGAACGCCATAAAAATCATTTAAGTGATTTTCTGGATCGTTACTACCATTAATAAATACACCAGTATTATTTGTTAATTTTTCTGCACCGTATTCTTTGGTGTTAAATTTATATCCATTGACGAAATATATTGGATATGTCTTGACGACTCTTTTTGGTCCCATCGCAAGATGTTTCAACCCTTCGTCAACAACACAATTTCTCGGCTCATAAACGTAATTTGAAAACCAACCGAAAAATTCTTTACCGAGATCTCCGTTCGGATGTTCATGTTCATAAACACTGTATATATAAACAATTATTACATTAGGTTATACACGCGCATGCATTATATAAAAGAATAAAACACAAATTATTATTTCAGATTACCTAATAAACGGTGCAACCTCGGCACAATTTAGAAGAATATAAGTGTGTGCTACATGAAGATCTCTATCGTCTAGCCATATTTCTACACATTTTCCAGAAGGCCGACCATGTTGTCTAAAAATAGATAACATTGCTTGAGAGGACTCTTGTTTGTCGCCTTCGTCATTACGAGGAACACTTTCAAATGAAATATTCACATGGTCACTGAAATAGTGAGAGAAAAAGAACGAAGCTTCTTATTCGATGTAAGATTTACATATCGAACCTTCAACTCGTGCTTTTTGCCTCACTTTTTTCTTCAGATGATTCAAATATCTATGCAAAATTAATTTATATTAACTTCATCTTTCAAATGCAATTAAATTACGTGATAACATATTACATACCTCTCAAATGGATACATCCATCCATATTGGACAGGACCTCGAAGTCGTGCTTCAGATGGGAGATGAACAGGTAAATGTTCCATTACATTAAAAAAATCTGGTAGAAATATTTTCTCTAATTTGCAAAGCAATATAGGAATATCTACTTCAAGTTTACGTAAACATTGCACTTTTAAAGTAGTCGAACAAAGCTCTTTGTAAAACATACTAAGCTCCGTTACTACCTTCCAAACTTTTAACGGCAGTAGTTCTTTGAACATAACGGGGTATAAATTTTCCATCATTATGTGATAGTCGTGACTTTTCATTCCGCTCAATCTACCATTTTTAAAGTCAACACATCTACGAAGATTTGATGATATCCCATACGGAAATCTTAACCCTTCCACCCATTTTAACACAGCTTTAACTTGATTATTATCTAATTCGTAACATGCTTTGGGTTTTTTACTGTCATTTGGTTTCATATGAAGCTCAGGACGTTTGCATAATTCTTCTATATCACGTCTTGATTTCAAATCATCCTTCGTCTTCCCTTTCACATTCAAAATTGTGTTAAAAACATTATCAATTATATTTTTCTCGTTGTGCATCACATCTATATTATGACGAAGCAGAAGATGTTTCCAATACGGCAACTCTCAAAAAATAGTTTGTTTGCACCAGTTATGAACAACTGATTTGCCTTCAATTTCTGTTTGCTCTCTAGTTTCATATATCTTTGGATAGTCCCTAACAAGTTCATATATGTCTTCGCTTGACCATATCGTCGGTGGTTGTCTGGTTTCTACTCTATTAGCTAAATTTTTTTCTTGTCTCCTCTGAAGTGATGATTTACATGGAGAAAATATCGATGACTGTCAAACCATGAAATTTTCTTACCATGAGGTAAAGAAAACGCTCGTGTTTCATCCATTCAATATGGACATGCTAGACGACCGGCAGTACTCCATCCTGAAAGCATTGCATAGGCAGGAAAATCACTTATAGTCCACAACAAAGAAGCAAACATACGAAAAAATTTCTTCTTGGACACATCGTATGTTTCTACTCCTTCGTTCCATAGTATTTTTAACTCCTCAATCAACGGTGGTAAATATACATCGATTCCTTGTGTCGGATCGTCGAGGCCAGGAACGACAACAGTAAGAAACATATATTGCGTTTTCATACACATCCATGGAGGTAAATTATACGGCGTGACGATAATGGGCCAGGATGAATATTTAGAACCAAATTGAGAAAATGGAGAAAAACCGTCCGTACATTATCCTAATCTAACATTTCGACTCTCCGCTGCAAAATTTGGATACGTTTTATCGAAATGCTTCCATGCTTCTCCATCGGCCGGATGTGTCAACGTACCCTCTTCCTCCGTTCTCACACTATGCCATCTCATATTAGATGCAGTTACAGAAGATGCATATAATCTTTGAAGCCTTGGAGTTATGGGTAAGTAATGCATACGCTTGTACGGAACTTCCTCCCCCTTCTTTTTTCTTGGTTTGTATCTCTCCTGATTACAAATTTTACAATTTCTAAGGTTTGCGTCTTCTTTCCAAAACAACATGCAGCCTATTAAACATGTATCTATTTTCTGATAAGGTAAACCAAAAGCCGACATTAGTTTTTTAACTTCATAGTGATTTTCACACATTAGATTATTGGGCGGCATATGTCTTTTTGCAGCTTGAACAACAACCGTAAACCCAGCTTCGGTGATGTTGTATTTTGACTTCATCGCAATGTATTCTGCGATTACTGACAGTTGAGTGCCGCTTTTACAACCATCCCAAATAGGTTTCTTAGCAGCATCTAGTAAATCATAAATTTTTTTGCTTCAATATTTGGTTCTTCAACATTTCCATCATCGTCGTCAACTTCAACCATAGGAAACATTGATCGTGCTGCATCTTCGACCATATTTTCTATACGGGTCGTCGTAACTATTTCGTTAACGACACTTTTAGACTCTACAGAAGTATTTGCTACAACTTCTCCATGCCGATCCCAAACATAATACTCGGGTATGAAACCATTTTGGCACAAATGAACTTTCATAATATCTGGTAACAAATACTTCAAATGTCTACACCTACTACACGGACAACGAATTTCTGGATCGTTTCCGTTATTACTTAAAGGGAATTCAACAAATATGTTTATACCATTATAAAAATCTTCTTTTATTGAGCCCCTCAGTCCTTTTCTTTGGTACATCCATCTCCTCCGATCAACAAAATAATCATTCATTTTTCCTATTTGAGAAAATGAGAAGTTCAAAATTTAATATTTATTTTCAAGAATACAAATTCAAAAAAGATTATTTTCATGGTCATATAATATTTTAATTTAAAGAACTACTTCACAAATTTAAAAATATTTTCAAATAGGGCACATTTTATTTTTTAACGTATCGATACAAAAAATTGTATAAAAATATTTTTTTTCCATGGTCAGGCATCCTACTTCCCATTACAAACACGGTAAGTATTTACATTTCATATATTACTTCGTCTCAAACGATTCAACAAAATTTCGGCAGCATTTCCCTTTTGTTCCCTGCATTGTACACAATGCGTGTACGCAGGAAACAAAAAAGAAAAGTTAGGCCGAAATTTTATTAACCGTTTGAGACGAAGTAGTATACAAAATGTAAATGCTTACTGTATTCATAACTTGTCCAATACAGGGACAAATCCAACAAACATTGTACCAGATGAATATAAATGGTCGTTTTTAAAAAAAAACGACTATTTATACAACGATCATGTACAACACTCGTCAGACGGGGCCAAAAACTCTCTAAGGGACATTTGTCAATTAGATGTACGCATTTTACGAAAAAATACAGTTTTACTAACTATTCACATTTACAAAAATATATTTTAATTTAACATATTTATTCGCCGTATTACATCAACTTAAGGCTCGTTCGACGCATTTTTTGTTGTTGCATAAGTCAATACGTGCACAATATAATATTCCTAGCTCGTGCATTCATTTTATCTTATTCCAACTAACACAATACAATGATAGTAGCGCTACACACATATACAATCGTAAAATCAAGGCATACACAACGATTTACATATACACGAACAACCACAAATTATACATGTTTTTCACAATTTCACGATAAAAGATGAAATAGGAATACCATGGAATGCTAGAAACTATTATAACACTATTGGAAACAATTTCAATCACCAATTAGCCCTAATTTAACAACTTATGCAAATCTGGATTTAGGGTGAAAATTAGATTTTTGGCGAAAATAAGAGATTATACCTGAGCTAGAGAGCAATAGACGTTGATTACGCAGCTGGGGAGGATCCGAAAGCTCGAAATTGATGATTGGAAGCTTGGGGAAGAGATTTGGGGATTTTGGGTTAAAAAATTTCGTATGGAAATGAGGAAGAAGAAGGCTCGGCTGAGCCCTGTAATTCATGATTTTCCGACGGCCGCCGACGGCCCGTCGGAAGCAGTCGGAAATTGGCCGTCGGAAGCCGTCGCTTGATGCTGTCGGAATAATTGCTTTTTCTAGTAGTGTATCGATCACCTTTTAGCCCAAGGCTTCAACAACAACCTTTAATGCTCTGATACCAGACTATTGGGGGCAGATTTCAAACAAATGACTATAAATCAACCTAAATAAATACGAAAGAATTAAGATTGTGTTATAGTGCGATAAAAAAATAGAAAAAAGAGAATAAAATAGTAAATCACAGAAGAAAGTAAATAGACATTTCACACATGAATTTATAGTGGTTCCACTATCGCGAGATAGTGTACATTCACTTTGCGGAGAGGAGATTTTATTATTTCTAAGAAAAGAGAATTTTACAAGATTGAAGGCTAAGAAGAAGAATAAGAAATACAACTTGAGATGATAATTCTACTTGTGCTAATCTCTACCTTTATATAGGGATTATTACTTGAGGTTGAAGTAATTGATTTATGGTCATAAATCAACACCTAATCAATTCTCCTATTCACACGAGAAATGCTTATCCATTTGATTTTTTAGGTTCCCCTAATTTATATGCGCCTGATAAAATTCCTTTTTAATCGGCTAATTAGGAAATTAATTGATTACTTCAATCTCTCAAAATAATTTTTCTTCCCATGTAGGCAATTTATTGCTATAAAAGAGGCAATATATTTGAGTAATTATCTCAAATATCTTTCAAATCTTCTACAACTGAAAATATTGTATCACTGAAATCAACAATATCTTCCAAATCTTATTTAGTATGTAAATATTGTATCACCAAATCAACAATATTGTATCACCAATGCAATATATTTCAAGCTCTTGCTTTTGTATTCATCGGAAGCTGCTATTAAGCTCATATTTTTTGGGCTTCGGCTTTTAAATATTGATTCGAATATCGACCAAGCTTTTATCATAGATGGTAAAAGCTAAAATAATATTTTTTCCATTTAGGCTATTATATAAATAGACGCATGAGCTATTTGAGCTGCTTTAAGCTATATGTATAATCGAGCTACGTTGGACTTTCGGTAAGTTCATGATCAAACTATTAATAGAACAATAGCTTTAGTATTAGTCAAGTTATATCAAATTCATGGATTTTAAGGACTCAACTACCTAGACTATTGCTTACTCAATGTTGAAAGCATATTTTAACTTAGTAAAAATTATGGCATAACACATGTATTCAATGTTTTTTACTTTATCATGTTTTATTTAAGAAAATATCATCTTATTAATCTTTTTTAAATATTAAAAATTAGAAAGATAGAAAATATGTTGACTGAAAATTTAGCCAACCTCGAAATTAAGTTAATGCGTATGTATTAGTAAAGTTGACTTGCTAACATTAACAATAAAAATGGAAAATGAGGAATAAATGAGCAAATAAAGTAAATAACACAAGATGTACATGATGCCCCAGAGGTATTGAGCTAGAAATGAAACCTAAGTGAGCCAAACAGGGATGCTAAATTTTTGTTTGTCTATTAGTAAAATAAAAAATTAAAATATTGTATATGAATGACAAACTAAGTGAGCTAAACCAAAGGAATCCATGAGAAGAGTAGCCATAAAATAAAGAGTGATGTCCAGAAAGTAGATCATGATAAGTTTTGAAAATGATTCAGAAGGTTAAAATTGTTGATGATGAGGATGTGGCTATTAGCGTGGCTTTGATTTTGTATTAGCATAATTCCTTTTTTTTTTCCTCGGATTGTTTATTGGTTTGAAGTCTTATATATTTCATTTTTATGTATTGATGCAGTTTAGAAGTTTTGGATTGGGAAAACTATAGTGGTTATAATTACTTCCTAGTATGATTTATTTATGCAAATTTCTTTATGTTACACCGATATTGCAAACATATTTACAGTTCTATGTTGACAGTTTGGAGAATAATTTATGGCTGTAATATTTTATGTTGATTATCACATTTATAAAGGATTTTTCATATGCATAAGCATGCCATATTAGTGTGGTTCATTCACTTTTTTATTACCACCGTATGATTCAAATGAAAAGAAAAAAGTGCATGTGAAGAAATAACATTTATTTACTATCTTAGATTATCTCCACGTTGATTCCAATAACAAACATATACTTAAAATATAGTATTCAACTCCATTAGGTGTTTCGTTAGATATAGATCCACTAGTCTACGAATAAGTTATCGCCACTAATATTAGGATTTATAGCTAGAAATTCTTCAAGACTGAGACTGAATATTTGCTAGATTGAAAAGAAGGTATCTGGGCTTCTATGTCCTTGAACAACTGTAACAACCCACCCATTTGAGTATCGAGGATTTAATTGAAAATTTTACTCAACTAAAATTATTTATCGGTGGAGAGGTGATGTACTCAAATTTTGCAGACTTTGGAATTAGAACCTATGGATAGCCACGTTGATTCCAGAATGACATACCAAATTTGAATGTTTATAAGCTTCGATATATTTGGAGTTTGGAATTTTGGATGACGAATCCTTTTTTGTGGAAAAAGAGAAGAGGCTAACTTTAGGGCTTTATATTTACTTTCCCTCCTTTCTCTCTTCGTTAACTTCTCATTCACCGTTCATTTTCCAAACACTCTCAAACCCATTCTCCCCTTATGCCAAACCTTAAATCCATCTCTACAAGCCAAAGTAAAGTCCCTAAAATCAAATAAAAATCACCACAATTCTAATTAAAGCAAGAGCTACAAACCCAATCCAACTTAGAGCTTGATTTTAAGAGGAGAGCTTCATCCAATTTTAAAGAGAAGCAAAAGAGGGTTTTTTCTTGATTTTCTTGTTTCCACTTCTTAGCAAAGTGAGTGGGAATTCTCCTATGTTTATTATGGAATTTATTTCTATTTATTTGGATTTTGTGATTTGTTGAATGAAGTTGGAATTGTTTATGACATTACATAAAGCTTTATTGAGCTTGTATGAGTATACTAAACTTGATTATACACTAATTAAAAGAATCAACTTAGAGATTTATGTTAGTGATTTAAGAAAGTCGGAAAGCATTTAGAGCTCAAATTGCTTATTAAATGAAGAAAAAAAATAAGTAGGAAGTCGTGGAATGATGAATAAATGATAATACGATTTTATTAAACTTATTCAGGAATTTTATCTCATGATTTGTAGAAGTTACTAATTTTTAATGAAATGGCTTGAATTTGGAAATTTGAATATAAATTAAATGGATGGTAAATAAATTATTTGAAAAAGGTAAATTGATTACTTAATTAGTGTAGTATTTGATTGTTAGATGATAGGAATTGCTTTTGCGTGTTTGATATTTTAAATTGCTTGTTGATTGATTGTTGTATGTAATGGATTTATTGAATAAAAATGATTTTAAGCTTAATAAATGAAATAAAGAAGTAAAAGTGAGCAATTATATATATATACATATATATATATATTTATGTATGTATGTATGTATATATGTATGTATACAAGATTTTCACAAAAGTTATAATCAAAATATAAAGAGTTTATTTGGAAAACTAAATATTTTGAAGAAAACATAAGGTTAGTATTGAATTATATATGTATAATTATGCATGTGTGTATGGTGCATTTGGATATGTTTGTACACACTCGACATTATGTTGTAAGGCGTAGTCGAGTTACCGAAAGTATGTAGTCGCTATTCGGTAGCTAAACGAATGAAGATGGATCAATGGCGACATAAATAATAACTGAACAATTTAATAAATCAATCTCGATACTAGCAGAAACAACATCGAACTTCAACCGTGCCGCAAGGGCAATGTGGCATGGAAAGTAGGTGGTTTGCTAGAGGAGGCGGCGCAGAGACGGTTTGCAAACCGAAGTCAGAAAGGGCTCCAAACTGGGCCTGAATTGCCCAGTTTGATCACCGACCGATGGACCGGTGGGTGCCAACCGGTCCACCGGTTGGTGACTTAGGTGGGCAATTCAGCCAAATCTAAAGCACTTTGTTCTATACTGAATTCCCTTTCACCCGAGTAACCTCTGGGAATGCTTTGGTGACGATATTGAGGTGCCTTAGCTTAGTGTTCAGATAATGTTGTATCGTGTTCGTTACGGGTACATCTGTGCACTATAAGATATTGTATGACTTAAGTATTCGTTTGTGGCTCCCAATGGAATATTATATAGAACACACCTTTGTTCTCTTTTATTGGGATGAAATGTTAATTTAGTAAGAAATCCATGATAAATAAGGAGGAGATGATGATAATCATCTAAGAGTGAATCATATACCACTTATGCTCAATAAGGGATACAGTAAGATCCACATAGCTTCAAATATCTAGAGTAGATCATATATTTTACTTATGCTCGACAAGGGATATGGTGGGATCTACGCGAGATCCATCACTATGGATGAGGCTTGGGGTCTACGGCACAATTCGGCACTTACCTTATTTATTTTGGACTCTCGATAGGAATAATTGGATCACAATGGATGTCCAATGTGGACTCCACCCACCAGAAATGATGGGAATAACCACACACACTATTTGATGCATATCGTTATGTATAGACTTATATTATGATATCTATGTTATGTACGTTCGCATGCATGGCTATCCTTATTATAGTATGTTATTGCATGCCGGTCACATTATATTAGTTGTGCTAACTCGTTGGTTGCAGGTGAAGAACAGGTTAAGGTATATAACTAGTAATATACCTTTATCTGCATTATAGTTACTTATGTATATATTGATTTCATATACAGTATTTGAGATTATTTTCCCTTACACCTGGCTTTAAGTTTGACCAACATTCTTTCTCTATTTATTTTATGAACACTCTTGGGTGCTCGATTGAGTAGGCTGAGAGGTAGGTAGCTTTGGGGATAGCTCAGGATTGCATTATTTTGGATCAGAGTAGGATGATAATATTTTATTATACATTTAGATCTATATTTTGTAGTACATGGCATGCCTATATTTATCTGTACGTGACATGTATTATTAGATTTTATATTCGATACTCCATATGTAGGCAGTCGATGTATTCTGACTGTTACTATTCATATTAGTTGCTTCCGCATTGCTATGTCGCATACATGTATATAATGTTCTGATTATGTATCTTTGTATATTATATATTGTCATACCTGTGAGATATTGTCGTTACACCATAGTTAAATTTATTATATAAATTAAAACTTTAAATTAACCCTATGCAGGTCGTTTTTTGGAACTTGAGTTCGGTCACTGTCATTCGATGGTGAAAGTTTTTAGGTTGTCACAGAGCGGGTTGTTATATTTGGTATCAGAGCCTAGGTTCTACACTTAGGACCAAACTAACCATTTGAGGTTATATAAATGAGAACATGAGAGAATATACTTGTATTTTGTTATTAGAATAATATTATTTAAATCTTAGACTTTCTACTTCAGTTTACTCTTATTGCAAGTTGCTAAAGTATCTTCTTTTTCAGGCTAAGTGTTATCAACGAACGAGGTACGTGAGCAATTGTAGCTAGAGGACAGCTATACCCAATTATTTCAGACAGTTCATAGTTATCACGAGGGATGTTGAATATGCTAGTATATGATTTTTGTTTGATGATAATAAACATATATATATATATTCATTTAAATGTATTTGTTATTGTACTGTTTTATTTTTCACATAATTAAATAAATATTTATTGAATAAAATAACTAACACAGAATTTAAATTCGAACAAATATTTTTATATCATAATTTCGAATAGTACAAATTTGAGCTCTCACTATATATACACAATTTCAATTACATTACAATTTCAATTTCATCATAAATTTCAATTTACAATTTTGACCTCACTACTTATATTCACTCACACTCATATTTTATCTCCAACTTTTTTCCAGCCCGTATCCAGCATCTGAATTATCTGCAAAATAAACATTGACGTAGTAAAATTGAAAAAGAAATATTTTGCAGTGTAAAATAATAGTGTGTGTCTAAAATGTTTTTTGCCTCAGTTATTTGTGTTGTTCGTCATTTATTTTGAATTCATCTTACACGAACAACTTGTGACATGCATAGTGTATCACTGTACATGCCACAAGGCCACGCACACCGATATACACTTGCTTGTTAAAATAAAGGGATAGGTGAGCACAAGGTCAAACCCGAGCCAAAAGCTGGATTCAACTCAAGTGCATATGAGTCTCGACCAAATCAACATAACCAGACTCAAGTGGCTGCAACAACCCATACATGAACACAACAGTTAAGAGGCTTAGAAATTCATACAACAACTAGCATATTTGCTAAAAAAACACACACCAAACTCAATACAGTAGATGAAACAGTGGAACATGATGAACACAAAACAGTGAAGCAACACTATATATACATATGCATATGGTCATATACAAGGCAATGTCGAAGTCTGAAAACAATGCAAGCTAAATCATATGGTCAATATGCAAAAAGCTTCACACTACATGACAACATGAACAAGTTCAAAGAATCAAAACAACAATCCAAACTCCAAAATGCAATGGCAACAAATTGAACCACACCAGTGTATACAACAAGTGCTCAAATGTACACACGACTATAATTGAAGCCAAGACCGAACCAGAAAAAGGTGCACCAGGGACTCAAACACAACAGCAAGTACGTATGCAACCATGTACAAGTCAATAGAATTCAAGTCTCTAAATTAACACAGAGTAGTTTGAATGCATGAACACAAGCATGGATGGTCGAGCCACAGAAACATCAAAATGGAAGGCAACATCAAAGAAACAGATCAACTTGAATACATCAACATACAACATCTTTAACAAGTGCACAAGTGTAGCCTCAACAGTTCAGTACACATGAAGAACTGCTCCAGACAAAATGTACACAATCAGGCATGGTGACAAGAAGACTTCAAGTATATATAGTGGTCAAGGAAAACAAAGAACAAAGCCAACAAACTATCACAAATCTATATCACATGAAGTGCATGATGCAATGCAATAGAATTGTCAAGACCCGCAAATCCGTACTTCTTGATTAAACACTAATCTCCATTGATTAACTCAAGAGGCATGGAAATACGGACCGTGAGGGGTTTTAAGAACAAGAAAAAGTAGAAGAAAAAGAAAGCAGAAGAAGAAGAAGCAGAAGAAAGAGAGAAGAACAACAGAACAACATCAGAAACAGAAACAATATCAGAATCTCACATATCGCAGCGGAACAATATATAATAGATAATCACTAGTCTTTTAAAACAAAGAACTATATCAGTTTATACATACATCAATCAGAGTCAATATACAACTCAATACAACAATGGACAGTTATATAAACTTGTCCTCATACAGAATACACTGCGGAATAAATAAACAAATACGGATGATACGTTACGCCATCCAGCTTGCTTCCAAAACTCCAGAATATCCAGAATATCCTGATAACATAACTCTAGGCTGCCCGTGTGGAAATTGGTGGGCACCCAGAGTTTAGAAGGGAAACAATAAACTCCGAGTCAGTCATGGTGACTGGTGTGAGATCGTAAAACAGTTTATCTTTAAAAGACAATAAAGGAATATTTTAAAATAGATTCGCAATGCTTTTTGGAAAATGAGACTACCATAAGGCCTCCCGCACACACACACAATGCAAACGCAGAATCGGAGGAGATTTCTCCTTATGATAGTCAAAGATGCTTGATACGCAAAATCAAATCATTTTTGATATTATTATTAGTGCATAGTGTAGAAACTTTTCGAAAGTATAATATAAATCTTAGCCAGCATAGGCATTCCGCACTTATGCCTACTATAGCTACTATGTTCAATAGCAGGTTACCGCCACATTCCATAGCAGGTAATACAACTAAAACCGTACAAGTCACGTATTGTTTCTTTGGATTTCCAACAAATGGTCAGGCTAAGGAACTTCCTATGCCATGAAGGAACGCCCCTAGAATGACGTCCCAAGAACCTAACCGGATCTTTGCCAACACAAGGCCGGGTTACCTCTGCAAAAATAGGTAACTACTGACACGCATATGCCATCCCCCGATCGTAACCGATCTTCCCGAGGATCCTCAATTTCCAACAACCACATAATAAGCAGTATCAACATAGGTTAAGTATCTGGGCTCCATACCATGATACCACCTCTATCCAGAAGGAATGACATACACTAAGGGGAGCTACTCCCTAGAACCTTGCCGCATCCTTCCTGTTTTGACCATTTTCGGGGTGTGAGGCTCGACGAAGTCTCGTCCACAAAGCTACGCTTTGTCACAAAGCCATGCTTCGGGTCAAACAAATGATCAAAGAAATAATCACAAAGATAAATGATCAAACAAATGATCAAACAACGATCATTTCACAGCAACACTCAGCATGCCACGTTACCAAATTGGGAGTATATTGCTGATAAATTTCAACTACATAACCTCTGAGCTCGTACGTCTCAGAGAAGGGTGTTAAGCTAAGAGAATAAATTCTCCGCCACCAACAGATATGTTTTTGAAAGAAATCAGCTTTATATCTCAATTTGTAACGTCAGACACACAATCCATACAAGTCTGTTCCGGGATCGAACAGAACCGAAGGCACTTCTCACGAAGCCCTTGCACATCCGGATAATTTTCTAATCACGTCCGGACTTCCCGTCACTAAGGGTGATAAAACCTCTAAATCGGAGATCAGCCGATGTAGAGTAACTCGACGGTAATTCTTCCATTTTCAAAAATATCCGGTCTTCAACACCGGTCATTAAATGCAATTCATAACGACGTATCACATATTCGGAATGGGTTATACGACCCCAAGTCCTTTCCCGGCTAACCCGAATAGTGAGCGCTTATTCAAAAATAAGTGTGGCACTCAAATTCATCCAATTCACAACAAATACCCATTCAAGGTAATTATTGATAGTCGGTTATTTAACTATCAATAAAGATGTGCAACATCATCAGATTCCAATAATTTTCCCAAATTATTTTATCTTCCAAAATATCTTTACTAGATATAAAATTTCCACACTTTAAAAATAAATCGATATTTATTTTTAAAACGAATTCCCATTTCTTTTACAAATTCCATAGTGAATTTATATTTCAAATATCTACTGATATACGATTTTCAATCGATTTCAATATTCACTTTCAATTTATCTTTACAAAGATAAATTCTCAAAAATGTTTCATTTCATAATGGAAAAGCATTTCCATACTTATGTAATAATAAGTAATTCTCAAATCTATTTATTTTCAACATTTGAAAATATTCAATATACTTAAATCAAAATTAAGTATAATTTCATTCTTTAAGGAAAACATTTACTATAACAACATCTATTTGAGTCAAAACGAATGTTACGTAAAACATCGTTACGACGACTCAAAATCACTAGTATAGGGATTCAGAATTAAGATAGATATATAAATCCCAATACTAGATAAAACATTCCCTTTTGGAAATCATTTACTATAACAACAGTGTTATAGTCCACCATTTCCTTATTGCTCGAAAACGTCTATTTCAACAATGAACGTTGAAATCTATGTATTCGATATTTAACATATTTTAAAACATCGTTAAATCAATTGACTTCATTTTTAATATCACTTCTCCAAAACATATCCATTTTACTTAACAATATATTCATTGTCCAAAATCGTGAATATACTTCACTAACCACATTTCAATATTTTCTACACATTTTATTTCAAGAATTATCCACTATCCAAAATCGTGAATAAAATTCCCTTAATAACTTTCTATATTTAATTCATCAAATTTGATTGATTTTCGAATTTATAAAACAATGTTTATAAATTCTATTTCTATTTTCTAACAACTTCGATTTATAAATCTCTTTTATTAACAAATTCAATTTATAACTCGATATAAATATCACAAGTCCATATTATAAGTTAATAACTTTTCATTCATTTATTTTAAAAGAAATCGTTCTTTTAACTTCACAAAATTTAAAACTTTCAGATTTCATTAACTTATGAAATCCCATTTATACTTCATTTTAACACTTATAGAAACTTGTCTTACAATCCCAATATTTTAAATTTATAAATATCCATTTTTGTACATCTTTATATATACATTGTTTTTAATAACTCAAAAATTCAAATTTAAGCTATTTTATAAATTACTTAACTATTTATTTCAAAAATCACCCTTCGGTTATATTTCACAAACATTAAAATTTTCATAACTTTAAATTTATAACATTTATTTATTTAAGATAAATAAATTCAAAAATTTAATAAAATGTATACTTTCCAAAAATCACTTTAAAAATCTCTTTTAAAATCAACATCGTTATTTTTAAACTTTCAAAATTGAATCCGATGATGCAACGCACCAATTAGTCCATCACAACATTCAATATCATATATCAATATATGATAACAGAATACATCACAATATCTGTAAATAAATAAATACTGGTGAGGAATCCAGTTGGATCCCTCCAACCTGTTTCCCTGCATCCACAGACGTTAGCACAATACCAATTCCACTTCGAGGTGGAATATCGCGGTATATGGGTTTTATAAAAATCATCCGCTTACTAACGGCGCAATAGGGTCTCATCCGCTATACAATGCGGGAAATCAATCAATCCAATATATACATATGCCAATATGTATATATTGCTATATATATAGATATATCCTACTATATCTAATATCACATCCAAACAGTCAAACAAACAATAACTGCAAAAATCAACTTTTCATTCGAGTGAGAAAAATCTCACCTTCGCTTTTATTTTGCAATCCCTCTCCCATTCCAATTTGTTTTTCTCCTTTTATAGACCTTGTATAACAAGTGTACGATTTTAATTAATATCTGAACTGAATCGAATAATAAATTTCCATTAAATAAAATTTTATTTACACGCGATTTTATTTTAAACAAAGAATTTTATCTTAAACAAATTGCATCTAATCTAAATTTAAATTTAACAAAATAAAATAAAACTTAAGATTCGAACCTCAACCACCTCGAACGATCTGCAGCCATTCTTCGATCGCAAACGAACTCACGACCACCTCATCATCCTTAGCCTCGCCATCGATTCGAACTCCTTGCCTTCTACTGGCCATCATCGCACGTAGGCGCACGAGCCTCCTCTAGCTCACCGTTCGCGACCATCTCGAAGTGTCGCTCTGACCACGACGCGCGCACGTGGAGGCGCGATGCTCCACTTCGTCGAGGAACCCACGGCATGCTCGCGAACCCCAATTCTCGATTTCTAGTGTCGCGAAACAGTTCGACACCGCGATCCCCACGCAGCCTCGATGTCGACAAACCTCCCCAATCAACATCGCCTGCCTACCGCCTTGCCTACCTGGTCGCGAATCACTCGCGCGCTGAAGCTTGAGCTCCCCTGAAGGGAATAGGGCGCCGACTAGTCCACCAAGATCTCGTCTTCACGATTTGAGGAACAAAGTGGTTTCAGCAACTTCCCTTTTTAAAGCTGCCATTATCATTCTCTGTTTTGTTTTGAATTTTAGAGGAAGGGTGTTCGATTGATTTTTGAAGACAAGCGGAAAACTCGGCCATTTTTTTCTTTCCTTCGTTCGATTTTGGAAACTGAAGAGAGAGGAGATGCGGTTTTGATTTTAAAACAATCTGTTGCGTAATGATATTTAAAATGAGATGGAGGATGGTTTGCACGATTTATTTCGTGTTTCTTTGCGTAATTTTGGGCGCAATTTAAGGAGGGAACAGTGGTTTGATTTTGACCAATTTAAATTTAAATTTAAACTGAATTCAATTAAATTTCAATGCATTTTCTCACCGTACGCTCACATATCAACTCCGATAAATAGGAAATTTGAAATCCGGTAATAACAAACTATTACGGACCCAATGGAACTAGTTTCGTCGAATTCCGAGACTGTGCCCCGGAACGCTATTTTTAAATATCGGTTCAAACGATACAATTTCAAAACTGAACAAAACAGTTTGAAATTAAATTCCGAAGCTTCTATTATCTTTAGTATCATCGATATAAATTTTAAAAGCTTTTAAAATATTTTTCTTCAGCTTAAAATTGAAGATTCAAATTTTTATTCAACTTACAATAGATTAAATTTTTAAATTTAATCGCCAATTTATTCTGATAATTTGAAATTCAAATCAAACCATCATTCAAATATTTAAAATTAATTAAATATTTCCAATTTAAATTGTCAAAAATTCAGGGTCGTTACAATCTTCCCTCCTTAAAAGAATTTCGTCCCGAAATTATAAGTTAGGAAAAAAGGTCCTTAACTCGTCTACTATTTTTCAACATCCAATAGTTTTATCAAATTTTTCAAAACAAATCTTTCTACTAAAGATTCGTTATTAATTCAACTAACTTTCCCACTTCAATTATAGGTTTAAAACAACATTGCTTACTTCAAAATTCAAATTTAAATTTAAATTCAAATTTTAACTTTCAAAATTTTCTCAAAAATTTTCTAACACTCGAAATTTTCAAAAAATTTCGCCAGCGTCTCCTTTGCGCGGCTAATACGGTACGACTACAAAACGTCCCTACGGACTCTCAAACTTCAAAAAGAAAAGAAAAAGCCAAGCGGCTAGACAAGAAAATCGTCAAATCTCATATTGAAATTCAAATACTTACCTTTTGTCGAGCAATTCAAATTTATCTTTGAAATCAAAATCCCAATTCCTTTATACACCTGTATATCCTACTAGCAATAATATCTAGTGACAACATTCAAACCATTTTGCAAATT
The DNA here is from genome assembly GCA_030737815.1 of Allium fistulosum. Taxonomy (NCBI): domain Eukaryota; kingdom Viridiplantae; phylum Streptophyta; class Magnoliopsida; order Asparagales; family Amaryllidaceae; genus Allium; species Allium fistulosum. The sequence goes on along the minus strand of CM060902.1, from coordinate 1,349,460,038 downwards.
TCATTACAAAATTTTCAATATATGCTTCTTATACATTTTTACTTCACTATTGAAGTTATATATTCTTTTATCATTAAATTTTGCATTTCAATTTCATTTGAATTCAATTCCAACATTTAATTCAATTTGGATTCAGTTTATCTCCTGAATATTGAATTTATCAATTATCTTTCATTCATAACTGCACTATTTTAAATTAGTTCCAATTACTAATTCATTACAAATTCCAATTCACTTTATTCAAATTTGTTTTCAACATTCAGTTTCAATTCTAGTTTTATTCACTTTTGTTCATTTCCAAAATTCATTTTCAATTTACTATTTCGGTTAAATCTACTTACATTTAAACTAGATTTCCAATTCGAATTCAATTTACCTTTCTTTTATAATTATTGAATTCAATTCTATTGCTTACAAATTCGAAATGAATCTCAACTTTCAATTTCACTTTCATTAAATCACAATTGTAAATTTATTTATTCATTCACAATTTACTTCCATAATTCAATATTCAATTCCAATTTATTTGTTACTACTCCAAATTTATTTTCAACTTAATAAATTTTCTTTAAGTAATCCTTTCGTTTTCAAAAATATCTTTATATAGCATTCCAGAGTTTACCAACATTTCAAAGCCATTTTGAAAACAATTCAAATTATCCTTTGAATTTCCAAAACAAAACCCAAATTTTTCAAACAACTTTTATTTAAAACAATTTGGCAGCAATTCCTCTTTTGGAAACCCGAAAATGAACACCGGTGATGTCATGATCATCATCGGAATTATTTTCCAGCAACCTAAAAGAGTTTAGAGCTTTCATCTCTCTAAAACAATTTTCCACAATATCAAATCCTTTGAAAAATCATTTTCAAACCAAAAAGGAATTAAACTTTCCAAATCTCCAAAATTTTCAAAAAAAAAATCCAAAACATTTCCAAATACTTCTCTGGAATTCCGTTTCAAATTACAATTTACATTCTTAAATTTCATTTGTATGTGAATTAATTTCTTAACCTTTGGAGTTATGATTTCAATTTTTTATTTAATTTCAATATAACAATGATAACATTTCAATGTTATTACTTCCTAACAACCATGCAACCATATACTATAGTAATTCATAGAAAATCGTTTCTTTTCTATACAAAATAGCTTTGGGCAAAATTATCTCATTCACCCTATTCAAAACAATACTGTGCCGAATTGTTCTATTCAAATGTTTAGAAACCCCTTCGATCCAATTTTGCAGACTGTGCCGACGAAGGTTCATATACCACTCAATAAACCAATCATCACATTACAAAACAATTTTATATTAACTAACAAATACGCGCTCGTATCTATTATTACACTCAACTCATTCTAGAGTACTACTGACTCTATCTCTAATGAGTAACACCCAACAGAGCAGGGTTGTCGCTTAACCATATGCTCTGATACCAGCTGTCAAGACCCGCAAATCCGTACTTCTTGATTAAACACTAATCTCCATTGATTAACTCAAGAGGCATGGAAATACGGACCCTGAGGGGTTTTAAGAACAAGAAAAAGTAGAAGAAAAAGAAAGCAGAAGAAGAAAGAAGAGAAGAAGAAGAAGCAGAAGAAAGAGAGAAGAACAAAAGAACAACATCAGAAACAGAAACAATATCAGAATCTCACATATCGCAGCGGAACAATATATAATAGATAATCACTAGTCTTTTAAAACAAAGAACTATATCAGTTTATACATACATCAATCAGAGTCAATATACAACTCAATACAACAATGGACAGTTATATAAACTTGTCCTCATACAGAATACACAGCGGAATAAATAAACAAATACGGATGATACATTACGCCATCCAGCTTGCTTCCAAAGCTCCAGAATATCCAGAATATCCTGATAACATAACTCTAGGCTGCCCGTGTGGAAATTGGTGGGCACCCAGAGTTTAGAAGGGAAACAATAAACTCCGAGTCAGTCATGGTGACTGGTGTGAGATCATAAAATAGTTTATCTTTAAAAGACAATAAAGGAATATTTTAAAATAGATTCGCAATGCTTTTTGGAAAATGAGACTACCATAAGGCCTCCCGCACACACACACAATGCAAACGCAGAATCAGAGGAGATTTCTCCTTATGATAGTCAAAGATGCTTGATACGCAAAATCAAATCATTTTTGATATTATTATTAGTGCATAGTGTAGAAACTTTTCGAAAGTATAATATAAATCTTAGCCAGCATAGGCATTCCGCACTTATGCCTACTATAGCTACTATGTTCAATAGCAGGTTACCGCCACATTCCATAGCAGGTAATACAACTAAAACCGTACAAGTCACGTATTGTTTCTTTGGATTTCCAACAAATGGTCAGGCTAAGGAACTTCCTATGCCACGAAGGAACGCCCCTGGAATGACGTCCCGAGAACCTAACCGGATCTCTGCCAACACAAGGCCGGGTTACCTCTGCAAAAATAGGTAACTACTGACACGCGTATGCCATCCCTCGATCGTAACCGATCTTCCCGAGGATCCTCAATTTCCAACAACCACATAATAAGCAGTATCAACATAGGTTAAGTATCTGGGCTCCATACCATGATACCACCTCTATCCAGAAGGAATGACATACACTAAGGGGCGCTACTCCCTAGAACCTTGCCGCATCCTTCCTGTTTTGACCATTTCCGGGGTGTGAGGCTCGACGAAGTCTCGTCTACAAAGCTACGCTTTGTCACAAAGCCATGCTTCGGGTCAAACAAATGATCAAAGAAATGATCACAAAGATAAATGATCAAACAAATGATCAAACAACGATCATTTCACAGCAACACTCAGCATGCCACGTTACCAAATTGGGAGTATATTGCTGATAAATTTCAACTACATAACCTCTGAGCTCGTACATCTCAGAGAAGGATGTTAAGCTAAGAGAATAAATTCTCCGCCACCAACAGATATGTTTTTGAAAGAAATCAGCTTTATATCTCAATTTGTAACGTCAGACACCCAATCCATACAAGTCTGTTCCGGGATCGAACAGAACCGAAGGCACTTCTCACGAAGCCCTTGCACATCCGGATAATTTTCTAATCACGTCCGGACTTCCCGTCACTAAGGGTGATAAAACCTCTAAATCGGAGATCAGCCGATGTAGAGTAACTCGACGGTAATTCTTCCGTTTTCAAAAATATCCGGTCTTCAACACCGGTCATCAAATGCAATTCATAACGACGTATCACATATTCGGAATGGGTTATACGACCCCAAGGTCCTTTCCCGGCTAACCCGAATAGTGAGTGCTTATTCAAAAATAAGTGTGGCACTCAAATTCATCCAATTCACAACAAATACCCATTCAAGGTAATTATTGATAGTCGGTTATTTAACTATCAATAAAGATGTGCAACATCATCAGATTCCAATAATTTTCCCAAATTATTTTATCTTCCAAAATATCTTTACTAGATATAAAATTTCCACACTTTAAAAATAAATCGATATTTATTTTTAAAACGGATTCCCATTTCTTTTACAAATTCCATAGTGAATTTATATTTCAAATATCTACTGATATACGATTTTCAATCGATTTCAATATTCACTTTCAATTTATCTTTACAAAGATAAATTCTCAAAAATGTTTCATTTCATAATGGAAAAGCATTTCCATACTTATGTAATAATAAGTAATTCACAAATCTATTTATTTTCAACATTTGAAAATATTCAATATACTTAAATCAAAATTAAGTATAATTTCATTCTTTAAGGAAAATATTTACTATAACAACATCTATTTGAGTCAAAACGAATGTTACGTAAAACATCGTTACGACGACTCAAAATCACTAGTATAGGGATTCAGAATTAAGATAGATATATAAATCCCAATACTAGATAAAACATTTCCTTTCGGAAATCATTTACTATAACAACAGTGTTATAGTTCACCATTTCCTTATTGCTCGAAAACGTCTATTTCAACAATGAACGTTGAAATCTATGTATTCGATATTTAACATATTTTAAAACATCGTTAAATCAATTGACTTCATTTTTAATATCACTTCTCCAAAACATATCCATTTTACTTAACAATATATTCACTGTCCAAAATCGTGAATATACTTCACTAACCACATTTCAATATTTTCTACACGTTTTATTTCAAGAATTATCCACTATCCAAAATCGTGAATAAAATTCACTTAATAACTTTCTATATTTAATTCATCAAATTTGATTGATTTTCGAATTTATAAAACAATGTTTATAAATTCTATTTCTATTTTCTAACAACTTCGATTTATAAATCTCTTTTATTAACAAATTCAATTTATAACTCGATATAAATATCACAAGTCCATATTATAAGTTAATAACTTATCATTCATTTATTTTAAAAGAAATCGTTCTTTTAACTTCACAAAATTTAAAACTTTCAGATTTCATTAACTTATGAAATCCCATTTATACTTCATTTTAACACTTATAGAAACTTGTCTTACAATCCCAATATTTTAAATTTATAAATATCCATTTTTGTACATCTTTATATATACATTGTTTTTAATAACTCAAAAATTCAAATTTAAGCTATTTTATAAATTACTTAACTATTTATTTCAAAAATCACCCTTCGGTTATATTTCACAAACATTAAAATTTTCATAACTTTAAATTTATAACATTTATTTATTTAAGATAAATAAATTCAAAAATTTAATAAAATGTATACTTTCCAAAAATCACTTTTAAAATCTCTTTTAAAATCAACATCGTTATTTTTAAACTTTCAAAATTGAATCTGATGATGCAACGCACCAATTAGTCCATCACAACATTCAATATCATATATCAATATATGATAACAGAATATATCACAATATATGTAAATAAATAAATACTGGTGAGGAATCCAGTTGGATCCCTCCAACCTGTTTCCCTGCATCCATAGACGTTAGCACAATACCAATTCCACTTCGAGGTGGAATATCGCGGTATATGGGTTTTATAAAAATCATCCGCTTACTAACGGCGCAATAGGGTCTCATCCGCTATACAATGCGGGAAATCAATCAATCCAATATATACATATGCCAATATGTATATATTGCTATATATATAGATATATCCTACTATATCTAATATCACATCCAAACAGTCAAACAAACAATAACTGCAAAAATCAACTTTTCATTCGAGTGAGAAAAATCTCACCTTCGCTTTTATTTTGCAATCCCTCTCCCATTCCAATTTGTTTTTCTCCTTTTATAGACCTTGTATAACAAGTGTACGATTTTAATTAATATCTGAACTGAATCGAATAATAAATTTCCATTAAATAAAATTTTATTTACACGCGATTTTATTTTAAACAAAGAATTTTATCTTAAACAAATTGCATCTAATCTAAATTTAAATTTAACAAAATAAAATAAAACTTAAGATTCGAACCTCAACCACCTCGAACGATCTGCAGCCATTCTTCGATCGCGAACGAACTCACGACCACCTCATCATCCTTAGCCTCGCCATCGATTCGAACTCCTTGCCTTCTACTGGCCATCATCGCGCGTAGGCGCACGAGCCTCCTCTAGATCACCGTTCACGACCATCTCGAAGTGTCGCTCTGACCACGACGCGCGCACATGGAGGCGCGATGCTCCACTTCGTCGAGGAACCCACGGCATGCTCGCGAACCCCAATTCTCGATTTCTAGTGTCGCGAAACAGTTCGACACCGCGATCCCCACGCAGCCTCGACGTCGACAAACCTCCCCAATCAACATCGCCTGCCTACCACCTTGCCTATCTGGTCGCGAATCACTCGCGCGCTGAAGCCTGAGCTCCCCTGAAGGGAATAGGGCGCCGACTAGTCCACCAAGATCTCGTCTTCACGATTTGAGGAACAAAGTGGTTTTGGCAACTTCCCTTTTTAAAGCTGCCATTATCATTCTCTGTTTTGTTTTGAATTTTAGAGGAAGGGTGTTCGATTGATTTTTGAAGACAAGGGGAAAACTCGGCCATTTTTTTCTTTCCTTCGTTCGATTTTGGAAACTGAAGAGAGAGGAGATGCGGTTTTGAGTTTAAAACAATCTGTTGCGTGATGATATTTAAAATGAGATGGAGGATGGTTTGCATGATTTATTTCGTGTTTCTCTGCGTAATTTTAGGCGCAATTTAAGGAGGGAACAGTGGTTTGATTTTGACCAATTTAAATTTAAATTTAAACTGAATTCAATTAAATTTCAATGCATTTTCTCACCGTACGCTCACATATCAACTCCGATAAATACGAAATTTGAAATCCGGTAATAACAAACTATTACGGACCCAATGGAACTGGTTTCGTCGAATTCTGAGACTGTGCCCCGGAACGCTATTTTTAAATATCGGTTCAAACGATACAATTTCAAAACTGAACAAAATAGTTTGAAATTAAATTCTGAAGCTTCTATTATCTTTAGTATCATCAATATAAATTTTAAAAGCTTTTAAAATATTTTTCTTCAGCTTAAAATTGAAGATTCAAATTTTTATTCAACTTACAATAGATTAAATTTTTAAATTTAATCGCCAATTTATTCTGATAATTTGAAATTCAAATCAAACCATCATTCAAATATTTAAAATTAATTAAATATTTCCAATTTAAATTGTCGAAAATTCAGGGTCGTTACAAGAATAGTGGACTCAACTAGACCAGACTACAATGCATCAAGACAACCAGACTTAGAGTAATGCTAGAGAAAAAAACATGGTTTGAGAGACATGTACATAGCAGCAGGCCTTGACTACAAGACCACATGACACTACAGCTACCAATTGAACACAACATATCAACATGAACCAGAGTTCACGTATATCAGTTCAGGTATGAAGAGGTGAACATGGCAACATAAGCATGCAGCAATCATACACTCACAAGCACACATGAATACATGAAGACACAAATGAAACAAAGGTGACAGCAAATGGAGCAGTGACTACAGTCCATAATTGAACCAGACCGGAAATGTGCATACAATATGAAATTTTCAAAGTATCAACACTAACATGAAGTGCAATCAAAAATTCAAATATTGCCAGAAAATGAATGAAGCAGCAGTGTTTAAAAGAAAATCAAGCCGTGGGTCATACGTTTCAAACAGAGGTATATGCAGTAACGTGAACAAGTCGAAGTCTCAAAAATTCAAATTCCATGATCGTAGGAGCAAAATAATAGAACCGACTCAAACTATTCAAGCAAGTCAATAATGAACAAGTGAGAATAATCACCAGCATTCAATCAAAATCGAAGGGCCGAGCATAGTAAATCGAAGCAAGTGAAGAATTCAAATTCAAATTCAAATATACGAACATAAATTTATGGTCTTTAATCCCTATAAATTCCCACATCATCATCAACAATTATTCCATTCGAGTTCAAAACACGAGAGCAATTCATCGAAGAAAATTAAAAATAAATAACTCGAATCGAAATAGAGTTCGAAAGCAAAATCGAGTCAAGCATAATCATAAATCGAAAAGGAAAACCGCATACCAGTATTCGAACTCAACTGAGAAGCGACCATAAGAAATAATCAGCCAAGGAGATGATTGACGAAGCCAATCGAAGTATATTAATCCCCCAATCGATAATAAGTGGCGCTTCAATTCAATCACAAAGCCCTAGTATTCGCGAGCAAAGGAGGCAGACATTTATTTCACCAAGCATAGAAGGATCGACCGAACATTCTACTGAAAAGAAAAACGGGCGTCTCTTTGATTTAATATTTGGGCCGTCCTTTATTTTTATTTTAAGCTCAATTATAAAATCAGGGTTTTGCTTTTGTTTTATTTTTTCTGTAATTTTCTTTTAAACTTTTGTAAAATTCTAGTCCTGTGACTAGGTTACGAACTACGATGGTGTAGTTCAAGAATTCGCAACTCAGTGGCTGAGTTGTGACAGATTTTTAAGCGTAGAGTTAGGTTTGTCGATAGTGGGTGTCGCAAGTTTACGTGTGTAAGCGTCTGGCTACTTAATTTCTAGTAGAAACCTTGGGGGCAGCACGTAGGCAGGGTTTTGCTAAAGCTGGGTAAATCTGTGTTGTTCTATTTCTGTTTTTATTATTCTACTATTATCCATGCTGTAATTATTATATACATTTCTGCATTAATTTTTATAATTATTAGTTTCACCCTATTCACTCCCCCTCTAGGGTTAAATCGATCCTACAAGTGGTACCAGAGCTAGGAACAAAAACCATTTTTTTGTTTTAAAATTTTGATTTTTCAAAAAAAAAATTGTTTTAAAAATTTGATATTTTTTAGATGGCTTCTTTTAATAATGCTTTTGCTGAGGGTCAGTCCATGGTTAGACCACCCATGTTCAATGGTGAATATGCTTACTGGAAAAATAGAATGAAATTTTTTCTGAAAACCATTGATGCTTGGAATATTGTTGAGACGGGATATAGGACACCAACTATATTGGTAGATAATCAAGAAATTGAAAAACCAATGGATCAATGGATAGATATTGAAAATAAACTACAAAATTCTAATGCTAAAGCTATGAATTCTATTATATGTTCATTGGATCAAATTGAATTTAATCGTGTCTCACATTGTCTATCTGAGTAGGAAATATGGCACACACTTGAAGTGACTCATGAAGGAACTTCCTAAGTCAAAGAATCTCGCCTTGCCATGCTCAGTAACGAATACGAGAACTTCATAATGGCCAAGGATGAAAATGTCAAAGAGATGTATGGACGACTTTCTAATCTCGTATACAAATCAAAAGCTCTCGAAAAACCATACACATAATTGGATATAGTTCGAAAAATCCTCAGAATTCGTCCATGAAATTTTGAAGAAAAAGTGACTGCCATTCAAAAATCAAAGGATCTAAAACAAATTAAAGTTGAAGAACTCATAGGAAAGCTCACCACTTATGAGCTAGAAATCAAATTCAAGGAAGAACGTGAAGGAGGTGATACTCGAAAGAAATCAATAGCTCTCAAAGGAACAACGGAAAGTGAAGATGACGACGACGATGATGGAGCAACCGAACTGGCACTGATAATAAAGAGATTCAAAAGGTGGAACCACAAATATGGAAATCCTGCCCTAAATCAACAACCGAAGAACAAAATTGTCAAAGTTCTAGATAACTCAGAAGAGCAGGAGATCATCTGTCACAAGTGCAATAAACCTGGTCAAATCAAGCCCAATTGTCCTCAAAATCGACTCAGCCAAGGAAAGGAACCGAAAAAGAGAAGTTTTGCAACTACTTGGGATGAAATTGATGAAAGCACTGGCAGTGAAAATGAAAAAGCAAAACTGTGTCTTCAAGGAGAAATAAGTGATAGCGACGATGACGAGCCAAGCGAGGTATCAAAACTTACTCACTCAGAATAAATTATATATTTTCATGAAGTAAATGGTTGTTTTGAACGACTTAGGGAGAAGTACGCTAAAATTGAATCATAAAGAGATAGTTTGATAGAACTAAATAAACAGCTTGATCAATTGGTTAATAACTATCGAAACAAAATCCCTAAGTGTGATAAGTGTCCATCATTTGAAGAAGAAATAAAAAAATCAAAAATTAAAATTAAATCACTTGAAAATGAAATTATGATTTTGAAAGAAAGTGAAAACACTAGGAGAGAAAATTCTATTAAAAAGTGCACTTTGTTATTGAATGAAAATGAATCTCAAAACACAAGTCCAATAATTGTCTACAGCTTTAGGAAAAAATTTCAAAGGAGAAAAATCGCTAAATATGTTATTTGGGAAACAAACTGTCAATACTGTTAGACAAGGACTTGGGTATACTCAATCTGAACGTGTTAGAAGCAAAATTGATAAAGTCAATTCCAAGTGCACGATTTGTAGAAAATTTGGACACAATCACAACAATTGTTGGTATAGACTCAAACACGTGAAAACCATACCAATTTGGGTCCCAAAAGGCACGAATATAAAATCCCTTAAAGTCAAACAAATCTGAGTGCCGAAAGGAACAAATATAGATTGTCTTGGGTCTACACAAACATGTTTTTCAAAATCTTTTTCCACTAACAATCATGGACCTATAAAAACAAATAGGTCACACAAATCTTTCCTCATGTAGGTGTGGTGGCAGGCTAAGGAACAACAAGAGTGATACCTGGATTCTGGCTATTCCAAGCACACGACGGGCGACAAATCAAAGTTCCTTAGCCTAGTACAAAGGTGGCAGAATCACAATGGGCAACAACGAAAAATTATCGGCAAAGGTAAAATAGGTAATGGTACATTTATCTTGAACGATATATTAAATGTGAAAATCTTCACCATAATCTGATTTAACTCAGCAGTTATGTGATAAGGAAATAAATGTTGATTTCGATTCCGACTTATGCAAAAATGTTGACAAATCATCTTTTCATCCTTGAACTAGTTAATATAGATTTGTTAGGACTAATGATGTTGTTTTATTGGTTGATGATTACTCTAGATATACATGGATATATTGTTTTATTTTATTGCTTCTAGATCTGACACTATGTTCACTAGTTGTTTATGTGCACGGTTTCAATTCAAAATGATTTCATTTAAAAGCTGTAAAAAGGATTTTAAGGTATTTGTTGCAACTTCACCATCTGGTCTATGATATCTATCTAGTGATAACTTTGAGTCAAAGGGAAATTCAAATGAAGATTACACTGGTAATCTAGTTGATAGAAAAATTACTAGTGGAACGTGTTTTATGTTGAGACATTCATTGGTTGCATTACATTCCAAATAAAATATCTGCATATTTTTCATTTTAATTGATTTTCAATTGGAAGAAATTATTTTTTATAAAACCCCTTTCAGAAAATAGATTTTGTTGACTTTGTTTCAGATTAGACATTTTAGAAATTTGATTTTATATTTATTTTTGGATTTGATCTTAAATGAATACATTAACTAATCTGACTCCCTATTGATTATTGAAAAGAAAAGTAGCTGCTGAAAAATAGTGATGACTGTCGATATTAATCATATATTATAGCTTGAGATGGTATATGTAGTAAATTTCTCTAAAAATTTAAACAAAATATGTAAAAACTTTGATTGGTAAAAATTCCATGACCATCTCTAGTTCTATCATATTTCTAACGACCATCATCATCAAAATCCAATATAGTATGTCAAAATGTGGTATTTTTAAACGGGAAATTATTCGTTTTTATTTTATTTTATTTTTTGCAATAAAAACATCCAAAGTATTCACTTTCATTTAAAAGTCCTCACGGTTATGCATGGGTGAATTACTTGGAATATTTGTTTATGTGCTTTCATGCTCATTTAAAAGTCCTCACGGTTATGCATGTATGAAACACATATCAAAATTGATTTAAATAGACAAGTTGATTCTAATCCCATTTGAAAGTCCTTACGGTTATGTGTGGTTAGAAGATGCTTGAAATTCATTTTTTTTTATAAAAATTGGGAATACTACTAATCTCATTTAAAAGTTCTAACGGTTATGCATGGTTAGTAGATATTCAAATTCCTGATATAAATATACCACAAATAGACACAACTGTATGGTTTTATATGCCGACATCACCCCTATCACTCTAAAGTGGAATATGCGCCTAACAGATTATTTATGATTTTTGTTTGATTTTTTATTGAAATTTAATATTTATACTCGATTGGGTATTAATGTTGTATTAATGTCTATCACTTTATCTCTATTTTTCTAACACTATTACTCTTTTGCTGATAACAAAGGAGGGGGGAGAAAAGTTAAGGTTTTGGCAAATAAAGTTCAAATATTTTATTTATTATTTGAATATTTCCATCTAGATTCATTTGCATATTTTTACTTATATTCATGCATATGTGAAGGGGGAACTTGGCTGTAGGGGGAGCATTCAAATAGGGGGAGCAAATAGATTTCATCAATGACCAAATACATTTAATATGCTAGTATATTCAAAATCGTAAATATATGTCTGTTATCATCAAAAAGGGGAGATTGTTGAATATGCTAGTATATGATTTTTGTTTGATGATAATAAACATATATATATAGACATATGTATATATTCATTTAAATGTATTTTTATTGTACTATTTTATTTTTCACATAATTAAATAAATATTTATTGAATAAAATAAATAACACTGAATTTAAATTCAAACAAATATTTTTATATTACAATTTCGAATAGTACAAATTTGAGCTCTCGCTATATATACACAATTTCAATTTACAATTTTGACCTCACTACTTATATTCACTCACATTGTTTACTAGGAGTTATACCTTTGGCATGCCTTTGTTATAATGATAGGAAAACATATACCAACAAATTATGTCTTTTAGGCTCCTTCTTTCTTCTTATTTCTTTTCTTTTTCTTCTTTGTTTTCTTCTTCTTCGTTTTTTGGGTATGTGTGTTTATAAAACCAATCTTGCTTTTGTGTACAGTAAAGTACACATCTTGTGTATTATTGGGGGTATCATTGAGGTAATAGTATATCCCTCTAGGTGTTCTTCTTGGCTTCCAATGCAAATGTTTAAATACTTTTGAAACTAAAATAATATTACAGTTTTGAAGTACTAAAGTTATGAAACACCAATACCTTAATCATGTATATACATTATCCGGCGTATTTTTGCTTTGTACAGGAGTGTGTGTATTTAGGGACGGAAATGATTGGCGTTGAGGAAATTGCCAGATCTCTTCTGGTTGCTTATAAAGGAGCCCATAAACATATTTTAAGCATTTACAATTAATTATTATCTAATTGAGCATTTATATCTTCACCAAACCTCAAATTGCGCTTACTTTGTTCGGTATTGGTCATTTTACGTGGACGTGTCCAAAGAAAACCGAGAGATTTTATTTATTGTGAAATAATGATCACATGCGTACATATATAATACTTGACACAAATAAACATGTGAAGTAACTTCTTTTTATTGCGAAATAGTATGAACAAATACACACAAAATTTGTTACTATATTTTCAACCATCAATTTGGTTTCTGTGTAAATAATAGTATAAGAAAAATATATTATGCATATTATACACATAAGCTTGAAATAATTATGGATATTTGTAGATATACATAAAATTATTATGATATATGTTCTCAAACTTATTCTTTAAATAACTTTGAGAGATTCACAATATATTTGAATATTCAACACTTTCATTCATTGCAATGAAAATAAATCATGATTTACTGAATAAGCTTTCATGAAGTAATGTAGTATTACAAATATACCATCATTAAGGTTGTGAATTAAACACATTATGACCTATTCCCATGGTTTACTACTATTTCTCACTTTGAATCCGAACAAAAGCTCACATTTATTCATGTGTATCTCCAGAAACAATTATCATAATATAACATTGTGATAAACTACACGATAAAAACCAAGTGTTAATAGTCTGACATTGAAAAAAATCTAACATAAGTAGGTACAAATGCATGACATCTTTATAAAATATAAAGAACCAACGACTCCTTAATTATGACAAATATAATATAATTAAAAGAAAGAAAAGGTGTATTTGTGATTTAAACAAAAATTAATTATGAGTTAGTAGTAACACACTTAATGGACATTTTCCTAACCCATTCTCATGTAAATTGCAATTGAAATAGAAACTATATGATAACATCAAACATATATACAGGTGATGATAGTAATCTTTAGCCTAATTATGTAGTAACTTCTTAAATATCATCGTTTGGAAGTCATGGTTGAAGTTATTTAACAAAGGCGTGCATTATTCTATATTTGAAAGTATGTAACAGTAGTCTTAGAAGTTCCATGATGGAAAAAAATATACAATTTCAGTTTATTAACTTTGGCCATAATAATGTACTGAATTTTTAATTCAGTCCATATTATAGTATGTACATCTTTTTTAACAAAAATGGTTGCTATGGATAGAGTATACATAATATAGCAGCAAGTCAATATAGCACAACCCCTATGCCATGTTAGGAAGTTAAAGTCATCAAATGAGTACAAATGTAAACAAATCCCTCGTCTATAGTAACTTAGCACATGTGACGTGCATAATATAATATATAATCATTAAACCATGCGGAGGATTAGTTCTCAGTTATATATATCCCTAGTTATGTGCTTTTTATGTATTGGCATAAAGTATTCGATCAATACTATGTTGCATAACCATATATAAAAGGGAAATTATCACTGCAAGAACGGCACCTGATAGCGACGGCTTTTAGCCATCGCCGGCCGTCGCTAGCCGACGCTAAATGCCGTCGCTATTTACCTCGTCGCCCAATAGAATCGCGATGGCTTTAGCGACAGCTCCGTCACCTAAATAGCGACGGCTCGCGACTGCAAATGTGCCATGTGGAAATTTTCCAATGTCTAATTGGCGTCACTAGCCGTCGCTAAGCGACACAAACCTTTTGCACTTTGGTCGTCGCTAGCCGTCGCTAATATGAACAAAATGGGCCGTCGCTGGCCATCGCTATACTGAACAAAATTCTGTGCACTTGCACAGCCCATATACACTTCAAACAATAACCATCAAATACCATCACACTATACACTATATTCATCAAATATAACCATCATATATCCATCATATAACATCACTATACATTCAAACAATATAAAATCCAACAAAACCAAACAAAATCATATACAATCCCAACAACAATACATATCATGTCAACCAATACAAGTCATCAAAATATGTACATAGTTTCCCAACCAAAATGTGTACATAGTTTTCCAACCACAACTACAAACCGTTAACCCAAACAAACCGTTAACACAACTACAAGTCATCAAAATATGTACATAATATCCCGAAATATATATACACCAAACCAACCAAAATGTGTATATACCAAACTGTAACATGAGCAAACAAGCATACCTACTCCTCACCAAGTCACCATCGCTGCCATCCTCTCCAGGCATCCTCCCATGCTGTTGCAAATAACCTGCAATCCGCTCATCCAGCTGTTGCTCGAAGAAACTCTTCCTCCAATCATTTATTTCATCCACTGTTTTCTTCAACTGAGTAATCTCCTCTTCTTGCTGGGACCTCCTATATGCACTCTGCGATCTCATCGCCTGTAAAATAGTTCATAATTATTTATATATTAGTATATATATATAATATTATTAAGATTATTTAACTATTCATATGAATGTGTAAATTTATATATTAGTACATGTCAAAATTTACCTCCAGATTTCCATAGCTATACCGCACATTGGTCCGAGAAGGCGGGTCAATAATAGCATCCCAGATATTGTTCGCCTCCTCTAGCGTAAGCTCTTCCCGACCAGTGGACTGTGCTACCCGAGCCCGCTCAGCTTCGTACCTCTCCTGCGATTACAAACAATTGTTTTACACGATAAAAACCGAATTTCAAGTTTTTGAAAATAAAATAAGACAAAATATTTTTATTAACAATAAATAAGTTTACCATTACGGATTGGGATTTTTCATCCGTCCACTCGTACGAAACATTGCCTTCTTCATCAGTCCTCTCCACGGCATGCGTCACCTTGAACAACTCGGCCATAGTGGGCTCGCGGTTGTATCTCGTGGCCTGAAAATATATAAATATTATTGCTAATCTGATTATAAAATATTTTAATAAAATGTAAACACAGTTTATAAATTTAATTACCAGCTCTCTCTTATGCTCCTGGAAGGATTTGGAGTCACCACGGTGCAATGTAGGATTTTTATTCCTGTTAGCCCGGTTCCGCGCAGATAATTCCTACAAATTAAGATAAATTATCACGTATATATCTTGCGAGATTTATATTAGATTTAAATAACAAAGCAAACATATATTACTTACTTTTGCTGCCGGACTATCCTAAAGCCGAAAAAGATCAGTTCATACACCGTCACCCATCCAGTTCGGATTTTTGCCTGAATTCTTAGCCTTGGACAATGTATCCCTGTAATTTTTCCTCATTCTTTTGTTCCAATGATTTAAGAAAACTTCCATGTCGTCAGGGTCAACACGGACTGCAGCCTGTAAATTGAAATTATTTAAAGTTATATAGATTATATTAATTTACAACTGAAATTCAAACTATTACTTACAAGTAAATCGGCCTGTATTGCGTTCTTGACATGAGGGGGGATGTCGTCCCAGCGAGGCCAACAACCATCCATCCGGCTCTGAAAAGCCTTCCTCGAAACCTGTAGAATATAATCTGATGGCTCCACCTCAAAGCCCCTGCAAAAGTTATGATATACATATTTAGTGGATTTTAAAACTTACACTTTAAATAAAATTGATACTTACCCAGCACTTTTCGGAACAACTAATTAATCTAATACCTAATTTAACATCATGACAATAAACTAATTAATCTACCAAATCAACATACAACATTACTAATACCTAATTTAACAACACTACTAATACCTAATTTAACAACAAATCCTAATTTAATTAGGGTTTAAACTAAACCTAAAAAACATCAAATTTTACATTCAAAATAGAGATTAGAAGCATACCTAGGCGAATTTAGGTGATTTGGAGGTGGCGGAAGGCGGGGCGGCGGCTGCGGTGACGGGGGGCGGTGGATTGGGGGAAGGAGAGTTTAATTTTGGGGGGAAAGGAATGAAAGTTCTGCTCGCGGGAAGAAGCCTGTATATTTCGTATAGCGACGGTCGCATTTTTTAGCCGTCGCCAGCCGTCGCAAACGCCTGCCGCTATACGAAGCCGTTTTAGTAGTGTATACTCAGTTAATACGTGAGATATGAGTAGAAAGAAGGATGTGTATTATTACCTAGTTATAAATATAATTTGCTTGAATTAGGAAACTATACTAATATTATCCTCAAACTAATAAATAAAAGATATAATTGATCATCGCAACATATAATATATCAATACACAATTTCTACTCAGTGTGAACCCAAAGTACCTCCTTTTTGACAAATTTTGGGCAGTCGCCTGTAAAATTATCCTGAAAGTTACTTAATCAGAGATTCATAATTATGAATTTACATAAGGTTTCATCATTCATTGAAAAAAACATCACTAATTAATTTAAAAATAAAATTTGTTTAGCTTCAGAGCTTGGTTAGAGTATATTTGCTTTCATAATAGCATGACCTTCAATTTCACTGTACTAATTTGGATTTAATCTAGGGTGTGAAAAATAGGTAGCATAAATGTAGGTCTTGAGTTGATGGATCTCTCATGGCTCTAAGGTAGAGACCTAAGGAGGAAAAAGAAATCTAGATCTATTCTAAGGGGAAACCGATGATTAAATATATTTTGATTTTTTTTAATTTCATTTGTAGCAGCCTGTCAGAAGAGAGGGCGATGAGAGGTAGAAGAGGGCGCTTCACTCCAATTTTTAGGGAACATGGAAAATTTTAAAAAGATGTGGGGTAGACAAACGACAAAACTATCCTTTCTTTTTTAACATTTTGTAACTCGTGGTTAGGGTATCATCGTAATTACAAAAGCTTCAAATGGAAGTATTCTCATTATATATAGATAAAATGGAAATGGCTATGGTTGGTTCTTCCAATATATTTAGTGGTAAATTTTAAGGAAGCAAACAGTAATAGCAAATCAAGGAATGTGTGAAAAAATTGCTAGTGCAGCTAACAGGTTTGTCTTTCATGCATTTGAACATCTCGACTTCTAATAATAAGAATTTAGTTAACTATTTTCAACCGTGTCTTTTTGGATTTCCAAAATTACCCTTATTTGTTATCATTTCACCATTTCCTTTCCTATCCATTTCTCATTCCACGCCACATGCCACTAAAAAAACCCTTACCACCCTAACTTAAACATCAATGTCATCATCATCGATAATCCATCGTCGATGCCAATCAACCACACCGCTACCTAATCACTGAAGCTATCCCTTGTCGGACATTGCACATGCTCCATTCGGCTACGATTTGGAATCGAAGTTCTATACTAGAGTTACCTTATTCTCTTCCGATTCCTATACTTCGCTAACCGCTATTCGATTAGGCAACCGTTGCTTCGACAATGAACTTCAAGCATGATTTATGTACATATTTTTATACCGCTATTTAGATATCGATTTGTTTCCCTCTTTTCTAAATTGTAGATGATGTTCGAACTCATTTGGATTGACCTAACCCCCTATTTTCTGAGTTTTGCAAACCGTACTTAGAACCCCTAATTTTGGACTATTTTTGCAGTATCAGATTTATCACACAAATGTAGATATTTGTTCCGATCTTAATATTTACCTTATAAGTTAAATTTAATGAATTTTTTCGTAATTGTTCAACTTTTAATTTAAGGGTGTTACTTCTGACTTATATATTACCATAAAACTATTTTATAATGATTTTGATTTTGGTTTTTAACATTTGATTTCAGTTTTACATGTGATTTTGATGACTTTTTTCTTACCATTTTCATTTCTAATGTTGTTTCCTGACTATAAAAATGGCCACATTATTGGATACTGTTACTATCGCAAGCTGATTTAAGAATAGTAAAACTTACCCACTTCTCTCTAGAATTACAGCTTGATTAGTATATACACAATAATCCAATCTAAAACTAAGAAAAATCAATACGTCTGCATTGGACGCATATAAGTATGGACTGATTGAGAAAAGCATTTCTTATAATTTTATCTTTAAGTTATTTTGAGTTTGACAAAAACCATCTACTTTTAAGGTATATAAGTAGTTCATCCAGTTGATATAAAACAATATTTGTTATAAACGAATGCATGTAGAATATGGAGTACCATATTTGTTTTAATTTCTTACTGCCTGCATAAGCTTCACTCATTTTTGTCAGTAGGCATCATTACTTGCTTCCTAAGCTCATTTGTTACTTCACTTTGCCTATTTATATCTCTAAATGGTAGTAATATACCAAAATATTATTTTGAATTTTGAATTTATAAAATATTTCTGCCTATTCTATAAATCAAATCTATGAGAAACTGTGAAAACCATCTAAAACTTCGGTGTAACAGTAGCATAAGTTAAGAATTTTTTAGCTTATAGACATAAGTTAAACATTTTTGGATGACAATTCATGTGCCTGTACAAACATGAAATGAATATAGAATATAGTATATGCATAGCTACATATAGTGTTTCATGCTTCAAGAATTTCATGTCCTATGTTGGCAAATATAGCATACAAATATGCTTCTTAATGTATCTACTATGTTGGCAAATTACATGAGCATACTATAAGAATTTCATGTACAAAGAAGAGGTAATTCTAAGTAGGACTTCTTTGGTAGTATTTACTACTTATAATGAATGACAAGTTAGTTAAGATATTTACGTGTACATGCACGAAGGGACGCCAACATTTATTCTAACCACAAAAGAACTTTCTGTGAATCCGACTGGCCACTACAGTAACAGGAAGGAACAACAGAAATATCCAAATTCTAGTCCATTCATCACCAGGCTTCAAGGTGATAGGGTTCTCTATAGCAAAAGCCTCTACACACAGCATATGTTTCTATTTGCAGTATTGATGAATGAAGTTTTGGTCGTGTACATGAGTAGACTACAGATCCAAAACATGCTCATATGAAGTCTGCTAGAGTTTAATATAACTGCAAATAAAGGTTTCAGGTAGTGATTGTTTTCTTTTGTAGTTGGAATAAATGCTGGATCAGTTTATCTCTCCACCACCACCTTTCAGGTTCACGGTTGGATCAATTTCTATTCATCTCTCCACCACCACCTTTCAGGCTCATAAAGGGATCTGTTTCTGAAACCAAATAATCATTTCTATGGTTTTCTTATACAAAGGTATAACATTTTCCAGCTACAACCACGTTGATTCGAATATAAGCTTTTACACCAAAATTCTACACATTTCAATAAATGAGTACTTCAATGCAGAGTTTTTTTTCAACTTATTTCGTCAAATGGAAGATGTGGCCAGTCAAGCTTGATGATAAATTAAGGTATTGGATTTCCATTGCTTTTATCTGATATATGAATAGGTCCAAAACACTTTGACTATAATTTGAATTGGCAATCAGACAATTTGGTTAATTTAATAATTTGAAATTGAAGATTTGTGCTTACATCAGAGTTACAAAAAATATTTATAAACGGAAGCCATTGTTTATTGCTTTGCTATGAAAACATGATCTTGCAACTAATACTATTTCAAGTTACCACTATGAACTTGTACCAACTTCTCTCCATATTTGTATATGAGATGTCAAACGATCCAATTTTTTTCTATTCTGTAATGGTGTAGTTGTTTCAGTTATATCAATTTTTGAATTTTGTGCTCAAGAATTTATATTTTCCTTTTTAGTGTTTCATGGAAATCCATTGAGGATGCATGTTTAGATCGATGCAAATATTCAAAGTTAGAAGTAAAGAATTTAATCGAGTGTCACCATATCCAATAAATTAGAGCTTGAAGTTAGTAAAAAAAGTTATTCATTGTAGGATTAGATGGATGTATAACCATATTTTATTAAACTAACAAGAATGTTTGTCAACTTGCAAAAGCAGGGACGATAATAAATATTGCACTATTTTTTATGTTGTTTGAAGATGGTTTTACGACATTCTTATATATCAACAACATTTTTATTGATGCAGTTGTATAGTGAAGGGTACCTACACGTGATGATAGATATTATGAATAAGTAAGAATATCACGGAGACTAAGTAATCGATACCATGTATACAAAAAGATTATTGTGTTGATCTGTTCATATATTAGTTCAAGCTACTCATTTTTGCTACACAATAGTTTAATGTATCAATTATTCTATTAATTATACTTATACGCTTTTAAAAAGGCTTTAGAAATATTAACTTCACTAATCGCACTTACTATTGAACTATGGTTAAAAGTCCATACAAGAAACACATCTCATTATATTAACTAAAATAATGTATATACATGAGTATGTTAAGCTAAGTTAGGTACAATTATATTGAGCTATAGGAATTTCACACCACTCTTCTTTCATCATGGCCAAGTGTTACAGATTCACGGTTAACTCATTTTAAACTGATGACATGTCATTGAAAGTGTTATAGAAAATTTATACAAATGCAAAACAAAAATGTTGGCAAGTAAATTTAGTGCATGAATTTAAATAATATTTTGATCAGAAGTTATAATTGCATTAGGTGAAGTAAACGTATATCTATGTACATGGTGCATGATTTTCTTTTAATTACATACATGCCTTTTTTTAGTATTATATATATTTTATAATTGAGTTCATAAAGTAAACCTTAATCTCTCTAATCTAATGATATCACTTTGACACTTTCAATGCATTTGAAATTAAGCTTCCATGCCTAAGTCTATTTTTACCCTGTGATTAATAATAACAATAGAGCATTCATTCTACTATCTTGACGTCATCTCCTAACCAATATTTTTGTACTAAATACATATGCATGAATGACTACTCGGTTATCCGATTTGACATAATCTAATCCTATAGTTTGATCTTCCAAGAATAAAATTGTAGATATTTCCTTAAATGTCTATATTTAACTTAAGTCTTTTGGACAACCTTATTTTAGTTGTTAAATTCTATATGAATCAAGTCTAATTCCCATCTTATATGTTGTTTGATAGGTCATGGTGGATAAAAATAATCACTTTGAGGTTTTGTGTTGTCTACATTTAAGTTCATGACAGGGGTTGATATTGTATATATTTCAAATTATTTTCTTGACTCATATGACCATTTAATTTCTACCAAGCACTTAGTTTTTGACAGCTATTTAAGATAGGCACTCAATCTATTTTGCTTAATTTAAATGTGAAACCATGTCATTTTCATCGTAGTGTATGCCTAATTTAAAATTTTGATAAGTTGCGTTTGTGCCCTTACGTTTAGATGTACAAAAACCATATATTTAATTTACATAAAGATTTATGCCAGCATGTTTTAAGTAATGGATGAGGTCAAATACATGTCTAAGTGCATGAGAATATAAAATAGTCATATAGAAGTACAATTTCCTTCTTTCGTATTATTTGAAACAACATGATACAGTTAAGAACAAAGGATTGTCAAAACTTCACAAATTTATCATTTCCATGCGATAAAGTTGACTGATTTGACTGAACATAGTTAAATTTTATAATGTAATTTTGCTGATAAATTTTAATTAAATAATTATATGTATAATGGTTTATTTTATTTCAATTATTGTATCAGATAAACATATCATGCAATCCATAAATTAGCATATTTATATGTTTTAAACCTCATACTATTTTTGTTATTTATTCTGGAATTGTTTTGATATGCAGCATATGTTGCATTTGTATATTAGTTATAAAATGACGTGCAATTATAAGAACTATGAGGAAAAATGCAAGGAATTCATCTTGAGGAGTGGGTTGAAGAGTCCGTGAGATGGATGAGAAGAGAAGAAAGGTTTGATTTCATGAAGGGATGAATGACATTTTATGATTGTTTTATACGAGGCAATCTGAAAGGATGCCCATAAACTTCAAGGGCAAGGTTATATATTTGTTTAAATTAATGGATGAGAAATCAAACATATATTCTTATTTATGCATGCTGTTAGAATATGATGGAGCTTGAATTGACATGTAAGTTTGACTTTTAAAGTTAGTGATATTGATTTTTAATGGATAAACATGGACCAAACTCAATAGACCTGCTGAAATATATTTGTAGTTCGACATGCTATAAATCTTTTTAGGGTGCAGAATTTTAAATCCACGTTTTCTCATGTAAGATTTTCTTTTTGCAATGGGTTTTACTGTTATCTTTTGGTAAGTGATAACGTTGTACCAATAGTAACATATTAGTTTCCATTCAACCAAAACTAATGAAGGTGGATGCTACATTTTGTTTTATATTATGTACCATTTCACCATAGTTCATATATAAGAGCTTATCAAGGGAATTTTACGGGAAATACTAAATGTATATTATTTAAAATGTATTTTATTGACACGATGATCTTAAATATATGAATAATAAACATCCAAAAGGAATAAAGTAACATCTTATGAATACATAAATTGGAAATTCTATGTGCTACTCCAACTAATTTGCAAAATTCTCTTAAAGTAGCTGACTTTTCAGTTAGATGTTGAAACTACTTCGGTTATATTGTTTATATAATTAGATGCTAAATACTCCAGTAACCAAGTGCAGGTGCACAAAGACGTGCCTATATACTCGTTTAGAATAAAACAACTATATACAATAATGTTAACATGCAAGATTAAAACACTTATATGTCTTGTGGTTCTTCCACATCTTCTTGAGTAGTTTTAAAATTGCTCTATGAGTATGTTTACACTCGCTTATGCAGCTGATGTTTGAGAATTTTCACTTTCCACCCACTCATTTTCTCTTCACAAACACATAAATTCATCCCCAAACTAAATTATCCAGAAACAAACAAATACTACAGAAAAAAATAATGAGTTAGTTTTGGAAGAAAAGGAGCTTCGCTAAAACTTCAGTCAGCGGAAAAGAAAATAAGGTCGTGGTGGATGGTTCGAGAATCGGAGAATTGGTTGGAAACAAAGAGACATTTAATAGCTACGTCGATCATAAATTTCAAGGCTTGAATTTGGACCAAGATGGAAAATTGTCGAGGGAAGAGCTCTGACCTGCCGTCGTGGACATTAGTATTGCTCTTGGATTGCCTGCTAGAGGCTCTTTTGCCGAATCCGAGAACATTTATTATAAGGTAACTTTTATGTGTTCAAAGTTATTTTTGAGAAATAAAAAATGGGATTTTTAGTACAAGTTAGCTAAATCTCACTAAAATCATAAGATGTTTCACAATAGCTTAATTTCTAGACTACTGATTAAAAGCTACTTAAGAATTACAGTGAAAAAATGAATCGTTATTCTTATAGGAGATTTCAACAAAAACGCTTTGGGTATGTTAGACTTATACTGGATCAATTTGAATAAACAACTATGTTTAATAATTATTCTAATAATAATAATAATAAATGAACTAAGTTAACCAAGTTTTATAAAAATTAACCATGTTTTATAAAGCTTAATTACGTTTGCAATGATGGTTATGATTTCTTCTATGCGTATTTAGCTCAAGTTTTCGTGAAATAATAATAGTAATAAGACTAAAAAATTAATGAGGTTTAAAAAAGTGAACTAAGTTTTATAAAAAATTAACCATAGTTTATAAAATTTAACAAGTTTACAGAAATTATCTAAGTATTATAAAAATTTGAAAATTAACTAAGTCTATAATTATAATAATAATAACAACAATAATTTAACTACGTTATAAAAATTAGCTAAGTTTACTAAATTTTAAGAAAATTAACTAAGTTTTATAAAAATTTAACAAGTTTATAATAATAATAATAATAATAAGGTTTATAAAATTAGCTAAGTTTATAATAATAATAATAATAATAATAATAATAAAATATTAACCATGTTAACTAAGTTTTATAATTATTAACTATATTTATAGTAATGATTATAATTATAACAATTTAACTAAGTTAATTAAGTTTTATAAATAATAATAATAATATAGTAACTAATTTATAAAAAATTAACTAAATTTATAATAAAAAATAAATAAGTTAACTATGTTTTAAAAATTAATCAAGTTTATAATAATAATACTAAATTAGCTAAGTTTATAAAAATTAACTAAATTAAACAAAGTTTACATAAATTAACTAAGTTTTATAAAAATTAAATCAGCTTATTAAAATTAACTCAGTATTATAGAAATTTAACTAAGTTAACTAAGTTTTATCAACAAGTTTATAATATTAATGATGATGATGATGATTAATTAAGTTTACAAAATTAACTAAACTTTATAAAAATTAACTAAGTTTACAATAATAATAATAATAATAATAATATAAAATATTAACCAAGTTAACAAAGTTTTATAAAAATTAACTAAATTTATAATAATAATAATAATTTAACTAAGTTAACTAAGTTTTATAAACAATAATAATAGTAAATTAACTAAGTTTATAATATATATATATATATCATATTGGTGCCTACTAGTTTTGGGTAGTAAATATTGCTTTGGCTGTTTAAACTCGGTCTTCTATCAACAAAAGTTGTGCGATAAAATTTATTGGCAATCCATTGGTCAATGTTTATGAATCTGTTCTTATTAGGAACTCCTACTTAATAGTTGTACTTCCATGCATGTACCATCCAATATTTATGATGATTGAATCAAAATGATGTTTATTAATTTATATGTAATGTTTCATGCTTACATGCAACTTCCAACCATAATAACATTAGGATACCCAAGTCATCATCAATCAAGTTTGGCTAGTTTCGTACTCAAATTGATATTGCATATAGCAACATTTCATTTTAAATTTATATTTTAATCATTGATCAATAAATTTCTTTATCACAGGTAACTAAAGATTTTTGAAGCAAAAAATTAGCGTAATGTTGCACAATCAAAGAGTTTGAAGACCTTTATGCATAGTAAGCATATAATTTTTTTTATTTTTTGCATCTTGTCATGGAGTAGTATTTGTATAATTTGACTTACGGATATTGTGCAAACTTGATTTACGGATATTGTGCAAACTTGGATATGTTTATTATATATAATGTGTTGAACTATTTAAATGTGTTTATATGATTATTGTTTGAGTTTTATTTGAATATGTTTTAAATATTGGTTATTTGAAGCATACCAATAAAGGTATTTCTATGATATTACAGCATAATTAACGTATTCTAGAAAATCAATAAAAACAATATATAGCTTTCTACAGCTTTTCATCTATGCTATGAAAAAGATCTTTCATAGCTTCTAAAAAGGCTGCGAAACACTTTTGCAGCATTTTGAAGAACGTTGTCAAACAACAAGCTGTAATAAGGTTAGGGCATATCGCATCCTTTTTGAAACGCTACAAAAAGTATCATATTTTTGCATTTTTAAAACGTTGTAATAAAGTTCTTCTGCGGCCTTTTAAAAGGTGATGCAACATGATACTTTTTTTGCAACGTTTCGAAAAATGTTGCGATATGTCTTGACACTTCTACAACTTGTGGTTAGACATCGTTCTTCAAAACCTTGCAGAAGTGTTTCACAGTGTTTTGAAACCCTACGGAAGATCTTTTTTGTTGTAGTGTTATTTACTTTTGTTTTATATTCTATGAATTTAAACATACTACATATGTATCAAATACACATGTTCATGTTTGTGATAATTCATCAGTGAATACAATGAAGTATGTGGAACCGTTTTAGTGTTATTAGACTTATGAATGCATACATCCATATTAATAACTTGAAGAGTTTATCAACTCTTATGTAAATCCCACTAAAAGGGTGCTTTGCCCTTTACTATTTGAGATATGATTCACTAGCATCACATGATTATAATCATATAATTGAAGAATTATTTCTCAAAATTTTGGCTTAGTTCATAACTCCAAAATAACTGTAAACAATTTCAAATCGTAACAGCCCGCACCTCACTTAACGCGGATATTGTCCCCAACTTAGTCACCTCCACCTCATAGGCCAAGTCAAGGTGTGGGGTTTTGTTCATCAAAAGGCCTCGACGTTGTTATGAAGTGAAGGCTTTGGTATATAACATGTACAGACCATAATTCTGGCTGGGTATGGCTCTGATACCAATGTAACAGCCCGCACCTCACTTAACGCAGATATTGTCCCCAACTTAGTCACCTCCGCCTCATGGGCCAAGCCAATGTGTGAGGTTTTGTTCCTCAAAAGGCCTCGACGTTGTTATGAGATGAAGGCTTTGGTATATAAGCACCCACTTCATAGTGTTTTTCCGCGATGTGGGACTATTATTCCCATTTTGAAGGGGTGTTACACAAATGCTTCTGTATATTTCAATGCATCGTTTTGTTGTGAGAAAATATCACTATTGTAGCGTTATTTTCTAACGAATATTCATAATACTCATATTGAAATTAAACTATGTTTATTTTCAGTCAACACTAAAAAAAACATTTTTTATTTCATAAATAATGTTTGGTATGTTTTATGGAAACAATTTTGTAACTTGATGCCAGAGTAAGTGTTTTATGGTATGCTCCTACTATTTCCACCCTTATAATAATAGCGTATGAAATATGAAGCTACATTCAACCACTTGATGTAAATTGTTTATTCCATATAATATAACCAGTTTACAGTCAAGAGTTTTCAGATCAAATATCTTAAACTCAAAGAAATAAATCTTATAGAAAACAATTTTCTATTTGAAAATACACTACGGAATAGAAATCATATTTCTCATTCCAATGTTAAGTATCAATTATTATTTTAGAATTCTCATTTTTGATGTTTCTTTATGAAGTAGAAGTGACCATTCACTCTCTTCATCCTAAGTGTGTCTTAGGTTGTATATACTCTCATACATTCGCTTTCCTTTCAAAATAGTCGAACCATTCAAAGGAAACCCTAACAACAATATCATAACGAGTTCTTTACAAAAGTGCACTTGGTCGTCCTTAAAATTTAAGGATGCCACATAAATTGCAGTTTACGTAAAATGATCCAATTAACATTCCAATGATCGAATTCTTAGATCTATCTTGTATTTTTCGGTCAAGTGTTACATTTACTACAACAATATCATCATTAGAATCAATTATATTGAATATATGATCTCACACTATGGTTTATTTTCTTATTTCCAAATGAACCAATTTTATCCAAGTTTTGTACATTACGAATCATGAATTTTTCACCATATAATATTTATACGTGATCAAATACGGATCAGACATCCATATTCAAGCATTGCTGTTAGAGTTCGAAGCTCATAAAGATAATATACAGTCTCAAGCAAATAAACACGTAAGTGGCCAATTACGAATGTACTTAGTAGTTATAAAATTAGGCGCTTGAATGGGTACTGAAACAATAACATGCAAAAATATTTATTAGTAAGTATATTTTATATTTCTATTTGGTTGTATATCTTAATTGATAAACATTTTATCATTTATATTAATTGCATAAATTTATCAATGTAGATTATTATAACTTTATATAGCAAATGTTCTTCCAGTATTAGAAAGGTTAAACGATACCATTTCGTTTTTCTAATAAGGCTCACACTAGATTTTTTTATTTTTATCAAAACCTTAAGAAAGCGTAGAAATCTTTTGATTTCTCTAGTGGGTAGTAGAACTTGCTTGTCTTGGGATTATTAACTTGAGCAATATCAGTAAATCATAGGCCAACAAGTGATGGATAAAATTTTATCAGTTATATCGAATACAACTCCTAACCCAAGGTGTTTGTCCTAATCTCATCTCAACCTTGAGGAATATCAACAAATCGTAAGAGATTATTCACTGGTACCTACCATTTCACATCGGCCTAAGTATAATGCACGTACCTTAAGGAATATCAAAAAATGCATGCATGTATCTTACCTTGTCTAGTCAATATACTGATAGCACTACACATAACATCTCTAGCTTGAGGAATACCAACAGCTAAATAGTATGCAAGTAATCTATTAATATATAAATGGTGGAGGAGAACTTTATACTAATGATTCATAAACTTTATTATATTTAATTGAGTGATATTAACTTATAGAATAATGTATTTATTATGAAATACCCTCATGATTCAAGTGTCGGACACATCAGAAATCACGATATACGTACTATATATATGTATTTATCCCTTTAGTCTATTTTGGGCTTCTTTCCAGTTCTACCTATATTACACATTCATATTATGTAAGTTTAATTTTTATATAACTTTTATAATGTTATTAACTTATATAATAGCCTTATGTATCTATACTAATTAAATCTTATTTAATTAATTAACATTTTAAATTAATTTTATGTTATTCAATTAAACATTTTAATTGAATATGTATATCATAACATTTATGGTTATACACATATATCTTTATATATATATATATATGTATGTATTTTATTATTTGTTGATTAACTTATTTAATTAAATATTAATTAGAAAATTTCTTATGTATATACATATATACTTACATCATCTTAAATAGTTCAAGATAATGTAACATATATCATTATATATATTATACATGTATAGTTTTAATTAATTAACTATTTAACTAATTTATTTAATTTATTAGCCTTATTAATAAATATTTAAAATTTTGAAATATGTTTACTATATTTTAAAAATATTTTTCAAAACTATATTATAATATACAGAGTTTTCAAAACCAATTTTGAAAATCACATTATAACATTTATAATGTAATTCTTATTTTAAATTTAAAATCTTATATTAGTTTCGAAACAATTTTGAAAAATTAGCCCAAGGCCCACTTCAAAGTGGGTCTTTTCTAATAGGGATAACCTTTGGGCTTAGTTCACGTTTTGGTCCAGGATGGTAACCAAGGAAGGCACGGTACTTAATTACCCAAACCCAAGTCTAGACACACTACTAAATTAGCACGCAGCTATTTGTCTTCAGTACCATTGAAGGAACCAGTTAAGCGCATTTTCATTTTTTTTTACCATTTTGGACCTTGTTAAGCCTATGAAATCTAAATTTCATTTAGATCTTATTTACATATTTTAAGTGAATTCACTATTTTATTTCATTTGTAGTTGTTTGGTGTTGTTTGTGAAATATTTAATGTAAATATGTGTATCATATACACATGTGTGTACGTGCACGTGCAATAGTAATAGTGTACATGGTTCAAGTTGCCCATATATAAGTGCTGAAATTTACACCGCAACAAATAAGTTAGCCCATTTGTATACATATGTGTTGGTTAATATGTATATATTTTTGAATATGAAATAAAATAATATTTATAATAATATAAATTCACATATGCACACACAGACACACACATACATATACAAAAATACACACACACACATGCTTATTTGTTTATAATATTACAAGACATCAAATTTTGTAATTACTAATGTAAAATTTAAAATTTAAATTCAAGCCCTAATTTCAAATTGCAAATTAAAATTTAAAATAATTATGTAACGAATTATAATTAATAAATAAATAAATACACATATACACACACATACTTAAAAAATTATATAATATGCACAAACATATATATATATATAGACATACAAATACATATACATACATACATACATACATACATACATACATACATATATATATATAATTAAATAAATACATCCATTAAGCTTATTATTTAAAATCGCATAAAATCTACTTTGAAATTTTAAAAATAAACAATAAATATACATATATATATATGCCCATAAAATATTTTAATAAATTTTTTTGAAGCTCGCGGCTTTAATACTAAAGATTTTTTTAATAATTTCCTTATAGAATGTAAAGATCCAAAACCTCTCAGCCTTCGAAAATCGGCACCCGTACTTCACTTGTACTCAAATGTCGTAGATTCAAACGCCGAATCTGGCTCCCCGGAGCTTATAACACCATTAAGTATAACAACACAGCGGAAGAAAAAGAATATATCAATATATATAACATTGATACAATGACAGATTCAAAATCTGATACAATATGATACAACAGAATGATACAACAGATATCAACATACATCAGAGATATGACACAAGAAATAGCAGCGGAAAGAAAATAGATAACACCGGCAGCGGATAGAATGCCTCCAAGATAAGCAACATCAGTCCATGAACTCCAAGAACTGAACTAGCTCCAGATAATCTACTAAACCTGAATATCTGAAAACCCCAACTCTAGACTGCCCGTGTGGAAAATGGTGGACACCCAGAGTTTAGGAAGGGAACAATAAACTCCGAGTCAGTTGTGGGACTAGTGTGAGCAACAAAAACAGTTTATCTTTAAAACAAACAATAAAAGAATTTTAAACATTGAAACCCGCAATGCTTTTGGAAAATGAAACTACCATAAGACCTCCCGCCACACACACTGTAACGACCCGTATTTCTACGGATTGACAAGTTCGTCAAAATCTGGAATTTTTGCATTTTTAAGTCATTTCAGATTTTTAGGCAGATTTGTCCAAGTCCTAGGTCGTGAACGACCTAAGAGCTAAGTCGTGACCGAGTTAGGGAGTTTGGCGGGTTAGTGTTAGGTCGTGGGTTAGTTGGAGCGACCTATAAGATTATGCAACCTAGGATTTGGTTAAGTATTAGGTCGGCAGGGCGAGTTAACGACCTAAAGAACTGACCGACTTAAGGATATGGCGACTCAAGGGTAGGCAGACCTAGTGGAGTAAGCGACCTAGTGGTTACTGGGTTAGTGTGGTTAGGTCGGCAACGACCTAAGAGAATGTTGTGAGCGACCTAAGTGTTTGGGTGTTAAGTGTTAGGTCGGCAGTTCGAGTTAAGGTTTCGAGCGACCTATAGGACGTAGTTATAGTTAGGTCGGCAACGACCTAGAGGAGCTGGGATAGCAGGTTAGTGACTTAGTAGTTTGGTCGTGTAGGTGCTAAGTTGTTAGGTCGCAGGGTTTTGTAAGTCTTAGGTCATAGCTTAGTAAGTTGTTAAGTCGTAGGTCGCTGGGTTCTGGCTTGGTGTTAGGTCGTAGCCTGTGTGTTAAGTCGCGAGCGACCTAGAAGTTAAGTTGTATCTCGTTGAGACCTGGTGCGTTAAGTCGCGCATAGGCTAAGTCGTAGGTCGAAGGAAGCGCATTTGCTTTAGGTCGCCAAGGGTTAGGTGGGAGGCTCTGTTAAGTCGTGGGGGTTTTTAGGTCGTAGGTCGACATAGTGTTAAGTCGGCAGCGACTTAAGGAGATAGCCGAGTTATGACTTAGGCAGTTTTCAGCTATAAATAGGAGGGGTTGTTCTCACTTTTTGGGATCCGGATTTTGAAGCGACGAAGTGATGCCATTTTGAGAGCTCGACTTCTACACTTCTTCACTTCTTTTCTCCCCTCTAATATAGTGCTTCCATCCATCCAAATCGAAGATCAAGATTGAAGATTCAAGAGCTTAGATTGAAGATCTTCATCTTTTCAAGAGAGATTTCTTCATTTGAAGCGGATTTGTGATAGATCTAGCTTAGTTCTTCGCTGTCCAGATCTGAAGCGTGTTGATTTGGGTTTGTTTAGGTGATTTGGTGAGTGGTGATTATCTCTCACACGGATCCAAAGGAGTAGATCGGATTGTTGGCTCGATTTGGTGTTAAATTAGTGATTTCCATGCATTTTCTTCATCCTAAGTGTAGATCCATATAGATCCATTGTTCATGATGATGTTACATCCATTTTTATCATATGTTAACCCATGCAAGTTCATTCATCAAGTTTGTAGAGATATAATCCATGTTTTCATGCTTATTGGACTTTCAACTCTTTAATTACGAAAATGTCATTATTGTTATAATTGTCTACTTAGATCATATTTGAATGCTTGATTGTTTGGATTGATGTTTGATTTGATTGATTGTTATGAACTAGATGATTGATGATTAGATTTAGACCGAAGACGATTCAAAAGCTAAGGGAAAGGCTCTTGAATTGGGAAAGCTGCTCGTGGCATATGTAGCGGGATGATGAAGCTCTTATGCATAGATTCGATGATGTGAAGATGAGATGAGGCTTTGCGAGGATGTAATGAAGCGAGGCAATCATGTGATGAAGACTTGGTCTAATCCAGACGGGATCATTCCAAGCATGTTGATAACTCGGTGATATGATTCGAGTTGAGGATAATGAATGAATATGAGAATAGTCGTCGAGGAGGATGACTAGGAGGCTTGTATAGCATCGTTGTTGAAGGTTCTAGCATGCTCTAAGCAAGGGTACGTTTGGGCAGATTCGATAGTCCCAACGGCCAACTGTTGATGGTCGAGTACTCTGGGCAGATTCGATAGTCCTAGGCACGGGCTGCGACGACGTGCGGGAGTTATGTCTAGAACCGGGGTTTTCATTAGCCCTTGACGGACGGCTGAAAGAATGTGCCGGTCATTCAATTAACGGTGATATCGAAGCAATGATAACAGTGATAGCCAGAGTCATGGATGTTTGGTTGTATCGTCATTCGGACTCAAGAGCGGTATTTTCTGGGTGCTTATCTGATTTAGGCCTTGGTACTTGGAAAACATCGCCCTTGACTCGAGTGATAGTAGCTTTACTTTAAATTGTATGCTCTGCTATGTTGCTTCTACTTAGTGTGTGTCTGGGGGCTATCATTGTAGAACGAGGTTGGAGTGGGAGGGTTGTATTCCTATTCCTTTTTCCTTTATGCTCTTTTGGAAAATGTTGCTAGTTAATCTACTGCTCACTAAGACTGTTGTCTGACTCAAGGCTTTATGTTTTAATTCTTATTGCCTTGGGCTGTTCGTTTGTTTTGGGACGGGCAGACTAGGTAGCAGGTGACAGGTGCTGTTCTCTTCTCACGATGTTGATATCGAAGACGAGCTGGAGGGTTGCATATTATCTTCTTATATGTACTGGATATTCCGCTGTTTTGTATTCTCTGAGAGAAATGTAGTGAGGCTTGATGTATTGACTATGTGGATGCTTGTATTCAACTATTATGGAGTTTTATATGATGTCACTTTGTTCTGTAAAGCTTCACTATACTTATGTTCTATTGTATTTTGTCCATGCGCTGTGAGTAATACGATAGATTCCGTTGTTTAAAATCTTACCTTGACAATCGTCCATGGTCGCCTGGCACACTTTACAGCGCTCTATCTCTAGATTCGATGCAGGGGTCATGGGCGGTCGTCACATTTGGTATCAGAGCATTGGTTAATCGATTTTTCCCAACGCTCGCTGAAATAACTACGTATGAGAGACGTAATTGTATTTTGATGGATGAATACTATATATAATATAGTAGCTTGGTAGAGTTTGAGTCCTTTGTGCAGTTGTTTCTCTAGATGTTCTAATCATTCCTTTTTATAGATATTGAGAATGAGTCGAAGAGGGAGACCAGCTGCTAGGGAAGGCCGTGCTACTGAAGAGACTGCTGATTATGCAGCCATGTTCGAAGCTATGATGACTTCGATCATGAGAAGGATACCAGTTCCGGGGGCAGCAGTAGATGTTGGAGTTCAAGTCCAAACTCCGAAACCAGTGGATTTTGCTAAGTTGTGCAAGGATTATACTGCTCTTGGAGGGAAGGTTTTCTTGGGAACAGAATCAACTATCGAAGTTCAGAGATGGATAGATGCTTGTAGAAGGATCTTTGGTGATTTGGGAATTGATGATGCAACTAAGAGGAAGTTGGCATCAAGGCAGCTTCAAGGGAGAGCTTCTGATTGGTGGAACTCTATTACCATCAATACTGCGGAGGAAGAGATTACTTGGGAGCAATTCCAAGCTAGATTTGAAGCCAAGTTCATTTCTACAGCTCAGAAGTCTGTTCTGTTCAAGAGGTTTGTGGAGCTCAAGCAAGGTGGAAGATCTGTTCTTGAGTATGTTTCTGAGTTTGAAGCTTTGTCCAAATATGCCCGGTCATATATTGAGTCTGCTTATCAGAAAAATGAGAAGTTTGTGACCGGCTTGGATAGTTATCTTGGGAGACAGTTGGTGGATCATTTGGACGATTCATTTGAGAAGCTTGTGGAGAAAGCTCTTAGGCATGAGAGTCTGTTTCCTAAGGAAGGACCTGTTGTTGCTGTTACCAAGGGAGAATCTAAACCACAGCAGGGTGGAAACCAGAAGAGGAAGCAGCAGCAGCAGAAGGGTAGGGATGGCCAGAAGAAGCCGAAAGGCGAGGTGACTTGCTACAATTGTCAGCAGAAGGGCCATTTCTCTAAGGATTGTAAGAATCCTAAGGTGCCGATGAAGTGTCACAACTGTGACAAGCCGGGGCATTTCAGGAAGAATTGTCCAGAACCAAGGAAGGACAGGCAAATTGTGCAAGCTTATGCTTTGGGAGCTGTTCCGTCGTCTTCAAAAGCTCCTACTGCTGAAGAGAAGGGAAAGAGTGTGGTTGTTCAAGGTACTCTTTTCCTATGTGGTATTCCAGTTAGAGTTTTGTTTGATACTGGAGCATCGCATTCGTTTGTTTGTAATGAACTAGTAGGCCGGTTAGATTTGAAGCCGGATATTGTTGATAGGCCATTGGTTGTGACTAATCCAGTTGGGGGTTCGTCTTGTTTGTGTATGTTATGCCGTGGTTTAGTTGTATCGAGTCATGGTTGCTCTTTTGTTTGTGATTGCTTTGTTCTGAACTTTGCGGGGTTCGGAATTATTTTGGGTATGGACTGGCTTAGGAAGTATGCGGCTAAGGTTGATTGCGAAAGGTTGGAAGTGACAGTCGAGAATGTGGAGGGGCGAAAGATTGTGATACGATGTAAGCATGAAGAAGGCGTCTTCATGAGCTTCATGTATTCGCTAGTTGTTCCACGGGATGGACTGTCATCAGTGCCGATCGCTAACAGATTCGAGGATGTCTTTGACGAAGTCAAAGGGTTGCCGCCGCATAGAGAGATCGAGTTTCGTATAGATCTAGTTGAAGGAGCCAGACCTGTTGTGATGCCTCTTAGGCGGATGGCGCCTAGGGAACAGCAGGAGTTGAGGGTGCAAGTTGATGACCTTTTACATAAAGGATTCATTCGGCGTAGTGTGTCCGAGTGGGGTGCACCAGTTGTGTTCGCAACCAAGGCAGATGGGTCGTTGAGATTGTGCGTCGATTATCGTGAGCTGAATAAG
Source organism: Allium fistulosum (assembly GCA_030737815.1). NCBI lineage: Eukaryota > Viridiplantae > Streptophyta > Magnoliopsida > Asparagales > Amaryllidaceae > Allium > Allium fistulosum. The sequence goes on along the minus strand of CM060902.1, from coordinate 1,349,424,408 downwards.
GTGACTAAGAAGAACAAGTATCCATTGCCGAGAATAGATAACTTGTTTGATCAGCTTCACGAGGCTAAGGTGTTTTCTCAGATGGATTTGGCAACGGGATTTCACCAGTTGAGAGTGGCTAAGGATAGTGTACCGAAGACTGCTTTTAGGACACCATCCGGTTTCTTTGAGTGGCTGGTAATGCCGTTTGGATTGACTAACGCGCCAGCATATTTTGTGGATCTTATGAATAGAGTGTTCAGAGATCAGTTGAACAAGTTCGTACTTGTGTTCGTGGATGATATTCTGATTTATTCCAGAACTAAAGAAGAGCACAAGACGCATTTGCGTATTGTTTTGGAAATCTTGCGGAAACATCAGCTGAAGGCTAAGTTTTCGAAGTGTCACTTCTGGAAGAGTGAAGTGAGGTTCTTAGGCCATGTGATTTCTGGAAGTGGAATAGCGGTTGATCCCGCTAAGGTGGCAGCAATCCAGGATTGGGTTAGACCTAAGAATGCATCTGATGTGAGAAGTTTTCTTGGATTAGCAGGATATTATCGACGGTTTATCAAAGACTTCTCCAAGATAGCTGCACCGTTAACAGGATTGACGAAGAAGAACCAAGTGTTCAGTTGGAATGCTAAGTGTGAGCAAGCTTTCAAAATCCTGAAAGAGAGACTGACGAGTGCTCCTGTTTTGACTATTCCAAGTGGGAATGATGAGATGGTAGTTTACACCGATGCATGTGGTACTGGACTTGGAGCAGTGCTGATGCAGAAGGATAAAGTTGTTGCGTATGCCAGTCGACAACTGAAGCCGCATGAAAGGAATTACCCAACTCATGATTTGGAATTGGCGGCAATTGTATTTGCTTTGAAGATGTGGAGACATTATCTGTTGGGAGTTCGATTCGAGTTGTTTACGGATCACAAGTCGTTGAAGTATCTTTTCTCCCAAAAGGATTTGAATCTTCGGCAGCAACGTTGGCTAGAGTTTTTGGCATCGTATGACTTTGGTATAGCTTATACTCCGGGAAAAGGTAACGCAGTGGCTGATGCGTTAAGTCGAAGACATGCAGAATTGGGAGCCATGTTTTCTGAATGGAAGAATCTCGAGTATTTAGCTGGATTTGACTTCAGGCCTAGATGTGAATTGGAACCTGAGATGTTGGCAAACTTATCGATAAGACCCACTCTTGTGGAAAGGATTGGCAAGGGCCAAAAGCGAGATGATAAGCTTGTCAAGATTATCCGTGAATTGGAATCTGGATTGGATCCAGAAAAGGATAAAGGATTCGAGGTCGATCGAGAGGGTTGGCTTCGAAAGCAAGGACGACTAGTTGTTCCCGATATAGATGAATTGAGGAGTGAAGTTCTGAAGGAAAGTCATCACTCGAAGATGACAATTCATCCAGGAGGAAATAAGATGTATCGGGATATGAAGAGAACCTACTACTGGGAAGGTATGAAGAAGGATGTTGGAAATTTTATTTCCAAATGTATGAACTGCCAGTTGGTAAAAGCCGAACAGAAGAAGCCAAGTGGATTGCTTCAGCCATTAGAAGTTCCTACATGGAAATGGGAACAAGTGTCGATGGATTTTATCGATGGATTGCCTAGGACCAGAACGGGAAATGAAGGAATTTGGGTCATTGTGGATCGTCTGACTAAGAGTGCACGATTCATTCCTGTTCGATCGACTAGGACTGCATCAAAGTTGGCCGAGTTGTATGTTAAGTGGATAGTTCGTTTCCATGGTATTTCGAAGAGTATAGTGAGTGATCGAGATCCATTGTTCACTAGTGGATTTTGGAAAAGCTTCCAGGAAGTTTTGGGAACCGAGTTGTGTTTGAGTACAGCTTATCACCCTCAAACAGATGGTCAGACCGAGAGAGTCAATCGAGTTTTGGAAGATCTCCTCAGGGCTTGTGTTTTGGATTTCGGAGGATCATGGGAAGATCACCTTCATTTGGTAGAGTTTGCGTACAACAACAGTTACCAGTCAAGCATTGGTATGGCACCGTATGAGGCATTGTATGGAAGACCGTGTAACTCTCCAGCATGTTGGTTGGAAACTGGAGAAAAACTGATGCTTGGGCCAGAGATGATTAGTCAGACTTCAGATTGCATAGAGATTATTCGGCAACGAATGAAGGCAGCCCAAGACCGTCAGAAGAGTTATGCCGATAAGCGTCGAAAGGATTTGGAATTCGACGTTGGTGATATGGTTTTTGTGAAGATTTCTCCACTAAAGAATGTTATTCGATTCGGGAAGAAAGGAAAATTGACTCCGAGATTTGTTGGACCATTCCCGATCATCGAGCGAATTGGAAAGCTCGCCTACAGATTGAAGTTACCGGAGAAGATGTCGGGTGTGCACAATGTTTTTCACGTATCATATCTACGGAAGTATGTGCATGACTCGAATACCGTAGTTTCTGCTGATAGCTGTGAAGATTTCGAAGTTGATCCAGTTGATAGAAGACCTCGTAAGCCGCTTCGTGTTGTTGAAACTGACACGAAACAGCTTAGGAGGAAGATAGTTAAGTTGCTCAAGATACAATGGAGTGATGATGATAACGACTGTACGTGGGAGGTGGAAGAGAGGATGAAAGCAGCTCATCCTGAACTCTTCAAGGTATGGCCCTAAGGTGTCGTGTCATCTCGCGAAATTGTAACTTGTTCTAAGTTTTAGAATTCTGTACGTTAAGTTAGAATTGGATGCATGGTTTGTTGATTGCTATGGATGATAGGCGTACAGAATAGTTTTTGATTGCTTGGAATTTCGGGGGCGAAATTCCTAAGGGGGAGAGAATGTAACGACCCGTATTTCTACGGATTGACAAGTTCGTCAAAATCTGGAATTTTTGCATTTTTAAGTCATTTCAGATTTTTAGGCAGATTTGTCCAAGTCCTAGGTCGTGAACGACCTAAGAGCTAAGTCGTGACCGAGTTAGGGAGTTTGGCGGGTTAGTGTTAGGTCGTGGGTTAGTTGGAGCGACCTATAAGATTATGCAACCTAGGATTTGGTTAAGTATTAGGTCGGCAGGGCGAGTTAACGACCTAAAGAACTGACCGACTTAAGGATATGGCGACTCAAGGGTAGGCAGACCTAGTGGAGTAAGCGACCTAGTGGTTACTGGGTTAGTGTGGTTAGGTCGGCAACGACCTAAGAGAATGTTGTGAGCGACCTAAGTGTTTGGGTGTTAAGTGTTAGGTCGGCAGTTCGAGTTAAGGTTTCGAGCGACCTATAGGACGTAGTTATAGTTAGGTCGGCAACGACCTAGAGGAGCTGGGATAGCAGGTTAGCGACTTAGTAGTTAGGTCGCGTAGGTGCTAAGTTGTTAGGTCGCAGGGTTTTGTAAGTCTTAGGTCGTAGCTTAGTAAGTTGTTAAGTCGTAGGTCGCTGGGTTCTGGCTTGGTGTTAGGTCGTAGCCTGTGTGTTAAGTCGCGAGCGACCTAGAAGTTAAGTTGTATCTCGTTGAGACCTGGTGCGTTAAGTCGCGCATAGGCTAAGCCGTAGGTCGAAGGAAGCGCATTTGCTTTAGGTCGCCAAGGGTTAGGTGGGAGGCTCTGTTAAGTCGTGGGGGTTTTTAGGTCGTAGGTCGACATAGTGTTAAGTCGGCAGCGACTTAAGGAGATAGCCGAGTTACGACTTAGGCAGTTTTCAGCTATAAATAGGAGGGGTTGTTCTCACTTTTTGGGATCCGGATTTTGAAGCGACGAAGTGCTGCCATTTTGAGAGCTCGACTTCTACACTTCTTCACTTATTTTCTCCCCTCTAATATAGTGCTTCCATCCATCCAAATCGAAGATCAAGATTGAAGATTCAAGAGCTTAGATTGAAGATCTTCATCTTTTCAAGAGAGATTTCTTCATTTGAAGCGGATTTGTGATAGATCTAGCTTAGTTCTTCGCTGTCCAGATCTGAAGCGTGTTGATTTGGGTTTGTTTAGGTGATTTGGTGAGTGGTGATTATCTCTCACACGGATCCAAAGGAGTAGATCGGATTGTTGGCTCGATTTGGTGTTAAATTAGTGATTACCATGCATTTTCTTCATCCTAAGTGTAGATCCATATAGATCCATTGTTCATGATGATGTTACATCCATTTTTATCATATGTTAACCTATGCAAGTTCATTCATCAAGTTTGTAGAGATATAATCCATGTTTTCATGCTTATTGGACTTTCAACTCTTTAATTACGAAAATGCCATTATTGTTATAATTGTCTACTTAGATCATATTTGAATGCTTGATTGTTTGGATTGATGTTTGATTTGATTGATTGTTATGAACTAGATGATTGATGATTAGATTTAGACCGAAGACGATTCAAAAGCTAAGGGAAAGGCTCTTGAATTGGGAAAGCTGCTCGTGGCATATGTAGCGGGATGATGAAGCTCTTATGCATAGATTCGATGATGTGATGATGAGATGAGGCTTTGCGAGGATGTAATGAAGCGAGGAAATCATGTGATGAAGACTTGGTCTAATCCAGACGGGATCATTCCAAGCATGTTGATAACTCGGTGATATGATTCGAGTTGAGGATAATGAATGAATATGAGAATAGTCGTCGAGGAGGATGACTAGGAGGCTTGTATAGCATCGTTGTTGAAGGTTCTAGCATGCTCTAAGCAAGGGTACGTTTGGGCAGATTCGATAGTCCCAACGGCCAACTGTTGATGGTCGAGTACTCTGGGCAGATTCGATAGTCCTAGGCACGGGCTGCGACGACGTGTGGGAGTTATGTCTAGAACCGGGGTTTTCATTAGCCCTTGACGGACGGCTGAAAGAATGTGCCGGTCATTCAATTAACGGTGATATCGAAGCAATGATAACAGTGATAGCCAGAGTCATGGATGTTTGGTTGTATCGTCATTCGGACTCAAGAGCGGTATTTTCTGGGTGCTTATCTTATTTAGGCCTTGGTACTTGGAAAACATCGCCCTTGACTCGAGTGATAGTAGCTTTACTTTAAATTGTATGCTCTGCTATGTTGCTTCTACTTAGTGTGTGTCTGGGGGCTATCATTGTAGAACGAGGTTGGAGTGGGAGGGTTGTATTCCTATTCCTTTTTCCTTTATGCTCTTTTGGAAAATGTTGTTAGTTAATCTACTGCTCACTAAGACTGTTGTCTGACTCAAGGCTTTATGTTTTAATTCTTATTGCCTTGGGCTGTTCGTCTGTTTTGGGACGGGCAGACTAGGTAGCAGGTGACAGGTGCTGTTCTCTTCTCACGATGTTGATATCGAAGACGAGCTGGAGGGTTGCATATTATCTTCTTATATGTACTGGATATTCCGCTGTTTTGTATTCTCTGAGAGAAATGTAGTGAGGCTTGATGTATTGACTATGTGGATGCTTGTATTCAACTATTATGGAGTTTTATATGATGTCACTTTGTTCTGTAAAGCTTCACTATACTTATGTTCTATTGTATTTTGTCCATGCGCTGTGAGTAATACGATAGATTCCGTTGTTTAAAATCTTACCTTGACAATCGTCCATGGTCGCCTGGCACACTTTACAGCGCTCTATCTCTAGATTCGGTGCAGGGGTCATGGGCGGTCGTCACACACACAATGCAAACGCAGAATTGGAGGAGATTTCTTCTTATGATAGTCAAACATGCTTACTACGCAAAATCATTGGATTATTATTATTAGTGCATAGTGCAGAAAACATTTCGAAAGTATAATATTAATCTTAGCCAACATACGACCAGTATCGTATGCCTACTATAGCTACCATCTAAACAGTGGTGACCACCATAAGTAAATGGCAGGTTCTACAACTAATATCGTACAAGGTTCGTATTGTAAGATGGATTTCCAACAAATGGTCAGGCTAAGGAACTTCCTACTGCCACATGGGATCGCCTCTGGATGGACGTCCCGAGAACCAACCTAGCTCTCTGCCAACACAAGGCCGGGTAGCCTCTGTAACTAGGTAACTCACGAATATGCCATTCCCCGGTCCTTAGGGACCTTTATCCGAGCGCTCGGTAACCAACATCACACATAATAAATAAAGTGTGTCCACATGAGTAAGTATCTGGGCTCCATACCATGATACCACCCTTTTCCAGAAGGAAATGACATACCCTAAAGGGCACGACCCTCATAACCTTGCCGCATCATTCCTGTTTCGACCATTTCCGGTCTGTGAGGTTCGATGAGGTCTCGTCCACAAAGCTACGCTTTTTCACAAAGCAATGCTTTGATCACAATGATCAATAAATGATTAACACACAAGAACACTCAGCATGCCACATTACCAAATTGGGAGTATATCGCTGATAACCTTCAACAACATAACCTCTGAGCTCGTATGTCTCAGAGAAGGGTGTTAAGCTAAGAGAATAAATTCTCCACCACCAATTGAAATGTATTTGAAAGAAATCTGCTTTATATCTCAAAATGTAATGTCAGACATGTAACCATACAAGTCTGTTCTGGGTTCGAACAGAACCGAAGGCACTTCCAAAGAAGCCCTTGCAATCCGGGTATTCACAATCCCGATCGGACTTCCCATCACTTAGGAAATCTTTATACCGGAGCAACTCAGTGCAGAGACAATCGACAGGTTATCCTATCGTTCTCGCAAATACCCGGTCTTCAACACCGGTCTTTAAATGCTATCCATATACGACGTATCATTATTCGGAATGGGTTATGTGACACAAAGGTCCTCTCCTGGCTAACCCGAATAATGAGCGTAATATTTAAAAATATATGGATATTGGGATTTCAATTAAGTCACAATTTATTACCCAAACTTCTCTTCAAATGGTTTAAACAAATTACCATTTTAATCTTTTTAAACAAAAAGATTCAATTCATAAAATTCACCTAGTTTCACAAAGATTTATTCACAGATTTTCCAAATCAATTTCCATTTCAATTTGATTAACTCGTTAAACTTTTAAAACAAAGATTTAACTGATAGCTTTCAAAACAATTCCATTTCGAATGGTTTAAACAAATCACCATTTTAAATCTGGTAAAATAACAGATTCAATTCATAGCTTTCAAAAAGAATTCACTCATAACTGGAAAAACCATTTTCAATTCAAACTTGAAATTCCTTTAACTTAAATTGGAATTTCATTTCTTATATGAAAGCTTTTATCATTTGAAAACAAACAGTTTTCATTTTGGAAAATCCGATTCATTTACACGAGTTAAAGTTCTTGGGTTAAATTCAAATTCTCAAAATCATACTTTTAAATGGTTTAAATTCATATAAAACACATTTATAACTGGTATGGTCTTTTAGACCATAGTTTCCAATTATTGAATTGAACTCAAATCTAAATCAAATCATTTAGATTACAAATTTATTAAATCATTTGAACTCATTTTCAAAAGCTTTAATATTTAACCCAAATCTATTTCCAAATTCAATTGAAATTAAAATTTCAATTTCAAAAATATTAAATTTAAATCATCTGTGACTTAACCGATTTCCTCGTGAAATCCATATTTGTGTGTGTAAAGGTGTAGTCCAGGGGTTCAACACAATAGTGCGACATCATTCAATCATCACAGATCAGAATATGACAATATATTTGATAAGCGGTATAATCCTATAACGCTTATCTTTATTCAAAGATTCACAGATAGAAATATATATTCAACACAGATAAATAATTTACACACACAGCTCAATTCAAAACAATTCACATCACAGGATATTACAGATCAGGGTTAACAATCAATTCAAGCATTCATAAGCAATCCAAGCATCCAATTTTCATCATATATTAATTCACCTTTAATCATTAATTAATTCACCTTTAGTTTATTAAATAAAATTTTAATTAATCATATTAATTTATTTAATCACGTAAATTAAATCTTTAAATAATTAATCCTTTTAATTACTTCCATTAAGTAATTATTCTTTTTAATCATTTTCATTTAGTAATTAATTAATTCACAATTTAACCTTAAATTAATCACATTAATTAATCATTCTTTAATTTATCAAAACCTTAATTAATTAATCACATTAATTTTTTTTTTTAATTAATTAACCTTTAAACACTTGATAAATCAATCTTTAATCATAAATTATCCATCCTTATTAATCAAAACTTAAGTCAAAACTATTTATTCAAAGCTTGAGTTAAAAGGTTTTCTAAAAATCTATGTTTTAATTTAAAGTTGAAACTGTTTCTATATCTAACCCGAGACTTACTCGAGTGTTTCCCGAGTCCATACGCTCCTTGCTTCGAGTTCCCCCCTGAATCAACCCGATACCATTTTCTCTGTTTTAAAATTTTAAACTTTTAACCCTTTTTAAAAACATACGCGAGTAAAACCCGATACCATTCTCGAGCCAGCATGCGAACTCCCCGAGATCGACTCCGAGTTAAACCTTTCTTCCCCAAACTCTTGTCTTCTGACACAAATTAATATACGTGCACGTGCACGAGAGGCCAGGCCACCTCCGACCAACATCGCTGTTTCCCTCAGGTCATCGACGACCTGACTGTCTCCCCTGACCACCCAGCTCCGGTAATTACGTCAGAAAACAAAATTTGGCAACTTGACCACTTCTTGGACTTGAACTACCATCAGAAAATCGCCTCGACCCACCACATCGAGCCACCGGCGACCATGAATCTTCGACCACAGCTTCATCACGTCACCACGCCTCTGTCCCCCTCGGTCCAGTTACTTCCGATCCACCCACATTGACGAAATCGATTCAAGAACAGCATCGACCCAAAACCCAATCTTAAACCCTAAACTTATGCCATGCCATCGCTCTGATGATCGAAAAAAAAATTCGATCATTTTTCCTATGACCACTGAACCTCCAGCTACCTCCTCCTTCAAGCCCGACGATTCCAGGCTACACGATCATCAGAATTCGACCAAACTTCCTTTTCCGTTCAACTCAAAAGTTCCCCATGAATACACACTTAAAAATTCCAAAACGATTATCAAAAATCATGAATTTTCAATACGAATTTAGTTGTGTAATCAAAAATTAAAATTAAGATACTTGATTTTTGACATATATATGATCTATACTGTTAATTCCATATTTTGAAATAATTAATCCAATAAAATACTTAAATCTATTTTTAAAATGAATGTTACGTGGTTACCACCCTTTTTCATTTATAGATCATCGCCTAAATCAGATTGAGGGAAGAAGAATTTGAATTTCTTTGTGGTATTAGTATGTGAAATGTTAAACAGAGAAATATATATACCTGTAACAGACATATATATACAGTCACATATACATATACAGACATGCATACACAAAACAGTATGGTTCAAAACATTTTTTCACAACAACTTGAAGTATTCATCACAACATCAAAATATAGGTCAGTAGTTTGCTCACCTTGTTTCCAGAGGGAGAAGAACAGAGTTGATATATTCCAGGCTTGTGAAAATTGCAAAACTGAAGCTCCTCTTTGATCTCTGGTTGTATTGATTTATATTGTTTGTTTAAACTGAAGTTTTGTTTGAGTTTTAAATGATATTACTTTGGTTTTTTTTTCCTCAGCTTGATTTACGAACTGAAATGAGGAAGACCTGATAAAAAAAGAGTTTACAGGGTGATATAATTTTGTTATGTACTAGAATTTTTTTGTTTATAATTTGGCCAGAGATTTTTATCTCAAATTGGAGGCTGAAGACATTTTCGAGTTGACTTTAGTGTGTTAGAGAGATCTTGCATTAATTACTAAGTACTTTATGTCTCAATACTTGTGATATTTACATTTTCTTTTGTTTTGCATTACTTTAACTTCGGCTGAGATGATATAATTTGTGCTGGCAACTATTATACTTGTCTTGTTCACACTTATCCTTTTACTTGAATATTTTTTTTTTTGCTTTAGCCTTATTACTTAGGGATATAAATGAAGTTCTATTGTTAATATGTTGTTATAATTGTCATTTGTCTTATTTTCCTTTCTCAGTCTACACTTGTTAATATCTCATTCTTGTATGCACTTAGGTTTTTATTGTTTTATTATCTTGCATACTTTTGTTAATGTCATACTTCATTAATCTTACATTGATTAAAATTAGCATTTTTATGTTAAAGACTTTTACCTAAATAAATTTGATATTACATTTTTCTTATTTTATAAATACATTTTTTATACTTATTAATTTGTAATATAAATGAATTTCTATATTTTAATCTGTTGTTAATTTTTAGCTAATGGGTTACTTTATATTTTATTTGACTTTATAATGTTTACTTCTATTTTAACTTGAATATTTATTTCTAGAGGTTTATATGTTCATTTCATATTTTATATAATTATAGATTTATTTGAAATATTTATTTAACATCAACACTTATTTTTGAATTCTATAAATATATCTTTATAAACCCAAATTATTATTATTAAACCATTTACTTGAGATTTTAAACTCAAATTCAATGTATATATATACATATACAAATTTACTCATATATTACATATACATTCATATATACGCATATATACAATATTTTTAAATTTAAATGATTTATACAAAATTTATTTGATTTCGGGGAAACTCGAATTACTTTAATCGATTAATTTTATAATTTTAATTCAAAAATAATTTAATTATCAATTTAAATATATATAAAATTTGGGGTCGTTATAGAATTCCCCTCTTAAAAGAATTACGTCCTCGAAATTGCCAAGGAGACACAAAGATAGATGAAGAATGTTTCCTCAAATCAAACTGAGCATCTATTTTGCATTTGGCTTGCCAAATCAGAATATCGATAATGGATACAAGAACGAATCTGTTTTAACACTTCCCAAGATACTCGGGTTATCCTGATCTACGAAATATACAGTGGCATCGGTCAGTTCAAAGGGATAACTAACCATTCATAGAACATATCCGGACCCAAAGAATAGACATATATATGGATACAATTCCAAAACTTTTAGTTTAAAAACTTAAGTATATCTATCAACCATAGCAAACAAAGCAACCAATACATCCAAACAACAATTTTGGCTTATCCGGAGTTTACGTCCCATATTAATATATATCGAATCTCTTCCTGGAACTACCAGAAATTATCGAAGAATTGAGAAAAGATGACGAACAAAAGAGATCGATAGAGAAAAGATTGTTTCCTTGTTGTCACAGAATATTGACCATTTATAGTCGTATTCCCATGTCCCCTATCTCATCCTCTTCTTGCACTCATACTTACTATCAGTGGATAGCAAGAGAATTTACTGAGGCATTCGAACAGATATCTGAGGAATACTCATTCTAGGGTATACTTCACCCTATCTCTAATGAGCTACTTAATGTGTTATACTCCTGAGCTAAAGTTCAACCCTCAGCTCTGATACCAAATGTAAAGATCCAAAAACTCTCAACCTTCGAAAATCGGCACCCGTACTTCACTTGTACTAAAATGCCGTAGATTCAAACACCGAAACTGGCTCCCCGGAGCTTATAACACCATTAAGTATAACAACACAGCGGAAGAAAAAGAATATATCAATATATAACATTGATACAATGACAGATTCAAAATCTGATACAATATGATACAACAGAATGATACAACAGATATCAACATACATCAGAGATATGATACAAGAAATAGCAGCGGAAAGAAAATAGATAACACCAGTAGTGGATAGAATGCCTCCAAGATAAGCAACGTCAGTCCATGAACTCCAAGAACTGAACTAGCTCCAGATAATCTACTAAACCTGAATATCTGAAAACCCCAACTCTAGACTGCCCGTGTGGAAAATGGTGGGCACCCAGAGTTTAGGAAGGGAACAATAAACTCCGAGTCGGTTGTGGGACTGGTGTGAGCAACAAAAACAGTTTATCTTTAAAACAAACAATAAAAGAATTTTAAACATTGAAACCCGCAATGCTTTTGGAAAATGAAACTACCATAAGACCTCCCGGCACACACATAATGCAAACGCAGAATTGGAGGAGATTTCTTCTTGTGATAGTCAAACATGCTTACTACGCAAAATCATTGGATTATTATTATTAGTGCATAGTGCAGAAAACATTTCGAAAGTATAATATTAATCTTAGCCAACATACGACCAGTATCGTATGCCTACTATAGCTACCATCTAAATAGTGGTGACCACCATAAGTAAATGGCAGGTTCTACAACTAATACCGTAGAAGGTTCGTATTGGAAGATGGATTTCCAACAAATGGTCAGGCTAAGGAACTTCCTACTGCCACATGGGATCGCCTATGGATGGACGTCCCGAGAACCAACCTGGCTCTCTGCCAACACAAGGCCGGGTTACCTCTGTAACTAGGTAACTCATGAATATGCCATTCCCCGGTCCTTAGGGACCTTTATCCGAGCGCTCGGTAACCAACATCACACATAATAAATAAAGTGTGTCCACATGAGTAAGTATCTGGGCTCCATACCATGATACCACCCTTTTCCAGAAGGAAATGACATACCCTAAAGGGCGCGACCCTCATAACCTTGTCGCATCATTCCTGTTTCGACCATTTCCGGTCTGTGAGGTTCAATGAGGTCTCGTCCACAAAGCTACGCTTTTTCACAAAGCAATGCTTTGATCACAATGATCAATAAATGATCAACACACAGCAACACTCAGCATGCCACATTACCAAATTGGGAGTATATCGCTGATAACCTTTAACTACATAACCTCTGAGCTCGTACGTCTCAGAGAAGGGTGTTAAGCTAAGAGAATAAATTCTCCGCCACCAACAGAAATGTATTTGAAAGAAATCTGCTTTATATCTCAAAATGTAATGTCAGACATGTAACCATACAAGTCTGTTCCGGGTTCGAACAGAACCGAAGGCACTTCCAAAGATGCCCTTGCAATCCGGGTATTCACAATCCCGATCGGACTTCCCATCACTTAGGAAATCTCTATACCGGAGCAACTCAGTGCAGAGACAGTCGATAGGTTATCCTATCGTTCTCGCAAATACCTGGTCTTCAACACCGGTCTTCAAATGCTATCCATATACGACGTATCATTATTCGGAATGGGTTATGTGACACAAAGGTCCTCTCCCGGCTAACCCGAATAATGAGCGTAATATTTAAAAATATATGGATATTGGGATTTCAATTAAGTCACAATTTATTACCCAAACTTCTCTTCAAATGGTTTAAACAAATTACCATTTTAATCTTTTTAAACAAAAAGATTCAATTCATAAAATTCACCCAGTTTCACAAAGATTTATTCACATATTTTCCAAATTAATTTCCATTTCAATTTGATTAACTCGTTAAACTTTTAAAACAAAGATTTAACTGATAGCTTTCAAAACAATTCCATTTCGAATGGCTTAAACAAATCACCATTTTAAATCTGGTAAAATAACAGATTCAATTCATATCTTTCAAAAGGAATTCACTCATAACTGGAAAAACCATTTTCAATTCAAACTTGAAATTCCTTTAACTTAAATTGGAATTTCATTTCTTATATAAAAGCTTTTATCATTTGAAAACAAACAGTTTTCATTTTGGAAAATCTGATTCATTTACACGAGTTAAAGTTCTTGGGTTAAATTCAAATTCTCAAAATCATACTTTTAAATGGTTTAAATTCATATAAAACACATTTATAACTGGTATGGTCTTTTAGACCATAGTTTCCAATTATTGAATTGAACTCAAATCTAAATCAAATCATTTAGATTACAAATTTTATTAAATCATTTGAACTCATTTTCAAAAGCTTTAATATTTAACCTAAATCTATTTCCAAATTCAATTGAAACTAAAATTTCAATTTCAAAAATATTAAATTTAAATCATCTGTGACTTAACCGATTTCCTCGTGAAATCCATATTTGTGTGTGTAAAGGTGTAGTCCAGGGGTTCAACACAATAGTGCGACATCATTCAATCATCACAGATCAGAATATGACAATATATTTGATAAGCGGTATAATCCTATAACGCTTATCTTTATTCACAGATTCACAGATAGATATATATATTCAACACAAATAAATAATTTACACACACATCTCAATTCAAAACAATTCACATCACAGGATATTACAAATCAGGGATAACAATCAATTCAAGCATTCATAAGCAATCCAAGCATTCAATAATCATTTATAAGTAGGATTAATTAATTGTTCAATCCCTAATTAAACCAATTAAATTTCTAATAAATTACTTATGAATTAATTACCCAATCCTGATTAATTACAAATCATTTGATATTAATTAATGAAATTAATTAATTAATCCTTAATTATCCATCTTAATTAATTACCCTTAATTAATTAATTAATTATCCTTTAATTAATCACATAATTAAATTAACCTTAAGTTAATTTCATAATTAACTAACTCTTACTTTCATTAAGTAATTATATTTTCATCATAGATTAATTCACCTTTAATCATTAATTAATTCACCTTTAGTTTATTAAATAAACTTTAAATTAATCATATTAATTTATTCAATCACATAAATTAAATCTTTAAATAATTAATCCTTTTAATTACTTCCATTAAGTAATTATTCTTTTTAATCATTTTCATTTAGTAATTAATTAATTCACAATTAACCTTAAATTAATCACAGTAATTAATCATTCTTTAATTTATCAAAACCTTAATTAATTAATCACATTAATTTAATTTTTTTTAATTAATTAACCTTTAAACACTTGATAAATCAATCTTTAATCATAAATTATCCATCCTTATTAATCAAAACTTAAGTCAAAACTATTTATTCAAAGCTTGAGTTAAAAGGTTTTCTAAAAATCTATGTTTTGCTTTAAAGTTGAAACTGTTTCTATATCCAACCCGAGACTTACTCGAGTGTTTCCCGAGTCCAAACGCTCCCTGCTTCGAGTTCCCCCCTGAATCAACCCGATACCATTTTCTCTGTTTTAAAATTTTAAACTTTTAACCCTTTTTAAAAACATACGCGAGTAAAACCCGATACCATTCTCGAGCCAGCATGCGAACTCCCCGAGATCGACTCCGAGTTATACCTTTCTTCCCCAAACTCTTGTCTTCTGACACAAATCAATATATGTGCACGTGCACGAGAGGCCAGGCCACCTCCGACCAACATCGCTGTTTCCCTCAGGTCATCGACGACCTGACTGTCTCCCTTTACCACCCAGCTCTGGTAATTACGTCAGAAAACAAAATTTGGCAACTTGACCACTTCTTGGACTTGAACTACCATCAGAAAATCGCCTCGCACCACCACGTCGAGCCACCGAGGACCTTGAATCTTCGACCACAGCTTCATCACGTCACCACGCCTTTGTCCCCCTCGGTCCAGTTACTTACGATCCACCCACATTGACAAAATCGATTCAAGAACAGTATCGACCCAAAACCCAATCTTAAACCCTAAATTTATGCCATGTCGTCGCTCTAATGGTCGAAAAAAAAATTCGATCATTTTTCCTATGACCACTGAACCTCCAGCTACCTCCTCCTTCAAGCCCGACGATTCCAGACTACGCGATCATCGGAATTCGACCAAACTTCCTTTTCCTTTCAACTCGAAAGTTCCCCATGAATACACACTTAAAAATTCCAAAACGATTATAAAAAATCATGAATTTTCAATACGAATTTAGTTGTCTAATCAAAAATTAAATTTAAGATAATTGATTTTTGACATATATATGATCTATACTGTTAATTCCATATTTTGAAATAATTAATCCAATAAACATACTTAAATCTATTTTTAAAATGAATGTTACATGGTTACCACCCTTTTTCATTTATAGATCATCACCTAAATCAGATTGAGGGAAGAAGAATTTGAATTTCTTTGTGGTATTAGTATGTGAAATGTTAAACAGAGAAATATATATACATGTAACATACATATATATATACAGTCACATATACATATACAGACATGCATACACAAAACAGTATGGTTCAAAACATTTTTTCACAACAACTTGAAGTATTCATCACAACATCAAAATATAGGTCAGTAGTTTGCTCACCTTGTTTCCAGAGGGAGAAGAACAGAGTTGATATATTCCAGGCTTGTGAAAATTGCAAAACTGAAGCTCCTCTTTGATCTCTGGTTGTATTGATTTATATTGTTTGTTTAAACTGAAGTTTTGTTTGAGTTTTAAATGATATTACTTTGGTTTTTTTTTCCTCAGCTTGATTTACGAACTGAAATGAGGAAGACTTGATAAAAAAAAGAGTTTACAGGGTGATATAATTTTGTTATGTACTGGAAATCTTTTGTTTATACTTTGGCCAGATATTTTTATCTCAAATTGGAGGCTGAAGACATTTTCGAGTTGACTTTGGTGTGTTAGAGAGATCTTGCATTAATTACTAAGTTCTTTATGTCTCAATACTTGTGATATTTACATTTTCTTTTGCGTTGTATTACTTTAACTTCGGCTGAGATGATATAATTTGTGCTGGCAACTATTATACTTGTCTTGTTCACACTTATCCTTTTACTTGAATATTTTATTTTTGCTTTAGCCTTATTACTTAGGGATATAAATGAAGTTCTATTGTTAATATGTTGTTATAATTGTCATTTGTCTTATTTTCCTTTCTCAGCCTACACTTGTTAATATCTCATTCTTGTATGCACTTAGGTTTTTATTGTTTTATTATCTTGCATACTTTTGTTAATGTCATACTTCATTAATCTTACATTGATTAAAATTACCATTTTTATGTTAAAGACTTTTACCTAAATAAATTTGATATTACATTTTTCTTATTTTATAAATACATTTTTTATACTTATTAATTTGTAATATAAATGAATTTTATATTTTAATCTGTTGTTAATTTTTAGCTAATGGGTTACTTTATATTTTATTTGACTTTATAATGTTTACTTCTATTTTAACTTGAATATTTATTTCTAGAGGTTTATATGTTCATTTCATATTTTATATAATTATAGATTTATTTGAAATATTTATTTAACATCAACACTTATTTTTGAATTCTATAAATATATCTTTATAAACCCAAATTATTATTATTAAACCATTTACTTGAGATTTTAAACTCAAATTCAATGTATATATATACATATACAAATTTACTCATATATTACATATACATTCATATATACGCATATATACAATATTTTTAAATTTAAATGATTTATACAAAATTTATTTGATTTCGGGGAAACTCGAATCACTTTAATCGATTAATTTTACAATTTTAATTCAAAAATTAATTTAATTATCAATTTAAATATATATAAAATTTGGGGTCGTTACATAGAAATTATGAAAAATAGTTTTTATTTTGAAAAACAATTTCATGATGTATGCATATATATATATGTAAAATATTATGTTTATTAAATATATGTAAATATATATACACACAAATGTGTATTTCATTTAACATACATATTACAACAATTTATTATATTATAAAATATAACATATACATGCATGCATACATACATGCATATACATATATAATTTACATATGCATAATCACGTAAAATTACAATTCCCTATTTTTCCAAAATAATAACATATATATAAGTGAATATACATGATTTAATAAATAAATATACAACTACATACTTTGCACTTACGTAAATTAAAATTAATTTATTTCAAGTCTTTTTCAAACACCATCGATTCTTAAAATTAAAAAGGGGAAATTTTATTTTTGATTCGATGGCCAAAACCATATGTCCAAACATACACATAAAATAAATTTATATTCACATATATATACAAAATCACATATTCACATCACATGTTGACAGCACATACATATAAGGATTCGTGATAAACGCTAATCTATTTAAACATAAAGCATATGATGATCAAGTATACAATCATATAAGTTTGTAAATATGGATAATACCTTACAATTGCCTAAGAATACACCTTGCAGATTGAATCTTAATAACTCCACTTGAATCTCTATTCATCATCTCCAAAAGAGGTAACCCGATTGAGAAAGCCACACACCGTTCTTTATATTTTAATTGAATTTGTTGTTTTTGTTGCTTGAATCAATAGAGAGAGAAGGGGGGTTTTTTGGCCAGAAATCATAGGGAGAGATGGAGGCTAAAACCCTAACAAGGATAATAGAAAGGAGTGGCTAAACGTGTTTAAATAGCATAGGAAATAATGGGTTTAAACATGGAAGCATATGTGTTCTTTTCTTTGCCATTTCACACTCTTTTGGAATCAAATTCCAAGCCTTCCTCTCCAACTCATGGCTGGACATACATCAACCCCTATATTAGCCTCACTTCACTTCAATGCAGATCAGATGATTTATATTTAAATCAAATTTAAACGTACATCGATATCGCATATTGATACGTGTGTACGTAACTTTTATATACTTACTATTTTTGATGCCAATCAACACAAATCAAATCAAATTTTATAATTAATATCTCATAAATCTTAATTAATTTAATTAATTATAACAATTGTAATTAATTAAATTGGGTTGTAGATGAAGGATTCAACATTGCGGTTCTTTTAAGTGTAAATTTGGTCAGCAAATAATATCGGACAATTTTAATATTATAGTTCACACTTCACCTTTGCTAGCGGTGTGACATTATGGCCAAATTTATCGCTTACAAAGCTTTGGTAAAATTCATTTTCACTAATGTATGTGTTACCTACCTAGCACGGACAATTATTTACACTGATTCTATTCTTCAAAACTATATCATATTAGGACTTACATAATTTGGTAATCATCAAAATTTCAATATCGCTCACATTCAACTTTATAGTCCAAACACAAAGTCTTTTGTTCAATAATAATATTTATTATTAACTATGCCGCTCTGCTAAAGACTTTGACTTTGAGTTGACTTAAGTTGACATGTGATACTAACCTAATATAATTGAGGATACAAATTCACTTTTGAATAGTGGTTCACTTTCAATGCTTCCACTCGACCTAACTATAGTCTTCTGATAGAGACCGGGCCTCAATTTAACTATAATCAAAGCGAATTTCCATATTGAAACTCGACAGTATTCGAAAGTCGAGAATTTGTATAATATTGTCACATGGATATTTTCTATTTGATCTCGCTAATATTAACAAACAAAAAAATATAGAGTGAGCCATTACATAGTTACCCAATAACTATCAGTATGTAACCGCTTGGTACTCCAACAACAATGAGTAATACACTGCCTAGCATTTGAAGAGCGTTACATACTCTAGTCTCAACGGATGAATCAATATCCAATCACGATACATATTGACTAAGAATATTTAAAACGGTGTGTTTATTATATTATGATAAATTGCTCATGTTTACAACACCTTGTAATTACTATCACAAAACACATTATTTATGGATTTTCTATTAAATAAACTTTAATTGAATAATCAATTATTTATAATACATTATAAAAGTATACAACAGAAAGAAAACACTTTTATTTCAAATAAGGTTGGTTATTGAGTTAAATATGTGTAACAAATTACATAATCTTACTTAGCTATTACATGCATGGTGATACTTCAAGATAGACATGCATTTTGAAATTCCTTTGAGAATGGATGGATCTTCTCCCTCCTCATCATAACCTAAATCGCATGCCTTAGATGATCTCTTTCTTTCACCTTGGCAAGTTCCTTTTAATGGCATCGCTCTTGTCCTTGAATTTATATGATTCTCTTTCATGGGATTGAGATAAGAGCTATATTTCGCATGTTAAATGTCTCTATGCTTGTGGCAGTTAGCTTTGCTTGGCCTATCAAATACTAGGTCTTATTCTCCATACGTATCCCAAATGTGGTCGAACATAGTTTTTTGATGATCGGAATCTGCTTTGTTTTGTGAAATATGGAAGGGCTGAGTGAAATAAGTCATTGCAATCATTTTGACTCTCAATTTCCCATTGATTGTTGTTGCATGCACCATTGTAGTGGCTTGGGTTGAGAGATTGTTCCAACATTAAATGTGATATGAGGTGTTGAAGTGAGTCCTTTCTACTCTGCCTCTAGAAATGGTGTTCGTCGGGCATCAATGTCAACTATGAGATTTTGTACTTCTTGTATCAACTTTTCGATTCCTTCAACCTGCTAAGCAAGAAAGTTGTTGAAATACAAAGCTAGCTCTAATGGATGAGTTGTGATGTGACGACTCGGGTTTTCTGACGTCTGTTATTGGGCAATTAACTAATTTTAACTTATTGGAGTACAAAATTTTATTAGTTAAATAAATGATTTTTTTGACATTTAAAAATCTGAATCTATATATATGGATTGAAACTATATGAATTTTAAATATATATATTCTGGATATGATAAATATTATAGAAATACGTATATAAACCCCACCATTTAAATTAAGATAAAACATCCATAAATATATATAGATAAATATATACAAGCTTTATGATATATATAAGTATATAAATGTATATATATATGTATGTATGCCCATAGGAAGTAATATACATGTAAATAGGAAATAATGTGAATATATATATATATATATAAATATCTATATGAAAAGCATGTATATAGGAAAAAATGTGTATATGTGAGTATGACAAAATATGTTTATAAAATGAAAATATGTATATATGATGACAACTATATATGTGAAAGCAAGTGTGTATATATAGGAGACATCATCATGAAAAGCATTAAATTCAAAACATACAAAACATGAAATCAAGTCATATAAAAATCAAACCTCTCATAATAAATCAAATCAAAATAAAAATAAAAAGAAGAGAAAAAATAATATAATAACAAAAATAAAATGTATACATATATAAGTAGAGAGGTAAATACTTGAGTTTCTTCATACATGTACCCATTATATAAAATAAAGTATAAATGAATATATAAGAGTTTATAGAGAAATAGTAAATACATATGTATACATACATGAAAGCATATGTACATGCACAAGGAGACAACATCATGAATACATATAAATTCAAGCCTATAAAACGGCTAATCAACATAATAAATCAAATCAAATGTTAAATCAAATCAGCTTGTTATCAAATCAGCAAAAAGAGAAAAAAAAAGAAATGTAAAGGAAGCATGCACAATACATGTCTCGGCCTCTCCTTTTTGGATTGCCCTGTACACTTCCACCCCTTATAAGTATATGTATCACTGCCATGTTCATTTGTTCATGATGCACATGCAGATATTGATACACATGCAGATACACGTCCCAAACGTACCATCCGAAGGCCAGCAAGGTTTCTTGGTCAGCAGGCATCAAATGAATAAAGGCAGGACCACTTTTCAGCACTTCCAGAAATTGCAGCATGCAGCAGCCGTTATAACTAATTCCAGTAATTTTTCTCTTTTCTTTTAAATTAGCAGTTGGTGTGTACACCTGAAATAAAGTTGTATGGACCACTTTTCTTTAACGGTTACAAATGAATGGCTAGGAATTGTCAGTAGTAGCTATAAGAGGAAATGTTGTAATGAGAAATGTAGGAAAAATATATGAACTTTCTCCTCTGTCTTCTTCTTTTCTGTATTCTTTCTTCTTCATTTCGCTAATGTCTTCCTCCCCCCATCAGTAGCCCATCAATTTGGTGCTTTCATTTTCCCCACTCCCCTCCCACTACTACACTACCATGGTCCAATCAAACCAAGACAGAAACCGGTCTATCGATGAGGTCATTGCCCAACTCCGCAACGATTCCACCACCCACACAACTTCCATGGATTCAATGCGCTCCGACATCTCTAACCTTCAATCCGACCTCCAAAACTCCATGACCACCCTAACACAAATGATTCAAGACCTTGCTATCAAAGTCACTTCCTCACAACCTCAAACACAAACATCCCCTCAACAATCACCAATCAATGGCCGACCACCACCACTCCTCACAACTCCACTTCATCCAACCTTCCAACCGAACCCAATAGCCATTCGAACCCCAAAATGTGATTTATCTCGCTTTAATGGATCTAACCCCTTGGATTGGATTTTCCAAGCGGAACGATTCTTCACCTTCCACGCCACACCGGATGAACAACGGATCGAACTCTCAAGCTTCTACATGGAAGGACAAGCGTTGACATGGTTTCAATGGATGCACCGGAACAACCAACTTTCTTCATGGTCGACTCTCACAAAAGCTATAGAACAAAGGTTCGGTCCTTCTACCTTTATTAACCCCGAATCTTCTTTATTCAAACTCCGACAAACCGGAACCATCGATGAATATCAAGCCACATTCGAAACCTTAAGCAACCGTATCACATCCCTCTCTCCCGATTCATTCCTCCATTGTTTCCTCTCCGGCTTAAAAACCCCAATCAAAAACGAGCTCCTCATACTCCAACCAACGTCACTTTCCCACGCAATCGACCTAGCAAAACTTGTCGAATCAAAACTCAATGACCAACGCCCAAGCTTCTACAAAAGCCCACGGTCCTTTAATACTCAAAACCCACCCTTATCATTACCAGCACCACCTAATCAATCGGCTATTTCACAAAACTCCTCCAACAACCCACAAAACAACCAAACAACCTCCCCAAACTACCCCATTCGCCGATCTACCTCCTCCGAAATGGCCCACAGAAAGAGCCAGGGATTATGCTTTTACTGTGACAGTAAATATACCCCAGGTCACCGCTGTTCTACCCCAAGAGCCCTTCTTCTCCTTCCCGAGATAGCTCAAGACCCACCAGATTCCGTGATTAACACAAACGACCCAGAATACGATGGGAATTCCGACCCCCCCGATCCCCAAAATCAACCACCTACAGCCGAAACCCTAATAGACCTCTCCTCTAACCTCGCCGACGTCACCCTCCACTCCATGGTCGGCGCGGCTAGCCCTCGCGCTTTGCGCCTCTCAGCCACCATCGCGGGTCAGCAAATCCTAGCTCTAATCGACACTGGGTCGACTCATAATTACATTCACCCACGCGTGGCTTCATTTCTCAAATTGCCAGTTGAAGAGAAGACCCAATTTTATGTAACCGTGGGAAATGGAGAAAAATTGGTTAGCAAAGGAATATGCAGAGAGGTTCGATTTAAGGTCCAGCAATTTGAGTTTGTAGCGGATCTTCATTTACTTGAGTTCACGGGTGCAGATATTGTTTTAGGGATCCAATGGTTGGAAACACTGGGCCCTATTACCACTGATCACAAATCCTTAACTATGAGCTTCATACACGACCAAAACCTTATTACCTTATCCGGCCTCACTGATTTTTCCCAGCCCAAACAAGTCTCTCTACACCAACTAAAACGACTTGACTCAACGAACTCTATTGCCACATATTTTCACCTACATATCAACCCACTACCACTCTCACCTCAAAACCCAACAGAAAACATCCCACCTCCTATCCAAAAACTTCTAGACAAACACCATTCCATATTTCAAAAACCAACCGAGTTACCTCCTCACCGTACCTTAGACCACCACATCAATTTAAAACCTAACCACTCACCCGTAAACGTCCGTCCATACCGATATCCTCACTTCCAAAAAAATGAAATTGAAAAACAAATCCGCGAAATGCTCCACACAAAACTCATCCAACCTTCTACTAGCCCTTTTTCCTCACCCGTCCTTCTTGTCAAAAAAAAGGATGGAACATGGCGTTTTTGCGTTGATTATAGGGCTCTCAACGCCATTACAATCAAAGATAGATTCCCCATCCCAACCATCGACGAACTTTTGGACGAACTCCATGGTGCTATGTATTTTACCAAATTGGACCTACGAAGTGGCTATTTCCAAGTACGTGTTCACCCTTCCGACATCCACAAAACAACATTCCGAACACACGAAGGACATTATGAGTTTGTCGTCATGCCCTTTGGCCTCACAAACGCCCCATCAACCTTCCAAGCAACCATGAATAACATATTCAACCCGTACCTTCGAAAATTCATTCTAGTCTTCTTCGACGACATCCTCATATATAGCCCCAACCTAACCACACACATCTCACACTTACAAACCACTCTTCAAATACTAACCAACCACAAATTTTTCATCAATCTCTCCAAATGTTCCTTCGCCCTCACCGAAATTGATTATTTGGGTCATATTATTTCGGGCCAAGGAGTCCAAGTCGATCCAAAATAAATCCAAGCTATGCTCGATTGGCCACTTCCACATAACACTACGGAACTTCGTGGTTTCTTAGGTCTTACGGGATACTACCGTAAGTTCATCCAAAACTACGCCAAAATCGCCAACCCACTTACCAACCTACTCAAAAAAGACGCCTTCCTTTGGACCAATTCCGCAACCGACGCTTTCAATGCTCTTAAACAAGCCGTTACCACCACCCCAATTTTAGCCTTACCCGACTTCAACCAAACCTTCTCCATCCACACCGATGCCTCCATAACCGCTATCGGCGCCGTCCTATCCCAAAATAAGCACCCGATTTCCTACTTTAGCAAAACTCTTCCCCCCTCCTCCAACGCGCATCCACCTATAGCCGAGAAATGTACGCCATTACTTCCGCCGTCAAGCGTTGGCGTCATTATCTCCTTGGGCGCCACTTCATAATCATCACCGACCACCAAAGTTTACGCCAACTTATGACCCAAATAATACAAACGCCGGAGCAACAACGATGGCTGACTAAGCTACTGGGGTTCGATTTCACAATAGTATACCAACCTGGACGTTCCAACAAAGTAGCAGATGCACTTTCCCGATGGACTTCCACAGCCCAGCCCATTACCGAATCTACCCAATATAATCCTTCTGCCACAAATCCCTTACTCACAAAACACGCTATTTCCAAATCCTCCAGTACACAAATCAATACTTCTCCCTCCTCCGTAACAAAAACAGACCCACTTACCCCAATCCCCCCACCAGAATTTCCACCTCCCCAGCCGCAACCAAACCCTCACCTGATTTTGACAACTCCCTCTTCGCCACAGCCAACCAGCACCACATCGCCGAACTCACAGCAACACCCAGCCCTAACCACCATTAAACCGGCCCTGCATCATCCCGCGGCAACGTCACCTCACCTCCACACCATCCTAACACCCAGATTCATCCTCACCGAGCAAATCAAGGCCGCAACAGCAACCGATCCCGTCGCACGACAATTACAGCAGCAAGCGGCAACGGGTTCAGCTCACATCCAAGTCCGCAATGGGTTGTTGTTATATGACGGCAAAATCTTCGTTCCTGATGTCCAGAATCTTCGACAGCAAATTATTGCAGCCCTGCACGGATCCAAACTTGGGGGACACTCAGGTATCAAAGCAACCCTTGCTCGTATATCTTCTAACTTTTATTGGCCCAAGTTGTCTACCTCTATCAGGGAATTTGTCAATAAATGCTCCACCTGCTTGCAATCAAAACCGGAAAACACCCCACCCAAAGGGCTCCTACAGCCGCTGCCCATTCCTACTCGTATTTGGGAGGATATCTCAATGGATTTCATTACACACTTACCACCATCTTCCGGCAAAACCGCGATCTGGGTAATAGTCGACCGTTTGTCGAAATATAGCCATTTTATTGCCCTGCCTACCTCCAATTCTGCTGCACAACTAGCCCATTACTTCATACAGGAATATGTGCGCTTACATGGATTTCCCCGTTCGATTGTCTCCGATAGAGATCGAGTATTCGTTAGTCACTTTTGGAAGGAACTCTGCCGCATACATGGCACCGACTTGAAAATGAGTAGCGCCTACCATCCGCAAACGGATGGCCAAACCGAAGTCGTGAACCGTTGCTTGGAAACCTATTTACGAGCACTAGTAGGCGACACTCCCAACCGATGGGTTCAGTTCTTACCGTGGGCCGAGTGGTGGTACAATACTAATCACCACTCTTCCCTTAACACTTCTCCCTTTCAAGTAGTATATGGCAGACCCCCGCCAGCTCTTATGGACTATTGTGAAGGCAGCAGCAACTTACAAGAACTAGATGAATGGCTTACTGACCGCGATTCCCTACTTAAACAAATCAAAGCAAATTTGGTGAAAGCTCAAACAAGAATGACGAATCACGCCAATCAACACCGCACGGATAAAGAGTTCGACGTCGGCACTTGGGTCTTCGTGCGCCTCCAACCCTATCGCCAAACATCCCTAGGTACCACACACCATAAACTGTCCCGCAAATATTTTGGACCTTATGAGATTATCGAAAGAATTGGCGCGGTTGCTTACAAACTTCGCCTACCCCTCGAATCCAAAATCCATCCCGTATTTCACATCTCTCTCCTCAAATACTGCCCTAACCCGCAATCAACCACACCAACCCACCTACCTCCACTGACTCACGAAGGCCACCCAGCATATCAGCCAGCAAAAATACTTGCTCATCGCCACCTGACACCCACTGCACATCAAGTTCTTATACAATGGCAAGACTTGGACCCATCCGAAGCCACTTGGGAGGATTATGCACAAATAACTCGCAGTTTTCCTCACCTCGACCTTGAGGACAAGGTTACTTTTGAAGGGGAGGGTATTGATGCACATGCAGATATTGATACACATGCAGATACACGTCCCAAACGTACCATCCGAAGGCCAGCAAGGTTTCTTGGTCAGCAGGCATCAAATGAATAAAGGCAGGACCACTTTTCAGCACTTCCAGAAATTGCAGCATGCAGCAGCCGTTATAACTAATTCCAGTAATTTTTCTCTTTTCTTTTAAATTAGCAGTTGGTGTGTACACCTGAAATAAAGTTGTATGGACCACTTTTCTTTAACGGTTACAAATGAATGGCTAGGAATTGTCAGTAGTAGCTATAAGAGGAAATGTTGTAATGAGAAATGTAGGAAAAATATATGAACTTTCTCCTCTGTCTTCTTCTTTTCTGTATTCTTTCTTCTTCATTTCGCTAATGTCTTCCTCCCCCCATCAGTAGCCCATCAGTTCACAACAACAAAAAAAGAAAAGAGAGAAGGTTCTGCCATTTTAAAATAAAAGGAGAGAAGAAAGAAAACTGCTATAAAACCATTGAGCAGCTAATTGCTCAAAGCTCAGGGAGAGAAGTTCAAAACCAAGCAACAGCAGTTCATCTTCTAAAGACAGTAAGTACAATACTTAACTCTGTAGCTGGTTTATATTTGTGTGTGTGTGTGTGTGTGTATGTATATAAACATACAATTATGCTTGTGGATGAAATGTGGATCTGGGCTAAGTGTTTATATGTTGCTGGGTATATATGTGCGTGTATAGGAGATTGGACAATACTCTGTTCATTGTTTTTAGTTAAAAACCAGTCAATCATCCCTTTCAAAAATCAATATCTTCTTATCCCTTTTGATTTAAGCTTTGATTCCAAGACAAAAGTAGTTTGATTTCGAGTATAGATTGTTTTAAAATTTGTTTCATTCAATTCCATTAAGTGTAGAGGGAGGAAAATATTATTTACAGTAAACGATACTAAAACGAATATCACGTTTTAATCAACTGATTATACGTTTGTGTTTGTTACTAAGAAACTTGATTTTTAAGCTTAGTTTGAAGGTTTTAAATCGTGTATTGAAAGGGATAGAGGAAGTTGAACGGAATTGGGACAAAAGTCAAATTCCGGCGAAGGGATGTATTTCGAGGGACGACACTTGGCGGGGAGGGACGTTAGGTGATGACTAGCTCGGGAAAAATGAGGTGGTATTTTAGATGGTCGTGGAAGCTTGACGTGGAAGAAGTAGGGTTTGGGCATGTTTTCGTGGGCCTAGTTCGTGGTCGAACTGCATTGTCGAGAGGAAGAATGAGGTGTGCGGTAGGGGAAAGATAGGAAGCGGTGGACATGGCGTATTCGTGGGCAAAGTTTGGTGAAGAATGGGGTACGGCAGTGGCGTGACGAGGCGAGGGAAGGCACGGTGATGTTCTCATGGGGTGGGAAGGTGGTTCGAATTTCGATTCATGGAATCAGGTCGCGTTCCAGGTGGTTAGATATGACAGGATGGTCAGAGTCGACATGTTAGGAAGGTCAGCGGCGAGCCGACCGGAGCATGTGGTGGTGTGCACGTATCTCGTGCACAGCCTCGTTCACGTTCAGGTTAAAAGAAAGGTGAAAGGAAGTAGGAGAAGAAAGAAAAAAAGGAAGAAGGGGAGAAAAAGGAGTTGGGCCGGGTAGGTGGTCGAAGAAAGAAAAGGGAAGAGAAATAAAAGAAGAAGAAAAAAAAATAAGGAAAAGGAAGAGGTAAAGGAAAAAGTAAAGTAAAAGAAAAGAAAAAGGGAAAAGGGAAGAAGTGAGACATATATGTATTATTATGATAACTTAAACTTGTGTTTTTTTTTAATTTCAAAATCTATTGTCATTCTAAAACCAAACTAACATGAAGATTTCTACATCAAAATCCGATCAACCGTTGTTATAAAACAGTATTATGGATTTTCCGTAATTTAAAGCTTATTGATATTTTATAATTAAAATGGGTGATTAACTATATTATTATTTAACTTAAAATTCATACAATTAACAAAGTTAGATATTAATAGAGTGTTAAATTTTAATTAACTAAAAACAAATTGTTTTATAAATTCTTTAAACTGTAATTAATTTGGTTTTAAATATAATGAATACGGTTAATCAAAGTAAATTAAAACCCTGATGTGTGAATCGTATGGATATTGATTATAGATCGTTAATTTGGTTAACGATCTATATCTTGGCTTAATTTTATTGGATATTTATTTTCAAAATTTATTTTTGTTTGTGCCAACAAATGGTCATAAAAAAATTAAAATAATGAGATTAAAGTGATGATACGTTTATTTGAAATAAAATCTGTAATAAATCCCCATATGTGAATATTGTCCCCCTAAGTATAAATTGTTTATTTTAAAACAATTTACTCTTTAAACTTATTACTTGGATTCGAATTTATCGGAGTCGGATATCTGTGTTGTCCGGAACCGCTTCAATGTATGATCACTCCGAACCTTTACGGATTTGATTTTAGATTTTAATAGGCTGGAAGGGATTAATCTCACAAATTTAACTATTTTAAATTAGTATTTTAATTAGACACTATTTTGTATCAATGAATTTTCTGAAAAAGTTGGGTTAAAATAAGATGATAAAAACTCGTAGCTTTGTACGAGTTACCTTAGTTTCAAAAGATTTTTATAACTTAAGTATTTCAAATTAAGTGGGTTTACTCACACTGGTTTCCAGCCTGACTCGGGTGTAACTTTATTGTAATGCTCGGGTCAGACCGAGTATTATAGAATTTCAGGTTAGGACGCTGTGGAGCTCAGGAGACGAGCTAGACGGCAGGGACGTATTGCACGTATTGACTATATTCCGCCGTGTATTATAGGCTGTATTTTCAGCATTTAGGGACAAGTTATTATAACTGTCCGGATTTATTTGTTGGTGATTGTACTCTGATAACTTGTGTGTATAATAACAGTTATAGCTTTCTTGTTTAAAATGCTATTATTGTATATTATATTTTGTTCCGCTATGATTGTGAGATTCTGTGTTGTTGTTTTCTGTTTCTTATTCTATCTCTTTTTCTTAAACCCTAACAATCTCTTTTTCTTAAACCCTAACAACCTGGTGTTTCCGGCACTCGATTGCTCGACAGTGAACGTATTAGTGTCGATTTTCAGGGAGTCGGAAATTGCTCGGTCGTTACTTGTGACATGAAAAGCATTGTCATTATTGGGATGCGTCGGTATGTAGATTGTTGTAGTGGAGTCTTCAGCCATGATAGTGGTTGCCCATCGAAATGTTGATATTCACTCGGAAGACAATAAATAGAACCTCCTTCGACCACCAAAATGTTGATGGGATTGTCCATTTATCTTGAAATTTTTAAATTTTATCGGATTTCTAATTAAGGAATGCAATCAATAATGTGATGTTAATGTAGGTTGTTTTGGAAATGAAAATAAACAGTAAAAGACAGAAATCATACGGATTAGAGTGATTAGATTCTTAAGGATCTGCATTTAATATGGGGTGGCTGATTTTATTGCTAGATTATTATGTACAGTACAATGGTTTTTTCTAGATATACAATGATTATAACTTGCCAATATTCAGTCTTTTCTACTTTTCCAAAATTCGGTTCTTTCTCTTTTCTAAAAATTATGTTGACTAGGCTACTGCTGATGTGGAGATTATGCAGTGTTGAGTGATCGATCGGGTAACTATTCAAACTTATGCAATAATGGTTGGGTGTTAATATGATGTGCAATTGCTGGTATAATAGAGAGTTAGTGTGGGTATTTAAGGGGTTAATAGTCAGGTTCAGGCACTTAAAGGGTTGTGACACTTTAATGGTTATTAAGGTGATTGGTCTACTATTTGAGTGATCTACGATGATGATAAATGATTCTACCTCCATTTGGGTGTTGATAAATGATTGCTGATGGCATTAGTTCTTTTGAAGATAGTAGAGTTTTGATAGTTCAATTTGATGCTTATGGGTATATTGAGGGATATAACCCCTCTGATGGTTTTCGGACTAGCTATAGGTACATTCGGGATTCGATGCCTATTTTTAAAGAGAAATTACTTTAAAGTAATTGGTTAAATGATAGTTGAGGGCTCACATGGGAGCTTCATAAGTATTTATTGGTCATGGACTTACACTGGAATATTTTGTATGGATATAGAAGCCATTCGTTGGCTTTGATGTTTTAAGATAATACTGAAACGTGGGCTATATATTATTCCGAGAGGTTGGATTCATTCGACATTTTGAATATCCTATTCCTCTTGGCAATTTATATTTTCATTGAAGCATGTAATTACTTAGTAAAAATTATAATATAACATATGCCCCATAAAGTTTACGTTATATGGTTTGAATTAGGGGCGAACTTGGTTGGAGAGGCCATACCACGAGGTTTTAAATAACTATTGTTCTTTCAAATTACATACCATACTTTAAGTATTCCAATTTTAACCTGGCACAAGACAACAGTTCCTTCAATTTGTTTAGTGGACCTTACATGAGGAGATTTCATTTCAGTATACTCCATTTTTAAGAATGAAATAATGAAGTTATAGGGTTGTCACACCTCACAAGCATATCATATGGGGGAACATTTTAATGTGTCCTAAGCTATCTTAACATTATGAGAATTATCCCTTGACAACTCACTTGTCGAGTAAGTTTTAAAGGGCCTTTACACGGGAAATGAACATTATTTCGATTGTATCAAATGCAAGCGCGAGTATTGCTCATCACATATTTCAGTTATCAATGTGTTCCCTTTCGTGCCAAAGCAAAAATAATGTTCGAACTATATGATAAGAAGCATCCATTTATGACAGAAATTAACTTATAATCACTTATTTGTATATTGTTAATACAGACACAATCGTCTTGGTAAAACTAACGATTGAATGGGTTAAAAACATTTGTTTTGGACTAGTTCATTAAAGATTATGTGAGTCAAGGCAACTTTTGACACTTAACCTGTAACAAACCGTTCCGAAACGGACCTAATTTCAACCCAATAAAACCCATCAAACCTTAGGCTCATCTCAAGACGTAATGTGAAGTTGATAAAATTAAAAGAATATATAATACACAGAGCTATCTATCTATACTTTCAGAATCTCACATCGGAATGGATAAAATATAATATCAGAAACAAGTTGTAACGATCCGTAAATTTCAACTGTTTTGATAACGTAATTAGTTGAAATTTTGTGAAATTTTAAACGATAAAATTTTGAAATAAAAATTTAATATTTGGAATACGTCTAGTTAAACATAACGACTGGTAAATTTTCGTCCGAAAATATGAAAGTTTATTTCGCGCGTAAATTCACTTCAATTTATTCACTTAAAAAGCAATGAAAATAAAATGTTTCTGAAACCAAAATATTTTTACATAGAAAAATTCTAAACCATCTTCTGAGCAAGATGTCAGTTTGTCGTTTTTCCAAATTCGGACATCTTTGGCTCCGTCGATCTTATTTTTCAGCGTTTTTCTTGCATTTTCCGCCAGTAGAAAAATTCGAATTTTATAATTCGATCGTATCACTGATATTTGTATATCGTTTTGATCATCTCGTCGTGCCGATGTCTGCGGTATATTCAATGCTGTGTTTTGAAGCTCGGTTCGCAGTGAAATCCAAAGTATCGGTTAATCGTATCGGTACGACTTTTCGTTTCTTTTGACATTTCAATATCCCACCGTGCAAATTCCAATGGACACCAGCTTTTATTGTTTCCTTGAATTCAATTCGAGTGACATTTGCTTTTATTACTTCATAAATTAACTTGCTGCACAGTTCCATTGGTTGCTTTTATTTTGGTTACGTCTCTACCTTATCATTCGCCTGCCCTTTCCACATTCTTTCTCGCAAAATAAAATACCAAAGAATCTCCCTTCCTCAACATCGAATTCCACCGCTCCTTCCCTTGCTACTAGATCTGACCCGCCACCACGTAGCCGAGCCTCCCATAGCTTCGACATCATCACCCGACCCACTGTCCAACCAGATCCACCAACTCGCCCTTCCCCACTGACCCGCCTTCATCCCACCGAAGCAGCAGCCTCCCACCATCAGCACGTTCGTGCTCACATCCCCTCTCGTCCCTGGCCACCCACCTTTTCCCCATCTCCCAAACTCAAGCACCTCCTCACCGAACCCTCCGACTTCCCGCCACCTGACCATCACTGTGTATGGCATGCTCAGACCCACCATCTCCAACCTCTGCTGATCTCCATCCCAAGCAATAATCGGCAGCCTTCTTCTTTTTACAAGTATAATAGGTATATATATATTATAGTATAGTATATTTCAACTTATCTAATCTTATTGTATGGTGTTATAAGTTGTTTTTTTTGTTAATTTATAAACTTATGTTCGAACAGTATATATGTATATAGAAAACTGTGTTCATATTTTAAGTATACATGTGTATACAAGAATTTTATTTTCCAAGTGCTTGATATGTATACATATTTAGATTTGATTTCGGTTTATACTAAAGGAAGTATTGAATGGTTACAATGTATTATACTAAGGAAAGAACTATATATTATAGTAAAAAGGAGCATTTTTAGTTTACTGTTAGATACATTGTATATATTTTGTATTACGTGTCCTTTTACTGATTTGACATCTATATTTTATATGATTGGTATTACAAGTTTTCAAAATAGTTGACATATATATATATATATATATATCTGGGTTAAGTAGTATGGTTACAACATGAGTT
Organism: Allium fistulosum; assembly: GCA_030737815.1. Lineage (NCBI taxonomy): Eukaryota > Viridiplantae > Streptophyta > Magnoliopsida > Asparagales > Amaryllidaceae > Allium > Allium fistulosum. The sequence continues at coordinate 1,349,391,280 of CM060902.1, read as the reverse complement.
GCCTATATGAAGTTATAAGTATAAACAGGTTTCAATTCTTTGGATATTGGCCTGCCGTGTTTATATAGGTATATGCCTATAATAGCAATAATTTAACTATACACTACAACAAAAAAGTTAAATTAAGACCACTTTTAAAGACCCAAAACATTTATGTCTTTAATCAAGGTCTAATTAGAGACAGAATTGTTGTGTCTCTAATGGGTTTAGTAAAGACTAAATAATTGTCTTTGGTGGGTCTCAATATAGGAAAGGCCCATTTGCAAGTACCACTACCGCTCCATTTTCCTTTTATCCCAAGTTAGTGTACACGTCACCAGCCAGCAACGTGATTATTCGTCCTCAGAAAATTGGAAACCCTAGATCTTCTTCTTCTGGAAGGAAACGTCGATACTAATTTTTACCGTCGAGTTGAACATGAAGATTATTTGAAGAAAATAAGGGTAAGCCTTCCTGATCTAATTATGAAAATATATGAATTCCAATGTATAATTAGTTCATATAGGTGTTTTGCTATACAACTGCTAAACTTGATTGGATTCAAAAGTGTTGGAGCAGTCTAATTGATTATCTATTGATTGTTACTTTGATAAATTAAGCGCTTATTCTGGCTATGATGATTTGATTTTCGATTAAGCTATAATAGTTCCCACTGATTAATTAAGATATATTTCATACAATTCGATCTTAGTATATGGTTCTAAATTAGCGATTTATTGTCTATACTTTGTTTTTACTTGGGTTAGTACTTTGCAGTAAGTTCAACTATCGGTTGAGGTAAAGGTATATCAAAATTTGTGAGATCATAGACGAGATACAGTATTGTTTTTCGAGTCTACACCACAAAAGAATGATCACTGGAAATATCTTAGTGGTCAATTTATTTAGTACCATTGAGTAAAGTCTAATATTAATGATGAAAAGAAAACAACCGAGCTTGAACACGGCGGACGTAACTAGGGGTGTAAACGGGTCGGACCGGACCGGACGGAGGTGTGTCCTAGTCCTGTCCTATAAGAGATTCGAACGGACACGGACCAGACAAACTTTAACTTCGAACATTGTTCGTACGAGTCGGACAACAGACGGACAATGTTCGGACAATAGAAAAACATCGAACATTTTCGGACGGACGTTTTTTCGTACATTTTTTCTTGTCCTAATTCGTGTCCTAAATGAGAATCGTACGGACACGGACCGGACGTCTTACAGCCTCGGACCGAGTCGGACAACGGACTGTCCTGTCCTATATACAGCCCTAGATGTAACCTCTATATAATGTCTTTTTCTTTAATCGTATAACATGTCTTGATAACCTTCCACGCGGTAGTTGTGGAAAATTGAGCAGTTTGCTTGCACACGAGGGCTACAGCCTGATATCCGGTCGGAGCAGCTATGTTTTTGAAACCCATGCTGATGCAGTCTTGTCAATAGTTTTCTATGTGACATGTTTGTCTTATTGTCGTCATTGCAAATTAATACAAAAATTATGTAGCTATAAAGGATCGAGTTTTTATTTCTCATTTGTTTAATCTTTTGACCTAAAATTTACCGTAGCCAAATGATGCTACTAAAATTTCATTTAAATATTTTGAACAGCTACCAAGTACTTCCTTTCCTCTTTGCATGTGTCATCGATTTGACAGGGTAAATCATATAAGACTTCTTGAACCGTATAAATTAAAAATTTGAACACTGATCTCCTTCTTTCAGCTGCTTTATTTTGGGCTTTTGTTGCATTTCTTTTGAATGACTGCATATAGTTCTCTCCAATTTTCGTGGATCATCTTTGTATTGTTGTACCATTTCACTATTACTTGGATCATCAAGTAATTGCTTATGTATTATTATTTGTCATTCTAAGATGATCAATCATGTCATAAAAACTTGCTCTACCCCCATTCCACTCTTTTAAATGTCTTATTGTGTTTTTCAATTTTAATAAGAATTTAACAGAGAATTGCGAACATTTTCATTGTTCCATGCACTAGTAACCACTTTTTTGTAACCACTAAACTCTACCCAGCTATTATTATATCTGAAATGGTATCTTTGGGCTTTCATTATGCAGCTAAAATAGATTAATCAGTAATGGACAATGGTCACTCGTCAAATGATTTAAAATTTTAGAATTAGAGTAGGGAAAAGAATTTTGAAAGGATATATTACAAAATATCCTATCAATTCACTATGAGTAGCGAATTCTTTACCTTCCATCTATGTAAGCTCATTACCCGGGTACCTAAGTTCCAATAGGCCTGCAGCAATAATTGTGTTAAATAAATCTTCTTCCACATTAGCCAATGTGTTGTTAGGTCTCGATCTATCATCATTATAAAAACACAATTAAAATTTCCCGCGACTATCCAAGGAACATTCACGGTCTTCCCTATTTCTGTTATGTGCTCCTAAAGAATTTTCTTATAAGCTTAGGAGTATAGGCCGTACACTGTAAAAAGAAGTAGTTCGAGTCGACCGTTCTTTTGAAAAGAACAAGTAACAAATTGATACCCACATGAGGGCATGTTTGGTTCCCAAATATTTGGATTCCAACTAAGTAGTATTCTTCCTTTAGTAGTTCAGTTGGGTGCATTTCTATTTGGACTAATCTTTGGTTTATAGAAGTACGCATATAAACAATCTTTCAACTGATTTATTCAGTCTTACTATAATACCTGCTGTATGATCTTATTTCTATCAAAAACAATGCAGTTCTATTTTTCCATATTCTCTTATAATTTGATCTTTATAGACTTGCACACTTGTCGTGTGAATCTACTACTACAGTACCCACCTAGTATGCAAACTGTTGTTCTAAATTGCTTCAATTTTATTCCACATATTATCTCAAATTTTCTACTAAACATCATTCGGTGTACCAAAAATTACCTTTTCTGGTTACTCTGATTACTCTGGTTATGGCCTAATCGGTTTTACAAATTTCAGCCAATTTAAAACAATACTTATAATGATATCGAAGCTGTGTACAGATGCTTGAAAGAAAATTTTGGAGCCAAATAGGAAGATATAATCCTGTATGGCCAGTCTGTAGGTAGCGAGCCAACGTTAGATCTAACAGCATATATCCAATAAAACATTCATGCTAGTTTGACATATACAAGGTTAATCTTTCTTTTCTTCAATTTAACTTTTAGTTGTCTCCAAGTTCAAAATTATTAATAGTTGAGTTTTTGTGGTTCATATTCAAAACGTCGACAAGATTGGGTTGGTTAACTGCCTTGTGCTTGTGATTCATGTAAGTATTGTTTACATACTCGGTTTTAGTGTTATTATCCTTTTATAATATATATTTATACTGTAAATACAAACACATGTTGTTAGGAGTTAAAGTTTATTTGAGTCAATGCATATCAATATATTTACCTTTTTTTAAACAATTAAAATAAATGTATATTTAGAATCTCAAGCTCAGGAGGAACCGTGTTAGAGTGAAGAACTATATCTGGCGACTGAGGTATTTTGACGCAGTTAAATTATTATTTTAGAATAATCGGTCATTTTAACATATTCATATTTACTGAGATTTTATGTTCACTTGCTCGTATGGGTTTTCTTGAAAGTCTCGGGAGAACTGGCACTAGAGAGTCCAACACTTGATGCGAGTTCTCAAGAGTTCTACACTATAGGTTGCGATGACCGTGATAAGTGAATCCAAGACATGGCTGGTTTGATGAGTTTAAGGCTAAAAGACTACTATTATTTAATGAGTTTAAGGTAAGTCGATTTTCTATTTTGTGTTTGATTTGACTAATATCAGTGCTGTTTGAATACCTATTGGTCTTACAGGATATTCTCACACCAAATATAGTAACGTCAGTGCTGTTTGGACATAAAAACTGAAACAACATGGAACAGAATATTACAAAAAATATATTATATTGCTTGGTCTATGATATATGTTGAATTTTTTCATTGAATATATTGTTATGCAAACAACACACTTGGTTTGAGTGTTAAAAGAACTGTAAATGAATGCATTCCCTAATGAAAAACGCAGGACATCCTTTACACATGTTTAATAATTCTAAGGACTAGGCTTCAAATTTGAAATGTGGACTGTCAGTATACTATTATATTACATAACCAAGACTATTATCTTGATTCTCAAAAGGTCATAGCTAAGCTCATAACAAAATTGTGCCTAAAGATTAGTAAAATGAGTAAGCGAAAATTTGAACTTCAACCTTTTTCTTAAGTTTTATATTTTAAAGGAACTTTGTTTTATAACTATTGCGAGTCGACCACTTTTTTATTCTATGGTGCCTTAGCGATCTACATTGCAGATGTTTCTTCACTTGGTTTTTTTTCCCAGTCGTTTTAAAGAATACGGACCTAATATACAAAGGACCAGGCTTCAAATTTGAAATGTGCCATGTTTGTTTGGTATATTAATTTTAATTCAAATTGTTCATAACAAGTGAAATGTGTAGGGTTAGTGTGTTCTTCATTAACAATAAATTGTAATTTATTACTAGCATTAATATTTTGAATTATGTTCTCTTTTGTGCCAGTAACATGCTAACAAGGTAAAGTATAATTTATACAATTTCAAGGATGAATTTTTGACCTTAAACCAAATTATTATGATGTAGAGACATTGAAGAAACCCAACCAATATGTTGTTTGACATAAATGTAGTTGAAAAACCTGAAGTCTAATGGTCCATGCAACTGCTGCACTATAAACGACTCGTTTCAGGTTCAAAAAGGGACTCTTGAATTTTTAAATCAACGTTTATACAATGAATGTTCACCACTTGATTAAGAAAAATAGCTCAATTGGTGTGTCTTTCGATATGTAACCTTATCTAAAAATAAGTTCTAAACTGAAGAATTTGACAGGAATTTTATTATAACCTTATCTAAAAATAAGTTCTAAACCGAAGAATTTGATAGGAATTTTATTATAACAACTATGTTTTTTACAAATATTAGGTGATTGGAGGAAAGAAGAAAGCATTGATTAGAGTAGAGACATGTATCAGTCTCTCTTGTTTGTTTCTTCTTTACATTTGCTTCTATTTTATAAAATATTTTAATAAAATTTTATTTTTGCATAGCTATGAGTACTCTAGAAGTTCTGGAGCCAACTATATGATAATAAATGTAAGTTTAGTTATCTTGCATTTTTTTGCAGAGGGCGTACACTAATGATGCTATTTATGAGCGCAAGGTTTATGAGACGTGGGAAAAGAAAGCAGCTTCTATCTTGAAAAAAAAAATCATGCATGACAAAGAACCAAAAGTTTAAACCAAACCAGAAAAATAACCGACTGTTAAGACACCCCTCCGGCATGGATCCAAGCAATTGTATGCCTTTATTTTTTTTACTTTAATTCTAGTATTTGTTTTGTTTAGATTTGTTTCATGTCTAGTTTGTTGGATATTAGCTCAACTATGTTTTTTATAGTTCTGACATTTGTAATTTGGATCTTCTGTACTTTTTTCTAGAAATAGACAATTGGTTATTTCTTTTTTTACATGTTCTGAAAATTTATCCATTGTCTTGTTATATGTTGGGTTTGACGATATATTTTGTTTATTCATTGAACTACGATGAAACTAAAATAATACCATGTTCCATTTGTTGGCTCCAATTGCATTATAATAAAAACTGTATTACTGACTGATTTGAAACCTTAAATATAGTCTCTACTGTTTACAAGAGACCCATTAATTTGTCTCTAACAAGTTTCTAATCTAGACACTTATTTGATACCATTAGTGGGGTCTTTAATATTTTAGGGACAAATGTTTGTGGTCTCTAGTTATTTAGAGACCTGTTTTTAGAGACAAATATTATTTGTTTTAAGTGGATCTCAAATATAAATTAGAGACAAAATCTACCGTTTAGAGACAGAATAAATGAGTCTCAAATAAACAATTTTCTTGTAGTGATATATGTATTTTATCACATGATGGGTTTCGCTATGTTGAATACGTGGTAAACTTCTGGCATGTTATAGTAGTATATATCTATAGCTTATCTCTAGTATTCCATCTTGTTATATTTCTCCTTAATACAGTTAGTATATATAAGTTTATTTATATAAAAAAAATTGAAAACTATATGTATTATTACATTCATTATGTCTTAAAACTTCTTATATTAATATATAAAGGCTGTATGCGTTTGTTATAAAGTTGTTCTGATGATGCATACCTAAGTTGTTTTACACGCAATATATAAAAGCTATTTTATATCATTTGATCTACTGAGTTCTATATAAATCTAAATGTATAAGGTATATATGTTAGTCTGGATTGTTTGTACGTATGCCAGCCTTGGATTTTATGTATAGTTTGTTGATTTCGAAAGTCATAAGTATATATATCTCTATACATATTCATTTCAAACTATTTTTCGGTAGATATGTTTGTTTTATATGTGCTTTAAAAAAAAGAATGATCTTTAATTAAATATATATTATTTTAATATTTGTTTTAAATTTAATGTTTATATAGGGTTATATCAATTATCGTCAGCAATCCAGTCTGATTGATTTCGTCTATTTTATCTATCAGCTATATTCGTCGAATTCGTGCCAACCTTGTTCGGTTTGGATTCATGCCTGGATTTCATTACTCAACTTCTCATTCATCTCTAACCTCGAAAGGTGAGCACTCACTCACGATTAACGTTCTTTTATTTATTAAATTTGATTTCAATTGAAACGACAATTGAAATATGCTGCTATTAGTTAATTACACTGTTATATATGCTATTACCTGTATCAGTTCACCTGTGACATCTGACACCGTTATCTATTATATATGCAATGATAATCCAGTTTGGTTGTTAAATGATTGATTGTTTGATGTTTACAATTGGACGTTAAAATTGTAATGTATAAAGTGATAAATATTATGCAAGTAAATTTGACGTAAGAAATAAAAATTTGAATTGACATATATGTTGAATTTGATTAGTTGAATATGACCCCTTTTATTTGTTAAATTAATTGACATGTAAATTAGTGATAATTACACTTTGAACCGTTGAACGTATATTGGATTAATTGTTGTAGTGTTAAAATTAGAATTGAATGACAAGTGAAAACCGTAATGCAATAACCTTTAATCTACATGAAATGATAGTGTAGATTCTAGAAATAATTATATTAATTCGTACAAATAACAATGCGAATTAATACGGTTATTTCAGGATTATTTAAATTGATTATTGGATTGTTATTGTTTATTGTTATTGGTTGTTTATTTACTTTGACACCATCCCAGTTATCACACTGCAAGTTCCCTTTGCTATGTTTTGATTTTGAATTGAATTGAAATCGGGTTGAAATGATAAATACCCAAGTTGAACTTTGACCTAGGATAGAAAATTAAATAAAACCGATTGGTCAATAATTTGATTTAAAAATAAAATAAGGATTTTATTTGAATAAATATTATGGTTTTGAAATGAAGTTGAAATCTGAATTTTAATGAAAGGAAATTGTAATATTTAATAATCTGAAACAAAATATTTACAATGTAATCGATGAAAGAATGTTGTTTAATTTGAGAAATGATTGAATTAAGTTTTAAATTATTAAACTTTAAAATGATTTAATAATTAATTTTGAAATTATAATTAGGTTTTAAATTATTAAACTTTGAAATGATTTAATGATCAAGTTTGAAATTATAATTAAGTTTGAAATTATTAAACTTTGAAATGATTTAATAATTAATTTTGAAATTATAATTAAGTTTGAAATTATTAAACTTTGAAATGATTTAATAATCAAGTTTGAAATTATAATTAAGTTTGAAATTATTAAACTTTGAAATGATTTAATAATCAAGTTTGAAATTATAATTAAGTTTGGAATTATTAAACTTTGAAATTATTTAATAATTAATTTTTGAATTATTTAATAATTAAATAAGATTGAATTATTTAATGATTAAATTGAATTGAATTCTTTGATAAGAGAAATTGAACCTTTAAATAAGTGAATTTTATTTCGTAAATAATTGAAATTGAATTTCTTTATTAATTAAGTTTTGGGAAAATTACTTAAGTAAGTAAATAAGTGAAATTGAATTTCTTTAACAAGAAATGAAAATGTGATATTTTTGGAATTAATGTAAGGCTTGAAATGTAAATAATTTGATTTAATGAATTTAATTTAATTCAATTTGTAAGTTTTGATATAAGGAAGTTGAATTTAAATAATGGATTTAATGGATTGTAAATTTAACGGAAATTGTTTTGAATAACAAATTTACTTAACGAATATTAAATGAAATCGATAAATGAAGTTAAATTGATTTGAATGTTAAATTAAATTAATTTAAATGATTTCAGAATGAAACTTATATACGAACTTGAATCAATATTTGAATTGTTTTCAATATAAAGATTGAAATCGAACTATAAGATTTGGAAACGGTAAATTGGAAGTTTTGAAACGTAAATTTTGGAAATTGGTTTAGAAAGACAAACGAAATGTTGATTTATAAACTCTGATTGAAATTGGAATTGATTTGGTTTTGAAATAAATAAACGACCAATCGGTGAAATAATTTCGAAGATTATTAAAGAGACCGGGAATCGGTTATGGATATACTCTCTATCTAAACCGAAAACCACTTTAATAACTATACGCGGAGTGATGATCCAGAATGAAGTGGTTGGAATGATGTACGTGATGACTGAAGAAAGAGAACGATAATGGATAGCCTTGACACTTGTGTCAAATTGGAAATGACTAAAACAGGAGCCGTGCCGGGCCAATGGAGGATTAGCTACCTCAAGTGGACACACTTCTTCGAACTACTTATTACTTGTTGTCGATTGGTGCACCCTTGATTTTGGGAGTGTTGTTTCACGGTGTTGCGGGCGCTGCGGCGTTGCGTTCTCACCAGTCCGGATCAGGCAAACGGTAGTATCACTACCTTGGGTATTGCCTCATGTGCCTTGTCATACTTGTATTCCATTTATACGGGACCACTACGAATTTGTTTTGTACCTTTAGTATATGGATTTCCCTCTGGTGACTTCCGGTTTTGGGGAAACTACGGTCTTGTATATGCTTTTGGGAATAAAAATGTGTTAAGGGTGGAATGGGCCATGACTTAACACTATTTTGATATCTTTATATTACTGATAGACATTATCTACTTATCGTACACTACTACATAGTAGATAGTTTAACGGATCCTTAAAGGATGGTTATTCCAAACATCCTTTGAGTTACTTGTATTTCAATTGCTATTTCACTTGGGTTGGATTTATTAATATAAGAATGTTAATCCTGACTCGAGTGTTTTGTGTTTTGCTTTACGCTCGGGTCAGACTGAGTGTACCAGTATTCGAGACTCACCTTTGAAGTTGGAGCTTTGCTTGAAGATCCAGCCATCTATTTTGCTTTCAGTATTCGATGATTCCAGTGATGTATTCTGATTTGTATCTGATGTATCGTATTACTCTTCTGTTGTAAACTCTGATGTATCTTTTATATTTATATAGTAGCTTCATGAACTACTATCTCTTTTATTTCCGCTGCATTTATTACTCTGTGTCTGTGATCTGTGATTATTTATTTACTGTATATGTTCAGTTTTGCCAAATTTAAAATAACAACGCGGTATTTTGAGCAATTCAATTCCGGCATGAGTGTCTACCTATACACTTATAATGGATGCGAATGGTCCAAAATAGCGGGTCGTTACACAAGTATCCATCTCATAAAGAAAACCTTCAGAAACATAACATGTTATATATTATAACATATCTACATAAAGCCTCCATAGTACAGTATTCCAAAATAACATAACTTTCTGAACTGGGTACAATAAAAATAATTAAAAAACATAAATAGATATCACTACAAGAAAAATTACCATCAACAACATCTACCCTCAGCGTTCTTCTTTGAAATGCAGTCAATTAAAATTTCGCGTGGTAAAAATTTACGTCCAAACGCTGAGAAAACCTAAATAGGGATTTGCCGCTTATTTTTTCCACTTTCCCCAATTAATTTTACCGCCCTCTCATTTCGTTAACACTCACAGTTCGGAACAAACTAAATCGCTACTCCAATCACCTAAGTTTGCCTTCGTCGCCACCCACCGTTCATCCTTCGTTCATCGTTCGTTCATATTCGTCACTGCTCATCTTTAGGTAATTAGCGCAACTATTTATCGATTCCTATTTAGGCTTTTATGTTCGTCGATTAGTTTAATCATTCTCGAGTGTTCGTCGATTCGTAATTAGCGCAACTATTTTGTTTCTCAATTGCCCTCAATCAAACTTCGTTACGTCGACTTTGTATGTAAACTGATGTTAATGAGTTTATTTAGATTTTTGTACGTTAATAAGTTTATTTTAATAAGTTCTTTCTTGCAATTTGGAATGTTAACATGATTATTGGTTTACTGGTGTGGTTTTTTATTTGTTTTTTATTCTTTTTTATGTAAAAATCTGGATTCTGAATTCTGGGATTTGAGATAAATGTCGTTGCTGTTGAGAGAGTGCATTGAGGTAGGAGTTGAGACAAAATATTATTGTTCTTATATAGGAGTGTTAAGACAGAAGTAGAAGCAAAACTACAACATGCAAGGGGATAAGGCAGGAGATATAAGATACACTAAATGTTTGTGTTCCTTGAGATAGATAAGTGGAGGCTTGTAGCTATATGAGTTGCAAAATGATTAGAGTGTTGCTACTAGAATTAGAGTAGAATAACCACTTTGTTCTATGAGGCTGAGGACTGCCCTGCGAGACAACATGTAGTGGAGTTGCATTTCGTAAAAGATAAGCATGTTCTTTTAACAAAAATACTCTCGTGATAATCTTAATTGCTATTTACTAATTCTCATCAACAGTAAACCACAAACCTTTCATTTTTACTAATAATAGAAAGAAATAAATTAAAAAACTAAAATTCAATTGCAAACAACCAATGATCTAGAAAAGATATAAATGCATAGACAATATTTGAAGTATATTTGATTACAATTCATTTTTTAATATCTTAGATTAACATAACAACTTAAGAATTTTGAAAAAGTAAACAAAAAAAAAATGATTCTAGGAAACTCAAATAATCCAATTTTAAACGGCATTTTATTGTCGGCTGCATTACTATGTGAACGATATAAAGTTGTTTCAATTTATTTCATGGATTTTTTTTGTTTTGCTTTAATTTTTTTATACAAAAATACAAATACATATTTCATTGTAAACTCAATGGTTGATAATAGTGTATTGCAAGACATTAAATTTGTTAACATTCAAGCTCTTCGAATGAAAATTCAGGAAGTGATATAGTGTCATTTGTTGGTGCTTTGCATTCATTTGCATTCAATTCAGGAAGTGATATACAGATCACTGGAATTATATAAATAGATAGATGGAGTATGTGTCTGACATGGGAACGTAGAGGGAAGGAACCTAAATATGCGCATGTATGCAAAAGATTGTTTTGAATAATTAAACCTAGAACATGTATGCAGTAGTGCTGCTGGATAAAGACATCTAAAAATGTTATTTTTATGTTTGCTTACAAACCATGAAAAGCAAAATTCATTTCATACCATCACTTTATCATTTCAGATCGTTCCAAGTTGTTGAGCGTAACATGAGCATGCTTTTATTTCTTGTAAATAAACCGTCTGGGTTGTTTGCTTAGGAAGATAAGGATCTTTCAAATTTGAATATATTGTTGAATTTCAGGCATTGGCCTTATTATTCTTAGACTGATAAACCAATAATGTATTTTGCATAATACATTTTTTCCTTTTTTCAAACGCTTGGCTTTCTCTTTTAAGTGTGTTTCCTTAAACAAGCTGATAATAAATACCACGCCCGATCAATATTTTCTGTTGTTCTTGAAAGCTCCAATGTCATTAGAAATATGGGAGTTATTTTATTTTGCTTGCCTGCACTACATCTTTATTTCATATGCAATGTTAAGGACCTAATTATTTATAATAAATAACATATTCATTTCAGATAGGTGCATACATCCAAATTGATAGTTTTTAATTGGGTACGCGTACTTGTTTTCGAAGAAAATTATTGAAGGTTGTAGACCGGATCATATAATTTAATATTCAAACTTTTAGTTTGGATATTTCCTGTTCGACCACATAAAATAATCAAAGACCGACACGTTTCTCCAAATACATTTTGGCTAGCAGTCATCCACTTACACCATATATCAGTGCCTTAGGAAAATGAAAAGGAGTCTAGATACACTTTAACATATCCATATGGTGAGTACAGAGTTAACTATTCATGCCGTCATCTTGAAGGTTATGCGCCCACGTCGATGTCTCATTTGCAGTGTATAGTAACTTTACACATTAGATCAGCCTGTTCCTATGTGTCACCATTCCTAAGAAATCACAACCGCCTATCATTTAATGAAATGAAATGATTAAAATAATTTATTGAAAAAAAAAGGTATGATTGAAATTTGGAGACAGAGAACCCAGCTCCTCAAATTAGCAAGCATTTTATGATATACAAGACTATTTGGTAGAGTGACTGCAACAACTATGAGATTTAAACATCAATGCAACCAATTAAATCCTTCTGTACAAACCTAGAAGAAATTTGGCCCATACTAATTAAATCCCACTTTGATTTGTACATAACTAAACCCTTGCTTACTTCTTACAGTAGAGAGAGATTAAAAAATGAATTTCTTCACAAGTAGTATGCTTATAGTAACACCATTATCACTTTTTCTGTTGTATGCGTTTTTTGTTAGGCCAATTTATTTTTCATGAAACTCATAATTTACAATTTAAGTGTACAATGATTACTCTACGTAGGTGAAAGACCCCAAGTTGACAAATAAAAAATAAAAGATATCTCAACGAGCTGTTTCAACTATATAATATGTTTTAACCTATATAATTTTCTTTGCTATATTAAGAACATAATATTTAGTCTAAACATGGCTAATTTATAAATTATAACCATAAATCAGGAGATTTCCCCCTTTTGACACACTATCTAAATAGTGATTGCACTATATGTACATACACTTAAGTGTGAATGCTAATCCATAATGCATTGTATTTAAATATAATATTTTGTCTGTTCTTGTGACAATTTCAGGTTATGTATTTTATTTTTATTTGAACAGATAATATTCAATGTGGTAGTGTGAAATAAAAATACTCAACATTAACACTGCATGATTCACTCTTGTTTCCATTTTTTTTAGCATTTGTCCACTTATTCATTTTGTGTTAGCTTTCATTTAAAAAAATATTAGTCCATTTGTTTTCATTTATTTTTCCTTTTGTGCATTTTGTTGTTTCATTGTTTTCTTCTGTGTTTTCCACATTCCATTTGCATTTGTTTTGTTTGTTTTATGCATTTGCATTGTTAATTCCATAGGAAAAAAATCACATTGCCTTGGTTACTTTACATTTGTTTATAGTGACATTTTGTTTACTATGACACTTTGTTCTGTGCATTTCTGTTCAGAATTCTATAATGCATTTCGTATACTTATGTTCTTGCATTCAGATTCACATTTCTAATATGTAGGTCGATATTATATACTAATATGTAACACCAATCTACCATATACTTATTTTGAAGTATATATGACATAAGTGCGTAGAGTTTATATATACACGCACGCACGTGTGTAGTTACTTGGGCTTCAAAAATATAAAACAATTTGAGAAAATAAGAGTACCTAATTTCGAGAATAAATGTTTTTAGCATATTATTTTCAAGCATATGTATGTGCAGTTTCAAGCATATCTGCTTTTTGAAAGAATACAGGTTGCCAAATATGAATATCTGTTTTAGTTTTTGAAAGTATTAACTTTAGCATATATATACCAGTTTCACATTGCAAATGAAAATATCAATAAAATTACCACAAGAAAACTGTTATTTATTGTTGACTTCTTGTGCTTCTAACAATTACAAGCTTTTGGTAGATCAAAGTTCCAAAATGAGTTGTTTACCTTTTACATAAAACAAAAATAATATGGACAAATTTTATTTATTGGCGTCATATAAAAATACAGTTCAATTTTATGGTCTGTTCAAAATTTATTACAAAAATATGCCTCTTTATCTTGTATCTTTTATATTAGTATTTTATACTTGCATAAGTAAAAATTGGTATTTTATATTGTGCAATTTCTAAGCAAATACAAATCTTGACCTGATGAAAACCAAATCTATATTTTAATAAATTTTGAACAAAACCTAGATTGGAAAAGTGTTTGTTTAGGTCTACAGATAAAAATTGTCCAAATGAAATATAATATCAAATTAAAAAAAACCATTAAGTGCTAAGCCAATAAAAGTGAGTTGAAACTTGAAGCTGCTATTACAATGGGTTGGAGACAGAATGATAGAAAGGTACAACGGGTTGGAGACAGTACAAAACTTTCATGTAAAAGTTTAAAAAAATAAAGAGTCATACAATCGGTTGTTTGGTATTTTGCAAGCGGTTATGCAGGCCTGAGACTGTCCACAGGCCATAGTTCATCCAAGCTTGAATTATGCTATAATAATATATTTTTAATCAAGTATTTGCCTGTTAAATACATCATTAAGAATAAACTATTATATAAAGTAGCTTATCACAAGGAAGCTAGCTAGTAGCTTATCTTAAACTGTCACTGTTGTTTTAAGTTAGTGTCCTTTTTGTTCTCTGAAAAACAACTGCCTACAAAATTAATCTTCCTGAAACTAATTGGCATTATTCATTGACTCTCTTAACCATTAACCAAAAATTAAGAATATACTCGTATATTACAAAATAAGAGTATCTGTCTTCATTAATTTTATAAACCAAGAGAAATGGTCAAATAATAAGAAATGATATTTTTGTCACACCTGTTTGTTTCATTGCCTTAACCTGTAGTGTAAGCACCGTCCATAGCCACATACCCTTACGGTGTTTCTTAGTTACACCTTTAACCATGTTAATCCCAAAACAAAATTACAGTACTACATTAACCAAGTAATCATGCTAAGTCATGGGGGTATAACTTTTCCTATTCATAATCATACCTCTTGATTCACGATGATGAAGGTTTTCTCCGTGTGAGAAGCTTCAGTCTCTATATCTTTTTGATTTACTGTCATCGTTTGTATGAACTCCAAGTAACAATGGGTAGGTTAGAATCAATATCTACATCAATTGAATCACTTTAACATATTTAGCGACATGTTAGGGGATTACAGACTTACAAATTTGATACGATCCCATTCTGTTTTGAATAAACATAGGATTTTTTTTGCAT
The DNA here is from genome assembly GCA_030737815.1 of Allium fistulosum. Taxonomy (NCBI): domain Eukaryota; kingdom Viridiplantae; phylum Streptophyta; class Magnoliopsida; order Asparagales; family Amaryllidaceae; genus Allium; species Allium fistulosum. The sequence continues at coordinate 1,349,376,017 of CM060902.1, read as the reverse complement.
TACTGAAATTTCTGCAATGTTTTTGTATATTTCTATGTTCAACTTAAACACATGTATTTTTTTAATAGAGTACAACCAATAGCATGGAAACCAATTGCAAGCTGTATGGTTGGGGTGGAAGCAAAGAACTGGTTGCTAAAGGACGAGTGTACTCTAGTGATCCAAATCAGATTATTAATGGTCTTCCACTTGGACCAGATGCCAAGATAGTTTGGGTGGACAATCCGAAAAAAGAAGATGCATTTTTGTGGAGGCCTATAGTTGGCATAACATGTATTGGAGAAGCTATTGGTAAGAAAATAGCATGGCCAGAATCAACAGTGGTTATTGAAACGGTTAATGCTAGTACATGTCCTGCTCCTATGATCAATGCTCCAACATCTCTTACGGTAACATGTTCATATTGCTAATATTCCTCTCAAAGAATTGTTGATAGCGTATTAACATTTTTTTGTTATGTGATAGAGTGCAAATTCTTCTACAAATACCAAATGCAAGTTGATTGATTTAGAGGGTACGGGAAAAATAGTAGCAGAAGGAACCGTATCTTCAACTGATCCAAATGCTTTGGTACATTCTGTTCCACTGGGACCAAATGCGATAAGAGTTTGGGTGGATGTTGTAAAAGTCCCAAATGCACCTCTATGGCGGCCTACATCCTTCATGGAATGCTTATCGGATGCTATTGGCTCGATTGTAGCATGGCCTGTTGCGAATGTTAGAATGGGCTCAACTTCCATGTAAGTTTCACAACATCTTGTTTATATGCATTCTTGTTCGCAGTTGAAAAATTAACAACTATTTTGCAATATCCGAACACACAATAGTGCAGTCTAGTTAATAATTGAAGCATTTTTATGTGCATGTTATGTCCGTATTGAATTTTGTGTTAAACCTTTGGTCATAAGGTAATATTTGGATTATTGTGTTTTTGTTTTGGTCATAAGGTAATTTTTCAACTGCGACTGTTGTCCCAAATGAGAGCGTGTGTGATTACTGAATTGTCATATGGATAAGGAGGGTGTTCGGATGGAGGTTTTGTTGCTTGAACTTGGTAGTGGTCGAGGAAGGCAGTGATTGGTTGTAGATGCTGCAGAAGGAAGGTGAAGATTGTTCGTAGGTAGTGGGTGGACATCAGTGAAAGGGGGTTGAAGATGAATGTGCAGGTTGAACTGGACAGTTTGGTGTATGTGATGGAAGTGGAGGAGTAGGGGACTGGTAGTGTTGGAATGGATTGAAGTTGTGATGCTTTAAGTGGTTGAATGAGGTGTTGGACTGTAGTGGCAGTTTAGGTGAATGGGATAAATTTCCGATGTACAGGAAGTGGATGTAAGTGCAGTAAGAAGGTAAGGTTGTAGGTTGGTGTTCGCAGCTAGTCTGGTGATGTAGCTATGAAGGAGTTAATTGTTTAGAAAGAGATGGAGGGTGGCTGTACATTCAAGGGTTGAGTGTTGTGAACTTTGTAGGTGGTCTGGTTGATTTGCTGATGAACTGGAAGAGTTTGTAGATGGAGCTGGTGGAAGCGAAGCTGCTTATTTCAGTTTGTAAATGGTGTAAGAGTTCAAGCAATTTGCTTGACGGGTATGGTGCGGCTTTGGTTTAGGCTGCTCGATTTGGAAATTTAACTACTGTTCAGTTGGTGATAGATCTGGAAATAAGGGGTTTCCTCTAGCGGCACAGAGGTAAAGAATGTGTGAGAAGTTCGAGATAGAGTTTGAATTCGGGTTTTCAAGGCAATTAGAATCTTTTGGTGAATTTGGTGAGGCTCGTTATAGGATTTGGAGTTTGGGTTGCTGCATCACATAGGTATTGTTCATGAGGTGCACTTACTTTGAGTAGCAGGGTCTGTTTTGTTGTTACGAGGGTGAAGTCGTGATTCAGTTGGAGGTTGCGGCATATCATTTTCATGATGGGTGATTGAATATCAAGGAGCCAAGTTCTTAAGCATGGATGGTTTTGGATCTCGTCGTTTGTGTTGGGGTTAGAGGCTGGAGGGAGTTACCGACATGGTAAGGAAGAATTTTTGGTTGGGTGTATCACTGTGAATTGAGTGTGCATGTTGTGCTTGAAACAGTCTAAGTGCGAATTTGTTGTTACATTTGTGTTTTGTTCACTAATTGCACTTGTTCTTTGTGTTTCTTTTGGTTTGCATTTCCTTTTTTATTTTAAAAAAAGGAACAAATTCACGTTTGCATATTTCACTATTTTCTGGTTTCATTGTGCTTGTCATATAGTTACCACTATTTCAGTTTTTTTTTGTAATCCAAAAAAAAAACAGTTTCATTACATTTTTTCACACATTCTCACATTTCTATGCAAATTTTCCACTTCCCTGCCCCTTGCTGCCTTGAAGTGCCTTCACACAAAAAAAAGCAAAAAAAAGAAACACAAAAACAGCCACTACACTGCAATTTCATTACCCTACACTGCCTGTGCACTGCTTGCCCATGGCAAATCACTTAGCAACAGCAACAGCTAATAAACTTCATGAAGCACACAAGTAACACTTCTTGTCCTTGCATTTTCTTTCCTTTTAACTTGTGGCATCTGTTTTTTATGGCTTAAACCATTTTTATATTTCATGTCATGTAGTAACATATTGTGAAAATAATTATGTTTACCAGTTTCTAGTAATTTCTATTTTGTGTATATATATTGCTTTTCCCTTGTGTAACATGACATGACGATCATTTGTTATTATTCTATATTTATGCTTTAATCAGTCTGTAAACCTAAGCTATACTAGATGTTTTTTAGTACTTTAAATTTTAAAAGCGTTCTGGTTATGTCCATATGTATGGATAACGCTATCCCTGTTTATTGCCTCGTACTAGTACTCTCCCATACATGAATGATAATCCTTAACTACTGACTACATCATAAGTAATTTATATTTATAAACTGTTTGAAATCTAAAGTTCTAAATGCATGTTCTGAAAAGAAAATCTTTCTTGTGAAATTTTCATAAACCGCCGCTACATATTTTACAAATAGCAACGGCAGCAGCAATAGAAGCAGTGTTGCTCTTGGAATGTCTATTGATATGCACAATGGTATTCAAGTAAAAGGTTATAGGAACTTAGGTATGAAATATGTGTTTGATATGATTATATATATTTATCCAACCAAAGTTATCTGTCTACCAAACAATTTCCCATATGATCATTAACCAATTTGGCAAAATTTTGATTGTACATCAGAACAGATATTATATTATATGAAACCAAATGAAATCTGTTTCTATAAGATTATATTCTTGACTTGCATCTGTTCATATTTCACCAAACTGATATCACGTGCCTATCTCATGTTAAATGGTAGTGTCCAAGTTGAAATTAAACTCATCCTCTCTTTATTTGAATGGTTGCATGTATAAATCTGGAGTTGCCAGCTAGGAAAGTCTTTGTTTTGAAGCCCAGAGTTTGCGTCCAGCTGTGACTTGCCACCAATCATTTAGACTTATTTATTTCTGTCTTCAATTATTGTTAGTTATTTTTACATTATTATATCATACTTGTGAAACACTTAATTGTGTAATATTGTTGGATACTACAATAAAACTCATCTATGTAAATCATACTTAACAATAATGTTGGATACTACAATAAAACTCATCTATGTAATATCTATTAGTGTAAACCGAGAACTGTGATAAAAATATTTGATTTGCTTGTAATAATTGTATTGAGATTATCAGATGGGTTTAGATTTTAATTTATGTTTACTCACTGACTTCAAAAATTTTCATCGCGGGTAATTAAAGATTGCGATGGCACATTCTTCTTTCGTAGCAAGTAGCAAGCATATGAAACTTTTTAGATGCACGTTTTGTTGTTGGCATATGGTGCGGACTTACTTTATTGATATTATATTTTTGTTTAACATATACCTTATCTTTGTTTAATAATATTATGATAACTTGGTCTGCTGTGTTATTTTTGTTTATGGATATTATTGAAACTTGATTTATAGATGTTTTTTGTATATTAATATTGTTTTAGCTAGTTTATTTAACACATTATTATTCATTAGAACATGTTATATATACTGGTTGCTTGATTATACTCAAAATGTAGTTCTGGAATATGCAAATATAGTGGAATGTTAATGCTGTAAAAATCATATAAATAGAAGACATCATCTATTTTAATGTTGTCAATGAAGAAACAACAGCGTTTAATTCGTGTTGTAATTATCATTAAATAGTGAGTAAGAGCGTTTATTAAACGCTGTTGCAAACTGTAGTAAAACATCATCCCAACTGTAAAAACATAACACAGCACGCATTAAACGTTGTAATAAAAATATTAACAGCCTAAATAAAACGCTGTCAAAAGAATAATTTCCACAGCGTTTAAAATTAAGCTATTGTAAGTTCTCTTTATACGATAGTTTGTCGTTATACAACATTTGTTCTAACGCTGTTGTGTCATATAATAGCGTTTAATAAACGCTGTGGTATCAAATTTTTACAGCGTTTTCTATTTTGCTGTTAAAACTTTTACATCTACGACAGCATGTCGTTATACAGTGTAACATCCCGCCCTTCTGACTGCCCCTAGTCGGTAATTAAACCAACTTGAAACGTTCAAAATGACGGATTGTTATTTAGTTTATAGAGTTTAAACAGAATCAGCCACAGAAACACAGAATAATAATATTTCACTACTATGAATCTTTTTACATACATCAGAGTTTATACAACATATTAAATTGATACAGCGGAATATCACTTTAAATACAAAATTTCTCGAACTAAAATGATTCTTTTACCCTCTCTCTCTAACTTCGTCGTCCGAAAATCTTCAAGCTGTAAAATACTCGGTCTGACCCGAGTATTACATTCAAAAGAAAATAATACACAGGTTAGTCTAATTCAAATCAGTTATTAGTGCATAGAAGCAATAATAATCAAATAGACGACAGTCACAATAATTCTCGTCTATCCGACTCTTTAAACAAAGAAATCGGATAACAGTAAATATAACACTTAACAGTGTTAAACAATAAATCAGCAGATTTTTAAATATCAGCAGAGATAAATGAAAAGATTTTTTTTTGAAGATGATTTAGAAAAGAACAGAATTACCGAAACGGCGATTAACAATAAAAATCATCAAATCAAAACCCAAATCAAATTCTGATTCCAAATATATTGAATTTGCAACATAAAAACGTTTTTAGAAATAGCAAAACATCAATTTTGATTGGCAGCCGTACACGCACGCGTGTACGGCCTCGCCACTATAGTGATAAATTTCCCAAAAGATCAACGAACCAAAAATCAAATGAAGATTTAAATATCAATGCCAAAGCCTCAAGGGTCAAAGCAAATAGACCTGGAACAATGTGCACATGTGTACACAATGAAAATTTACAACGAACACAAGGTCAAACCCAAAGTACCGGATTCAACTCAAGTAAATTCGAAAACAAATCCCAACAGGGGGAAAACTGCAAAACACATGCAACTGCCTCGATGCATACATATGTATATATACAGAAATAGTAACTTAAAACAACAAAACCTGTTCAAGTCACTATGGCAGTAGTGAAACTGTAAAAATCAAAGTAAAACAAGTAAAAACTGCACAATAGAACTGCAGTTGTAACAAACAATTAATATAAACAAAACTGTACGACATAGAAGTAGTGAAACAGGTTCAAGTTGAACCATGAACCAGTGCAACTCAGTGCAACCCAAGTCTGCAACATATAAATCAAGTGCAGTTCATCACAAACAAGACCAAGTGCAATAAGGACCAAAATCAACTAGGCAAAACACTTGAATACAATGGTAAACTGCAATATGTACTACAGCCGCCACTTAAATTCAATGGCCAGTACAAGGGACAACAAATCAACTGCAAATAAAAAATCAGTGCACTAATGCAATGAAACCCAACAAGGCAAAATCTCAACACAAAGCACTGCAGCCACCACAAATATTTAAGGGCAAGACTGCAACAGTGAAATGAAACAGTGCATCCAGTAAAAGAGGCAATAAGTGATGTACAAATGAATACATCATTAAAACAAGATAGACTATAAGTCAAGTGCCAGCGTATAAGACAGCAAGCACATGAATGTGCAACAGTGAAACATACATCTATATACATACATGAATGTATGTATACAAATGGTCAAGTGAACAGAAGGCAAATTGAACAACTACAAGTGCACGTAGTAGAAATAATGCAAACTACAACATGAATAGCAGCACATTCAAGGTGCATAGAGAAATGTGCACATGACAATATGACAATTTCATAAACAAGTTCAAGTGTGCTAATGCATAAGAACATGAAGATATGCAACTCAACTTAACTATTATGATCAAACTTAGTTCAACATGACGGCAAGCAGTGCCACGAGGCCACCAAACCGTGAACAGTGAAGGCCACTATAGTGGAAAGAAATAAGATGGCCAAGTGACAATGTACATGCTTCCAAAACTGTCGGGCTATAAAAATGAACCACACAGTGGATGTCCAAACAGTAATGTAGCAACAAAATGAAACAGTGGACAAAACTGCCTTAGCAAGTAACATGAACAAGTCTCAAACTCAAACCAGTATAGAAATGCACCAAAACACAACAGGAAAAACAAGTAACAGTACAGTGTGGAACTGGAATGTACACTAAAGCAATTTAAACATGTTACAAGTGAACATAGATGTCTAACATGATCAAAGACAAGAGTGTAAAATGGAATACAACAGCAATATAATCAAGTTCATCAATGCACGTGAACTAGACTACATGAAAATGCAACATATAGACAACAGATGTAAATGCAAATACTACAACTACATAGACCGCATATGTCGACCATGCAACAGATACATGATCGAGGATGCAGACTCTAGTACGTCAATCATGAACTTGAAGACATTATCAAGTTAATGCCACAGTTCAATAAAATCTCAAGCCAAGGCCGAAACAAAACAAACATACGAATTCCAACCCAGGCATCACCCGTCACATAAACTCGACAAAACGCAAGCAAAGTGAACAAGTACTCCTAAAACATACAAGTCATGTACGGCAGTAAAGAGACGAACCAAGGGACAAATAACTGAAACCCGGCCGCGACTGTTCGGAATTGGAAACCACCGAAGAATTTAAAACCGTAGTCAACAAACAAAAATTCAATATGCAGACAACTCAAGTCGAAACCCCAAGTAACACCAACGCATAATGGCCGAAGTTATAAAACAGCAAATAAAATCTAACAAGGCCGGAAGTACCACCGGAGGCAGTGAATAGTATGGCCAAAGTCGAAACAAGTAAAAATCATGACAGTAAAATCCTCTCAAGCATCTAAACAAAATCGAATGGCCGAAGCCCAATATAAATAAAATCATCAAAAATTCAAAGCGATGATAGCTCAAAATTCACGCAATGAAATTCACGAATTTAAAACAAGCTAGGAAACACTAGAAGCTCAAATTAGATGTGAGTAAATAATATTACTCACCTTAGCCTGAAGCGGTCGCGAGCGAGAGGAAGACGAACGATCGACCGAGCTATGGAGGTCGGCCGCCTTCGATTCAACCTAGCCCTATTTATCGGAGACGAATGATTTTTTTTCTTTAGGCCGCCATTTTTTTTCGTCAATCGATTTTTGGTTTTAGGGTATAAAATGAGAAAAGTGAGGAGGGCGGGTTCGTGTTTTTACAGAGGAAACTAGTGATCTAGGGCATGGGTTTAGGCATGGCTGAGGTATGGTAGTTTTTACTTTTATTTTTGTTTTTTATTTATTAATAACTTATGTTATTTATTTTGTAGATAAAATTTACTCCTTTTTTAACATCATTATCTATATTACATTCATTTGCATATATCATATCAAATTTTAAATTCAAATATATTCCTCATATTTTAAACTTGACAAATTCAAACAATTTCACAATTTAAATCAAAATTTAATTCAATTATCAATTTAAAATAGTTTAAAATTTTTGGATCGTTACAATCTTCCCTCCTTAAAACTTTTCGTCCACGAAAAGGAAAGGTTGTTAAAATTTCACCAATATTTATACCCTTCACAATTTTTTTTTACCTAGCTCGAAACTTATTAAAAATAAATAAACATAGGATTCATTCCATTTGTTTTATCTCACTAGTTTTGTTCATTATCTCCTTTGTTCATTGATTTCTGTAATCAAAACGCAAAAGTCTTTTACCAAAATTTTCGACTTACAAAACTCAGATTTAGACTTAAATTCTTCAGGTTAGAGATTTGCATAATATGTCTCTTCCAAAACTGTGGACTTTCAAAACATTTCAAAGATCTTCTTCCCTAGTTCATTAAGTTGGAATTATGAAATTTTAAATTTCAGGCTATTGATTTGCTATTTAAAGTTTGAAAATACTTGCTAACTCAAAATTTAACAAGTCTATCTTCGTTCTTACAGACATTAGGCATACGCTGGCCTGGCGCAGGACTAAAAATCTCCAAGTACTAAATATACTTGCTTCAACTCCCAGTGAAAATACTTAAAAATTCTTTTTCAAAAATGGATATGGAAAGCACGTTCCCCCATGGATTACAGTTACCCGGCGGTTACGCTACTATCCCAGTAGAATCGCTTGTAACTGTAGATTTCTCATCTTTTAAATTTTGCCATGGTTGTCGCCATAGATCGCAGTCCAACCGGCGGTTACGCTACTATCCCAGTAGAATCGCTTGTGTCTGTAGGCATCACGCCCCTCAAATTTCGCTTAGCATTTAGATTGCAGTTTACCCGGCGGTTACGCCACTATCCCAGTGGAATCGCTTGTAACTGTGGGCATCGCGCCCCTCAAATTACGCTAATCAATCAATATGATCCCATCGACATGATCCATCTCGAGGGATTCCAATTCAAATAGTCACTCCGACTAATGGAAATTCTACGTAGCTACGAATTTCAAATGGACACTCATCGAGAGTTCCAACACCTTCACAAATAATAAATGGAAGGTACTTTTCCATATCCTCAGTTTAGAAAACATAACATCATATATATGTAGTACTTCATTTCACATTTCGTACATATCATATCCATGTAAGCTTACATAAGATTTCCATAACAATTACTTTCCAAACTGACGGTTTTCGAATTTACCGCATTCATATATATAAGTTCCGAAAACCTACATATCCTATATCCATAACAAAAAGAGGATTTCAAAAAATTTCCTCTAAGTCGATTTGGAAATTTAAGGTTATCTCAAACCCAATTCATATTCATAATTCCATTTATTATCGACTTCACATTCGATTTGGATTTCACGTTACATCGTCAATTCTCAACACAGAATTGATGTCTATCAATATATAACCTCTGAGCTCGTACGTCTCAGAGAAGGGTGTTAAGCTAAGAGAATAAATTCTCCGCCACCAACAGATACATATTTAATAAAGATCAATTGCTATGTCATCAATTCACAATGTTAGACATACAATCCAAACCATCATCTGAAATTCAAAACTCAACTTATATTGTCTTTAGTGTCGAAGTTAAACTCAATTTAACTCAACGATTCAATCTTTTTGAAAAATTTCAAATTGAACTAATTGTTCAAATTTCTCATTTAACTTTCAACTTCGACTTTGAAAATGAATTTCAAATCATTTATCACTCACGGGATATATTCACAACATTTCATTTCATATTGGAAAAACATTTCCATACTTATTTAAAAATAAGTAATTCACAAATCTTATTTATTTTCAACATTTGAAAATATTCGATATACTTAAATCATAATTAAGTATATATTTCATTCTATAAGGAAATCATTCTCTTTCACACATTTATTTGAGTTAAAACGAATGTTACGTAAAACATCGTTACGATAACTCAAAATCACTAGTATAGGGATTCGAAATTTAGATAGATGTATAAATCCCAATACTATACAAAACATTTCCTTTCGGAAATCATTTACTATAACAACAGTGTTATAGTCCACCATTTCCTTATTTCTCGAAAACGTCTATTTCAACAATGAATGTTGAAATCTATGGTTTCGATATTCAATGCCTTTTAAAACATCTTTAAAACAATTAACTTTGTTTTAAAATATCAATTTTTCAAAACATGTCCATTTTATTCAATAATATATTCACAACATTTCTATATATTTTAAAAAGATTATCCACTGTCCAAAATTGTGGATATACTTCCTTTAACAAGCTATACGAATTTACTTATCAAAATAAGTCGTTTCCAGATTTATAAACAACGTTTATAAATCCTATTCCTATTTATAAAGACTTCAATTTATAAAAATTACTTTATTAACCATTCCTTTATAACTCAGTTTTATATCAGAAATTTAATTTATAAGTAAATTACTTATAAATTCTATTATTTTACAACATCGATTCATTTTATAACTTCACTTTATTACTTCATTTTGATATCAAATTCAACCTCATTCAACATTACTTAAGCTATGTTTCATTTTATCTTCACTTGCATTTATTTTCACTATACAACTTAAGTTCATCTCTAATTTATTTGAAATTCTATTTTATTTAACTTAACTTAGATTTCATTTCTAAAGTCATTTTATTTAACTTTTACTAAAGTCAAATTCATATCACTATTCAAAATTCAGATTTTGTTTTACTTAACAAAACTGTTTAACCATTTTAACAATTGGTTTTACTTAAATTTTCTCATTTTATAAGTTATACAACTTATAAATTTAAACTTCCCAGTTCATATTATATAATCACTTATCTTTTAAGTTTAAATTTCCATTACAATAATTTATCTAATCCAGTTCAATTTATTTAACTTTCCTTTAGTTAAATTTCAAATCGTATATTTATTAATGCTAACTCAATTCAATTTAACTTTTCTTTAAATTTGAAAAACGTTTCTTTAAAGTGATTCTAGTAACTATTCATATTAAACACCATAAACTAAGCTTTGTGTAAACCAAAGCTCTGATACCACTTTGTAACATCCCGCCCTTCTGACCGCCCTTGGTCGGTAATTAAACCAACTTGAAATGTTCAAAATGACGGATTGTTATTTAGTTTATAGAGTTTAAACAGAATCAACCACAGAAACACAAAATAATAATATTTCACTACTATGAATCTTTTTACATACATCAGAGTTTATACAATGTATTAAATTGATACGGCGGAATATCACTTTAAATACAAAATTTCCCAAACTAAAATGATTATTTTACCCTCTCTCTCTAACTTCGTCGTCCGAAAATCTTCAAGCTGTAAAATACTCGGTCTGACCCGAGTATTACATTCAAAAGAAAATAATACACAGGTCAGTCTAATTCAAATCAGTTATTAGTGCATAGAAGCAATAATAATCAAATAGACGACAGTCACAATAATTCTCATCTATCCGACTCCTTAAACAAAGAAATCGGATAACGGTAAATATAACACTTAACAGTGTTAAACAATAAATCAGTAGATTTTTAAATATCAGCAGAGATAAATGAAAAGAATTTTTTTTGAAGATGATTTAGAAAAGAACAGAATTGCCGAAACGGCGATTAACAATAAAAATCATCAAATCAAAACCCAAATCAAATTCTGATTCCAAATATATTTAATTTGCAACATAAAAACGATTTTAGAAATAGCAAAACATCAATTTTGATTGGCTGACGTACACGCACGCGTGTACGGCCTCGCCACTATAGTGATAAATTTCCCAAAAGATCAACGAACCAAAAATCAAATGGAGATTTAAATATCAATGCCAAAGCCTCAAAGGTCAAAGCAAATAGACCTGGAACAATGTGCACATGTGTACACAATGAAAATTTACAACGAACACAAGGTCAAACCCAAAGTACCGGATTCAACTCAAGTAAATTCGAAAACAAATCCCAACAGGGGGAAAACTGCAAAACACATGCAACTGCCTCGATGCATACATATGTATATATACAAAATTAGTAACTTAAAACAACAAAACCTGTTCAAGTCACTATGGCAGTAGTGAAACTGTAAAAATCAAAGTAAAACAAGTAACAACTGCACAATAGAACTGCAGTTGTAACAAACAATTAATACAAACAAAACTGTATGACATAGAAGTAGTGAAACAAGTTCAAGTTGAACCATGAACCAGTGCAACTCAGTGCAACCCAAGTCTGCAACATATAAATCAAGTGCAGTTCATCACAAACAAGACCAAGTGCAATAAGGACCAAAATCAACTAGGCAAAACACTTGAATACAATGGTAAACTGCAATATGTACTGCAGCCACCACTTGAATTCAATGGCCAGTACAAGGGACAACAAATCAACTGCAAATAAAAAATCAGTGCATTAATGCAATGAAACCCAACAAGGCAAAATCTCAACACAAAGCACTGCAGCCACCACAAATATTTAAGGGCAAGACTGCAACAGTGAAATGAAACAGTGCATCCAGTAAAAGAGGAAATAAGTGATGTACAAATGAATACATCATTAAAACAAGATAGACTATAAGTCAAGTGCCAGCGTATAAGACAGCAAGCACATGAATGTGCAACAGTGAAACATACATCTATATACATACATGAATGTATGTATACAAATGGTCAAGTGAACAGAAGGCAAATTGAACAACTACAAGTGCAGGTAGCAGAATTAATGCAAACTACAACATGAATAGTAGCACATTCAAGGTGCATAGGGAAATGTGCACATGACAATATGACAATTTCTTAAACAAGTTCAAGTGTGCTAATGCATAAGAACATGAAGATATGCAACTCAACTTAACTATTATGATCAAACTTAGTTCAACATGACGGCAAGCAGTGCCACGAGGCCACCAAACCGTGAACAGTGAAGGCCACTATAGTGGAAAGAAATAAGATGGCCAAGTGGCAATGTACATGCTTCCAAAACTGTCGGGCTATAAAAATGAACCACACAGTGGATGTCCAAACAGTAATGTAGCAACAAAATGAAACAGTGGACAAAACTGCCTTAGCAAGTAACATGAACAAGTCTCAAACTCAAACCAGTATAGAAATGCACCAAAACACAACAGGAAAAACAAGTAACAGTACAGTGTGGAACTGGAATGTACACTGAAGCAATTTAAACATGTTACAAGTGAACATAGATGTCTAACATGATCAAAGACAAGAGTGTAAAATGGAATACAACAGCAATATAATCAAGTTCATCAATGCACATGAACTAGACTACATGAAAATGCAACATATAGACAACAGATGTAAATGCAGACAACAAATACTACAACTACATAGACCGCATATGTCGACCATGCAACAGATACATGATCGAGGATGCAGACTCCAGTACGTCAATCATGAACTTGAAGACATTATCAAGTTAATGCCACAGTTCAATAAAATCTCAAGCCAAGGCCGAAACAAAATAAACATACGAATTCCAACCCAGGCATCACCCGTCACATAAACTCGACAAAACGCAAGCAAAGTGAACAAGTACTCCCAAAACATACAAGTCATGTACGGCAGTAAAGAGACGAACCAAGGGACAAGTAACTGAAACCCGGTCGCGACAGTTCGGAATTGGAAACCACCGAAGAATTTAAAACCGTAGTCAACAAACAAAAATTCAATATGCAGACAACTCAAGTCGAAACCCCAAGTAACACCAATGCATAATGGCCGAAGTCATAAAACAGCAAATAAAATCTAACAAGGCCGGAAGTACCACCGGAGGCAGTGAATAGTATGGCCAAAGTCGAAACAAGCAAAAATCATGACAGTAAAATCCTCTCAAGCTTCTAAACAAAATCGAATGGCCGAAGACCAATATAAATAAAATCATCAAAAATTCAAAGCGATGATAGCTCAAAATTCACGCAATGAAATTCACGAATTTAAAACAAGCTAGGGAACACTAGAAGCTCAAATTAGATGTGAGTAAATAATATTACTCACCTTAGCCTGAAGCGGTCGCGAGCGAGAGGAAGACGAACGATCGATCGAGCTATGGAGGTCGACCGCCTTCGATTCAACCTAGCCCTAGTTCTCGGAGACGAACGATTTTTTTTCTTTAGGCCGCCATTTTTTTTGCGTCGATCGATTTTTGGTTTTAGGGTATAAAATGAGAAAAGTGAGGGGGGCGGGTTCGTGTTTTTATAGAGGAAACTAGTGATCTAGGGCATGGGTTTAGGCATGGCTGAGGTATGGTAGTTTTTACTTTTATTTTTGTTTTTTATTTATTAATAACTTATGTTATTTATTTTGTAGATAAAATTTACTCCTTTTTGAACATCATTATCTATATTACATTCATTTGCATATATCATATCAAATTTTAAATTCAAATATGTTCCTCATATTTTAAACTTGACAAATTCAAACAATTTCACAATTTAAATCAAAATTTAATTCAATTATCAATTTAAAATAGTTTAAAATTTTGGGATCGTTACATACAGAGTTTATAATAACGCTGTCATATCATATAACATCGTTTTTGAAACGCTGTCAAAAGCTGTTTCTGGTGTAGTGTATATAACTGCCACAAGTTTTCACCTCCACCTCGTCTCCTAAATCAACATTACTCTCTCTAACATGTGCTGTAATGAGGAGTGGGTCAGAACAAAAAATGTCTGGTGAAATTGAAATCTCAAACTTTACCATAATTTTACATGGACGGTACTATTTAAATAAGAAATATATCTTACGTACTAAAATCATAACATACATATAAAGTCAATTGTAAGCCGAAGGCTCTTCCTGTCCAACTATATAACATACGTATAAAATCAACTGTAAACCCGAAGGCTGTTCTAGTCCAATATGACGATCCGACTTTTCGACTCTTAAAAATCAACACTAATACATGCTCGATATTCACGTGCCGCAAATTCAAGTGCTGGAAATGCTGATTGATCAAGGGTAAAAAGAAAATAACACAGAACATGGTAGAAAATAGAATCTCACGCGAATAGAATGATTATATATTATTAACCATAAAATCATTTACAGTGGAAAATTTTGAATACATTATCAGAGTCTAACATAGATTCAGCTTGTATGGTTATAAATTCTTTGTCCTTACAAATACTGAAAAACAAGAAAACAAATACAGCGAAAAAATAGAATAGCTGCATACATTGATGAAGATCTCCAGCTCTCCTCTGGAGACTCCAATCGTCTTTAGCTAAAACTGAAACTACTCGGATCTGACCCGAATATTAAAAATACACGGATCAGGCTTGATAAACCAGCGTGAGAAAACTCAAACTATAAATGTATATGATAGTATCATAGATCAGATCGATGCCAAACAAAACAGTTTTGAAAAGAAAGGTTATCTCGTAAGACCACGTAGCATATAAACACGAATGGGTTTTTTATCTCACGATAACAAAAATATTTTATACCGAAATATTTTGATATTTTCTTTAATGACGTGGGTTTGAAAACACTTTTCAAATAAATATATAAAGAATGTACCAATACCAGAGCACGGGGTATATGATACTAAGGGATAGCTAAAATGTTTGCAAGGCATTACAATTATTTTGGGAATACAATCAAAACAGTAAAGCTCATATTGGAATTGGATTTCCAACATAGGGAACTAGTGGCTATTTCCTCCGATGCAAAATCCATACATAACAATCCTAGTACCTGGTGACTATTTAGAATTCTAAAGCAAGATTCCGTACTACATTGTTACACTACTATGGAACAATGTATTTCTATGGCTTTGCTCTTTCCCAGTCGAGCCTCCAATACCTGCCCATTTAAACCACTAAGGGTCCAGACACTACTGGACTCCTCCATCATCAACAAATCCAATAGCTTGAAATATGTCTTACAGACCACATAGTATCCCGGATCATTCCTGGAATGTGAGGCTCATAAAGCTACACTCTTCTTTCACCAAAGCCACGCTTTACTTTTCACAAAGAAAATTCCACTTAGAATGCCACATTGCCATTTCTAACAACACACTATTGATTTGCACAAAAGTACAACCTCTGAGCTCATACCTCTCATAGAATGGTGTTAAGTATAGGAGGGGTTACCTCCTACACCACCAAACAAATGTACATTTGTAGAGATTAATGTACGTGGTTTTAGAAATGCAATGTCACACTCATCCATACAAGTTGTCTAGGTGAAGAACAAACCGATGGCACTCCTCCTACTACTTCCTATTTGGGAATCACCCTAGAATTAGTAGCGAGTTGTCCTTACAAACAGAAGTTTTTCAGAACGAAGGCATCACTGCCACCATATATATGATATGGGGATTAACCCGGAGGTTAGTGGCAAGCAGCCCTACATCATAAAGATCTCCATCTTCAAAATCATTGTCTTTACCATGTCTTTAATTTCAAACGCGTATATTGGTTCAAAGTGGCTTTCGGGTAGGAATCACCGAAATCCGATCTCGGTCTCTTCGAACCAATCATCGATAAAAAGATGTCAAGTATGTAGTGATTATTAAACATCATCCAATTTATAAATCTTTTTATCCAAATAAATACTTCTTCAGGGATATAAGCTTTAAATCATTTCTATTTCTTTCAGTATATATGGGGTTATTAAGCCTCTTTTATCAAATACTTTGGTTGATTAAATCTCTTTAATCCTAGAATAATTCCAAATCATTTCACCTTTTACTTAGGAAAACATTTCCAAGTCATTTATTTAAATCTTTACATAGATTTCTTATTTTCAAATCATAACTTTTAAATGGGTCAAAAACGTGTCATTTAAGATATCATTTACTGTAAACCCAAATCAATAAGTATTGAGTAGAAAACGATCCATAGAGATTAGACTAATTATACTAAATACCAATTTCCGTATTTAGCCTATACTATTCGTCGAATAATGGTGAAATCACCTTTTAAATTCACATAGATAGTACGAGTTCTCTCCTTGGAATTTAATACAAAGTTTAACTAGGGTATTCTCTATAACACAAAAATAATATTTTAAAATCTTGTTTAACTTTTGAAAAACTTCAAATCTCTTTTCTTTTAACTTAAGAAAATGTGGTCTAAGTAGATCAAATTATCGATCCCCTCTGTCGGGACAGCCCGGATAGTTAGAGCGGAACCCAGACATTGGTTGTCCAAGCTCGGGTTTAGAGATTATCTCTCTTGTCATCCATAAGGCGGTCAAGTTATGATCAACTCTAAACTCTTTTATATGATCTTTTAGGCATGATTTTCATTTACTTAACGCAATTTCAAATATTATTCAAAACAGTTTTCCTTTAACCATTTATTTAATACTCCTTTAAAATAATTATAATACTTCTAAATCATCTTCAATATACTTAATTATTCATTTGAAAAGATCACTAAAAAGATTAGGAAAGAATAATTAAGTTAAAACCTTGATTTGCAAAAGTTACCGAAACCGCTGCAAAAATAGCTACGAATAGCGTTTTTAAAGCTTCTTTGTTCAAAACACCAATTCCATTTTGTATATGTCTATTTTTATAACAAATCCCTTTTAAAAAAATTTAACTTGTTTATAAAATTTATTTCATATTTTTAAAGATTATAAAAATATCAATTTTGAAGCATTTGCCGCTTTGGTTCCCAAAACTGCCAAACTGTGATGTTTTAAAAAACTTGATTTGGACATAACTCAAATTCTATTCAATGAAATCTATAATTTTATTCTTCATTTGAAAATTATAGTCTAATGGGTTTGAAAAATTCTTAATTCAAAGAAATTCCGACTTATATCGCATCCTACATATTGATTTAACTTTTCAGGTCGGAAAATGACGTACTGCCGCTACTCTACGAGGTCGATTTGGCTCTATTTTTTAAACTTTATTAAACTTTTCCGAAACTTTTTAAAATATTTAAAATACCATAATAAACCATTTTAAATCATTTGAAACTAATTTTACTACAGCAAAACTCCTTTTCCACTTTATTCCATATTATATTATTATAATATTCATTTTTCAACCTTTTTATATTCAAAACCATAAAGAGGCTTAATAAACTCCATACACATATAAATATGGATTTATTTTTCATGAATTAACTATGGTTAATTAATTTACCATTTCTATTTTGATGGATTTTATTTTCTCATCATTAGCAACCAAATTATCAACCAAATATTCATCCAATATTCAACCAAGCATATTAATCTACTAATTAAACAGCATATCATCATTTTAAGTTTTAAATAAATAAAAGTAAACTCAAGTACTCACTATTGTTTCCACTCCACCAATCTTTTTCCGAAGCTTCTTGAAATAAATCCGGCGGCACTCCGGTAGTACTTCCTTCTCTTTTCTTTGCCATGGAGTCTTTAGATATCCTCCTTGCCTCCTTGGAAGCATGGCCTTGACTTGGATTAAGGTGGTGCTCGGCCTTGATGGTTGAACTAGGGTGGGCTATGGATTTTAAAAGGGAAGTGAAAGAACTTGGACATGTTTTGATCTTGAAATGATGTGGTATTATGTATGTGTATTATTATTTCTCTTTGCTATATTTTTCTTCATTATTTTTCTAAGGAAGAGAAGCCATTAGACTAGCTTAGGAAGGAGAAGAAGTAAATAATGGTGTGAAGAAATGAGAATGTAACGCCTTGTATTTATAGGCAAAGTAAAAAGTGGTAATTTACCAAATTAACCTCTCACCAAATTACCAAAACACCGTTGGATATTTCTTTTAATCTTCATATCACCATTTTCAACACTTATCATCACCACATCATATTGTCCTTTGTCTTCCTTATTAACACTTAAGTATGACATGAAATGACATGATTTAATGTTTTCTTTTTGTAAAAAATATCTTCCTTACTTACTGTGACGCCCTACCTCTATACTCATGCTAGCCAAGGACACTACGGGGTAATGCCGTCAACTAGCATAAAGAATAAGGCTGTTGAGGAGCAACCATCTGTGTAATTGCTTTGTGTGAGTACCGATATGTCAGATAATATAACTTACATTTCATTTCAAGAGGAAATCCGACATATCAAATACAAACTCAAAGCTACCACATAGTGGCTATGAGGCCTTCGGAAAAAAATATAAAAATAAACATAACACAAATCAGTCATAGACATTCATATCACAAAAGTGGAAACATATATGAATATAACACATAAAAGTGTACATCAAAATAGTGGTCAAACTAGATCCACTACATCACAAAAGAATAGATACAAGTGCTAGACAAAAGAATAAGTATACAACAAGGAGTCTCTATCTCAAATGTATACTAACTAAAACTACTATGCTAAAGTAGTTAGCCAAAAGTCAGGTGAAGGACCCTGATAAGAAGTCAAGCAGGAGCACCTAAAATACCTCAGTCTTACCCGAGTATTATTTAAGAAGAAAATAATAAACGGATCAGTCTAGCTATAAATATCAGATAAAATGAGATAGGATAAGAGATATCACAAAAAACGTATGATAACAATAATGCCATACTGTGGCAAGTATACATCAGATAAAAACAAAAATCATACAATATCTCAAATATTCTCAAACACCAAAAAAAATCGCATTCTTTGAATTATTCACCAAAACACAAATATTGACAAAACATATCAATGCCAATTGCATAAAAATCGGTGAAACACAAATTCTAGAAATCATCAACTAGAAATCCAGAAATCACAAAAAAGGGAAGGCCTTTCACAAACGGGAGCACGAAAACTCCCCAACACGTGTGTCACAAACGGAACGCTATTCCATGGTCGCTAACCATCAAGTTTGAGCTGAAACTCCACAAACGGCCCGAAAACCATGGGTCGCTACCCTACCAAATTGAACCGAAGTTCCACAAACGGGGTTTTTAGTGCCCACACAAACAAAGAGACATCGCACATCGCTAGTCTAAATCACAAAATGATCATCATTGATCGACAAGTGTAAATTACACTAAGCTAGTAAATATAAGAGTTTAGCTTCATGTCCCATAACCACTAGCTTAACTTAAATATTTACGAACAAATTGTAGACTTCCACTCGAGAATAAGTGTAAATTGCACTAAGCTAGTAAATATAAGAGTTTAGCTTCATGTCCCATAACCACTAGCTTAACTTAATTATTTACGAACAAATTATAGATTTCCACTCGAAAATTGTCACAAGATTTCAATCGAACAAGTCTAAGAATTAACCGACAAAGTAAATGCAAGCGTTTCATACCACTTGTTTTGCTAAGTCGTTTAATTAGAATTCTCATACGAATGAGGTAAAGGTTTGTATATACTAATAGGTTGGAAAACGGTTTTAAAAACGAGCTTTGTATTTAAAAGTAGTGTTGAAATCGTTTTCGTGAAGGAGTTGGAATATTTACTACTAGTATAGAAACCTTTGTATTTTAAAGTGACAAACCACAAAAATGATTGTAGGAACAATCAATCACCAAAAATTCACATTCGAAGACGTGAATCAAAACCATAGAAATCAATATCAAATGGATATTCCCAAAAATCGCGAAAAAGAAGTCATCAAAGTCGATAATAAATGATAATAACAAATCGGATCAACACGAATTGATTAAAATTGGAAACCCATGCAAAGTAGGCAAATTCGGCCGAGACAAGCAGATTCAGACGTCTGAATTGAATATTTCAGACGTCTGAACCTGAAGCTCTGGCAATATTTTTCCTAGGCCAATAATGGCTAAATCGTATCGGAAATGATCGGATGAGTGACGATCGCTAGGGGTTTACGCCAAACGACTACTCAACTTTAAAGACTCACCAATACACTCCGACCAACATGTCCAAACATTCATATAAGGATTTTCATAGATTTTGATTTCAAAACACCATAAATTGGAATATTCATCAAACCAATTCAATTCAAAGGCAAATGGAGAAGAAATAGATGTTCGGAATTCATACCCAACAACTATCAAAGATATAGACATAGATGTGAGTTCCAAAAACTCACCTTTTAAACCCAAACACAAATGATAAGCTCTAGAACAAGCAATAGGTTGATCTCTCTTCAACACCACCTCTAGAATCTTCAATCTAATATCAAAGGTGAAGTTTTTCCTAAGTTAGGTTATAGGAATTTCTGAAAATTGAAGGGAGATTGAGATGGAGAAGATGGAGAGGGTGCTTACCTAAGCTTCTTTTAGATTTTGGAGCTAGAACTTGAATTTGCAAAGGAAACTATGGCTTAGGAATTTTATTTTATTTTCGCTTCCCCCATTTTTCTTTAGTTTAAGTGTTAGGAAATAATAGAGTGAGTGAAGAGGAGTTGGATGAAGGGTTAGGTTATTAGAAGGTTAATGGGCTGAAACCCAAACCCAAAGCCCTAATTGAAAACTTCAAAATTTTACCCAACTCAAAACATATCGATGTTTATACTCAAAAAAGTCGCAAACACCATTTTGGACTCAATGGAAGTGGTCTCGAGTCCAAATTGTTGAATCTCAATTTCATTCTTCATTCAGACGTCTGAAATGAACGATTCAGACGTCTGAATCTGGAAAAATATATGTTGTCTAGTACAATATTCAGATGTCTGAATCATTCATTTCAGACGTCTGAAAATGGAAATTTTAGCCTATTTCCTTTCTGGTTTGACTCGACCAATTTCAGACGTCTGAACGATCCATTTCAGACGTCTGAATTTCTGTTTGCATGTGTTTTCAAATAGACACTTCCAAATAACACGATCCACGTTGTCTTTTCACTAATTCGACTGTTCTTTTACAAAATAGTGATATTTTCGGACTTAAATCCGACTAACGATGCTATATTTAAATTAAACATTTAAATATACGAATCGTAAAATATGCGGGTTGTTACACTACTTTTACTAATTATATTCTAGAATTTTCTAATCATGCTTAGTAAAAGTAAACTTGTTTAATAATTTTGTCTTATATACCATGTTATATCTATGTGTACATAAAAATGTTAACAAAAGGTGCAACAACATTGCTACAATTTCCATTTGATAAAAAAAATCGATTTTTTTACAAAACATTTTCCGGTCACATTTTCAGTTTTTAATCAAACTATTTATTTATGTAAAATAACGTGAAAATAAATTTCTTATCATCTCTAAATAATTAAAACAAGTTTATTTGAGCTATAAAACCATTTTAAATAATATTAAAATCCAATAGTAAAAATACGACGTTGATCTGCCAAAATGCGAAAAAGTTTGTATATTTTTATAAAACAAGTTATATATTTATAAAACTATTATAAAAAAATTAGTATCATTATATAACATTTAAAATGGATTATTTAACATTTAAAAGAATTATTTCAAGAAAAACTCATTTTAATCGAAAATGGATTTTTGTCACTTTTCCGACGAAAATCCAAAATATCTATTTTTGTAAATGAATTTCAGAAATTATTTCACCATTATTGTTTATTATACAAAATATGATTATTTGTTTAAAATAATCTTATATTTGAATATTTAAAATTAGTTAAATATTCCAATTCAAAGTGATAAAATTACGAGTCGTTGCATTCTTCCCCCCTTAAAAGAATTTCGTCCTCGAAATTACAACCCAAAACCCAAAATATATATTTTAAACTCAATTCCGTATGATATACACAAATCATCCCTATGGAATATTTGATTCGATCTCCTATTCGAATACACAACTTTACTTCCGAAATATTATCAATCCCTCGATTCTCTAGTGCGGACTCTAATTAGGCTTTCCGATCAAAACTTTAGTTTTCCTTGCATAGCTCTCAACTATGATAGAAAATATAAGTACCTAACCACAAACCCTCATTAATGTTTACCGTCAAGAATCGAGAGATAAATCCAATTTCGGACTGATGTAAACACCTCAAAGTTCCATGCTCGGATCTTAGATCATAACCATGAGATGAAACAACCTACGTACTTAATAACATTCCCAAAAAATTTATGAAAACATTTCATATAATTTTAACTTTTATTCTAAATCTCTGAAAATCATTTCAAAATATTCACCCGAAATATTTCTGTCTCCTTTTTAAAAGAAATCTGTTATCCTCTACTTAGAATAATACTATTATAATTTTATTCCAAAATCCTTTTGAAATTTGTTTGTTAATAAATTCCCTTATAAATTTAATTCTAAAATTATTTTATATTAAATAACTTTCCCTTTATCACCGTTAAACATTTTCAAAACACTAGGATAAGAGTTCCCAAAATCCATTTTTTATTAAACATATATTTCAAACCCATCTTTCACAAAATCATTTTATTTTTGTAAGTTACACTTTATTTTATAAAATATACTTTTATAAAATATATTCTTAAATAATTTTCTTGATTTCAACACTTTTTATAAAGCTATTTCTTTATAACATCGCCTTACACTTTTATTTCTAAATATCTTATTAAATTGACCTGATATAAGATAGAAGAAATGCACAATGAGAATAATCCAAAAGGAGGTTTATTAATTAACATTATGCTCATACACCTAATCCTAACCCTAGCCTGTATTACAAGTTTTTAAGGAAAACTCCTTAGGAATATAGTCTATCATACACCACCATCATATATATACATACATACATATATATATATATATATAAACACACTTGAACTTCTATACACACTATTCTTTAACCCCTTCTAAGATAGATAGTGCTTTATCCATGGTACCTAAGTCAACCCATCTTTCTTTGGACAGTCCTTCATCAAACATCTTCCTTCATATCACCAATTGCAAGTCCGTTTGGGACACTCTTTAGCTATATGTTCTGTAATAACCCGCTTTTCCATACATTTTAAGTTGACAATAAATCATACATGTCCTACTCAAATTGAACGAAAAGGCAGACCGTTAAGGGTAAAAAGAAAACAAAGGCAGAAAAAAAATCTTACACGAATGGAATAACATATATTATTTCAATATATAATCTTTACAGGGAAAATTTCAAATACATACATCAAAGTCTATCCCAAGCTTAGCATGGATAGTTAGAAATACCTGTCCTTACAAATGCTGGAAAACAACAAACACGGTGGGAAAGTAAACTATGTCCACACGTTGATGAAGATCTCCAGCTCTCCTTTAGAAACTCCAAGCGTCTTCAGCTAATCCTGAAACTACTCGGATCTGACCCCAGTATTAAAAATACTAGGATCAGTCTGGAAAACCATCATGAGAAATGGAATCATAAATATACATGACAATGTCATGGATCGACTTTGATGTTAAATAAAACCCTTAAAAAGAAGAGTATCTCATAAGACTATGCCGCACATAAAAACGGGTGGGTTTTTACATTATGATAACCAAACCCTTTTATCAAATCATTTGATATTATTTCTAATGACATTGTTTTGAATACACTTTACAATAAATGTATATAATCTTAGCCGAAATTTTTACATTAATTAAATTCCAGCATACTAGGTTCTACAACTAAAACTGTAAAGGCTCGTATTGGAGAATGGATTCCATACAATGACAACGTAAGGGACTACCTTCCAACAGTACATCTCTAAAGGGATGCACTTGAGGCTCCAACCTCTGCCAACACAAAACCGACATACCTCTACTATAGATAGTATTGAATAAGCCATCACCCCGGTCGTTCCCGATCTGTCTATAACGTCTCATAGCATACACAACAAACTCGATATATAGAGGGTAATCTAGAAAGGTGATGACTATATCCTAATAGGAGCAACCCACTTAGCCCTATCGCATCTACCACGTTTTTGCCATTCCCGATGTGTGAGGCTTAGGGTAACATTTTACCTTTCACATGATAAATACCACTTTGAATGACATATTGCCATTTCCAACAACACGCTAATTTTTTTCCACAATAGTACAACCCCAGAGTTCATACGCCTTAGGGAAGCGTGTTAAGTATAAGAGGGTTACCTCTTACACCACCAAATAGACGAACGTTTTTAAAAACCAATGTACATGGTCTTAGAAATGCAATGTCAGAAACTCATCATACAAGTTGTCCAGGCACATAACAAACCGAAGGCACTCTCTAACTACATCCTGTTGAGAATCAACCCAAGGATTAGTAGCGAGTAGTCCTTGCATCAAAGATTTTCAGAATGAAGCACTACTGCCATATATATATATATATATATATATATATATATAATATGGAATCGTGGGGCTAGAGGCAAGCCGCCCTATATTATGAAGATCTTCGTTTTAAAACTTATTATCTTCAATATGTTTTCACTTTCGGACGTTTATTGGTTCGAAGTGGTTTTCATATAGGAATCACCCAAATCCGACCCAGGTTTCTCTGAACCAATTTTCTATAAAAGATGTTAAGTATATAGGTGATTATTATTCAATTAATCAATATCTTTTATCCAAGTAAAATATCTCTTTAGAGGTATATATCTTTAAATCATATTCTTTTTCAACATATACAGGATAATTAAACCTCTTTTATCAAATCATTTAGTTAACTAAACCTTCTTTTAACTTTGGAAATTCCAAAACGTTTCATCTTTAATTACTTAGGAAAAGTATAATTCAAATCTTAATGGAGATTTCACATTTCCAAAACATATCTTTAATGAGTCAAAAACATTGTTATTTAAGACATCGTTTACCGTAAACCCAAACCAGTTAGTATTGAATTAAAGGGATCTACAAATTCTAGGCTTATTATACCCAATACGAATTTCCATATTTAACATGTACTATTCATCGAATAATGGTGAAACCACTTTATAAATTCATATGGATAGTACGAGTTCCCTCCTCGGAATTTAATATAGAGAACTAGAATGTTTTCTTTAGCATCCAAAATCCTATTTTAAATTTTATTTAACTTTTGTAAAGCTCCAAATCTCTTTTCTTTTAGCTTAAGAAAATGTGACCCAAGTGAATCAAATTAGCTATCCTCTCCATCGAAATAGTTCAGATAGCTAGAGCGAAACCCAAACACGGATTGTCCAAGCTCGGATCTAGAGACTATCTCACCATCACACATAAGGCGGCCAAGTTATTTGATTAACTCTAAACTCTTTTATATGATCTTCTAGAGATGATTTTCATTTACTTAACACAATTCTAAATATTGTTTAAAACAATTTTCCTTTAACCATTTTTTTAGAACTCCTTTAAAATTTCCAAATAATTTTTAAAATAATTAATTATTCATTTGAAAAAAAGATTGGGAAAGAGTAACTAAGTTAAAACCATAATTTGCAAAAGTTACCGAAACCGTTGCAAAAACTGATGTAAATAGTGTTTTTAAAGCTTCTTTGTTTAAGATACTAATTCCATTTCATATATGTCCATTTTTATGACTCAAATCCCCTTTAAAACATTTTAACAAATTTATAAAATTTATTTCATATTTTTAAAGATTTAAAAATATCACCTTTAATGCATTTTCTGCTTTGGTTCCCAAAACTGCCAAACAGCGATGTTTTTAAAAACTTGATTTGGAAATAAATCAAATTCTATTTATTGAAATCTTCATTTTTATTCTTCATTTGAAACCTATGGTTATAAGAGTTCAAAAAATTCTTATTTTGAATAATTCCGTACTATATTCCATTCTACACATTGAATTAACTTTTATGGTGTGAAATCGCAAACTGCCGTTACGCGACGCGCTTATGTTGACTCCATTTTCAAATCTTTTCCAAACTTTACCAAAATGAGTTTTAATATTTATAAAACATTTATAAACCATTTTAAACTATTTTATTCATGTTTGAAGAGGTTTAATTATTCTGTAACACTTTTATAATTCATATAGGTGAGTGATTTCCTTTATGTAAATTCGACGTGTAACATGAATTATTTCCACAACCAAACAAACATATTATCACATCCAAACATGAAAAAAAACCATCATAAACAAGCATAGAAATCATATCATATATTCATAGATTTTATAAAATAAATTTGTAGAGTTTCTCACTATCAGTTCTCACTCCACCAAACTTTTCCGAAGCTTCATCAAATCAAAGCAGCAACATTTTGGCAGCACTTCCTTCTCTTTCCTTCACCCTGGTGCTTCTGGATCTATATCTTGAGTCCATATAGGTTCGACCGTGCTTCTTTGAGTGGTGGAGCTCTGCCTTGATGCTTCGAGGAGGGGAGGCCGTGGTTTTTGAAGAGGTGGGAGGTAGTTTTGCATTGTTTTTTGGAGGTGGACTAACATAGTATATAAGTATGTACATATTTATTTCTTTTGGCTATATCTTTGTGTATATTTTTCAAGAAAAGGGGCTTATTAGGAAGCTATTAGAGATAAGCTAAATAAGAAACTTGAGTTTTGAATTATAGAAATGCAAAGGGGTGGCTGTGTATTTATATGAAGAAGGGCCTTAACCCTCAAGCAACTTAGCAAAATATTTCTTACACATGACATGTGTTTGTTTACATCATCCATGCACATATCATCCCCTCCATCACAAATGCTCACCTCCCCCCCTCATGCTGCTCCATGTGCATTTGTGTAAGGTGTGAAATTTTATTTAATTTTCCTTAGTAAAATATATAGATATTTGTAAACAAATATCAAGATATTTTGTTTAATTTACCTTTAGTAAATATGGGATGTAAATGGTAATTCTTATGTGTATTTATGTGTTCATAGATGTGTGTATATGTATATGTGCATATGTATGGCATATATAACATATAACGTTGTACAACTTCCTCCTGTCAAACCGTTACAATTCCGGAATCCGATTTTCGGTCATATTTTTACTTCTTAATTAAATTACATATAAAAATAAACAAAAGTTGAAAACTAATTTCTTATCATTAGTAATAAATGAAAACGATCACATTTGAATTAAAACTATATAAATAAATATTAAACAAGTTTTTACAAAAAGTGTCGTCGTATCGACAAAACCTTATGAACTTTCTTATATTTTAAAAAAAAGTATATATTTTTATAAAACTATTATAAAGCACTTATTATCATTATATAATAACTAAAATGAATTATTATCATTTAAAATAATTATTAAATCATTTAAACTCAATTTAAATTCAAAATTCAATTATTTAAAAATGATGACATCATTGATGATGTCACAAAGGCATTTTATTTTCAAAAATAAAATAAATAATTTTATTACATATTCTTGCTTAAATGGAGAAATAAGTGTATGTGAAAAAAATTGTGCATGACATTTGTTGGTTAAAAAGCTATTTATTGGTAAAACAATTTTCGGTCATATTATTGATATTTCTCCAAAGAATATGTTTCTATAAACATTTTTCCAAAACAAAATCACCATTATTATTTATCAGACAAAATATTATTATTTGTTTAAAATAATCCTATATTTGGATATTTAAAATTTATTAAATATTCCATAAAATATATAAAAGTGATGATATTCCTATTGATGTCATAAATATATTTTATTTCCAAAAATAAAATAAATAATTTTTATTTTATATTCTTGTTTAAATGGATAAATAAGTGTATGTATCTAGTTCCATACACGATAATATCGAGAAAATCTCAATATTCCCGAAAACTGATTTTCGTTGTTTTTCTGGTGAAATCCCCCAAGTATTCATATTTGTTAATACCTTTAAAACAAGTTTTCCATCATTATTTATGGTTCAAAACATTATAATTTATGTTATAAAATCTTTTGTTTGAATATTTCAAATATAAATATAATTTATCAAAGTGATAAATTTGTGGGTCGTTATAGACTTCCCCTCTTAAAAGAATTTCGTCCCCAAAATTACACCTAACCAAAAATTAGATAAAAACATTTATTTAAATTTCAAACACAAACCCTTGTTATGCTCATGGAGTATCTATATGCGCTATCTAATTTGATCTTAAATTCGAATATCCCAGATCATCCGTATGAAATATCGAATTTTGTAACGACCCGTAAATTTAACTGGTTTTAATAACGTTATTAATTGAAATTTTGCGAAATTTTAAACGATAAAATTTTAAAATATAAATTTGATATTTGGAATGCGTCTAGTTAAACATAGCAACTGGTAAATTTTCGTCCGAAAATATGAAAGTTTATTCGCGCGTAAATTTACTTCAATTTAATAAGTTAAAAAGCGGTGAAAATAAAATGTTTTCGAAACCTAAATATTTTTACATAGAAAAATTCTAAATAATCTTCTGAGCAAGACGCCGTTTTTCGTTTTTCCAAATTCGGACTTCTTTAGCTCCGTCGATCTTATTTTTCTGCGTTTTTGCTGCATTTTCCGCTAATAGAAATTTCAAATTTTTATAATTTGATCGTACCACTAATATTTTTATACCCTTTTGACCGTCTCGTCGAGCTGATCTTCATGATATATTTATATGTTCGTTTCGGTGTCCAGTTCACGGCGAAACGGCAAAACCGTTAACCGTATCGTTGTCAATTTTGGTCCTTTGAGTGTCCTGATGTCATCCGCTTGCCCAACTGTTGAAATTAAATGTGCACTGCTTTTAATATTCCCAGACTTGATTTTTTGACTATGACTATTCGCATTTGGTTTAATTATTTGGTACGTCAGTTTGATAAAGTAATTTATAACATTGTCTTCTTTGCTTAAAACTGTATCACAAATTATATAAACATTATATAGCAAAGCAAACTCATCTGACCTCTCAACCGCCACCTCTTCTTCATGAGTTCGCCCCATGGCCACATCGTCGACCTGAGCTCTGCTTCCGACCACCGTGAACCACCGCTCGCCTCCACATCCGCAGGCCTCCGCCCTCTTCGGCAACCAGCCAATAGCCAACCCCGAGCCCTTCTCCTCCTCTTCCCTTCTCTGGCGTCAACCCTGAAGCCCCTAGCTGCTGTCGTTCGCGAACTGTCTCAGCCTTATCCGATGACTTCATCATTCTTTACTGGCTCTAACCCCTTTAATCCACGTTGATCTGTTTCTAGGTACGATTTGTGTTCCAAGGATTGATTTTGTATAATTGTTTGAAGAATTTTACAATTTCTAAGTCATTTCAATTGCTCTGTTAGTTTTATAAAGTATACATACAATAGTTTAAAAACATTTATACAGTTTATATAAGGAAGTATGAGATTTATATAGGTTATATATAGTATAGTTTAACTGGTTAGTTTTTTTTTTTTTTGTTATCATAATACGTGAGCAGTATATATTATATGATATATATAAGTCAGAGCTTTATGCCATGGGTTAGTATATGTATAGGCTGTTAGTATGTAAGCAAGTTTAGTTGAGTATTGTGTTTGGGTTTTAATGTAAAATGTAAATTAGTTTGTATATATATACTCTATCGGTTAATATATGTATAGGTTAATTCTATACATGTTTTATATATATATATATATTTAATGTATATTTGTTTATATAAGGTGGTATTGGATCTGTTGTATTGCATATATGTCTATAAATGTAAATTTATTTAAGAAATAAAATCTATTGCATATATGTCTACATATATGTATGTTGTATATATATATACCAACGGCATCAAAGTGTATGTTTGTAGCAGAGTGAACGTTTGTTGTACCTATGTTTTGTGCTGAGCATGTATTAGATATGCTTTTGTTCTCATAAAATCCAAACTTTACATATAACACGTGTCATCCATATAATATGCCATTTGTTGTACACCTATCATCTTGTATATAATAGAATTAGAAATAGCTGTCACTTGTATAGACTTTATACATTGAATAGTTATACTATTAAGGCTTTTAGGCTTGTCCACTTGAACTTATTTGTGTTGTGCACATTTTGTACCTGTGCTTTCAAATTTAAAAAAGTACGAAAAAATTATATATACTTATATTTGATTGTTCCCATTGAATCTATCGTGCTAAAATCTACTTTCGTTTTCTATCGCAGCTAATTGATTATTGTAAGTCATTCGTGCCAGTATCCGTTCCATCGTTTTTTCTGTAGCTATTCCCATCGTTCTCTTGCCACTAAAGGTGAGCAATCACTCACGATTAATGTTCTTATATTTATTAAATTTGATTTCAATTGAAACGACAATTGAAATATGCTGCTGTTAGTTATTTATATTGCTATATCTATGACATCATCAGTATCTGTTCACCTGTGACACCTGACATCATTATCTGTTATTTATATTGATATATATATGCCATCATCTGTATCTGTTCAGCTATGACATCTAACACCCTTATCTGTTATTTATACTGATGATATGTGCTTGTTACCGTTGTTATATTATTATCATATCTGTTATCACTCTGCAAGTTCCCTGTTAGTATAGAATCACTATGGGTTGAAATGATACATACCCGAACGGATTTTAGAATATGCAAAATTCGTTATGGGTTGAAATGATAAACCCAAGCGATTTTCAAATTAAATTGAATTTGGGATTTCGGGTTGAAAAGATATATACCCGAATATATTTTAAATTGCGGATTGAAATGATAAATATCCGTATCACTTGACCATAGAATAGAAAATTATATACAGACACCGTTGGTCTATATATAAATGTTTTTGAAAACATTTCTACACTTTTGAAAGAAATATACAGTTTTAATAAATAATGATTTTAAAGATTTATTAAAGTTGATTTAATAAAGTTGATTTGAATCAATATGAAATATGTTTAAGTATTTATGTAAAAATTATATTTTTAAAATATAGAATTTATAATGTTTCAGGTTGAAAGAAAAATTTGAATTGATTTGGAATTCTTAATTATTTAAGAATCATACTTAAATAAGTTGATTTGAAATCTATTAAATTTGAAATTTTAAGATATGTTTTATAACTTGAATTAATTAAGAAGTGGCTTAAATGAATATTTCAAACTTATATAAATTTAAATGGGATATTTGTTTAAATTTGTAAATTGAAGTTGTATTTAGATGTATTGAAATGATTAAAGAAATATCTCAGTAACAAAATGTAATGAAATTAAATTGAGATATAAATTGAATTATCGAATTTAGTTTTGAAATGTCGAATATTTAAACTTGAAATATATTGAAATTGAAATGGTTTATTTATGGTTCAAATAGGCATTTGAAATAGATAATTTGAAAGGGTTTATTGAGAAACTAAATTGAATTGAAATTGATGATTTGAGATGTAATTAAATTTTAATTTTGGAATTCGAGTTTATGTGAATTTATTTGTGAAATTTGAGGAAGCTATTTTATATAAAGTATTTAAACTATATCTAAAACTATTTATATTTTACTTTATAAATTTTAATATAAATTATTTTAATATAAATCATTTTCAATATAAATTATTTTATTTTAACTTATAACTATTTTATATAAACTATTTTATTTTATAAACTATTTTTCTATATATACAAATTTTAATATCTAAACTGTTTAAGAGGAAAGTGTTAGGATTTCAAAGTGTTATGAATTTCAAGTTTTGATTTCCAAAGTGTTATGATTTTAAAAGACTTATGATTTCGAAAGCGATATAACTTTGGAAAGTGATATGATTTTGGAAATGGATTTATTTGAAGTGAAAGTGATATCGTATTGATATGGTTTTGAAATGGCAATGATATGTCGATTTTGAAATATAACTATTTTGAAATTTTATTAAATGACCATCGGTGTAATAATACGTAGTTATTAAAGAGACCGGGATCAGATATGGACATACTCTCTGTCGATACCGAAACCACTTTAATAACTAATATACGCGGAGTGTTGATCCAGAATGAAGTGGATGGTTTGGTGAACGCGTTGACTGAAGAAAGAGAACTATTTTGGATGACCCCTGACATGACTAAAACAGGAGCCGCGTCGGGCCATTGACGATCGCCATCTCTAGCGGGCACACTTCTTCGATACCTTATCTATTACTTATGTAATTCGATTTGGGTGCACCCCTCGATTATGGGAGTGTTGTTTCGCGGTGTTGGGGTAGTAGCTGCTATGCCCAACATCAGTCCGGATCACGCAACTACTAGTATCCTAGTTGGTATTGCCTCATGTACCTTGTCATACTGATTATCCTATTCGCGACCACTACGATTTTGGTTTGTACCTTTAGTATATGGATTGCCCTCTGGTGACTTCCGGTTTTGGGGAAACTACGGTCTTGTATATGCTCTTGGGAATAAAAATGTGTTAAGGGTGGAATGGGCCATGACTTAACGCTATTTTGATATCGTACTTTACTGATTAGACATTATCTACTTAGCGTATTCTACTGTATATATATATATAGTTTAATGGATCCTTAGAGGATGGTTATCCCAAACATCCTTTGAGTTATTCGTATTTCAGTCGTTATTTCACTTGAGTTAGATTTATTGATATAAGAATGTTAATCCTGACTCGAGTGTTTTGTGTTTTCCTTTACGCTCGGGTCAGACTGAGTGATACAGTATTTGAGACTCACCTTTGGAGTTGGAGCTTCGCTTGGAGATCCGGCTATCTATCCAGCTTTCAGTTATTCAGTTGATTCCAGGGATGTATTCAGATCCTGTATTTGACTATTGTATTTAGATATCTATTGTATTCGAAACTTCTGTTGTATCTTGTTTAACTCTGTTATATATATATAGTAGCTTCATGAACTACTATTCTTTTGTTTCCGTTGCATTATTGTTATCTTACTCTGTGTCTGTGATCTGTGATTATTTTATTTACTGTATATGTTGAGTTTTGCTAATTTAAATTAACAATCTATTGTTTTGAATTATTCAAGTCCGACATGTGTGGATTTATTGTCGATTTGAATGGTCCAAAATAGTGGGTCGTTACAAATTTGGTCTTCTACTCAAATACACAGTTTTATTTCCGAACCAGTATTAATTCCTCAATTCTCTAGTGCGGACTCTGATTAGGCTTCTTGATCAGAAACCTTCGTTTTTCTTACATAGCTCTCAACTATGATAAAAAAATGCAAGTATCCAACCACAAACCCTCATCAATGTTCACCGTCAAGAATCGAGTGATAAGTCCTTTGTCAGCCAGTGTGACCACCTCAAAGTCCTGTACCTGAATCTTAGATCAAATCGTGCAACGAAATGATCTACGTACCTCATACGTACTTCTTAACCTTCCCAACAAATTTATGGAATCATTTCATAAAACTTTTATTCAAACATTTTTATAAAGATGCTTCTTTCTGTATAATTACTTTAAAATTTTCAATCTTCTTTTGAAAGAAACTTTTTAAAATTCAATACTTAGAAAATACCTCTATATACCTAAATCCATAAAAATCTTTGAGGAAAGCTTCATATTATCCAAAACACACTTTATTGAGTCAAAATGAATGTTGCGTCAAACATTGTTACGACAAGCTAAAAACACTAGTATAGAGATCTGATTAGTTATACTTAATATTAATTTTCGATGTTGAACTTAAATTATTTATTAGTTAACAATGAAGCCGATCAAATTGGCGTATCATTGCCTCTCGGACCTTGAATGGGCGTCATTCTTAACTTAAAAATCAATATAAATTACCCTCCTGAATCTTAACATCAAATATAGGATATGTATAAATCCTGTATACAATATAAAACATCTTCTTTCAGAAATAACTTACTATAACAACAGTGTTATAGTCTATGTCTTCTTTGCTTTCTTGAAAACATTTATTATAACAAAAATGTTGATATCCATGTATTTCTGTCACTAGACTTGAAAACATTTATTACAACAAAATGTTGAAAGCCACGTCTTCCTGTCACTTAACATGTTTTAAATCACTTTTAAAACCATTAAACTCCATTTGCAAATATCACTTTCAAAACATTCTTTTAAGAGATTATTTTACTTTTAAAACGAAATGTACTCCCTTTATAAAAACCATCCTCTACTTATCAAGATAAACCTTTTTATATTTATAAAACCATGTTTTATTATCTCCTTCCTCTTTATAAAATTTCATTTTATAAAATTCCTTTATTTATAAAATTCCATTTATAAATCTATTCCTTTCTAAATCACCTTTATTTGTATAATCCTATTTCTAAATCTATTTAGAAATATCAATTACAAATCCATTTTTAATATTTATAAAGCACTGTTTACGAATTGAATACTTTATTATAAGATACTACTTTTATAAATCTTTCATATAAATCACTTTGGAAATATTTGTTTCAAACTATTTATATCTTCTTTAAAACTGTATTTCCTTTGTGATAAAAGATGGACTTAATTGTTAAAACACTCCTTTTTCAAAATAACTTTTATTTTGAATCAACTTTCCTAAGAATTTAAATACCAATTTTATTATTTCAAAATATCACTTTCAAATCATTTTTCTTAAAAGATATTTTAACTTTATAAAAACACTTTTATAAATATAAACTCTACTCCTTAAATTAAAACTTCTAACCAAATCATTTTAATTTTTTCAAAGCTTTTCCAAAATACCAGGATTTAAATTCTCAAAATCTCCTTTTATAAAATGTTTTATAAATCCAATTTATAAAATCACTTATTAAACGAATTCATAAAATTTATTTATCTTAAATAAATTCCTTTAATCTTAAACAAACATTATCATTTTATCGAACATCGCATAGTCAAATTTTGAAACTAAATTCTTGAGGTGTTCGTATTTGAACTTTTAAATCAAACAACCAATCAATCAATGATAATAATGGGATATTATCATTCTCTTAACAACCAAACACTACATAAATAACTATATCCTCTGAAAGATATTCTTTTATATTCAAAATATTATCCTAGGTAAAATTATTTCATTTACCAATTTTCCAAAACAAAAATCATTTTTATGTAGCATTAACAAATACACGCTCATATATAATACTCTCAACTCATTCTAGGGTATCGCTTACCTTATCTCTAATGAGTTACTCAACCTAGGGTATTATTAACCCTATCTCTGATGAGATTTTACCCGTACCAGACTCAAAGTTTTCTCAACCTAAGCTCTGATACCAACCGTAACAACCTGTTTTTCCATACATTTTAAGTTGACAATAAACCACACATGTCCGACTCAAATTGAAGGAAAAATCGGACTATTAAGGGTAATAAAATAAAGACAGAACAAAATCTTACATGAATGGACTAACATATATTATTTCAATATATAATCTTTACAACAATAATTTCAAATACATACATCAACGTCTATCCTAAGCTCGGCCTGGACAGTTATAAATACCTATCCTTACAATGCTGAAAAATAACAAACACAACGGAAAAGCAATGTTAACAAGAAATCTTGTCAACACCCCAAAGTTATCTTTAGGACGTGGTGAGTCCTTTTTGATATCTTTTGATTATGTAGAAGTAAGTGAGATGTAGATAATCCTTTTAATTCTCCCATTCGATAGGTTGTTGTAGTGGGAACTTTCTCGGATCAACCTTTCGATTAAGTCAAAACGATTAATTTCCTTTCTTATTAGCCTTTTGAGCTTTCTAAACTAGTGTGGTCATCCCTTCGAAAGCCTTCCTTTTGAAGTGGTTGCGGAACACGGTAGGATAACTCTAAGAATCCGAGATTAAGGTTTGACTTGGTAGGTTTTGACCCTATCGAAGTTAGGTTGTTTAGTGGCTAAGGCTTGGAAGTTAAGAATTGGGTTATCCGGAAATGCGATGGTTTCGACCTAGTCGAAAGTAAAAATCCAGTAGAAGGTGGCCTGGAGTTTATAACTGGAATTACTTGAATATGCAGGGGTTTCGATCGAGTTGGAAGAGACCTTTTGACTTGGTCGACACTGGGAAAAATAGGATTAGTTCTGATAATAAAGCTTTGAAACAACTAAGTAATCAAGAATACTAAAGTCTTCCCTTTCTCAGCTCAAAGAAGTCTTTATTGCTTAATTCCCCCAATTCAATTTACAAATTAGGGTTCACAGCTTTTAGAATTAAGAAAATACAAGTATAGAATGGTTGAGGTCGGATCCCCAAAACCAGACCCCTTGGGTCTTATTTATAGATGCGGGTCAGTACCTTTCGACCCCAATGCTTTAGATCTGGTCGAAAGGTGGCGGCCGTGTTGTCTTTAGAATGCTTTTTCCTTTGTCGAATGGGACAGTTGCACCTTTCTTGCTTTATAGGAGCTTTCGACTCCGTCGATAGGCTTTATCCAATGGTTTCAAAGGTGTTGCAATATTGATTGTTTCGAATCTGTTAGTTGCTTCTGAACTTCTTCTTGTGACTTGATGTGGAACCTTCTTGGATAATAATGGCTTCGACCGGTTCGAAAGGCTAGGTTTGGCTTTTGAAAGGGTTGCTCTAACCAATGCATGTTTCTGAGTGGTTTGAGTGAAGGAAAAACCTCTGGTTTCGAAAGGTTTGGTGCGTATATGAAGATTTGTCCATCTTTGTCTTTAAAAGGTGTTGCTTTAACTCATTCGAAAGGTCTTCATGCGTGTGGAATCATCTTCCTCGTAAGGTGAACCCTGAAGTGGAAGGGTGCTTTCAACACTTTCGACCCCTTCGAAAGGTTATGAAACTTCTATAATTTGGCAGTTGCATCCCTTCGACTCCTTCGAAAGGACTTGCTGGAGCTTCTTCTTCTTGTCTTCTTGTGTCTTCTGTTCAAAGTTGTTTCGACAAGGTTGAAAGGAATTTTGGTAGTATCAAGTAAACTATGTCCATGTGTTGATGAAGATCTTCAGCTCTCCTCTGGAAAATCCAAGTTTCTTCGGCTAATCCTGAAACTACTCGGATCTGACCCGAGTATTAAAAATACCAGGATCAGTTTGGCAAACTAGCGTGAGAAACGGAAATCATAAATATATATAAAAGTGTTATATATCAACTTCGATGCCAAACAAAACCTTTGAAAAGAAGAGTATCTCATAAGACCACGCACACATAAACACAGATGGGTTTTTATTTTACGATAACCAAACCATTTTAATCAAATCATTTGATATTACTTCTAACGACATTGGTTTGAAAACACTTTTCAAATAAATGCATATAATCTTAGCTGAAATTGTTACATTAAATAAATTCCAACATACGAGTTTCTATAACTAAAACTGTAAACGCTCATATTGGAGAATGGATTTCATACAATGACAAGGTAAGGGACTACCTTCCGACAAGACATCTCTAGATGGATGCACCTGAGGCTCCAACCTCTACCAACATAGAAACGACATACCTCTACCATTGATAGTACTGAATATGCCATTACTTCATTCGTTCCCGACCTATCCGAGACTTCTCATAGCATAAACAACAAACCCGATAAATAGAGGGTAATCAAGAAAGGTGATGACTATATCCTATTAGGAGCGACCCACTTAGCCTTACCACATCTACCCTATTTTTGTCATTCCCAATGTGCGAGGCTTAAGGTAATGTTTTACCTTTCACATGAAAAATCTCACTTTGAATGCCACATTGCCATTTCCAACAACACACTAATTGATTTTCATAAAAGTACAACCCTCGAGTTCATACGCCTCTAGGAAGGATGTTAGTATAAGAGGGGTTACCTCTTACACACCAAACAGATGTACATGTGTAAAAACTAATGTACGTGGTCTTAGAAATCCAATAGCAGGCACTCATCCATACAAGTTGTCCAGACACAGGACAAACCGAAGGCACTCTTCGACTACGTCCTGTCGGGAATCAACCCTAGGATTAGTAGCGAGCAGTCCTTGCATCGAAGATTTTCAGAATGAAGCACTACTACCACCATATATATAATATGGAATCATGGGGAAAATGGCAAGAAGCCTTACATTATGAAGATCTCTATCTTCAAAATAATTATCTTCAACATATTTTCACTTCCGAACGTATATTGGTTCGAAGTGGTTTTCGGATAGAAATCACCCAAATCCGACCCTGGTTTCTCTTAACAAATTATCGATAAAAGATATCAAGTATATAGGTGATTATTGTTTAATTAATCAATATATTTTATCTAAGTAAAATATCTCTTTAGAGATATACATCTTTAAATCATATTCTATTTAGACATATACGGGATAATTAAACCGCTTTTATCAAATCCTTTGGTTAATTAAAACCCCTTTTTCATTTTCGAAATTCCAAAACTTTTGATCTTTAACTACATAGGAAAAGTATGATTCATATCTTATTGAAGATTTCAAATTTCCAAAACATAACTTTAATGAGTCAAAAACAATGTTGTTTAAGACATCGTTTACTGTAGACCCAAACCAGTTAGTATTGAATAAAAGAGATCCAAAATTTTAGGCTGATTATACAAAATACTAATTTCCATATTCAACCTATACTATTCATCCAATAATGGGGAAATCACCTTTTAAATTCATACGAATAGTAAAAGTTTCCTCCTTGGAATTTAATACGGAGTTTAACTAGAATGTTTTCTTTAACAACCAAAATCCTATTTTAAATATTATTTAACTTTTGGAAAGCTCCAAATTTGTTTTCTTTTATCTTAAGAAAATGTGGTCCGAGTAAATCAAATTAGCTATCCTCTCCATCGGGCATGTCCTAATAGCCAGAGCAAAACTGAGACACTGGTTCTCTAAGCTCGGGTATAGAGACTATCTCTCTGTCACCCATAAGGCGGTCAAATTATTTGATCAACTCTAACCTCTTTTATATGATCTTTTAGAGATGATTTTCATTTACTTAACACAATTCCAAATATTGTTTAAAACAATTTCCTTTAACCATTTATTTAAAACTCCTTTAAAACTTCCAAATCATCTTCAATATACTTAATTATTCATTTGAAAGAATTACTAGAAAGACTGGGAAATAATGATTAAGTTAAAACCATAATTTACAAAAGTTACCGAAACCGCTGCAAAAACTGCCGCGAATAGTGTTTTTAAAGCTTCTTTGTTCAAAACACTAATTCCATT
Source organism: Allium fistulosum (assembly GCA_030737815.1). NCBI lineage: Eukaryota > Viridiplantae > Streptophyta > Magnoliopsida > Asparagales > Amaryllidaceae > Allium > Allium fistulosum. The sequence goes on along the minus strand of CM060902.1, from coordinate 1,349,336,322 downwards.
TCATATATGTCCATTTTTATAACTCAAATCCCTTTTAAAACATTTTTAACATATTTATAAATTTTATTTCATATTTTAAAAGATTTAGAAATATCAATTTGAATGCATTTGCCGTTTTGGTTCTCAAAACTGCCAAACCGCGATGTTTTTAAAAACTTGATTTGGAAATAACTCAAATTATATTTAATGAAATCTTAATTTTTTTTCTTCATTTGAAACCTATAGTTATAAGAGTTCAAAAAATTCTTATTTCGAATAATTTTGAACAATATTCCATTCTACACATTGAATTAACTTTTATGGTGTGAAATCGCGAACTACCGTTATGCGACGCGCTTATTTTGACTCCACTTTCGAATCTTTTCCAAACGTTACCAAAATGAGTTTTAATGTTTATAAAACATTTATAAACCAATTTAAACTATTTTATTCATGTTTGAAGAGGTTTAACTATTCCATAACACTTTGATAATTCATATAGGTGAGTGATTTCCTTTGTGTAAATTCGACGTGTAACACGAATTATTTCCACAACCAAACAAACATATTATCACATCCAAACATCACAAACAATCATCATAAACAAGCATAGAAATCAGATCATATCATTATAGATTTTATAAAATAAGTTAGTAGAGCTTGTCACTATCGGTTTCCACTCCACCAAACTTTTCCGAAGCTTCATCAAATTAAACCAGCAGCATTTCGGTAGCACTTTCTTCACTTTTCTTCACTCTGAAGCTTCTGGATCTCCACCTTGACTCCAGTTAGGTTAAGACATGCTTCTTTGAGTGGTGGAGCTCGTCCTTGGTGCTTGGAAGAGGGGTGGCAATGGGTTTTGAAGAGGTGGGAGGTAGATTTGCATTGTTTTTGGAGGTGGAATAACATGGTATACATGTATGTATATATTTATTTCTTTTGGCTATATCTTTTTATATAATTTTCAAGAGAAGGGGCTTGTTAGGAAAACATTAGAGAGGAGCTAAAGATGAAGAAGCTTGAAAGGGGTGGGTGTGTATTTATTGGAAGAGGGGCCTTAACCCTTGAGCAACATGGCAAAATATCTCTTACACATGACATGCGTTTGTTTACGTCATCCATGCACATCTCACCCCTCTCCATCACACATGCATCACCTCCCCCTATGCTCCACCATGTGCATTTGTGTAAGGTGTAAGGTGATGTGAAGTTTTGATTTATTTTCTTTAGGAAAATATCTAGATATTTGTAAATAAATATCATGATATTTTGTTTAATATACCATTAGTAAATATGAGATGTAAATGATAATTCTTATGCGTATTTATGTGTTCATGGATGTATGTCACATATAACATAAAACGTTGCACAACTTCCTCTTGTCAAACCGTTACAATTTCAAAATCCGATTTTCGATCATATTTTAACTTCTTAATTAAATTATATATAAATGTAAAAAAAATTGAAAACTAATTTTTTATCATTAGTAATAAATTAAAACGTTCACATTTGAATTATAAAACTATATAAATCAGTAACAAACAAGTATTTATAGAAAGTGTTGTCGTATCGATAAAACCTCATGAATTTTCTTATATTTTTAAAACAAGTATATATCTTTATAAAACTATTATAAATCACTTATTATCATTATATAATAACTAAAATGAATTATTATCATTTAAAATAATTATTAAATCATTTAAACTCAATTTAAATTCAAAATTCAATTATTTAAAAATTATGACATCATTGATGATGTCATAAAGGCATTTTATTTTCCAAAATAAAATAAATAATTTTATTACATATTCTTGCTTAAATGGAGGAATAAGTGTATGTAAAAAAAGTGCGCGACTTTTGATTGTTAAAAAGCTGTTTATTGGTAAAACTATTGTCGGTCACATTATCGATATTTTTCCAAAGAATATGTTTCTGTAAACATTTTTCCAAAACAAAATCACAATATTATTTATCATACAAAACATGATTATTTGTTTAAAATAATCCTATATTTGAATATTTAAAAATAATTAAATATTCTAGAAGATATATAAAAGTTATGATATTCCTAATGATGTCATAAATATATTTTATTTCCAAAAATAAAATAAATAATTTTTATTTCATATTTTTGTTTAAATGGATAAATAAGTGTATGTATCCAGTTCCATACATGCTAATATTGAGAAAAACTTAATTTCCCTGAAAATATATTTTCGTCGTTTTTCTGATGAAAACCCCCAAATATCCATATTTGTTAATATACGTTAAAACAAGTTTACCATCATTATTTATGGTTCAAAACATTATAATTTGTGTTATAATATCTTGTATTTCATATATAAGTATAAAATAAATAATTTTTTTCATATTCTTGTTTAAATGGATATATAAGTGTATGTATCCAGTTCCGTACATGCTAATATTGAGAATATCTCAATTTTCTCGAAAACTAATTTTTGTCGTTTTTCTGATCGCCAAATATACATATTTATTAATATACCTTTAAGCAAGTTTACCGTCGTTATTTATGGTTCAAAACATTATAATTTGTGTTATAAAATCTTATATTTGAATATTTTAAATATACATATAATTTATCAAAGTTATAAATTTATGGGTTGTTACATGTCCTAGTTCTTTATAACGTAGCAACTCTTTGGCCTTCCTGATCGAATTCTGGGTTTCTTCTTTATTTAGGGAACTCACGTAGAAAATGTCCTTGCCTTTTACACTTGAAACATAATATATCATCCCTAAAAGATTCTTCTTTCTTCTTTTCCTTTATTTTTCTATCCTTACACTGAACTGCATAATGCCCTTCTTTACTGCATCTGTAACAGTAGATGTCGGTAGAAGATTCTAGTGTTAATTTTCCTTGTGCTTCTTTTTCTACACTATTCTTCGTTCTTGTTTTGGATTCATCCATAACTCATCGACCGTCATATAAAAAGCCATTCTACCCCTAAGTGATATACCAAAATATCATCAGAAGTTTCATACAATTTATTTCTTGACATCAAAACCTTTATATCCAAATAACTTGATTGAGACTTGTTCGGATTTGAGCTTGCCTTGATCCTTCAATGATAAGGAGAATAATTTACTAAGCATATGATATCGTTCGCCCAAACCAACATCTGATTGATTCTTAGAAGGTTATTCCAATCATTACCAAACAGATTAAGACCTTGTTCATTGAACATTCCAAAGAGAATACATCTTATAAATTTCTTAAATCACATAAATATCTATATTCTTTTTGTATATAAAATATAATCCTTTTGAAAACAATGAATCGATTCGTCTTGTTTAAGTAGTTAGGAACCCCTATCGATTACATGGAGCTCTTCATGCATTGACCAGAATTTATAAACCACTCAATGGATTGATCAACACAAAACATTTTTTATATCCAATAACAAATACACGCTCATATGTAAAATACTCTCAAACTCATTCTAGGGTGTTATTAACCCCATCTCTAATGAGTCAATCATTCTAAGGTGTTACTAGCCCTATGTATAATGATTTTTACCCCACCAAAGCCAAGGTGTTCGCTCAACCTAAGCTCAGATACCAAATGTGACGACCCGCCTTTTCGACTCTTGAAAATCAACACTAGTACATCCATGGTATTCATGTGCAAGCATTCAAATGCCGAAAAGGTGGATAGTTAGGGGAAAAAATAAAATAACATAGAACAGAGTAGAAAACATAATCTCACACGAATGGAATAATCATATATTATTAACCATAATGCATTTTACAACGAAATTTTTTGAATATAATATTAGAGTCTAACCTAGATTCAGCCTGGATAGTTGTAAATCCTTTGTCCTTACAAATGGTGAAAAACAACAAAACAAATGCAGCATAAAAATAGAATACATCCATACATTGATGAAGATCTCTAGCTCTCCTCTAGAAACTCCAATCTGACCCGGGTATAAAAAATTCCCAGATTAGGCTTGATAAACCATCATGAGAAAACTCGAATTATAAATGTATATGACAGTGTCATAGACCAGATCAATGCCAAATAAAACCTTTTTAAAAAAAGGGTATCTCGTAAGACGACGCTGCACATAAACACGGACGGGGATTTTACCTCACGATAACCAAAATACTTTATATCAAAGTATTTTTATATTATCTTTAATGACATGGGTTTGAAAACACTTTTCAAATAAATATATAAAGAAGGTACCAATACCCGAGCATAGGGTATATGATACTAAGGGGTAGCTAAAATGTTTGCAAGGCATTATAGCTATTTTGGGAATACAATCAAAACCGTAAAGCTCGTATTGGAATTGGATTTCCAATATGATAGGAAACTGGTGGCCATTTCCTCCAATGCAAAATCCACGCATAAGAATCCTAGTCCCTAGTGTCTATTCACTTTTCTCAAGCAAGCCTCTGTACTATACTGTTACATTACTACAGAACAACATATTTTGGTGGCTTCACTCTTTCTTAGTCGAGCCACCAATACCTGCCCATTTAAATCATTGAGGGTCCAGACACTACTGGACTCATACATTATTACTAAAACCGATAACCTGAAATATATGTCCTGCATACCACATAGTATCTCGTATCATTCCTAGGATGTACGGCTCGTGAAGCTACGCTATTCTTTCCACAAAGCCACGCTTTGCTTTTCACAAAGGCATGCTTTGCTTTTCACCAAAGAAAATTCCACATAAAATGCCATATTGCCATTTCTAGCAGCACACTACTGATTTCCACAAAAGTACAACCTTTGAGCTCGTATGTATCAGAGAAGGGTGTTGAGTATAGGAGGGGTTACCTCCTACACCACCAAACCGATGTACATTTTAGAGATCAATATATGTGGATATAGAAATGCAATGTCTGACATTCATCCATACAAGTTGTCAAGGTAAAGGACAAATCGAAGGCACTCTTCCTACTACTTCCATTTTGGGAATCACCCCTAGGATTAGTAGTGAGTAGTCCTTACAAATCGAAGATTTTTAGAACGAAGGCACTACTGCCACCATATATATATATGATATAGGGATTAACCCAGAGGTTAGTTGCAAGCAGCCCTACGTCATGAAGATCTCCATCTTCAAAATCATTGCCTTCAACATGTCTTCATTTCACGTGTATATTAGTTTGAAGTGGTTTTTGGATAAGAATCACCTAAATCTGATCTCGGTCTCTCTGAACTAATGATCGATAAAAAGATGTCAGGTGTATAGGTGATTATTAAACATCATCCAATTTATAAATCTTTTCATCCAAATAAATACCTCTTCGGAGATATAAGCTTTAAACCATTTCTATTTCTTTTCAGTGTATATGGGATTATTAAGCCTCTTTTATCAAATCCTTTGGTTGATTAAACCTCTTTAATTCTGGAATAATTCCAAATCATTTCACCTTTTACTTAGGAAAACATTTCCAAATCATTTATTTAAATCATAACAAGGATTTCTTATTTTTAAATCATGACTTTTAAATAGGATAAAAACGATGTAATTTAAAACATTATTTACTGTAAACCCAAATCATTTAGTATTGAGTAGAAAAGGATCCATAAAGATTAGACTAATTATACTCAATACTAAAACCTGTATTATTCGTCGAATAATAATGAAATCACCTTTTAAATTCACACGGATGGTACGAGTTCCCTCCTTGGAATTTAATATAAAGTCTAACTAGGGTATTCTCTATACTAGCAAAATCATATTTTAAAATCGGGTTAACTTTTAGAAAACTCCAAATCTCTTTTCTTTCAGCTTAAGAAAATACAATTTGAGTAGGTCAAATTAACTATCCTCTCTGTCGGGCCAGTTCGGATAGCCAGAGTGAAACCAAAATACTGGTTGTCCAAGCTAGAGTTTAGAAACTATCTTTTTGTCACCCATAAGGCAGTTAAATTATTTGATCAACTCTAAACTCTTTTATATGATCTTTTAGAAATGATTTTCATTTACTTAACATAATTCAAAATATTATTTAAAATAATTTTCCGTTAACCATTTATTTAAAACTCCTTCAAAATAATTATAAAACTTCTAAATCATCTTAAAATACTTAATTATTCATTTGAAAAGATCACTAAAAAGATTGAAAAAGAATAATTAAGTTAAAACCATAATATGCAAAATTTACTGAAACCGCTGCAAAAACTATTGCGAATAGTGTTCTTAAAGCTTCTTTGTTCAAAACAGTAATTCCATTTAATATATATGTCTATGTTTATAACTCAAATTCCCTTTAAAAAAATTTAACATATTTATAAAATTTATTTCATATTTTTAAAGATTTTAAAATTTTCAATTTTAAATCATTTACTACTTTGGTTCCCAAAACTGCCAAACCGCAATGTTTTTAAAAACTTGATTTGGACATAACTCAAATTATATTCAATGAAATCTTGATTTTCTTCTTCATTTGAAAAATATAGTCTAATGGGTTTGGAAAGTTCTTATTTCAAAGGAATTCCAACTTATATTGCATCATAGACATTGATTTAACTTTTCAGGTCGGAAAATAACGAACTACCGCTATGCGACGTTGCTCGATTTGGCATTATTTTTCAAACTTCATTAAACTTTGCTAAAACTTGTTACAATGTTTAAAAGGCCATAATAAACCATTTTAAATCATTTCAAACTATTTTTACTACATTAAAAACTCTTTTTACTTCATTTAAAAATCCTTTTCCACTTTACTTCATATTATAATATTATAATAATATAATATTCATTTTTCAAAAAAATTATAATCAAAACCATAAAGAGACTTGATAAACTCCATACACATATTAATATGGATTTATTTTTCATGAATTAACTATGGTTAATTAATTACCATTTCTATTTTGATGGATATTAATTTCCCATCATTAGCAACAAAGTTATCAACGAAATATTAATGAACCAAATATTCATCCAATATTCAACCAAGCATATTAATTTACTAATTAAACATCAATAACATCATTTTAAGTTTTAAATAAACAAAACTAAACTCAAGTACTCACTATTGGCTTCCACTCCGCCAATTTTTTTTGCAGCTTCTTGAAATAAATCCGACGGCACTCCGACGGTACTTTCTTCTCTTTTCTTTACCTTGGAGTCTCTAGATCTCTTCCTTGCCTCCTTGGAAGATTGGCCTTGACTTGGATGAGGGCGGTGCTCGGCGTTGATGGTTGAACTAGGGTGGGCCGTGGGTTTTAGAAGGGAAGTGGAGGAACTTGGACTTGTTTTGATCTTGACATGATGTGGTATTATATTTGTATATTTTTATTTCTCTTTGCTATATTTTTCTTTATTATTTTTCTAAGGAAGAGAAGCCAATAGAGTAGCTTAGGAAAGAGAAGAAGAAGTAGAGAATAGTGTGAAGAAATGATAAGGTAAGGCCTTGTATTTATAGGCAAAGTAAAAAGTGGTAATTTACCTAGTTAGCCTCTCACCAAATTACCGAAAAACCCTTGGATATTTCTTCTAAACTTCACACCACCATTTTCAACACTTACGATCACCGCATAACATTGTCCTTTGTTTCCCTTCTTAACACTTAAGTAATGGCATGAAATGACATGATTTGATGTTTGCTTTTTGTAAAAAATATCTTCATTACTTTTGCTAATTATATTCTAGAATTTTCTAATCATGCTTAGTAATAGTAAACTTGTTTAGTTATTTTGTCTTATATGTCTGTTTTATATATGTGTACATATACATGTTAACAAAGGTGCAATAACTTTGCGATAATTTCTGCTTAGTAAAAAGTTAATTTTTTTACAAAACATTTTCCGGTCATATTTTCAGTTTTAATCAAACTATTTATTTGTGTAAACAAAATATGAAAATAAATTTGATATCATTTCCAAATAATTACAACAAGTTTATTTGAGCTCTAAAACCATTTTAAACAATAATAAAATCCAATTGTAAAAATACGACGTCAATCTGCCAAAATGCGACGAAGTTTGTATATTTTTATAAAACAAGTTTATATATTTATAAAACTATTATAAAAAATTATTATCATTATTTAACATTTAAAATGGATTATTTAACATTTAAAATAATTATTTTGAGAAAAACTCATTTTTATATCGAAAATCGGTTTTTGTCACTTTTCCAACGAAAATCCAAAATATTTATTTTTGCAAATGAATTTCAAAGATTAGTTCACCATTATTATTTATTATACAAAACATGATTATTTTTTAAAAATAATTTTATATTTGAAAATTTAAAGTTAATTAAATATTCCAATTCAAAGTGATAAAATTGCGGGTCGTTGTTGTCTAACTATACAATAGCCAACTGTAAGCCCAAAGGCTCTTCTAGTCTGACTATACAACTTTAACGTAATTAGCGTTTTCGATGTAAGAGGAAGCACCCAAACCCCTTAATCCCCATTTAATGTTATTTTGGCAGACTTTGACCATTTAAGACCTATAAAATAGTAGATCCCCATCATTTAAGACCTAACCCCAAAGCGGATCTCTACATGGTTCTTTCTTAATGACATCGCAAGAAATCCAATTAGGCCACTTAATACTTCACCTAAGAAAGAGGCATACCCTACCATAGTCACTTAATACCTCTAACTTGAAGCGGACTCCTTTTAAGGATTTCACCCATCGCATCTAAAATCGCAACTTATGACCCATAACCCACTCATGATGTTTCACATTAGTCCGACTATTAGTAGGCACTGGTAGTCAGATTGATTGGGCAGGTTTACTCTATGAAATTGGGACTAACCTCACGTCCACTGTGGTTATTTATTATAGACGATGTCCTATATTAGTCCGCAAACCCACACCGATGGTAGCTAGATTTATCTAGGCAGACTTCCATGTAGCTTTGGACTAATCTCGCATCCCTATAACTTAGTCATACCTTATATGCATACTAACTATATACATATATCACCCTACATGATTAATAATTCAGGCCATATAAGGTATCCCCTTAACAATGTTATATTAAGCGCTAGGCGAGGCAGCATAAGTTCGTTTAATGTCGCTTAAGTGCTACTTAAGCATCGCCTAAGCGCTACTTAATTTTTAAGCATACATTATTCGTATAGATATAAATTTATGCAAATGAATTATATTAAGTGAATCATGTCCATGAAGGCATGAATTAATCACAAAGAAGTAAATGTTTACTTTGAAGCTAACCAATAAATTCATTGGTTGCAAAAGTAAGATTTGACTTCCGTAATTAATTAAAAGTAATTACACTCGAGTTGAGTAAAAACCATGCATATTTGTTTAACAAATAGTCATATCCTAATGTAAAAAACTATTAACCATCCATTGGCCTATATGATAGAAAATGAGGAAATTTTGTTTAGGATTGTCGCTTTTATGCTATAACCTCATTTCTTAATTTAAAAATATAATATTTTTTGCTTAGTAGCGCTTAATCGTCGTTTAAATTTAAGCGAAGCGCATATAAGCGTCATTTAAGCGCTCATTGCTTAATTCTATGACTTTCAAAAATATTAAGCATTGTACATGCATTTACACTTAAGCGATGCTTAAGTGACGATTGAGCGCGCTTTTCATAACATAGCCCCTTAAGACACCTCTAATTAATGATTAACTCCCTAATTTACAATAACTTCCTTCCTATAATTTAAAATTACATAACTATTCTAATAATACTAATTATCACGCTCAGTATGCTATTGTTTCCTGGGGATTTGACCAGGCAACTAGTGCTCGGCAATCAATGCTCGGCATCGGAGAGTGACCGGCATCAAGGAGTGTTCGGCGAAGCACTCGACATACAGGAGTACTCAGCATGATACCCGGTGACATCAGAAGTACTCGGCACAAGAGCACTCGGCGTCAACTGGCACTCAACGTCAACCAATGCTTGGCATCAAGACTGCTCGGCATACATCCGTAGTGCTCGGCGACCAGGAGACTCGGCGTCAAGCAGTGTTCGGCATCAACTGGCACTCGGCAGCAACCTATGCTCAGCGTCAACTAGTGTTCGGCATCCCATGGTACTCGGCATCCAGTGGTACTCGGCGTCAGTGGAACTCGGCGATAGGATAACTCGGCAACGAGAGCGTTCGGCATTCAGAAGGCATTCAGTATGCACAACTATGCAAGGTAACGATATCATTCGACCTACATACATTGATCGGTCAAGAGCTTCGAACAGAGATACGTTCGGCTTCACTGCAACCATCCTACACTTCCCATACATCAGACGAACCATTCAGCACAGAAAGGACCGTTCGACATGGGAAGGACTGTTCGGCATCAAAGCGTTCGGCGTACCTGGTTCGGCATGCAGCGACCACTACACCTGGGCTAGAGCGTTCGGCTATCAAGCCCACCTGGGTAGTCCAGCCCACTTTTGCCTATAAATAGAGGGGCAGGGTCACAGTGAAAGGGATCCTTTTTTGGAGAGAAAACACCGGGGAGACTCTGCCATTTTCAAGACTCATCTTCTCTACTTAACAACTTCATTCAAGCATTTGATTCACGAATTATATTTGTAATCAACTATAAAGAAGATCAATAAAGTTTAACCTCAAAGTGGACGTAGGCAATTACGCTGAACCACTATAAATTTGGTATTCTTACTTTTTGTATTTAGATTAGCACTGTCTTCTCTGTTTAATTTGATTTCATCACTTATATCTCTTCACAATCTTCTTCTACGAGGTTAGTGACCAATTTTGGTGCTAACACTTTGGTGCTTTGACTGAGAATCGAATTCTCAGACCTCAAGGATCAGCTTTGAAGCTACTGGATTGAACAAATCCCCCAAGGAAGATCCAACTCACTAATAGGACATCCGTTTATTCTACTCAGAGTTCATACCAATAGCTCTACAATGGCAAGACCACGTACCAGGTCAGCTTCTCATAATGCGGATGCCCGCGAGACTGCTAGCGTGCAACAAGCAGGACCTAGCAATCAACCAGCGATCCCGAGTGCAGGGATTGCCGCTCAAGAAAAGACTCCAGTTGTCACCAGAGTAGAGTTCAATGACTTGATGAGAGAACTTAGGGAAAGCAGGAGACAACTGGGAGAACAGATGCAAGCTAATGCCAACCTGATGGCACAACTCACTCAACAGCAGCAACAGAATGCTGGGGGCAATCCCGCTGCTTACTCCTCATCTGACAGCTCAACTTCCTCTGATGAACCTCCCAGGCGCAGACGCCGAAAGACTGATGCTGCGCGAGCGGATGCTGTTGTTCGAACAGCTGGAGACCGCGACCAAGCAAGAGCTGGAAGCTTCAGGACCGGGACACAGGTGGAAGATAGAGGCCCAGATCATCAGAATGCTAACGATGTCGAACCTCAAGATGCACGATTGGCAGATCGCCAAGAGAGAAGGCATCAGCATGGACAGGCACGTAGAACAGACTCCAACCTTCCGCCTTCCATACAGACACCCGATCTGACAGCCATGATCAGGCAATTGATGAAAGAGAATCAGGGCTTATCAAATGATGACTGGGGAGTGTTAAGAAGTCATACTCCGTTCACGGATGTGGTGTTGCAAGCGGCGTACCCCAGGAAGTTTAGTATGCCTACTATTCTTGCATATGAAGGAAAGACTGACCCTAGACAACATGTCATGAGGTATGAATGGATGATGGATTCAGCCAGAGCGAATGATGCCACCAAGTGTAGGTGCTTTCCGATTACTCTATCTGGGATCGCTACTATGTGGTTCACCCGACTTCCTCCGCGATCCGTATCAAATTTCGAGGAGTTAGCAAAGAAGTTTGTTGAGCAGTTCAGGATACACACTACGCGCCCAAAGGACGTGATGTCTCTGTCAAGTGTAATCCAAAATCTTGGGGAGTCGTTGAAGGAATATTTGCAATGATTCCACGTAGCAGCAACTGAAGTCAGTAACCCCAATGACCATGCAATTCTGATGGCTGTAATGAGAGGTGTGGATCCAGACTCTGAGTTTGGAGACTGGCTGGCAGGAAAACCTCCAGCTACGCTAGAGCGTTTCTACTCTAAGGCACACCAGTTCATAAGAAGAGAGGAAGCTAGGTGGGTGCGACGAGATAAGGCGCCAGGACCTGTCCAAGAGTCAATAAAGAGCAACATTGCTGTGAAGCAATCCGGAGACAGCTCGGGAAAGGTCCAAGTCAATGTCCAGAACAAGCCTGGGCAACCCAAGGAGTCCGGAGGAAGAAGCCAAGGGAAAAGGAAAGAAGCAGGAAAGTGGAAGTCGAGAATTCCAAGCTACAGCGAGTACACTCCGCTAAACGCCCCACTTGAAAACATTTACCTATCCACCTGCAATACTTTTCAGTACAGAAAACCACGTCCAAAAGAATCAACTGAAGAACAGAAGCGGACCGGGAAATATTGTCGCTTCCATGAGACTTATGGACACAATACGGAAGAATGTAGACACTTGCACGACGCTATCGAGAAGTTGATCAGGCAGAAGAAATTGCAAAAATTTGTGAAGGATCCACAAGAAGGAGGACAGGAAACGTCGAATCCAGGTCGTGCACCAGCTCCACGTCATCCCGAGGAGCCTGCCCGGACCGTTGGTAGGCTGGTCATAAATACAATTATCGGCGGGCCTCACCCCGCGGATAAGAATTGGCAGGAGATGGAGCGATATGCAAGTTCCTTGAAGCATGCAGATTTTGAGTGTTGTTCGAACATGGAGGACGGAGCCCCTGCTAAGCAACATCACGTAATGATAGAAGATATTGTGTTCAGAAGCAGAGACGCTGATCAGGTAGAGTCTCCGACCATCGACCCCATGGTCATATCTGCAACGATCGGACCAGCATACGTAAAAAGAATTCTGATTGATTCTAGAAGTTCAGTCAACATCATCTTCAAGAAGGCCTACGATCAAATGAAGCTAGAAACAAAAGACTTGAAACCATCCAAAGCTCGTATCCACGGCTTTAACGGCGCTGCAACTGATGCAGTGGGATATGTCGAGTTACCAGTTGAACTGGGACAAGGCGAGCGTCGGAGAGTGCGAATTCTACCCTTTGTAGTTTTGGATGTGGGCTCTCCATATAACGTTTTCTTGGGCCGGCCGGCCCTGGCGGAGTTTAGGGTAGCGTTAGCCCCGTGGTGTTTAACTTTGAAGTTCCCGACTGACAAGGGAGTAGGCATTGTTCACGGCGACCAAGCAGCTGGTCGTTCCTGTTATGTGGCCGAGCTCCGAGAGGCCCACCGGAGGGAGAAGGGAAAGGTTGCGGACAATCCCGTCTGCATCCTCAATGCGGATAATTGACAAGTAATGCCCGAGCCCTGGCTCGGGCATAGTTCTCGGATCTACGGAAGTATAGATCCGAGAGATGACGATGAGAAACCCAGGGAAGAGAAGGCGGCACCGGCTGAATTAACAATTGACATTTCAGTTAGCCGTGACGACCCTTCGCGAATACTGAAGATCGGATCACAGCTAGGCCCCGCAATGACTGAAGACCTTAGCGACTTCCTCCGGGCGAACCTTGATGTTTTCGCCTGGACGCATTCTGATATGTGTGGGATTTCTCCCGCCATCACGAGTCATATGTTGAACATAGACCCAAAATACGTCCCAGTCAAGCAAAAAAGGAGAGGAATGGATCCGGAGAGGTCCGCCGCTCTTGGAGAGGAGGTGGACAAACTCAAAGCAAATGGGTTCGTCCGCGACGCCCTCTACCCGGAATGGGTCTCCAACCCCGTGCTAGTAAAGAAGGCGAATGGGAAATGGAGGACTTGCGTAGATTATTCCGACTTGAACAAAGCATGCCCTAAGGACAGTTTCCCGTTGCCTAGGATCGATCAGTTGGTCGATTCCACCGCAGGACACGAGTTACTGTCATTCATGGATGCGTACTCAGGATACAACCAAATCCCAATGCATATTCCGGACCAAGAACACACCAGCTTCGTTACAAATGTCGGGCTGTATTGCTATGTAGTGATGCCCTTTGGATTGAAGAATGCTGGAGCAACTTACCAACGTCTGGTGAATCAAATGTTCAAGGACCAGCTGGGTAAGACCATGGAAGTCTATGTGGATGACATGCTCGTGAAGTCACGACGGTCAAACGACCACATTCAAGACTTGGCTGAAATGTTCGACATACTCAGGTTTTATGGCATGAAGATCAACCCGTTGAAGTGTTCTTTCGGCGTCGCATCAGGGAAGTTTTTGGGATTCATCGTCAACGCTAGGGGAATCGAAGCCAACCCAGAAAAGATCCAAGCTATTCGAGATGTACAAGCGCCCAGGACTATAAAGCAGGTACAGAGCTTGAACGGAAAAGTAGCTGCGCTGAGTCGATTTATATCCAAGGCAACTGACAAGTGCATCCCGTTCTTTGACATAATAAAGAAAGGAAAGAGAAATTTTGAATGGACGTCTAGCTGTGAGGAAGCATTTCGGAATCTGGTGAGGCATCTGGAGAGCCCACCAATGCTATCAAAGCCAGTCGATCATGAGATGTTGTACGTATACTTGGCTGTATCCCCACATGCGATAAGTGCGGCTTTGGTACGAGAGGAGGATCAAGTCCAAAAGCCGGTGTATTACGTTAGCAAACGTTTAACAGGGGCCGAGAGGAATTACCCTAAAATAGAGAAATTGGCTTATTGCTTGGTGATCGCATCACGAAAGCTTCGCCCGTACTTTCAAGCACATTCAATAGGTGTTTATTCCGATCAACCCCTGAGGCAGGTACTCCAACGACCGGAAACTTCTGGAAGATTGCTAAAATGGAACATCGAGTTGAGCCAATTCGATATCGCGTACTTACCACGGAGAGCCATCCGAGGGAAAGCGTTAGCAGACTTCATCGCTGAATTTACCATACCCATCAAACCGGACGATCACGACATCATTCCCCCCTTCGATGGAAATTATACACTGACGGCGCATCGAACGACCGTTGCTCCAGCGCAGGCGTAGTTCTTGTAACTCCGGAAAACCGATCGATCTGTTATGCCCTAAAGCTCGATTTCCCAGCTACAAATAACGAAGCCGAATATGAAGCACTGATCGCTGGCTTAAAGCTCATCAGGGAACTCGGGATCGAATCAATCGAAATCTTTTGTGACTCGCAGTTGGTGGTTTACCAAGTACGGGGAGACTACCAAGCAAAGGGACGAAAGCTTGCTCCGTACCTCATTCAGGTCCAAGAACTACTATCAAATCTTGAGCGTTATGACATCTCACATATCTCGCGCGAACAGAACAAAGAAGCCGACTTATTGGCTAAGTTCGCGAGTACCGACGATACGCAACAAATGGGATTGTATCCCGTCGAAGTCTTGCATGCCCCGAGCATAGACGAAATGAAAGTCGATCGCGTGTTGGGAACAAAAATCGAGAAGGAATCGTGGATAACCCCATTCAAACTGTACCTGACGACCGGGGCTTTACCAGGAAAAAGAAGCGAAAGACGGCAGGTCCTTCGAAAGGCCGCGCGATACGTAATGCAGGATGGGTCCATGTATCGAAAAGGATTCTCGGTCCCATTATTGCGGTGCATCGCTCATGATGAAACAAAGCGAGTCTTGAGAGAAGTTCACGAAGGGGAATGCGGCGACCATATTGGGGGGCAAACGCTAGCAAAGAAGATCCTCCGCTATGGATATTACTGGCCCACCGTAAACCGGGATGCCGCGGACTACGCAAGAAAATGCGACAAGTGTCAAAGATATGCAAAAATCCCGAGGGCTCCATCAACGGAACTCACACAAATGATCAGTCCCTGGCCATTTGCGATCTGGGGAATCGATATAATCGGCTCTTTGCCTCTATCCAAAGGTGGTGCGAAATACGCAATAGTTGCAGTCGACTATTTCACGAAATGGGCTGAGGCAGAACCTTTGGCCACTATCACCTCTAAGAAGGTCATTAACTTCGTTGTACGAAACATTATATGCCGCTTTGGCCTTCCACGCACCATCATTACAGACAACGGAACGCAATTCGAAAGTAGAGAGTTCAAAGAGTTCTGTTTAAAGTACGGCATCGAGAAATAGTTCGCCGCCATTGCACACCCAAAAGCTAACGGACAAGTCGAGGCCGTTAACAAAATAATCAAGTCCATACTAAAGAAGCGTCTGGAGAAGGTTGGAGGCAAGTGGGTAGATGAACTCCCGACAGCATTATGGGCGTATAGAACTACCCACAAGTCCGCGACCGGCCACACTCCGTTCGCCTTGGCATACGGCTCTGAAGCCGTTATACCCGTGGAACTTGAAGTTCCATCGCACCGAGTGACATACTATGATCCCAAGATGAACCAAAACCTCTTGCTGGAATCACTGGACTGCATCGACGAAAAGTGTGAAGAAGCTGAATTAAGGGCGGCGGCGCACAGACATCGAGTCAAGCGTTACTACGACGGCAGAGTCCGCCCAAGAATCTTTGATGTGGGTGATCTCGTTCTGAAACGAGTCTTCCCTTTACCATCACGCATGAATCCCAGCTGGGAAGGTCCATACGCCATTGAACGGAAGCTTGGAGAAGGAACATTCAAGCTAGCGACCGTTGATGGCGCGACACTCCCCCAAGCATGGAACAATGAACATTTGCGGCACTATTACATTTAGCATGTTTTCCTTTCTTGTTGTAGGCACTGTTATTTCTTGCATGTTTCCATTCAATAATGACTTAGTTTCCTTGTGAAAGTTGTAATCAAGCAATGTAGTTGATTTTCGTTAATAAAGGCTTGAAGCCATATTTTCTATGAAGTTTCTATATCTCTTAATTGGATGATAAATTACATTATCATTCACGACATGCAGACTCGTACGAACGATTTCAAATCTCCGAATCCCCAGAGTGCGGAGCGGAGTACTCTAAGTCCCCAGAGCGCGGACTAGAGTATAAACGATTTCAAATCTCCGAATCCCCAGAGTGCGGAGCGGAGTACTCTAAGTCCCCAGAGCGCGGACTAGAGTATAACGATTTCCAATCTCCGAATCCCCAGAGTGCGGAGCGGAGTACTCTAAGTCCCCAGAGCGTGGACTAGAGTATAAACGATTTCCAATCTCTGAATCCCCGGAGTGCGGAGCGGAGTACTCTAAGTCCCCAGAGCGCGGACTAGAGTATAAACGATTTCCAATCTCCGAATCCCCAGAGTGCGGAGCGGAGTACTCTAAGTCCCCAGAGCGCGGACTAGAGTATAAATGATTTCCAATCTCCGAATCCCCAGAGTGCGGAGCGGAGTACTCTAAGTCCCTAGAGCGCGGACTAGAGTATAAACGATTCCAAATCTCCGAATCCCCAGAGCGTGGATCGGAGTACTCTAAGTCCCCGGAGCGCGGACTAGAGTATAAACGATTTCAAATCTCCGAATCCCCAGAGTGCGGAGCGGAGTACTCTAAGTCCCCAGAGCGCGGACTAGAGTATAAATGATTCCAAATCTCCGAATCCCCAGAGCGTGGATCGGAGTACTCTAAGTCCCCGGAGCGCGGACTAGAGTATAAACGATTCCAAATTTCCGAATCCCCAGAGCGTGGATCGGAGTACTCTAAGTCCCCAGAGCGCGGACTAGAGTATAAACGATTTCAAATTCCCGAATCCCCAGAGCGTGGATCGGAATACTCTAAGTCCCCAGAGCGCGGACTAGAGTATAAACGATTCCAAATTCCGAATCCCCAGAGCGTGGATCGGAATACTCTAAGTCCCCGGAGCGCGGATTAGAGTATAAACGATTCCAAATCTCCGAATCCCCAGAGCGTGGATCGGAGTACTCTAAGTCCCCAGAGCGTGGACTAGGGTATAAACGATTCCAAATCTCCGAATCCCCAGAGCGTGGATCGGAGTACTCTAAGTCCCCAGAGCGCGGACTAGAGCATAAACGATTCTAAATTTCCGAATCCCCGAAGTACGGAGCAAAGTACTCTAATTCCCCAGAGCGCGGACTAGAGTATAAACTATTTCAAGCCTCCAAGTCCCCGGGACACAGAGTCAGCAAGAAGACCAAGTACTCAAAAGATGCGGGACGAGAGGTACGCCATGTCCAAAAATGTTTGAACAGCACAAGAATGGACCGGGAGATAATGCAACTCATAAGAACTTGAGTTAAGGCTACAATTAGTCAGCAAACCAAATAAAGACAAGAGAATCATTCAAACAAAAAGAAACTAAAACTTTATTCAATAAGTCCAAAATGGGGATACATGATCACTCCTACAAAATTCAGACCTCTCTATACAAACTACAAGTTGTGGAAGATAAAAACAATTGCAAAACTTAAGCAGGAAACTTGTTGAACAAGTGCATCGATTATTTCTTCGACTTCTTCTTTTTGTCTTCCTTTGATGTTTCCGACAACTCCTCTCCCTCATGCTTTTTCTTGGACTTTTTGCTTGCTAGAGAAACGGAGTCAGGAGTAGGAGACGGAACATCTAGTGGTTTGGACCTGCCTGGGAGAATGATTTTCAAAGGTCTGTTCCGCGGGTCAGTGAGTTCCAGTATTTCAGACTCGACTTTGACTTTGACTTTTCTCTTCTCCTCGTCGGCAAGACGGTCCTTCATGCTCATCTCTGAAGTATGCTCAGAGGCGCCAGTGATTTTAATTTCATCGCTTCCTTCGACAGGAGACGAAGTATCAAGTTTGTCATCATCAAGCGCCCCGATCACTTGAGCGTCGGGACCAGGAGTTACTCCTGCGTGAGCAACGTCGCTTGTTTTCTCTGCTTCCTCCTTGGCGTCATCGCTCCTCGGAGTTGGCTCGGCGTCAGAACAACCTGCACGACAACATAAGGAATGAGCATTAGAACGAATAGCCACTGCTGAAAAATGACGGGAACTCTTCAACTTCTAGAGAAAGAAGAATTTCCTACCAGGGTCCGGTTGGCTATCGGTGGCACGAGGGGTTTCACCCTCCAGGATAGGTGACAGCACATGAACACCAAGCCCGGGATCTTTGGGATCATAACTAGCATGCTGCTCGAATGGATCAAGTGCTGGCCGACCGGCCGATTGAGCAGCATAAGGAGCGGCAATGTGAGGAGCAGTAGCATCGGCCCCAGACGGGCCAGCTTCGTCATTCTTCTCTTTCGGAGGGGAAGAGCCTTTGCTATAAAGTGCCAACGCTGCGGATAAGTCCGATGGCTCATTCCCCCTTAGGAACTCCTTCACCAAGGCATCCTCATCGACCTCGTTGGAGCCCGACTCGACCTTCTTGATCCTTATCAGAGTTTCCCACGCCTCAGCCAGGGATTCGAGGTAGTCGTCGCCCAGAAATGTTAAGTCGCGGTGCATAAGGACGCGGGCTCCATACTCGGCGATCAACGGGTCAAACATACTTTTGACCTCTTCCCTGTCGGCTTCTGCGGCCGCCTCGAGGCGAGAATCAAGCTCTTCACAGCCATTCTTTTGCCCTCCTCACGGGCCTCGTCCTTCATTTTCTCGACCCCGGTGAGTTCGTCATCGAGATTTGTCTTCAGGAGTCGGGTAGCAACAATCTCATCACAATATCGCTGCTATTCTTCTTGAGCAGCTACTTTGTCTTCCTTCTCCTTGGAAAGTAATTCCTTCAGCTCCTTGACTTGAGTAGCAAGTGCGTCCCTTTCCTTTTGGACAGAGTCTTTTTCCAGGGCGAGGGCACCGCTGCGCTGGACTGCTTCGTCAAGCTCTTTTTTGTGAGCCACCTCTAAACGAGTAACTGCCTCGGCAGTATTTTTTGCGCTTTGTTCAGCGGCTTCTAGCTTTGACTTATACGAAGCGAGCTCTTCGTCTTGGAGTTTGATGATTTTCTTATCGCTGTCAGCCTCCAGATTCAGACGGTCGATCTCGTGTTGACGCTCGACGGACACTTCCGAGATCTTCTCCACCAAGTGCACGAACGCGTCATGTTGAACATAGACGTCGTTGTTGCAGGCAATGGCACTTTGCTTCACGTGCCCAGGAATGTGATGGATGGCTGGGAGGAATTTCAAGCCGTCAAAGCAGATTTTCGGAAACTTGGCCTTAAGGTCGACCATTTTTTCCGCAACAGTCGGGTCCACTGCAGGAGTAAGAGGAGGAGGCTTTGAGAATTCCATTCTTTTACGTTGCTCTCGAACTTGCCTCGTACTCGATGCACTGGAGTGTTATTCTCGAGCAGCATCAGACTGATAACCCTTCTGCAAAGACTTCTCCTTATCCGGCTCAGTTGGAGGAGGAAGATCGCGGGACTGAGAAGATTGAGAATGTGCTTTCTTGCGGTGAGATGACTCGCGAGGACGATTGTCCCTATCTTCATAATCACCTCGGTCCCTGCGTCTGCCTGAACTGGAATCCCGTCCTGAGTGATGGAATATAGAAGACCCCTGAAGGCGATCAAGTCCGTGAGAGCGGCCCATATCACCTGCGAAGAATGAAAATAACAACGAGTTAAGGAGAATTCACGAATTAAAAAGACTTGAAGTATATTATGGAATGCGCATGTGCGTGTGTGTCCTAGTGTTCCCCCCGACGGACCCGTTCGTTTATCTTTGCTAATAGGAGTGTTGTCTCCTTGAGCCGGGAGTTGAACTCCTACATTGCCTCTAGCGGGCGAAGAGAATTTGAGAGCTTCAGGATCGTCGAACCCGTAATTAAGTAAATCATCGGGGATGGATAGGTTGGACAGACCCCTCAGAGAACTTTCCAGGTGCTGCGAAGAAGCCTCTTTCTCATGAGGGATAGGCGTAACCTTTGAGGTGCCACCAACTTTCTCCTTTTGAACCATATATTTCAACTTCTTCTTTCCCTTCGAAAGGGAGGACGATGTCTCGATATCCTGAACTTCGATTGCCGGATTCCAAGCGGGACCCACGTTCTCGCCCTGAGTTTCAGGGGCATCATCCTCTTTGCGCTCGCCTTCTTCGTACGTGTCGGGAGCGCGACGCGACGAGTGTCCGGCAAGTTTTTTCCCTTTACCGGATGGAGGTTTGGGAATGGTAACACCTTCTGGAAGGCTGATCCGACGACCAGGGGCTAGCAAGCCAAACCCCGACAGCGATTCATTTGAAATGATGGTCCGGATGTCTCGATCCTCGGCAGGAAGAGCTCTAATGGCTTCAACAGCCTCAGAATATCCTCGACCTTCCGGACGCGGGCTGATACCTGAAAGGATGAAATGAAGAGTTAGGAAAAGCATGACTCCGATTAAAATACGAATAGTGACTCAGCAAAGAGACTTACTGCCTTCAACCCATCTCCTAGCAAAACCAGAAGGGCAGCGCACATAGAACCATTCCTGTTTGTACAAGGCGAATTTGCTACATGCCCCTGTCAAGATCTGGCACTTGTGGTATGGCTCGAGGAACATAAAGGAAGGACTGTCTTTCCGTCTCTTGAACATATAAATGTATCTGATATCACCTGGGGTTGGAGGTCTGGAGAAGACAGCCATGAAAAGTAGATAAGTCCCATATAGAAATGCAGGGCCGTTCGGGTGCAGCTGCGACGGAGCTATGTCTATGTACTGCAGTACATCCCGGAGAAATAAGTTAAATGGAGGCACGCTGCCCATCCAACACATAAACTTGTTGCAGGTAGTGTACCCGACTGGGGGCAGATGAGGGCGATCGTGTCTTGAAGGAACTAACACGTCGGCAAAAGGAATCCCGTGAATAGAGCATATCCGTCGCAGAGCAGCTTCGTTGATCTTCGAGGCTTGAGAATCGATCGGATTGTCTAATAAGATGGTTGCCTCCAGAGCATCAGGCGCCAAGTTATGAGCGGGAGAAGTTGACGGGTTAGAAGTATCTGCGGCTCCTTGCCTCGATGACGGCCCAGGCCTGTCAGATATGGTAGCGGAGCTAGATTTTCTCGACATCCCAAATAAATAACTAAGTGCTTGAGAGAGCTATACTTAAAAAACGTTGAACATTAGAATTAGCAACACGAGTTTTCCCCCCCACGTGGTGTGTGAACTAGTGCAGGCAATTGTGTACAGGCGATAAGAATCTAAAGGTTTTTTAAAGATATAATGATTAGCTTCGAGTCATCGCCTTCGAAGACCGTCTTCGCTGACCGTCTCAAAAAGCTTGCCTTGAGGCGATTACAGTTCCAGATTCAAAAGACATATGATTTCTAAAGTAACCGGCCTAAGTGTAGTTATACTGTTCGGCATTTAAGTAATGATCGGCAATTGTATTGTTCGTCCTAAGTATAGGTCAGCATGTATGTTTGCTCGGCGTGTCAAGCGCTCGGCTAAAGGTCTCGTTCGGTTAAGGCATTGTCCTGTTAAGAGTTCTGATTCGGCATTCAAGATTGTTCGTCCTAAGTATGGTGTTCGGCTGTGTTTTGCTCGGTCTAAAGAGTGTTCGGCAATTATATTGTTCGGCTGAATTCAATGTTCGGCATGTCAATTGTTCGGCTTGGGTTATCGTTCGGCTAAGCTATTGCTCTACATTTTAGTAATTGTCCAGCATTGATACCGTTCGGCATTCGAGACTGTTCGGTTTGGGTTACGTTCGGCTAAAAGTGGCGCTCCACCACGATTTCAACTCCACCCTACACCTTCTCCATCTGCGTCGAACGACAGGGACAGATCGCCCGACGAAGACTAGGCCGTTCAGCATCCCATCTTTCTTTTCCTTCCAGTCTTGTTCGGCACGAAGGAGCTAGCCCTAACTAGACAACTCCAAGCATGCAAGCCATTTCTGCTCGACGCATGTTATACGAACATAGAAAGGTCACGTTTCCCATGAAAACAACCTAAGTCTTGTGTTGAAGTAATCTAATCACAGAAGGATTGATACCTAGTTCGAAAGTCGAAGTTGAGGAAGGATCAATTAGGTCTCAAATCTGAGAAGATGGCAAGAGTTGCAAAGTCTCTAGGAGTGATAGAAAAGAAGGCGTAAAAGGAAAATGGTGGGAGAGCGCCTGGTTATATAGAGGGAGGTAGAAGTCGAAGAGGCAATACCCGGTAGAACCGGTCAATACCGGAGTGTTCGGCATCGTGGCAGAGTGACGTTCGGCACGCTAGGTACGTTCGGCTTCGAACGTATCATTCGGCATCCCAACTTTGTTCGTCTTGCACCTCCTTCGCTAACATTCTCGAGAAGGTACCTCCGAGGTAGATTGTACCAGATTCAAAGCGCATCACGTTCGGCCACGCGATACACTTTGGGGGGCAAGTGTTTCCTGGGGATTTGACCAGGCAACTAGTGCTCGGCAATCAATGCTCGGCATCGGAGAGTGACCGGCATCAAGGAGTGTTCGGCGAAGCACTCGACATACAGGAGTACTCGGCATGATACCCGGTGACATCAGAAGTACTCGGCACAAGAGCACTCGGCGTCAACTGGCACTCAACGTCAACCAATGCTTGGCATCAAGACTGCTCGGCATACAAGACTGCTCGGCATCAGAGAGTGTCCGGCATCCATAGCGTTCGGCATCCGTAGTGCTCGGCGACCAGGAGACTCGGCGTCAAGCAGTGTTCGGCATCAACTGGCACTCGGCAGCAACCTATGCTCAGCGTCAACTAGTGTTCGGCATCCCATGGTACTCGGCATCCAGTGGTACTCGGCGTCAGTGGAACTCGGCGATAGGATAACTCGGCAACGAGAGCGTTCGGCATTCAGAAGGCATTCAGTATGCACAACTACGCAAGGTAACGATATCATTCGACCTACATACATTGATCGGTCAAGAGCTTCGAACAGAGATACGTTCGGCTTCACTGCAACCATCCTACACTTCCCATACATCAGACGAACCATTCAGCACAGAAAGGACCGTTCGGCATGGGAAGGACTGTTCGGCATCAAAGCGTTCGGCGTACCTGGTTCGGCATGCAGCGACCACTACACCTGGGCTAGAGCGTTCGGCTATCAAGCCCACCTGGGTAGTCCAGCCCACTTTTGCCTATAAATAGAGGGGCAGGGTCACAGTGAAAGGGATCCTTTTTTGGAGAGAAAACACCGGGGAGACTCTGCCATTTTCAAGACTCATCTTCTCTACTTAACAACTTCATTCAAGCATTTGATTCACGAATTGTATTTGTAATCAACTATAAAGAAGATCAATAAAGTTTAACCTCAAAGTGGATGTAGGCAATTACGCTGAACCACTATACATTTGGTGTTCTTACTTTCTGTATTTAGATTAGCACTGTCTTCTCTGTTTAATTTGATTTCATCACTTATATCTCTTCACAATCTTCTTCTACGAGGTTAGTGACCAATTTTGATGCTAACAGCTATAATCATACTTTATTGGCTTTAATAGTCAATACGTTAATTTTATATACATATATTTTTATGGACGGAATTTAGGGTCTAATCATTACGTTACAATATTCGATAATAATTTGTTTATAAGGTATTTTGAAATATCTGTTTCATACAATTATATAATTCCAACAAGAACTGCTACTCCTATAGTCAAATAAAATAGTTTCGTACAAACATGGAATACAAAAAACTTGTTCCCTGTTAATAAATTAGAATCTCTTCTCTATTTTAATGAACAGATCTTCACAAATTAGATCACATATGTTCAATTCAACCGTTATATACATCATTTTGGAGTGAGAAAGGAGTTCCTTATTTATTTAAATGATAGAAATAGGCGGTGCAAACTATAAACAATTCAATTCATACTCTACACATCATTTCTAATTTATTTTCTTTTTGAACCATTTAACACTCTAATTTAAAATAGGCGAAATGGGTGAATGGACCATGGATTATCTAATTCTAAACAAATAACTAGATTCTAATATATTAATACCAAAAATAATTATAATTCCAACATATACAAAGATTAATATTTACTTAGGGAAATTCTGGAGGTTTTAGCTGTCATATTTTCATTTACCAAAATTTCACAAGGCATATACCAAATCCAAATAAATGCTATTCAATTACAAAAATATGAAAAACTTGATATTTTCACTCACATAGAACTGTTTGCTCTACTAGATTTGATTCCACCATGCCTAATTCTCTTTCAGATCTTCCACTGAAAATCCTAGCTAATTCCGAAATCCAAAGAAGAAGAAGAAGATGATGAGATTTGATTTACACCGCTTTTAATTGTCTATCAGATCTTCCCCCTTTAGTTTATACAATAAACAGATTTTTTTTGTGTGCTAGACTTTAGAAATCAGAAGATAGAGAGGAGAAAAGTTGGGAATTTGATTTAAATTATAGATTAGAGATTAGAATTGCTTACAAAAGTTTATTGTTTCTGAAATCCTAAGGGAAAAGATTTTGATAGAGTTTCTCCATTGCAAAAGAATTTTTATGAGGAAAAGTAGGGGGTCTAGAGGTCTATTTATAGAGGTGGAAAGGAACGATGATCGTTGGATTAAAAATAAATAAATCCAGACCATATAGGCTAGAGTTTTTCATCACCCAGAAGTCATCATCGGTCGACCGCTACCCCTTGGACAGTCGACCTAGCGGTTGACCTGCCCAAGTAAGGTGGTCGACCAGTCCTGCTTGCGACCATTGATTTCCTTTTTTGTTTTTATTTTATTTATTGCTTACTTTACTTTATAGGTTGCTCTTAATTCTGATGCTTAATTAAACATTAAGTAACCCTTAACGTTAATTATTTAAGCTCCAAATTTAAACTTTTCAAAGTTCAATTATTTAAATTTTAAATTTGAACTCATTTGAATTATTTTAAATTAGAAAACTTCAAACATCTATAACTTCTCCATTTGAACTCCGATTTCAACATATTATATAAGGAAATTGATCAAAAAATTAACACGGGCGCAATGGTGCAACTTCCATGACCAAGTTCTAACAATTATAGAATTTCCATTTTTCTAACCTTATTTTAATTATTTAATTTCTTATTAAATTTTAGGGGGTGTTACATTCATTCCCCTTAAAAGGGATTTCACCCCTGAAATCACCAAGGGAAGATAGTGTAACGCTCTCTCAACAATCAAGTTATACAACCAATTTATTTACAATTATATACATAAACATCTACTCAACCAAAAATATGATGAGATAATGCATGTAACATACTATAGTTGATCTCAATCCTAGCGTGAATGCAAGCATATAGACATGTATGAAAGCATCCTAAATACACAAAAAATTCTATATGAGTGCAAAAATAATAGTAAAAATTATGATAACCATCTCCTACCATCCATGCAACCAAATACCTATAATTTTGAGGAGAAAAGTTTACTAGAGAAAAGCTCGGGATGAGGAACATTTGCCTTTTCTTTGGTTTTCCACGTACTTTTTGTTTGGTTATCTCCCCATTGAACTCAACCTAACCTAATACCTTTGTTACAAAGCCTCTTTATACTAGGCTCCATAATGCGTGCGGTAGCGGGGGAGGGAGGATGGGGCGATGGGCTCCCTTTCAACATTAATAAACTAATCAGGCTCTCTAGAAAGGCAATGCGGTGCATACATTTCCTCAAGTGTGGAACATGAAAGATGTCATGGACTTCCACTAATTAGTCCGAAAGCTCCACCCAATAAGCAAGTTTTCTCACCCTCTCTAAAATCGAAAAAGGCCCAATGAACCTTGGCGTCAACTTCCTTGATGTACCAGACATCGTAACCTTTCTAAGAGGGAAAACCTTAACAAATATCATGTCCCTATTCCAATTCCTTTCTTTGTCCGTTAGCATAGAACTCCTAACAGTTCAGTCTGGTCTTCATCTACTGCCTAACCACCTCTACTTTTCCATGGTCCTCAAAAGTCCATGATGCAAGCTCTCAGCAAATCTTCTATATTCAAGGTCGTTTCCAAAGCAAATTGCAAACTCCTCCAAAATTCTCTAATGAATAAAGGGTCTCTGTCAAAAAAATGCCAACCAGAACTCCATGTGGTCGCACCACTTTTTTGTAATAAATCTGTGCTATAGATGCTGCAATCCTATTACTTCAAACAGAAGTAAAATGAGTCAATCTACTATAACCTAAATAGCTTCATTGCCTCTAGGTAACCAATCTATAATGTCCATCGATATATGCACTCAATTCCAAGTCGGAACCTCTAATGGTAATAACAACGCTCAGGTTTTCCTTGCTCAATCTTAGTCCTTTGGCACGTCAAACGCCTAGAAATTAATTCAGCAACTCTCTCTTCATCCTTGACTAATTAGAAATTTTTGTTCATATCCCTTTACACTTTATCATGTTCGGGATGAATGGTGACATGCCAAAAGTATTTGGTTTGAAGCATTCTAACCTAATTTCCTTAACTTCCACTCTTATCTTTGGTTTATCGCTAGTTGAATGTCCTTATGAAATTTTCTTTATTTATAATGTTCCTTAATATATATTTATTTCGCGGTCTAGCCCTATCCCTAAAATCAAACACAGTGATAAAACAGGAACATGCCTTATACCATATCAAACACTTTTCCTAAAGTAGAGAACTAGCGATTTCAACCCAAAAACTCTAATAAAAAATTTAGCTGGAAGCTGTCGTTAGTCATTAAATGGTGTAAATGATGTTGGGATCCTGATGTTCCTGACCAATTTAAGATGGACATTCCTAGAATGTCATTCCACCATTACTCACCTTCCTTAATTTTCCTTCTTAGTTCTAATAAATATCTATTTCCCATAATAGCTAGTTATTAATGTCAAAATTGACAGTCTCTAATCAATCCTTATTTAATCACTTTCAATCTATTATCAGTTTCAAAATTCACTTATTATCAGTATTCAATTCCTCAATGAATACCATATTAGATTCCTTAATTGGTCCCTTATTTAATTCCTTTTTATTCTCTATTAATTACAATTTTATTGCCCATTAAACTTGTAATCAATGTCTATCAATCCTAGTTCCATAATTACTACATTTGTAATGACCTACCTTTTTGGACGTTTTAAGCAGACACACATGTCAAACTCAAACCATTCAAAAGGGCAGATTGTTATGGGGTAAATAAGGAAAAGAGAAAGAAATAAAACAAATACAGCTTCTCGCAGCGGAATGACAAAATATAATAATCAAATAACAGTTCCTGAAGCTATTTTATAAATACATTTGATTATTCTTTACAACACAAACATCAGAGTTACATAAACAGGAATAAATAAATAAAAGGATGCAGCAGAACAACGTGATGCAACAAGATAAATATAATAAATAGTAATAGTACAAATCTTCGTCTTCGTCCTCCAGAAATAGGGTCTTCAATCCTGAAATGCTCAGGCTGACCCGAGCGAATTGAAAAGACAAAACACTCGAGTCGGAACGGCGTCAGAGATGCTTACGAGGTTTGACATCTCCTATCCAGTGTCTAACGTGAGTGCAATAACTTAAGAGATGTTCGGGATTCACATCTCCTAAGGATCCATTAAACTATCTATATGTAGTACAATATGCTATTATAATATGTCTACAGTAAAGTAAAAGTATTAAAATAGCGTTAAGGCGTTACCCATATCCCCCTTGACACATTTTATATATCCCATAGTCTATACAGTATCGTATGCTCCTCCGTAAACTGGAAGTTTACACAAAGGGCACTCCATAGGTATGGTATAAAACAAACTCGTAGAAGGCGCGCTAGGGCATATGAACACGGCACTCAAGGAAATGCCAGGGTTGATATACCAATTACGTATTCGGACTGGTGGTAACGCATAGCAGCTAATACCGCCCACCTTGGAACAAGCTCCCATAATCAAAATCGAGGTGGCCACCAAATCATCACAAAGTCATAATATGGTATCGAAGAAATGTGTCAGAACGAAGGTGCGACCTCACTTGGCCCGACGTGGCTCCTATTTTAGTCACATCTAAGCCGACTCACGAGAGTCAAGGTCACGTCATACCTCATGCAGAAATCGTTCGTCAAACCATCCCACTTCATTTCTGGAATCTCCACCACGTACACAGTTGTTAAAGTGGTTTTCGGTATTGGCAGAGAGTATGACAATATCCGATCCCGGTCTCTTTAATAACCAAACGCTTATTTCACACCAGATGGTTCTTTTACATTTCAAAAGGCCAATTACAATTGATATCAAAATATCATACTCTCAAACCATATCAATTTCTAAACATATTCACTTTCAAAAGCACATTCACTTTCTAAATCATATTTACTCAAATATGTCATTTCACAAAAGGTATCAATTTCAAATTCTAACTTAGGTTGTATCATTATCAAGGATTTTAAATATAAATACTTTAACTTTACACGGTTTGAAATTTTTTTTGAAATAATTTAGGTAGTCATAAATAGTTTTAGTAATTTAAAATGGTTTAAAAATAGATTTAAGATAGTTTAAATAGATTTAAATTTGATTTAATTAGATGTAAAATGATTTATATGTATTTAAAATAGATTAAATAAATTTAAAGTATAATAAATAGCTTTAAAAATAGGTTTAATAAAATTTAAAATAGATTAAATGGATTTTTATATAGATTAAATAAATTTAAAATAGATTAAATAGATTTATATTATATTAGATAGATTTAAAATAGCTTAAATAAATTTAATTAGTTTAAAATAGGTAAATAGGTTAAATTGTAATAAATAGGTTATAATAGATTAAAATAAGTTAAAGTAGTTTAAATTGATAAAAAAAATAGATTAAATTGGTTTAAAATAGATTTCAAAGTTATAACCAAACAAATTCAATAACTCAATTACGATAAATTCATTTATATTTGACACTTCAACTTTGAAATTCGAATTTAATCCTTTGAACAATTCATAAAATAAATTCCCACTTTCAGCAATTACACCTGAATTAACAAAAACAATTCAGTTTATAGAAATCAATTCTATTTCAAATGCCAGTTAACTAAATTCAAAATTTCAAAGATTCAAAATCATTTAATTTAACCAATCTGGTGTCCGTATATAATTTTCTTCCCTAGGGTCAAGTGATACGGATATTTATCATTTCAATCCGCAATTAAAAATTTTACAGTTATATATCATTTCAAACCGCAATCCCGAATTATACAACATCCATAAAATCGCTCGAGTCTATCATTTCAACCCATAACGACTTTTCCTTAATCTATGGATCATTCGGGTATGTATCATTTCAACCCATAGGGAACTTGCAATATTATAAAATATAAAATACAACATCCAGTCATCTAATGTCAACAAATCAAACATACGTCACAATCATCATCCAAATCAATCAATGAACATCAATAGATAACTGATAATCAATACAGGTATTAAATTGACATGTTAAAATTCAATATTAAATTTAACGGTGATTAAATACAATAAAAGACAAATTTAACTAGAATGACAATTTAAATATACCAAACATCGGTCGATAAATTTCTAATCACATTATAAATTTAATTTAACTAACAGAGCGATTGTGAGTGGGTTAAAACACTCACTTTCGATTTTAAATCGAACTAAAATCCAATTTAAGCCCAAAATTTAAACTATCTCAGAATTCATCCAAACCAGCGTCAAAATGTCCGGAATTTTGATACGATCCTAACAAAACAAACCCCGCATGAATTGGACCTTGTATGAAAAAGTTATGACGATTGGAAGATTTTGAAATCAAAATTTAAAATAAATAAATTTATAATTAAACACGGCCACGTCACCCTTACCTTCTCAAACCATCGAAACCCTAGCTAGTACGAACTGGTCACGGAGCCGCCACCTTCAACAAGCTTTCGCCGTCGCCGCCGCCGAGCGCCCATGCCATGATCTTACACTACCACCTTGAAGGCCACGTCATGCCGCCCCTGCGCCAAAAGACCGGTCCACCACGGCGCCGCCGTCTATCTCCAGGCCGAGGCCGATCATCAGCCCTTCCCCATCGATTTCTGGTGAATCCAGACCGAGTTACGACGAACGACCACTACCCTACTACCCGTTCGACTACCTCTTCCCAACGCTGTTTCCAGATCGTCGATCGGGTGACGATCCACCGTTGGATCGTCAAAACCCTAAAACAAACGGCCAAGGTTCATCCTCGATTTCTGGACAAACGGTGATTCGATGACAAAAACGAATTGCATATCTGGGTTGCGCTCGTCCAGAGCTTTGAAATGGTATATAATTAGATAGGGTTTTAGGAGATTGAAATTTGATTTGAAATTGAATTGGGAATTTGTTTATCTACCATTGAGAAGGAGAAGTGGACAGAGAAAATTGTATGTACAGACAAATGAAATAAGAAATAGCTAGGGTTTATAACGGGCAATATATAGGCAGATCATAAATAAAAACGAATGGACAAGATCGATTTGAAAGTTGAACGATAAACGACCTGAAAAGCCCGTTCTGACTCCGGAACGAAAATGGATCATCCCATATATCAAAATAGATGTTTTAGATAATTTTAAACTCAATGGAATAAGTATCAAGTCCTAATTCCATCGTATAAAGAACTTAGCTTAAAATCAGCTTATTTCAAATTGATTTTAATTGAATTGATTTCTAGGCGTTTCGAGTTCGTACGATCAAACGATAAGTCCGATCGTTACGAAACTTGAAATCCTACAATAATTCACTGTTAAGAATCCGATGAAACTGGTTTCGTCGAAATCCGAGTCAGTGGCCAAAACGGCTATTTTCACGTTAATTAAATAAATTAATATTAAATTAATTAAATCACTTTTTCAATTCAAATTTAATAGTTTACAATTTCTATCATTTTAGATTACTTCTATATCAATTCAATATTCAATATTGCACAAATTACAGTATTTAATTTCAAATTCAAATAATTCAGTAATAATAAATTTAAATTTCAATAAATCCATTTATTTGATTGTCAATCTTGTTATTAAATCAATTATCATCTTAGTACATTAATATTTCCCAATTTCATCTTAATTCCTATTAACGTAATATTTTTTTCATTTAATTGCAATTGGTTTCCAATTTAATTTAATAGATCAAATAAATAGGTAACATATAATAATTGTTACCTTTAACTTTTAATCACACTAATAAGTTCATTATTTACAAACAAATGTTACAATTTCTTACATAACACTGATTTTATTCAATTACCATTTGTTATATACTAGTTCAATAATTTATACAACATTTACATTTATTTACTTATATTCAAATTATAACCAAGTATAACAATTTAAATTATTTCAATTGATTGGAATTTCGTTAAAATATTTAACAATTAACTTAAATTACATTATTACATTTCACTCTGATTGTTATCTTAACTCACATTAATGTAACATTTATTTACATTTATTTGTAATTGATTAA
Source organism: Allium fistulosum (assembly GCA_030737815.1). Taxonomy (NCBI): domain Eukaryota; kingdom Viridiplantae; phylum Streptophyta; class Magnoliopsida; order Asparagales; family Amaryllidaceae; genus Allium; species Allium fistulosum. The sequence goes on along the minus strand of CM060902.1, from coordinate 1,349,304,195 downwards.
TTAAATTGGTAACAAATAACAATTGTCACCATTTCTACATTTAACACATTTGTAAGTTTATTATTTACCACCAATTGTTATAACAACTTATACAACACTACTTTTATCAATTACAATTAATTACACCTTATTTCATTAATTAATCAACATTTGAATTATCAATTACTCTTTAAATCCAATTATCAATTAATACATGCATAACTATAATTTATTTACAACCTATATCAATTATAACTCTTTAATTCTTTTAATTAATTGGAATTACATTTAAAGCAGTTATCAATTACCTGAATTTTATATTATTACATTTCATTCCAATTACATTCTTATTATTAAATCACAAATTTTTATTTCCTCCAACATTAAATCACAATATCTTATTAAATTAACAATTTTTAATTATCAAAGATTTACGGGTCGGTACAACATTATTTATAATTAATACAAATACTATTGCAAATTACGCTTTTTATATATTTCTTATTTCTAATTATTAATCACTAAACTATAACATTCCTTTCCATATTTTATTTTATCGGATCCATCCTTCCTAATAGGATTTTAAAATTTTCCATAAATTAACCACAAGTGATATTTTTACTTTATTTGAAATTACAAAGTATTATTTCTTTTTCTTTTATTGAAATAGAAAGTGTAACCTATAGAAAAGAGTCTTCATATGTTACACATCTTTTTTTCATTTTTGTATATCCTTTGTCAATTCAAACGTCGCACTTTTATGCATTTAAGAAATTAGGTAATTTACGAAAATTACATGGGTCATGCTCTTGGTAAATCAAAATATGGAAATTCACATTCCAAGGGCAACCTAACTTACAACCCAATTATAAATCTGGAATATCTTTACACTTTACCAATATCCTACAAATAAATGCTTAGGACTGATTTAAAATTTCTAGATCAGGTTGTATACACCATTCTTATTTTATTCATATCCTGAAACCTTTAACATTTCTCACCTAGATAGTGAACCCTATCTACTCTATAAATATAAACTTATAAACTCATATTACACTATTATCCGACATATGTAATTCAAACTTGCAAAAGAATTTCCACATCTCAAAAGCAAACGTTTAAGCATACTTTTCAAAAGAATTTCCAACTTTTCAAAAATAGTTTGGGGAATTGAATTTGTAAAAAACATATAAACACCATGTTTTATTTTACTCCATATGCCTATTCCATATTCATTAAACATTTGAATAAAATCTTCCAAAAATATTTGAACCTAACTTTTCAAAAAGTTTCAAAACATTTACCGCCTTGTTCTTATCCTTAAATTCAAAAGATTCTAAAATTGCTTAGTAAAATATTTTCCCTTTTCTAATACTTTTACTTCAAGGGCTTGCTTCTTTAAAATTAGGGTCTTTAAACCCAAACATTCAAAAACTCAATTATTAAACCAAATTACCAAAATTTCAAAAAGATTACTTAATCCCAAAAAGGGGCAAAAAAATTTCCTATTTCAACAAATTTCTACATTGAAGATTTATTCCTTTAAAAGCTGGTCTTTTTATTTGAAACATTCAAATACATCATTTTCAACTTTAACAATGAAAAGTGGAGTAGACAAAGATAACTTTCATCTTATTATTTTCCTATCCTATTTCATCACTTCTCTCATATATTATCTCTAACTAGATTGATGTTCCTATATTATAAGTTCCTAACGCTATTCCTATCCAAATCTTCCAATATTACCTATGTTTATATTTTTCCTACTTAAATGGCTTCTACATCATTTTAATTAAGTTCCATTATTATTTCTAGAAAGAAGAATTTTAAAAGAACTTCCAAATTTATGAGATAGGAAAAATCATCAAGTCCATCTCATGCTCTATATTACATTTATTTCAAAAAGAAAAATCCCCTTATCAAAAATCTTTAAAGCAAAACTTTTTAACTAAATAATAAAAAAATTAAACTAAGGGTTTCAAAAATGAAAAACGCCTTTGTACCAAAAATTTTTTTAATCATAACTGTTGATTCCACAACTTCTTTTTAAGTTATGATTTTCGAATTTCCTTACTTATCCAAAACAACAACTTTTTAATAAATCTTTTGAACAATCCATTCAAAACATTTCAAGGAAGTTTCCCAAGAAAATCTTTTTGTCAAATTCTTTTAATATGAGGTTGGCCTTTTAGAAATTGGCTTTAATTGTCCTTTCTATTGCATTTTCTTCTTCTAGCACTCCTTTACTTCCGGATGTTTATAGTTATACTACCTTGTAGTATTTAATTATTACCTAACATGCTTATTTACTATTTCTATATATGTTGATTGTCTGTAACAAATTATCGTTATTCTAACCAGACAATTCCTAAAAATATTTATTTATTTATCCAACTTTTCCTATTATAACTTCTTTAGTTTTCATAAGTACCCTAATAATCTTTTCAGTAAGTCCATTTATATCCTTATTAAATTCATGTAACTCCCAATTCATTGCACACTTATTGCCCTATTAATTTTAGAGCTACAATCTCTTCCAAAAACATTCTTTATGATATGACCTACGTCGCACATTCCTTACTCTGTCTATTTTTCCAACCCATAGTCACCTCGTCTATGCTTTCGGAATATGGTCACGACTACTTCTATAGTCGGAGTCTATAAAGTAAGTTCAAATTAAGTATACGTATGTATATTTATATATAGTAGGTATTTGAAAATACTTTCAAAAATAACAAATACGCCACTCATACGTATACTTATCCTCATTGATCGGGTAACCAAAACTCATATACCAACTGTAAAAACCCATCCCAAAACAGACTTAATTTCGATCCAACAAAAGTCCATCGAACCTTAAGCCCATTTAAAGGCGAGTTGTTAATTTGATAAAATTAAAACAATATACAATATACAGAGCTATCTATCTATAATTTCAGAATCTCACAGCGAAATGTACAAAATATAATATCAGAAAAAGTAACCATCTCATAAAGAAAACTATTTCTGAAACATAGCATGTTAAATATTACAACATGTCTACATAAAGCCTCTATAGTATAATATTCCAAAATAACATAACTATCTGAACTGGGTACAATAAAAATAATTAAAAAGCACAAATAGATAGATAACTGCCACAAGTCTTTGCCTTCACCTTCGTCTCCTAAATCGGCATTACTCTCTCTAACCTATGTTGTAATGAATTGGTCAGAACAACAAATATTTAGTGAAATGGAAATCTCATGCTTTAATTTACCATAATTGTACTTGGGTAGTATTATTTAGATAATAAATATGTATTACATATTAAAATCACAACATACGTATAAAGTCAATTGTAAGCTGAAGGCACTTCCAGTCCAACTATATAACATACGTATAAAATCAACTGTAAGGCCGAAGGATCTTCCAGTCCAACTATGAAAAAGTCAATTGTAAGCTCGAAGGCTCTTCCAGCCTGACTATACAATCTAACATAACTAGCATTTTCAATGTAAGAGGAAGCACCCAAACCACTTAATACCTCTTTGATGGGATTTAGGCAGACTCTGATCATTTAAGACGTATAAAATAGGCAGATCCCCATCATTTAAGTCCTAACCCCAAGGCGAATCCCTACATGGTTCTTCCTTAATGACATCGTAAGAAGTCCAATTAAGCTACTTGATACTTCACCTAAGAAAGAGGCGGACCATACCATAGTCACTTAATTCCTCTAACCTGAAGCGGACTCCTCCTATGGATTTCACCCACCACATCTAAAAGCAAAACCTATAACCCATAACTCACTCATGACGTCTCACATTAGTACAACTATTTGTCAGTACTTATAGCCAGATTGACTGGGTAGGTTTACCCTATAGAATTGGGACTAACCTCATGTCCACTGTGGTTATTTATTATAGGTGATGTCTCACACTAGTCCGCAAAGCCACACCATTGGTCGCCAGATATATCTGGCCAGACTTCCATGTAGCTTTGCACTAACCCCGTATCCCTATAACTTAGAGTCATACCTTATATGTATACTAACTATATACATATATCATCTTACACGATTAATAATTGAGGCCATATAAGGTATCCCCTTTTTATGCCTCCAATTATGGATTAACTCCCTAATTTACACTAACTTCCTTTATTACCTAACTATTGTAATAATACTAATCATCACTCTCAATATGCTATAATCGTTATGCTATTATAAAAGTCAATACGTTAATATTATATACGTGTATTTTTACGCGTGGAATTTAAGGTCCAATCATTACGTTACAATAGTTCTATAATAATTCGTTTATAAGGTATTTTGAAATATCAATCTTATACAAATCTACAATTCCAATAAGAACTGCTACTACCACAGCTAAATAAAATAGATTCGTACAAAATATGCAATACTTACAACTTGTTCCATGTTAATAAATTAGAATCCCTTCTCTGTTTTAAAGAATAAATCTTCACAAATTAGATCGCTTATATTCAAGTCAACCTTCATATACATTATTTTGGAGTGATAAAGGAGTTCCTCATTTATTTAAGTGATAGAAATAGGCGCTGCAAACTACAAACAATTTAATTTATACTTTACATACTATTTCTAATTTATTTTATTTTTGAACCCTTGAACACCCCAATTTAAAATAGGGAAAATTGGTTGAATGGACCATAGATTATCTAACTCTTAAAAAATAATTAGATTCTAATATATTAATACCAAAAAAATTATAATTCCAACATATAAAAGATAGATATTTACTTAGGGAAATTATGAGGGTTTTAAATTTTAAATTTTTGTTTATCAAAATTTCCCAAGGCATACATCAAATCTAAATAAATACTATTCAGTTACGATAATGTGAAAAACTGGATATTTCCACTCATAGAGAAATGTTTGCTTCCTAACTAGATTTGATTCCACCATGTCTAATTCTCTTTCAGATCTCCCACTGAAAATCCTAACTGATTCCGGAATCCAAAGAAGAAGAGGATGATGAGATTTGAATTACATCGCTCCAAATTCTCTGTCAGATCTTCCACTTTTTGAGTATACGACAAATAGATTTTTTTTTGTGTGTGTATATGTATATATCCATATATTAGATTTTAGAAATCAGAAGATAGAGAGGAGAAAAATTGGGAATTTAATTTAAATTAGAGATTAGAGGTTAGAATTACTTACAAAAAAATTACGAATTATGAAAACCTAAGGGAAAAGATTTTGACAGAGCTTCACCGTTGCTACATAATTTTATGAGAAAAAGTGGAGGATTTAGAGCTCAATTTATAGAACTTGAAAGAAACGATGATCTTTGGATAAAAAATAAACGAATCCAAGTCGTATAGGCCTATGGTTTTTATTACCCAGAAGTCATCACCGGTCGACCGCTACCCCTTGGGCGGTCGACCGGTCCTACTTGCGACTATTGATTTCCTTTTCCGTTTTTATTTGTTACTTACATTATTTTAAACGTTACCCTTAATTCTGATGCTTAATTAGACATTAAGTAACCCTTATATTAATTATTTAATCTCCAATTTTAAACTTTTCAAAGTTCAATTATTTAAATTTTAAATTTAAACTCGTTTGAATTAATTTAAACTCGAAAACTTCAAACGTCCATAACTTCTCCGTTTGAACTCCGATTTCAACATATTATATGAAAATTGATAAAAAAAAGTCACCACTCACGCAATGGCGCAACTTCTATGACTAAATTCTGACATTTGTAGAATTTCCTTTTTCTAACATTATTTTAATTATTTAATTTCTTATTAAATTTTATGGGATGTTACACAACCATCAAGTGACCATGGAAACATAACAATTTTTGGATCCTAAACTACGAATAGCCATAAGGATTAATATATTTTTCATAATTCAATAATAGAATAACCATAGGATAAAATTTAATTTTAGAATTCAACCAACTGAATGACCATGAAGATCAAAAAAATTTCAAGATCCAACCAACCAAACGGCCATGAAGGTCAAAACAATTTTCAGGACACATTCAATGGACATATTTTTTTTATGTTTTTAAAAACACAGTTTATTTCCTTCTTATCTCAAACTCTTTCATTAAGTTTTAATTAACCCTTTTTCTCAACCCTTTCATTTGCGTAGTAGCAAAATGGGCGAAAGGAGTAGCATTCGCGGTTATTGTTTTCGATTTCCCTCAAGTTCATTGTTATTAACAATTTATCTTAAGAGTGGGACACATTTTATGAGCACTCCATACATAATTAAATTGCTACGATAGGTACATACCATATAAATAAAATATATATGTTTACCTCTTTTTCCCTTAGTTAAAACATCAAAACCCTTAACATTTCCCTTTACTCTATCGTTCTCCTTCCTTTTTGAAAAAGAAATTAATGGTGAGAATAAAAAATTCATCCCGATCTCCACAACCCAGATCCAAATTTTGTTGAAAAGGTGATGGCAATGTAATTTCTTACCCGATTTATCACATGTTTTTTCTCACTGCGGTAAAAGTTAAGGTTTAAATTTTTGTTGATCGTTTTTAGATTTTTTGAATTGTTGATTTCAAGTCGAATTTGTGTATTTAGGATGACTAGTGGGGACTTGAGTATATTAATTTGTAACGGTGAACCCATGCTTTTCTTAATTTTTAGTTCGGTGGTATGGTATTGAAGTTTTTAGTTTACCAGGGTAGGAGGTGTTCATTTTTATTATTTTTATTTACCAAGAACTTGTTGATTTTAGTATTTTAGTTTGAAGGTGAGTCGTCATCTTTTTTGGCATAGGCTTGTCTATTTCAGTGTTTTAGTCTATTATGGCCTATTCGAAATTGGTTGTTCAGTCACTTTGTGATGAAGCATTGTTTTCTTACTTTTTGTTCCAATCTACTTAGTTAATAAATGAATTTGTTTTATTGTTGCAGTAGAAATTTAATGGCTACGTATTTAACCACTTGCACACCATAGTGGCTTCGAATCACAAAAATAGTTTTGGAAAGGATAAAGAAACATATTTGGGAGGAAACCTTAAATGTTAGCAGTAATAATAACAATAAAGTGTAAGTTAGGAGGATGATAGTCGACTAGAGCACTGTGTTAAGGGAACCATATGGGAGTCGACTTAAGAGGAGGAAAATTCAAATGAGGGTGAATCATGATAGGAAAGCAAAGAGGAGAGCAACATGAAGATTGAAGCATTGACGAGGAAGAAAAAAAGGCAAGAAGTTGAAGGCACAATAATCAAGTCAAACTATCGCAAGTGAAGTTCAACCATACTTGCTCTTTGCTTATAGAGATCATATTGATTCTAGCATTCGAGGCTCTTTGGCAATTTAATCATTTTATTTAATCAAATAGAATGTTAACTATTATTAGTTTACATTTTAAATATCATTTTTTGATATAGGCACCAAGGGAGGAAGCAAGAAATGTCAAGCTTCATACCCATGCTGGAACTTGTAACCAATGGATTAAAGCAAGGAATGTGATTTTTGTTAACAGTGAAGTAGCTGAATTAGTTTTTGAGCATATAATGAAATATACTCATGAAAAAGTTAACAAGGCTTTGATCAATGCATTTATAGAAAGATTCTATCCGGAAACGAATACACTACATCTTCCATTTGGTGAGATGACAATTACTATCAATGAAGCATTTCACATTACAGGTCTTCCTATTGATGGAAAAGCAGTTATGGGACTACTTGGAGGTTGTAAGAGGATACGTGATGAAGATGTATATGATTTGTTTAATAAGTGTAAATCATACAAGATGACCTACTCTAATTTAGGAGATTTCAACTAGAGTGAGTGGAGAAACCATCTTCCTAACATGAGTTTGACATCTAACTGTGTTAATCCCTTGGAATTACGATGCAATGTATGTGGGGTGGTATAAGTCAACGTCACATCCATGTGTGGCCAATCCACAAACACGATTTACCAAGCCCATGTATGCTAGTGAACATAATTCACTTGTTGTATGCATTATAGCTTCGTATATTGAACCCATTTAGTTAACGTTATATGTAAGTTTATATTATTAATCTAAGAATTTATAAAAAAAACGGCGACTTTGACGTATTGCGGACTTCATTAGATCATGTTGACTTAGTGATTCAATGATTTAAGTGCTAGAGAGAGTTGAACGAATCCAGGAAGATGAGCCGATTGAGGATCCAAGGCAAAGAAGAGCAAGAACAATGAAGGTGAAAGAGTGAGCAAACATGCAGAGAAAGCTAAAAGTAAGAAGAAATGGTGTTATTGTGGTTATAGATGAATGTATTTTGATTGTTGGTTGGGTATTTTTTGTAGAACTTGATGAAAATGACTTATTTTTGCTTGGTAATTGGTCACGATGTATTTGGTGGTTATTAATTATGTGACATGATAGATGTATGTTTTTTGTTGGTGACTTTTGTTTTTACTTTGGTGTTGAACTTGATGAAAAATGACTTATGTTGGTACTTTGGTGTTTCACTTTAATGTATGTTAACTATTCAATGTAGTTATTGATGTATGTTGCACTTTAGTAATGTATGAATGTTTTTCACTAAAATATAGTTTGAAGGATGTTTTTCAATTTTAGGAAGTAGGTTTGGTAGGGCAATGTCTAAGAATGGAATGTAAAGCATTGCTTAGTCACTAAAATATTAAAACAATGGGGGTATTCATATATTATCAGTGGTTTTAGAAGGGTTGTTAAAATTGGAATTTAAATTTGACGATGGTCATTCGCATTTTACTAAAAAAATTGGGAAAGAATGTCCTGCATTAAATAATTTCTAAAATGATGATAGACCCTCATCGATATTTTACTTGGTACGAGATTGTTAATTTAGCCAAATATATTCGGTTGGGGGTAGCCGAAACTACTTGGAAAATGGTTTTTCTTCTGAAAGGTTTGATTTTCATGTATAACAAAATTTGAAGGAGTTGGAGGGGTGTTGTCAACTATGAAATTTTAGTTCGACGATGACTTTTCGTATTTTTCCAAAACTTTTAGGAATAAACTACCCCCACCGATTAACTATAGAGCAGGTGACAGTGGTCCTTCGACTTAAATTTTTCAATGTATAGATGTTGCATTTGTACAAAATATTCGAAGAGGGCTCACCAAAACTACTTAAAATAAGATTTATTGCTCTGTGGTGCTTGATGGGTTATTAATTCAAACAACAACGATTCATTGTATATCAAATCACGGAATATTCAATTCAGACCACAACATTTAACAAATAAGATAAGTTATTAATTCAAATAAATAAATATTACGACAACAGTTAACTATTTCAATGTATTTAAAACTATCCAAAATTATAGACATCTATTGTCTGAAGTAGTGTCCTCGCCTTATACGGTCGTGAGCGAATTAGTTGTGTCTCTGTCATCACCAATGATATGTATTATGGAACTTTTAGCTTTTTGGCATAAATGAATAAATTTTTCGACGTAGAAAAACCATTCAAGCCACAGGCTTTTCGGGTTGCATACAATCAAAACTAAACCAAATTTACATATATCCAATCTTATTGTACAGTCAAAATAAAGATAGAGTAACCTATTCTACTTTAATTACCTTCCCTTCATCTTCACGGTCCTCTAGCGAGGCTAAGTATTTATTCATTCTTTCCATGTATGGTTTGTCCCAATCCGTTGCATTGATGTTGTAAAAGCGTTGAAAATATGTAAACTGAGGAGTAGAAGGCATAGCAGAGTCTGGATGGAGTTTAACACTAACAACATGTGGTTTGTTTACGTTTGTAACCACTATCTGTTTTTGTTTAACAAGCTCGCACAAACTGTTATAATAGGGACAGACATTCAACTCAAAAACCTACTCAATAACACCACAATAGTGTTAAACGTTTCAGCAATAAAAAATCCCGCTTCTTGCATCTACACCCACTTACTATGCCAAATAGTATTTGTACATTATATCATAATATTTACCTCTTCAAAACCACATTCATCCAACATTCTTTTGTACATACCAGAATTTAATAGTAAGTTATCAACTATAGACTTATATACAATCTTGCAAGGATTTTCAGGTCTTCGATCATTGAGTTTCAATTGATTAACCACAGATCAATAACCACAATTATTATCACTAGGCATGTCTTCCAATCCAATTATACAAGGCCTCAACACATTTTGCCACTTGCACCAAATAGTACTCATCAACTCGATTGTTCTTGCATAATATGTTCTTAGAACATCTGGTTTTATACGAACGAATCGAAGTGAATTTGAGCTGCAAGACAATGAAACTTCAACATGTTCAAAGTAAGAATGGCCTCTTTTAGTTGACTTATCTTTTTTTGAAGGTTCTCCTTTTCTAATAGTTGCCACGATGGTTCTAAAATATTGGTTGTTTGAGGGAATGCTATCCTTTTTTAGATCAATTTGCACAATGACCTCACATTATGGAGAGCTTCTTCATACCTACTTTTCAAGGTGTGGATTTTAGGTAAGTCAAGGAAACCAAGAGTTAAATGACGTAACATATGAGAAGTACCCCAAAAATGTCTATAGCACTAAGAAGAATGAAACCGTGTGAATGTTTAAATTCTACAAGCATATATGCATATTGTAGTCTTTTACCTGCCATAAAATACAACCACATAGCTCACTACTCGAACTGACATTTGAAATGGTACCCAACTACTGTAACAGTAAATCCTAAGCTTTATGAGATACAAATCCCAAAAGTTCTTTAAACATAGATTCCTTTCGAAATCGATTCATTGTCCTAGAAGTACTTGTCTTGAAAGCATATTCAGCTTTAACTAATTCATTCTCCGTACAAAGTTGTATTCATCCAACATTGTAGAAAACTACTTGCTGATGAATCAAAATAAAATTTCATACCGTGGTGTGCACTTCAACAATGCTAGCTAGCACATCATTGTAGTGATTTATTTTGTTGATCCAAGTCAAAACAAACATCTTTCTATATTTATTCAACTAATTTTTCATGACATATGTGACTGATTTCATTCATTTCACAAGTCATTCATCATGAAAATAGTTTCAGTTCTGATAGTACTCTTCTTCTAACAAAGAGTTGACTATATTAATCCAACCATCACAAATAGGTTGGTATTCCTTTTTTCCTGCCTCATCCTTCAACACTGTCTCTTTATCGCCAATCAACTCTTGTTTCTTTTTAATAAAATTTAGCTTGCAATTCGCTATAACATTCTTCGATTTATACTGCGTATAAAGAATATAACATGCCGCTGGAAATCCAGTCGCCGTTGTATTTGTAAGAGCAATTTCAGCATCCGTTATAATAACACCTAGAATTTATTTCTCTCTATATAATTTTCTTACACATTTAAGATCACATATCATTGATTCTGTAGGTTCCCGACTTATAAAAGTAGCCATAGCGGTAAAGGATTCTCACATGGATGTTTGCGACACTAAATGGAAACATAGTAACTGTAACAACTTTTCTTGGAAATGCAGTCCAAGAACAATATTTGATGAAAATACTGCAAGAATAACACATCTAAGATGGCTAAAGAAACATAAAAACTTGATTTGTTATACCATCAAGTATATGTTGCACGGAATATTGATCACTATATGCCAATTTTACCAACTGCTGCAAAACTGATCCACCCTTGGTAGTTTGTAGTTTAAGTTTCGCTTTTGCATTGTAAACATTTGTCATAGTTAACTGGTCCATCGAGTTATCAATTTTAATAGTGGTTAAAATATTATGAAGCTTAGCGCATCTATTGATCCTTGTTTCAACAATCGTAATTTCATGATCTTTCAGCCTCGTCGCATACGGATGTCTGGTTAGGACAATAGGAAGTATATGTTAAATTTTTGTGATACAAAATCACAAATAGAGGGAAAGAAATATGCAAAAGAAAGAAAGAGAAGATTTTGTTTCCCCTAATTAATAGGCATATTGACTATGTTTATTTCTTTCTCTAATTGGCTAATCAAATTATTTTTTGCCATCTAATGTTAACTTGGGCATTAAGTAATTGATTATATAAATAGAGACTAGAAGAGAGGGTAAAAGTATGGTGGAAAATCTATTTGCTAATTCCATGTTCTCCATCTTTGTTCTTCTTCTCCAACAATTTTAGCCATATAGATATTTGCTCCCTTTCTCAATTTGGTTATTGATTCAATGGTATTTTGTTTATTTTATCTTTGTTCTATTAATTATAAACAAAAATTTTGGTGAATCAATAAAGTGGGTGGTTGGGTGGAATATCTTGTCTTATTTCTTTTAATTTTAATTCCGTCTTATTTTTAATCCAAGTTATCTCTTTGTGATTTGGGTGATAAAGATCCGTTGATATAAGCTTCCGCAAAGCGCTACCATTTTTGCACAACAGTTTGGTATCAGAGCACACATCATCGCAAAGCTTAGAGTAATTTCGGATTGAAAAATTATTGATGTCGGATATGATTTCATTTTCGAAGATGGCTATTTTGGATGGGAAAAATTGGGGTATTTGGAAGCCTAAGATGGAGGATGTTCTGTACCTCAATGATCTTCATGATCTGATTGATGGAGATGGAAAGAAGCCCTCTGATGTAGATGAGGGAAAATGAAAGAAGATGGATAAGAAGGTGATTTCTTTGATTCGCTAGTATCTTGATGATTCAGTTTTCCATCATATGGCTAGTTGTGAATCCGCGAAGGCTTTGTGGGACAAGTTGGTATCTTTGTATGAGTCAAAGAGTGCTACTAGTAAGGCTTTTCTGGTTCGAAAGTTGGTACAACTAAGATTAGATGAAGAGAAGTCTGTTGCAGAGCATTTGAATGAATTTCAGGATGTAATAAATCAATTGGCAAATATGAAGGTCAATTTTGATGATGAGTTACAAGCTCTTTTATTGATGAGTTCGCTTTCAGAAAGTTGGGAAACTTTGGTTGTTTCATTGAGTAATTCCAATGCTAATGGAACTATCTCTTTGGAAACTGTTCGAAGCAGTCTTTTGAATGAGGAGCTTAGAAGAAAAGGGTCAGGTATGAAATCAATTCAAAGTGAGGCTATGGTGGCAAGGGACTCGAAGAAAGATACAATTTGGAAGAAGAAGGATGCTAATGGTAAAGGTGTTATCACTTGTCATTATTGTAATAAGAAAGGTCACATACATAGCAAGTGTTATGCTTATAAAAGAGATCAAAAAAAGGCTGCGCATGGTGATACTAGTAGTGATGCACATGTAAGTTTTGCTGAAGGTACCGATAGTGATGCTTCTTATGATGTCCTCTTTAGTGAAAATAAGCCTTGGAAGATGGATTCGAGAGCCAGTTTTCACATATGTAGAGATGTGAATTATTTTTCTTCTTATGAGAAGAGTGTCGGCACGATTAGGACAGCCAATGGAGAAGAGCTACCGATTTGTGGTATTGGATCTATCCGCTTTCGTATGCATGATGGTGTGGTTAGAGAAGTCTCTGGAGTGAGACATGTATCCACTTGTTCACATAATCTTATTTCTCTCGGTCAGTTGGATCGCCATGGTTGCACTTATGAGACTCAAGGTGGAGTTTTGAGAGTGAAGAAAGGTGGTCGTGTAAGGATGAGAGGAGTATTGGAAGAAGGAAACCTTTATAACTTGGTTGGTTCTGTATTCGAAAATGGAAAGCGAGTGACGGTTGAAGGACCTAGTCCACAACAAGGTGGAGAGGTTAATGTGGTCACTGCTTATGATTCTAGCATTGAGGATCATATTTTAGACAGGTGTCTTCATGTTGATGATGCTCGAGGGATCGATAGTGATCAAGTAATGAGCTCAGATCGAGTGATAGACGGGTGTCGAGTTGTAAAATCCAAAAAGACAAGACGGAGATCTTTGTGGTATTACAAACATTTTTGAGACCAGATTTGTGTGGTGCACCTCATGTGGGAGATGCATCACTTGCAGACGGTGGTTGAGGTTTGTAATTTAGTGTGGTTGAGATATGGGGATTTGTGATAGATCTAGATATGGTATGCTCGATTGTTGGAGATATGTGATTTTGCATCAAGTTGGAGTGTTAAATTTTGGTGATACAAAATCACAAATAGAGGGAAAGAAATATGCAAAAGAAAGAAAGAGAAGATTTTGTTTCCCCTAAATAATAGGCATATTGACTATGTTTATTTCTTTCTCTAATTGGCTAATCAAATTATTTTTTGCCATCTAATGTTAACTTGGGCATTAATTAATTGATTATATAAATAGAGACTAGAAGAGAGGGTAAAAGTATGGTGGAAAATCTATTTGCTAATTCCCTGTTCTCCATCTTTGTTCTTCTTCTCCAACAATTTTAGCCATATAGATATTTGCTCCCTTTCTCAATTTGGTTATTGATTCAATGGTATTTTGTTTATTTTAGCTTTGTTCTATTAATTGTAAACAAAAATTTGGTGAATCAATAAAGTGGGTGGTTGGGTGGAATATCTTGTCTTATTGCTTTTAATTTCAATTCCGTCTTATTTTTAATCCAAGTTATCTTTTTGTGATTTGGGTGACAAAGATCCGTTGATATAAGCTTCCGCAAAGCGCTACCATTTTTGCACAACAGTATATAGTTGTGGCATCCATTCTTTATATTCAGTATCCATGTACCATCATTTTGACAAGGTGCAATTAACTCAAATAGACAACAACATTTTCTACTTTCCATCCTCCATTTTTGTTGTTTTTTTGGAACATAATTCTTTACCCTATGGTCAATATACTCCCTCTTCTTTAAATACAAGAACCATTCTATAATCTTTTCCATTAGCATGTAAGTTTTTCATTCTTATCCTTTTTGTCACAATAGAACAATTTACGCTGACTCCACGATCCATGCACCAATCTCATACATTTTTCTTTGATTCAAAAACCTAAAATATATATCAACAGCATAATTCAACACAAATCAATTATACCGATAAAATTTTATGAATTGATCATACCATATTGTTATGAAATGAATGGTTAAATCGGGATAATCCAAATCCTGATTTATCGACATTCTACCATCTGCATTATTATCCTCATTGATGTCATTGTTTATGAATTCATTGCAGTTATCCTCTTCGGTTATTTGTTTCTCACATTCTTTCTCTAATACCTAAAATAATTGAATCTAAATTATATCTATTTTAAAACTATGTTAGTATTTCAGCAAGAGGGCACTGAAATAAAAATAACTATTCAGTAGTGGTCTGCCAAACTAAAATGCATAGTTCGGCATATTTAGCCTAAACTAAAATGTATATTTTGGCATGCCCCCACCTAATTTTATGTTCGATGTTCTAGCGTTTCATGACCATTTCTTCCCCTAATCCGCCCACTAGTTGAGTAAGAATTTATGAAAATTACCCCTAAAACCCCATAAAACTATAAAAATTTAGAAAATAAATTACCTGATCATTTCAATAAAATCTACATGTTGAATGCTTTCTTGAGTAAGAATCAACCATGTCTTTTTCTCATTTGCTATTCCTTCTTGAGTTTGTTAGATTTTGGTGATACTGTATTTTCAAGTTAAGTACATTTCAAAGAAATTGTGAGTAAGTGTGGAATTGCGACTTAAATATGTTGCATCTTTTATAAATTGTAAATTTTAGAGAGTGATTAAAGAATATTAATTACATTAAAAGGCAAAGAATTATCTACATCAAAAGGATTTATTTTGAAAGATGGAAATGATAAGCGGTTGATTAATGAAGACATTTTATCAAGAGTATAATAAATATACATGTATATGTTTCATTAGACGTTTGTGATAAAAATGTTATTTTTCTGGGGTTTTGAAAATTGAGATATCTTCTTAATTTTTAGGTTTTTTTTCTTGTAATATTTGAAGGAATTAATAAAGGATCCGGTAGGAGGAATGTCACGACCCGCCATCCTACGTCCAGGAAGACGCATCGTTTTGAAGAAAAGAAAGAGGTGAGAAAGTAGAAAAGAAAGAGAAGAAGAAGAACAACAACAGAAATCTCAACAGCGGAACGAATAAATTATATTAATAACAAAAGTATTACATAATATACAACACTTATCAGAGTTACACAACATATACATCACATACTAGACAGTTATAAACATCTGTCTAGACATTACAACTCAAATACAATACAAACACTATAACAGAGATCTACACAGCGGAATACTATATCTACGAACGCCGAAGCCTCCTGCTCCATTGCTCCTCCAGAATATTCGTCAAAGCTAAACCTGAATCCCTTGGCTACTCGTAAAAATTTGAGTACCCAAGAGTTTATAAAACAGAAATAAACACTTGGGTCAGACATGGGTCTGGTGTGAGTAACAGGTTAAACTTGTTTAACTTCAAAACCCTTTTGAAACAAAAGGTATCACGTAAGACTCCCCACAAATAAACATGGGTAAGTTTTTACCTTACGCTAACCAAAACATTTGATAGGAAATCCGATTGTATTATAATAGGTCTAAGGTTTTCAAATAAATATGAAATAGCTGAAATTGTTACATTATTAAATTCCAGCATACTAGCCAACAAAGTGGGTTATACAATCAAATCCGTTGTCACTTATTGGAAGTTGGGTTTCCATACAATGGCAGGGCTACCGGGGTATCGCCCGTCACAGTACGTGGCCTAGATCACCGTACCGAGGATCACTCCCAATCCCCTGCAACACAAGGCCGGAACATCCCTTACTGGATAATTCCCGCACAAGATATCCCAGCAGTTGTTGCAATCAACTGCCCACTCAACCGAATAATAAGAAGGGACCTCTAGACAGGGATAATCTTGTCCTACTTGGGTGCTACCCACTAACCTTGCTGCACCTCCCCTGTTTTAGCCATTCCCGGTTTGATGAGGCTTGAGGCTACGATTACCTTTAATCAGAACACATCACTTAGAATGCTCATCGTCCACCTGACGATGTTCTGAAAGCATTCAATCCATACAAGTTCGTTCTGGGTTCGAACGAAACCGAAGGCATTATCTCGTTACACTCATTTTGGAATCACCCTCAGAGTTAACGACAATAACCCTTGCACTCTGAATCTTCATCTTCACTTGAGATTCATGACCTAACGTTAATTTGGATCGATGTGGTATTCGGATATCCAAATCTGGAAACCCGATCCAGTATCCAAAGATACTATTCTCTCTTAACAAATCAGAATAGCTTACACTTATCTATCCAATTCATCGAAGAAATGGATTCCACTTTACTGCTTCTGAACTCCATTTCAGAAAAACTGCTCAGCTAGAAAACTTCCTGCTAACACACAGAATACTCCGAGCTGCACTGCTGCCACAGATGCCAAGGACTTCCCAACCAAAGCTCTTCGAGAAACTCGAACCTCAAACAGAGACGTCATGCTGAACTCAGCCACAACACCGAAGTAGACTTACTCCTTAAACTTGTTCCAAAGAAAACATCTTCGGAGACATCCATGGTCATTGTATCTCATCATACAACTACTTCTTCCAGAAGTTACCAAGATACCATCACTCGCTTCTACTTAACTGGTAGATCCAAACTCTACTCTTCCAACTGCACTTCAAAGATTGACTCCGAACCTTAATCGTTTCCTTCGGAGATCAATGAAATCCTTCACCACAGCAAAGCTCACTCGAGACGGTATTTGGTCTACAGTCTCATCAGATACACTTCCAACTCCAAACATTCAAACTCCAATCAATGGTAGTCGTGTTACACACAACCTACCTCATCTACCCTTATAACTTAATTTGGATAACCCGAACAGGTAACCCAAATAGGTAGAAATAAATATATATATATAGTTATATAAAAATTACAAATACGCTCTCTCAAGATAGACAACACTCCAGAGCCTAGGTATTCACTCAACCTAATGCTCTGATACCACTGTAAATTGTATTTAAACTTCTATGTTTAAATCATATATATCAAATAATATTTAAAAAGAAATAAAATAAACCTTTTATTTAAATTTGAACTTAAGCTAAAAATCTATTTTTAAACAATTAAACATTTATCTTATGTATTTAAAACCACATAGTTATTTATTAAAAAGCTTAATATTAAATTAAATCATGATTTCCAAATTACCCAAAATATATTAGAAAACAAGATTTATTTATTTATTCCATTTCAAAACCAAAGAACACCAACTCATCTATTTATAATATATACAATTATACATATATATTATAAATAGAAAATATTCTATTAAACTTTTAAAAGATAAATCACTAATTAAATATTTATTTAATTAGATTATTAAATTTATTCAATTTTATTAACAAAGATCATCAAATCAATTTAATTTCCAATGCAGATTATTAAATTGATACTGTCCAAATTCCCGGGATATCATAAGGAATTTCTTTGTCTATTGTTTTACCCCATTTCTTATCTCTTCTAAAATTTAATTATGTAGGGATCCTATGAAAATTCTTAACAGTCGGTATCAGAACGTACTATATAAATTTTTTAAGAGAGTTTTGGTCATAGAGAAGATAAGTGTTGAAAAACTTAATGGAAGAAATTGAGGGTTATAGAAGGTAAAGATGGACGATTTTTTATATCTCAATGATCTTCACCAACTATTGAAGAACAAAGGGGAGAAGCTTAGTAATGTATCTGAAGTAAAATAGAAGACTTTGGATAAAAAGAATGTGGTGGCTATTAAGTGTTTTTGGAGAATACGGTTTTTCATATTGTTGCTAATGAAACATCCGCTTATTCAATTTGGAAGAAATTAGAACAAATTTATGCAAAGAACTTCGCAACATATAAGGCTCTTCTTATGAGAAGATTGGTGAATCTAAAATTTAAGGTGAATTAATTGGAGAGCATCTTAACTATTTTCAGGCAATTATGAACCAATTGGTAGCTGTGAATTACAAGGTGGATGATGAGGCACCAGCCTTGATGTTAATTATTTCATTATTAAAAAGTTGGAAAACACTTGTAGTTACATTGAACAACTCAAATTCGGATGGATTTGTTCCAATGGGATTTGTGGTTGGTACTCTGCTTAATGAGGATATGCGAATGATGAACCTAATGGAAGGAAAGGATAAGGAGGAAAAGGAAAGTGAAAATCTGATTGAAGATGTCAAATTTGCTAGGAGGAATAACTGTTCAAAATGGAAGGTTAATCAAATTGATCGAACATGGAAAGAGATTTCATATACTATTACAGTGAAAAACCCGATCATCAGCTGAGATTTTGCAAAAAACTTTAGAAAGACAAAGAAATGATGAAAGCATTAGAAGAAAACAACGAAAAGCTTAAAGGTAGCGATGACGATGTGAATTTTGGTATTAGTAATGGCATCCTCTATGTTGACGGAAGAAAAGTAGATGAGTGGATGCTTGATTCGGGTGCATGTTTTCATATATGTCACCAAAAGGAAGCTTTCATTGATCATAAGGAGCAGGAGAGTAAGGTGGAGTCCACTGGTGGTGGAGATGTTGAGGTGAAGGGTATAGATTCGGTTAGGCTAAAGTTATATTATGTCAGAGAGGTAAAACTTACGAAAGTTAGGCATATCCCAAAAATTAAGAAAAATCTTGTTTCGATGAGACAGTTAAAAGGAAAAGACTACACCTTTTCGACTGAAGGTGAACTTACAAGGGTTCAGAAGGGTAGTAGGGAGGTGCTGTGCATAAAAAGGATGAAGCAACAATATATACAAGTTACTTGGGAGAACAGTGGTGAATGAAGGAACTTCTTGAAGTTGTATTGGAGAGACAAATTTTGTCTAAATTAAGATGGAGCCAACAACGAAAAGCCGCAAAGTCCACATGGAGGCCATTATGGTATTACAAGCATTTCTGAGTTATTGATGATATGCATATTCAGTTGGAGAGCATGCATAATTAGATGGTTTGGAGGCTGGTTAAGAATTTTCTTTTGGGGATTGAGACATTTGTTTTCATAATGGTATTGGAGTTTGAGGTTGAAAGTGGAGTTTGGATGGCATTACAGAAATATGGTATCAAGGTGGATAGATTTCAATGATACCATATCTCCAAATTAAGTGGATTTTGGAGAAATTATGAGTAAATGTAGAATTGCGACTCAAAATGTTGCATCGTTTATAGTTTTAGATTTTGGAGAGTGATTAAAGAATATTAATTGCATCATATATTGCATTAAAAAGGGAAATATTATAATGATTTATTCTGAGAGATGAAAATAATTAAGTCTGATTAAAGAAGATATTTTATCAAGACTATTATAAATAGGCATTTATATGGTTCATTAGATATGTGTAGAAAAAAGGTTATTATTTTGGGCGTTGGAGATTGATATGTCTTCTCAATTTTAGATTTTTTTTCTCGTAATCATGGAAGGAATTAATAAAAGGTTTGTTTGAAAGGATTTCTTCGTATATTATTTTTACACTTCTTATCTCTTCTAAAATCCAATTGTGTAGAGATCATAGGAAAATTCCTAACAATGACCAGTTTGAACTCTCCATTATTTGATTAAAGATTTTGGATTAAAAGTTGATTAAGAGAAAGGTAAATGAAAAAAGGTAAATTAGGTCAATTTGATTGTCATTTAACGAGGGTACTGCTTTGATTTTCCTTCAGCAAAAATAATAAATTGCCTCCTAATGTCCAAAAACCAAAAACACAAGGGTCATTAACAATGGGTGATACTATTTGCAGACACTAAATACCACTCTCACCCTCCTCTTCTTTTACTCAATTAAACACTTATGTGACTCACTAACGTCCACTTTATTTTCTTATCATTTGATAAAAATAAAACTTCCCTTCTCTCTTTCTCTCTTTCTCTCTTCTCAAAATGTTTTTTACTTTCAAACCTAAAATTTCAAAATTAAATTTGTTGGATTCAATATTTCAAAACTAGTTCTCATTTAAAATGAGAACTCGACACCTCAAAAAGCATGGAAGTTGTTCGAATCTCCACGTAGGATGTTACATGGTCTAAGTTTTAATAAAAATATCTTATATCATAAAACACTAATCTTAAACAATAAAATATGTTTTACTTTCAATTTTCACCCTTTTTTGTCTTCCATCAATGGAGGATATGATATAACATAATTATGGATGATAAAAAGTAATACGAATAATCACCTAAGATAATATACAACACTAACTAAACATTATTGATTTCCATATGAATAGTAGGCATATTAATTGATATCAATACTGTAAAGATAAAAAAAGACAAATTCTATTTCAACAAAGATAATTACTTAGTAACCCCCCTAAAATAAATAAAATTTTAAAGATTAAAATACCCTTAGAAGACTGCGTACTTTCTTTCTTCTCAATTTCATTATCTTGTCACGTCAGTTTCTTACTGTCTAAACCACCGTTTCTTCAAAACCCTAGTTTCTAAATCAGTGAAGAAAAAATTCAATTTTTCACTAGTAGCTGATGGATTTTGAAGGGGAGAATGAATTGTTAATGCAATCACAGCAGGTAATTAAAAAAAAATTGAAAAGTTTTTAATTTTTTGCAAATACAATCGTAGGCTGTCGATTACGGGGATCGATGATAATTCATGCAGGGGATTTGAAAAGTTTTTAATTTTTTTTATTCGAGAACGTTTAATTTTTTGCGCGACAGTAGGAGGCACAAGCACGTTTTGTGTGATGGGAAATGTTTTTCTGGAAATGGTAGGGGACTACTAAGTTCTTTTTTGGGTTTATGGACTTTTTTTAATTTTTGGGGCTACTAAGTCATTTTAAGTAGTTATAATTTATAAAATAATTCAACTTACATTATTTTTCTATATTTCTACCACCATTGGAAGTGAAAGTCAAGGATATCGGTATGGCTAAGAATGAAAGTCTTTTGTTGATATTATGTTATTTGGTTATTCAAATTTTTAGATTTATTTTTAGTTTGCTTTTGTCCTACGGTTAATTTATCTTATTGGGGCTTTACACGAAAGGTCCCTATTTCTAATGGTGTTACAAGAAAAGTCCCTGTAGAAATAAGGATTTAGTTCCTGTTTTTTCTATTTAGAAAACGCAAGTTAGCTTGCGCTTTTTAAAATTTCAAAATTTTCAAAATCAGAAAGCGCAAACCAGCTTTCGTTTTCCTGATAGAAAGCGCAAGTTACCTTGCGCTTTTCAAAAATTTCAAAATTTTTAAAATTTTCAAAAATTATTCAAAATTAGAAAGCGCAAATTACCTTACGCTTTTTAAAAATTTCAAAATTAGAAAACGCAAACTAGCTTGCACTCTCCTGATAGAAAGTGCAAGTTAACTTGCGTTTTTCAAAATTTTCAAAATTTTAGAAAATTTCAAAAATTTCGAAAAATATTTCAAAATTAGAAAAGTGCAAGTTATGTTGCATTTTCTTTCAGAAAAGTGCAAGACGATTTGCGTTTTTTTTATTTTTGAAAGATAGGGACTAAATTTACAAATTCATTTCTACATGAACTTTTTGTATAACAACATCAAAAACATGGACGTGTTACTTTTTTTCTTGTATCTTATTTATTCCTTTTGAGTGGGGATAGAACGGTTTTGGTGGATTTAGTATCATCCTTAACGGTACCCACATAAAACGCTTATTTTCAGAATCAGGGTTCTTTTAATTTCACTAACATAAAATTTTCTTCCGTTCCTGAAACAAAATCGCAAGAATCACAGAGCGATCAGGTCAGTCTCTAATCAACTCTCGCTCATAGATAAATATCCAGTATTTTTAATAACGATTTTTAGTTTCTTGATTCATCTGACATGTTATTTTTGGGAAATTCGCTTTGATGATGATGCTATATGAATCACGATACTGTTTCTTAATGCTTAAACAAAGAAAATTAGAGCAAATGATTGCTTAAAATATGCCATTGCATCAATGTAATTGCCGGTATAATCAATAATTACTGATTTAATCATAAATTTTTATACTTCTTTTTGCATTCTTATTCTTACCAGTGTATATCTTTTTTAATATTTAATATGATATCATAAACTAGCGGCCAAGCCACTTAACAGAACTTTTGATTTTCTGAGACAAAGTAAAGCAAAATTAGTTTTATGGGATTCCATCCAAATAAATTAGTTTTCTGTTTTACCCGTTACGCAAAGCAAAACTCAGCGACCATCCATCGAAAAACGAGAAAAAATCGATGTTGGATCACTTGAAAACCATTTTTGATAAGGTCTTGTTAAAAAAAAGGTGAAAAAAACGATGATTAATCATTGAAAAACTAACGATAGTTATAGATTTATTTATTTATTTATTAAGAGGGGGCCAATTTTTTATACCCCTGGTAATTTTTTGAAAAATGAAAAAGAACTTGTCCAATTTTGAAATCCCTTTTACAGTGAGCTTTTTCTTTTTTTTCTTTGTTTCATTTTTCACATTTAATTTAGTATCTCACTGAATAAGATATTTATTGGAAGCAAAATTATGATATCTATACAAGAATTGTAGCAATTGAACCCATGACCTCACAACGAGACATAGGTTTTACACTTTGTTAAACCATTTTTATTTTACAGTTATTAATCGTTGATTGTTATCGTTTTTCTAATGATGGTTGCCTGTCAGAGGGGTTTCCTGATTTTCTTCACTATTCAACAGCTACACCCTCTGTACTTTATATGATATACAAGTTGGAAAAGACAAACATTAGTTGCACATGAATATGAATACTCCTATTCTAATACTGCTTTTAATAGAATTCTAAGATCATCCCCAATACTGTTTGAGTTGCTTGCCAACTCATTCCCAATGGCTGCAACACTCTGTGTTGCTTAGCTGACTTGAAGAAAACCTACTAGCCTTGTCGGCCTTCTTAATACCTGTTGAGTGGGCGACAAGACTAAAATAATAGGCTTATGTGTTGTATTTGTTTGTATTACACATATTTGTCTGGTTGTATAAAGGTGTTGCAAGCTCGTTCTATTTTAGAGCTGTTACAGTTGTACCGTTAACCATTCAACCGTGCTCAGTCTTTCATACGGTGCTATTTACTGCAGTAATGGTGATGGTAATGGTAGAAGATTTTAATAACCGTGGCAGACCATACCAACCATACATAATTTTTTACTCTATTTCACCAAAAAAGATACATTTTAGTGTAACCTAGAAAAATAACATTTGCACTAATGATTTGTCTTTTCATGCACTAACAATATATGCATGCATGGTTAGTTTTACAAAAAAAACAAACAACTTCGAGAAAATATAGTTAGAACCGTAGTTTTTGTTCACCACAATGTTTATAACTGATAATATATATGTAAAACGTTTCAAAATTGTAAAAATCATTACAAACTATTGTGATAATAGCTGTTAAGTTTAGTAACCGTCTATAACGGTCACGGTTGAAGATAATAGTGGCGGTAACCACAACCGTAACATCCATATTCTATTTTACCGGTCTTATAAGGGCATTGTAAATTGGCTCAGTTTTTGACAATTCAGTGTTGAATTTAGAGTGAATTATGTTAGTTGAGGGTGAATTGTTAAGAGTTGGTAGATACGTATTATGATATCTAATGTAATATATGGTGTTGGTGGTGATTTGTTGGGATGGGAATGTTTTTACTTGTTATCATTGAACATGATTTTTGCATACAATAGTCAGCTACAACATTACGTTATGCTCTCTCTTTATTGGTTAGTTGGACTAGAATACAAAGCAGAGTCGAGTAATCTATCTCAATCTATATAACTATTTTATTTTGTGACACATTATTTGTGTTGAATGGATTGGCTTGCTAGTTTGATTTATCTGAAAGTACGAAGCACTTGTATAAATATATACGACTATCTTGGTATTAGGACTGTTAAGTAATAATTCAAATCATGTATTAGTCGACCCCTCAGGAAATCCTCTTGCTTTGCTCCTATTGAAATTGATGATTACCCTAACATCAGTAAAATACTTCTCCTGTCATAGCATTCAGTAAAAATATGCAATCAGATTTGGTACATAATAGAGGTAAGAAAAAGTTGAATTGTTCAATTTTTACTCTTCATTATGAGTTATGTTTTTGAAGAACAGTAGTTATCAGCTTATTACATATTTCTTTAGTTATTGTTTTAATCTGGTTTGTGCTTAGCCTACTTAATTTCCCATTACCAATTTTCAGAAATAGGGCACAATGGGTGATGAATCAAATCAGACCAAAGACACTGAGGATAGCAATGAAGCAAAGATTGTACTATTAAACAAAAAAGTCAATGAAATAAGCTCAGCAAATCAAGTTTTATGCACTGAGAACCTTGACAAAGCAAAACAAATTGAAAATGCCGAAAGGGTTGCTACTTATCTTATTAAAGATAACGATAAACTTAAGTTACAAGTCAAAACTCTGGAAGAAGAGAAAGGAAGTAACCTTAGCAGAATAAATGAATATGCTTGTATAATTGAATACTTGCAAGATCAACTGGCATCTACAGAAGAAAAGAATGATCAACTGACATCTGTATGTGAAGAAAACGATGCTCTAAGGTCAGTAAACAACTTGCTTACTAAAAGCTTGCAGAAGTACAAGAAAGACTTGTCAGATTCTGAAAAGATAGCCGATGATTTTATTGATAAAACATCAGAAATTGAAGACATGAAATTGCAGAATGAGAAACTAAAATCAGAACTCGAAAATGTGAGAGTGCAGAAGGAGACTTCACCTTCGGAAGTAGATAAATTGATGGTGTTGTACCAGTGTAGTGAGAGGGAAAAATATATTGCTAGTATGAAGTTACTAGACGCAGAAGAAAATATGAGAAGACTAAGAAATGAGCTGCAAAGCCTACAGAATTTCATGGCTTCCCAAAATGAGACAGAAAGTCACAGTGACAAGAGCAATGGAGAAAATGTGCAAGCGTTTGAACTGACTGACTTCGATGTTGAAAGAGAAGTAATAGATGCAGCACGAGCTGTATCTTCAATCAAAAATGAGAATTTGGTTCACATGATACCTATAAATGAAAGTGAAAAGTCTGAAACTTCCGCAACACAAATTAGCAAGGAGGACATTAGATTCTTACAAGAAGAAATATCGAGTGTGATTGGAAAAGCTGTTGAATTCTATGAAAAGTTTGAGGAGAAATTTGAAGAGAAGAGAAGCTGCCTAATAACAAAGCTAACATCATGTGATGAACAAATACAAGAATTAAAAAAATTGTGCATGAAGCTAAAAAAGGAGAAACTTGTGCTTTTAGATGTAATGAAGGAAATGAATGGCTTTTTGCCCAATTACAGCGAACAACTAGAGCACTTTCAAGATGAACTTGCTAAAGGAGCTGAAGAGGTTGGTATACTGAGAAGGAAAACAAGAGATTTTGAGACGAAGGTAAAATCATTACAGGAATTTACAGGAGAAATATTAAGGTGATCATATGATTACAAAGAGAAGATACAGTTAAAGAGAAGTTGATTGGCTATGAAGTACAAGTGCAATTTTTTCCTCATTGTTACTGGTAGTGGATGTGTGTTTCTTCATTGCTAAGAAGAAACAAATGGTCCTTATAGTGATTTCCAATTTTCTTTGTAGAACAGTATTTTTCCTGTTATTTGAGAAATAAATAAATTTAGATGTGTCAAAAGTTGATACTAAGAAAGTTTATTCATCATACGTTTGTTAACCAGTAGTAGGCAAAAGCCTAGAGTTTGTATTAGTACATTAGTAGATGCATTAACGATTTCATCGTTGTTATGTAATTCCAGGTATCATCATATGTCGGTATTTCGTATTATTTTGAATATTGATGGTAATTACGCTTTTGGATGTTATATGTATGAAGACATGATATTTTGGCAATAGTACTTGATATCATTGATTGAAATGCCCAATTATTTGTTGATATTGTATGTATTGAAAAAGAATAGCTTGAGCAAATGGAGGTTCAGAATATTAAATGAACTTTGTATTCAAATTTATAAACTGGAGCTTGACATTCAACTTTGTATTCAGAATATTACGATTTGTGGACGTTTGCTGTTACTTTGGTATGCGTACGAATGATCCTGGACAAAGACCTGTGGCACGTGACCTCACAAGGCCTAATAATAAATAGTACAGTTTGTATTATTTTGTCTTAAAATATAGTGGAAAATATATATTAACGTTACATCATTATGTTTCTCTTAAAAAAAAAAAGTAAATAAATAAATCTATTTTTAAGACTTTCCAAATGTTTCAAGTGTTTTTCAACAATAAAATTTCTATGAATAACAACATGGCCGTTAAAGATTTTAAACTCTCTGCTGCATTATATATTTTCCACAACGATTGGCGTCTGAAGCATATAGAACATGCTATTCGAATGTTTGTTTCATAGATGATAGGAACTTTCATTTCGTCAATTTCGGCACAGATTTCGATGTTGGATATATGAGGCGTTGGAAGATTCAAACGCGAAGTACGATCATGTTGACTTATACAATTCATCGGACAAAAGGTGTACTTACAGGGGGATACATTTAGGTTGATATATACAATACATATATACAATACATACATCTCAACCTCATAAGTATACATGAGGGTACAAAAATATACAATGGTACATTAATCAACTAATAAACTAGCCTCCCTCTAAGTCCAATAATCATAAGTTAGTCTCTTCGTTCCTGAACCTGTAATGTTTGTCTCGAACTGACCCAAGTATAATATGAATAACACACGGATCAGACTATGTGTAGAATGTAGAAAACAATATAAAATATCATCTGGCATAGTATAAACTAGTATAACACAAGAGGCACGTACATATCTCAAATGTCAACAAATCTCAAAACCATGCATATAAAAGATAACTCATCCCCAAGTAAAGTCGATCAATACATCAAACGGGCATATGATCAAGTGGCTGAAACAACCAAACATCCAATGATCAACCGACACAGCGATAACACAAAAGGGAACTAACTATCAACAAGCACACAGTCAAGTGTTAGGTATGGTATCGTGTCTCTATCTCTCAAATCACATATTCCGATTGGGAGCTACACATCACAAAACACGCTCCAATTGGTTAAGAGGCCACCGCCTCTGAAAAGATGTCTAGAAAGAGTATCTAAATGATATAGTACAATCATATAGTCTCATATATTCCAGATAGGAGCCTTACAGCACATCTCACGCTCTAGGGGACAACACACAACATAACCGCAGTCATAGTTATTCTCGGTCATCGCGACGCCACGTCCATCTATACACTGTAGTCACGAGCCTACAACCCAAATGGTAATAGACTGTTTGGCTAATGTGGCATTAGGGCATACCATTATAATCTAAATGTCAGCACACAACACGTATATATATAATAAGATGATGCTATGGATCCAGGGCGCGACCCCGTGATCAACCAACTAGGATGAACTCTAGTCTCTGTAGATAAACAACATATAGCATAAGTTGGCACATAACCGACCCTTCCTCTAGCCATTAACCCATAATATAAGGGTATTCCTCACTTATAGAAAGTAATCGAATAGATATCATTGTAGGCGTCTCATACCACCTTTCACTCCTTTTACTCAATGCTCGTAAATTACACTCCTTACCCATAATAATATCATATACCTTATGTCAAACAAGTAATTAGAATAATATGGCCGAATGTCTCTTACCAAATATTGTTATTAATCCGTTTACTAAAAATTCTCACTATACCAAACTTCACACAATAATATTCTATACCATGAGTCAATAGAGTAACTGAAATAATATCACCGAATGTCACATACCAGACGGTGTCACTAATCTGTTTATTCAACTTCGCCATAATCTAGAACGCCACACAATATTATTATATATAACAAGTATAAAGAATAACTAGAGAAATATTATCGAAAATCTCATACTAGACGATACTACAACTTCGTTTATTCTAATTCCTCGTTACACAAAAATATAAAGCAATCAACAGATACAATTCTCTTATTTATCGATTCGGAAGGGATTTTAAATTACATTTTCCCCTTTATCTTCAAAATGATTCTAAATATCAATATTCGATCAAAAGAAAATCAATTTATCAAATTCTCATTCTTTGTTAAAAATCTGTTTACAGTTTCCAAAAATGAATATTTATAAACCTATCATTTAGTTACAAGGAAATCTACAAATTAAAATTCAATTCCAAATCTCCAAAACTATACTTTCCATGATAGCTTAATTCAATTTTTTTATATTTATACCCAAAGGCTTTTTAAACGATTTCCTTTTTATTACAAATAATGATAATTAAGTACTAAGCATATTACCTTCAAAATATTATTTTACCAACTTCCAATTTATTTAATTCAAATAAAATTAACTAATTACTTTTTAAAATATAAAATTTTAAATACTGTTTTATAAAGATCATTTAAATATTATTATAATTAACGATAAATGAACAAAAATATAAATCTTCAAAATTTATCTAAATCAAATACCAAAATTCATTATTTTCTAAATAATTTCTATTTATAGAATACTCAAAACAATTCACTTAAATAATTTTCCATCACTAATAATATTTCCAATTTTAAATAAAAATCTATCCAACATCCACAATTTATTTTCAAAAATATTTCATTTCATTCAAAACCTTCTGTTTCAATTTATTCATCCCCTTCCAATCAATTACTAATGTGATCTCATCAAAACACAATCAATCAAGGCTATGCAATTCAATTTCATCTAACTCAATCCATACCAATAAACCACTCATCATCAAACAATCAAACAATTCATATAAAAATAGGATATAGATCATAGTGGTGAGTTATCAAAATATAACTCAACCAAACATTGCCAATATACCCTATCAACTATTCAATACCATAGCACAATCAAGCTATTCCAATCAAGCACAAAATGCAACATAATAGACAATAGTAGTGAGTAAAATAATTTACTCACCTAAACGACGAACACACGATCGAGTTACGCAACCACTTTAGCCTTCAATACACCATCACCCCTAGATCACTACTCATGCCCTAGCTAGCAGCATCTCCTCCACGCTTACTGCTCCAAAACAATGCCCGCCTTCCGTTCATTATCGAAATTGCACCTCCACTACCTCCTCTCATCGCTTCCGAGAATGAACATTCAAAACGTTGCTCCTTTCCCCCATAACGTGCGAACCAAGGTTGCCCTGCCATGGGTGTTGATGTCTCCAACGCTGCATCATAGCCACCAGCCACCTCTCCCCCCTCTTAGGCATCGTGTGCCTTATACTTCGTGCATGATTTCGTTTTCCCTCTTTCTCCTTTTTAAGTTGTGATTTGCTTTTCGGGAGAATTCTAGACGAGGGGTTAGGCCAAAAGAGGGTTTGGGTTTTAGATTTTTAACAGGCAAAATGGAATGGGTCTTGAAATAAATGAAGGTTTAGGTTTAGGCTTTAGGCCTTATCTTAACTCAATTTAAATTTTAATTGATTTCCTTCACTTTAAAATTTAAATACTAATCCTTGCCATCTATTTATGAATATGTCCCGATCTGATTTAAATTTGTTTACACTTCGCTGTACATAATATATTTTGATAATTGGACAATTTTATTCAATTCAATACTCGTTTATTTTATTCAATTGTTCATTGTTCCAACATAAAGTAAATTTATTTTCAACTATTTCATTGGTAAAAAGTTATTCGCACTTTAGAAAATATTTTATATTGATTAAAACCATTTATTATATTTCAATGTACTATTCATAATGAATTTATTAATTTAATTCAATTTATTAAATATATTAAATAGAATTTAATTGACTAAAAATTTATTTTCAAAATATGAATTATCAAATATCGAATTCAATTTATTTTTTAAATTAGATTTATTTATTTATACGGCGTAGAAAGCGGGGTTGTTACATATTTCTCCCTTAAGAAAATTGCATCCTCACAATTCCTTATAAAGAGACATCATATACAACTCAAACCCTGAACTTTCTTCATGTTTACAAGCTTTTATCAAACTTAAATTACTCAATCCTATATGTGGCTCTCATATTCTAACCCATATTATCGTATGCTACTATTTCAAATACATTCAATCAATGACTCTATTTTTTGCATACGATATATTTTTATGAAAATATTCTAAATGGCGGATTTTATAGAAAATTTCGACAGAGCCTCCTTTAAAAGAAGAGCATTCCAAAAAATCAAAACACAATATAATCACAAAATCAATATACATCCCATCACGGGGCATCCCGAAACATGAAAAAACAATATAATATAACAAAATATATCGATATAACGTAAAAACGTACCTTTATTTTGCATTTTAAGCAAGTTTGGTTATTATTAAGTGAGCAAAATTGAGCTATCACTGCCTATTAGTCCAAATAGTCCTCTTGTATACTATTCTTAACCTAAATTTAAACATTAGTTCATACGGAAAAGAAGTATGATAAATATGCAACCATCAGCTATACAAACGACATTACATCTTTGTTTAAGCCTCTTTCGACAAACATTCAAAGGTCCAAAAACATAAAATTAGACAACTAGATCAAAAAGTGAATTGTTTCATAATGTGTTAAATTTCCAAAACAATTTCTAGATTACAAAATTGTGGATTGCAACTCAAGTTATGGTATTTTTACCAAAAGTATCAAAATTTGAAACGAAATGGAAATGCAAGCCCACTTAAAAACACACATTTTCAGCCCTGAAACCATCAAAATTTTGCAAAACACCTAAAACATAGTTGTTGCTTATGTTTTAAGCTTTTCAAAAT
The DNA here is from genome assembly GCA_030737815.1 of Allium fistulosum. Classification (NCBI taxonomy): domain Eukaryota; kingdom Viridiplantae; phylum Streptophyta; class Magnoliopsida; order Asparagales; family Amaryllidaceae; genus Allium; species Allium fistulosum. The sequence continues at coordinate 1,349,272,576 of CM060902.1, read as the reverse complement.
GGGCAAGTTAATAAAAATCAAACAATCCATTAGAAAGATACACTCATAACAGATTGTGGGTTTAACTCAGAAAATACATAAGATGAGAAAATTTATGGTTTAGTTCAAAAGAGGGTTTAGCACAAGAAAAGTGCAGAATTTGATAAGATAACCTAAGGAAAGTTGTTCCTTACTAATATATCTTTCAACCTAAAAGGATTTGTTAAAATCAGATAAGCGAATCATAAGATATTATCATTTTTCTTTAGCACCTTTCAAACTAAATTTTCAACAACATGTTCATTTCTAGTTACTCATTATGAACCAAAATTTATTCTCAAAAACAACAGAATTTCCCTAAAAGTCATTAAACAAAGTTTTATGGTCTGAAATCTACTTTGTAGAAAGCTATTAGGCATAAAACGTGATTTATAAATGATGAGTTGTGCTTATAAAATTAAAAGTGGGTTTCATCTTTTCATACCCATAACTCAAAATATATTGCTTCATTTTATTCCAAATAATTCTTTCAAATAGAAAAGCTTATATATATTAAAATATTTAGTCTCTTTATGATTTAAATTCAAATTCAAATTATTTCTAAAATATATTGACTTCATTTCATAAAAGCTTTTCAAATTCCCAAATCTATAAAATATTTACCTCATTCAAGCCAAAGCATTTTGAAATGTTTAAATAGGATTTTCTCCTTTATTTCAAATTCAAATCTAAATTATAGTTAATTAATTCAAATTTGGCTTTGAAAAGTTTAAGATTTACATCACAGCATCCTTAATAAAAGTCCTTGAGTTTTCTAGCCACTAAACAAGTGTATTTATCAATATTTTTCTTCTTTAAAAATATTCAAATACTTAAAAAAATATTCCTTTTTAATTTAAATTCAATCCCTTTTAAATTATGATTCCAAAAAACTTTTCATGTTTTGAAGTGCAAGTCTAGAAACAATCTCACAATAACTCAACCCAAAGGACTTCAAGCCATTTATTGTTCATGTATACATTAATCTCCAAAACAAGAATTCAAGCACTTCAAAATATTGCAAAACTAGTTCAAACACTCTACATCATAACTTCCGTATATTTTAGCAAGTTTTTGGAGTGCAAATGTAACCCAAACTCATCAAAATAACCCACACAAACCAAAATGAGCAAGAGGATGTAAAATAAAAGTTGGTTGATGTTCTGGAAAATATAAATTGTTTTAAGCTCTAAAACTCTCCACAAATCATCTTATACTATAACCAAGTTTCTAGTAATTTTAATTCATTCATGTGGTGCAAAATAAACTTAAAATCATCATTTATATATCCAATCATATGAAAATAAATTGGTTGCTTTCAACAAAATTTATTGCTTTACCATTATAATACTCGCGCGCGCGCACGCACACATGTATATGTATATATGTATGAATGTATGTATGTATTCTCAAGTCAAAACTATTTCTAATACTTCAAAATATTATACAATTTTCATATCTCATAGTTTACTAAAACTCTCTTCCAAAAGCATTTATTTTTCTCATATCAGAATGTCTCACATCATTTCTTAAACCTTTATATATTTTCTTTTCAAAGTATAGCTCTGTATGTTTTCTTTAAAATATCATTTTCCTTTCAAAAATTTATCTTAAAAATATTATTTAAATTTTTTCCTCAAATTACATACTTCTTTCGAAACAGTAATTCTTCATTTTCTAAAACAATTTGCTTGTTTCAAAAATATTTTTCACAACATTCTAATCTCTTTAAAACATCAAATATAACTTTCCTCAAAATATTATTTTAACTATTGATTTAATATGGCTCAAAATATATTAGTTCTCCTTAAAATAATAAACCACTTTTCAAAACTTTATGTCCATAAGTCTCATCCTAGTGTTTAGGAATCTCTAACAATAACGTTGATCGGGCACATCGACCAGAATTCTTAAAGCACTCAACGGACAGATAAACACGATATTAATTTCAAAAATTCCTTTAAATATTGACTTGTAGATATACTTTAAATAACTAAATTTTTTTCAACATATTCAGTTAAATATTATTTTATACTACTAAAATATTTCCAATCACTTTATAAAATGATATCACTATTTTATTAAATTATATGCTTGTCTAAACAAATGTACTTATTTTCGAAACTCGTATATACATTCAGTTCAGCAACTATTAACAATAATACAAACCATCCATAATAGCAAACAAGCTTTATATAATAATACGTACATTTCCAAATAAACAATCAAATGCCTCCAACGGATAACTAACAATAAGTTTCCGTTGCACAACTCTGGTCACTACTTGATCGTATTACTGAACTCGCATTATCACAATTAGGAATTGTGAAGTATTTAATATGACATTCGAATTAAGGTCATTTTCGGCTTCCCTAACTGAACTACTTCATTCATATTCAAACCATAGAGAGATTTATTCATCATCATCAATGCCAACACTGCTCGTTGGGCTAACTCTTTCTACCTTCACAACCTTCATTAGCTACTCTGTATCTCATACAGAGATATATACTCAGAATAAGGCAGAAGAAATATATTATTATATAATAATAAAAATAAAAATACATCCACAGATGATTACCTCAGTGATCATCGTATACTCCTATTATCACATATAAGTATAATAGATAATCTACCAAACACCAATGAGGACAGGGACTCTAAGTTGCATCTAAGACCAAGACTCATGTCTCTTATACTCTATTTTGTTTTAAACCTACTCTAATACCACTTCCAACACCCCACCTCTATACCCATACTAATAAAGAATATTATTAGATAATACAATCTGAAAATATGGAGAATGAGATGATATTAGGCTGTCACACATGAATATTCCCTTGGTCTAACATTGATAGGTATTTCAAAAATCATAAACAACTCACCTATACGTATATAGTATTGGCACAAAGCAATAAACACGTACGTTTTTAGGATAGAACAATACACAATATAAAATAAATATCAGATTTCATAGAGTCATCCACGTAGTGATAACATATAATAAAAAATATACATGAGTCTATGTGGACTATGAAACAGATCAAACTCCAAATATCTCAAAAATAAACATTGTATAAATCCAATACATACATCTCAACATCATCAATATACATGAGGCTACAAAAATAGATAATGGTACACTAATCAACTAATAAACTAGCCTCCATCTAAGCCTAATAATCACATCTAGTTTCTTCGTCCCTGAACCTGTAATGTCTATCTTGGACTGACAAGTATTATATGAATAACACACAGGTCAAACTATGCCTAGAATGTAAATAACAATATAGAATGACATCTGACATGGTATAGACTAGTATAACCATAACACCCCATATTCTTAGTAACCTTATTTAGGATATTTAATTAGCTAAATAAAATAAAATAAAATAATCTAAGATGATTAATGGATTGGGATTTGATTTAACCAAGGGTAGCCGTGCCTATATGTAAAATGAACTAAAGAAATAAAATGGATTTAAGTGTTAGGAAATAAGGGAGGGCAAAATAGGAAAGTGATAGAACTTATACCCTAAACCCTTAGGAATTCAAACACACGTTCATTTCATTTTTCTCAAGAAAAAATATTCTAAGGCCGGCCACCATTTTAATCTCAAGAGAAGATAAAGCTAGGATTTTCAAGAAGAGGAAGTTAATCAACTTATTCAACATCAAATCTCACATATTTAATCACAAAGCTAAGGTGAATAATTGCTACATCCCATTTTTCTTATAATTTTTGGATTTGAGGATAATCCAAAATGATTTTGCATGATAATGCCATGTTTTGGATGATTGAAAGTTTATATATGCTTGTTGATGATTTATACATGTTCATATTAGTTTTTATGATATGTTTGATATGAAAACCGTATTAAATGACATTCAAATGCCATGAAAAGTTAAATTTAGATCAGAAATGATATTTTGGAGATGGGTTTCAATTTTCATAATTTTCTGAATTAATGTGGATTTCATATTAATTTTCTAGTGAAGATAATGATTTATTGGGTTATAAATTATTTATGGCATAATAAATAATTATTTGGGTCTGAAATTTATATAAGTTAGAAAACATATTAAAAAGGATTTTTTGGAATTTTTATAGAATTTTCCTAATTGTTTTGATGAATATATAAAATTATTTAAGGTGTGAGACTTAAATGTTTTATATATTTAATTGAGGAGAAGAAGTGTTTTGTAAATAATTTAAATTAATTAATTCTAAAATTGTGGCAGCACTTTTAGAAAAGGAAAATTAGCAACCAATAAGTGTTTGAAAAATAAGGCAGGTTAGTTAAAAAGTTTACTTAAAAAGGGTTTAAACCAGAAATTCATGCTAAAAGCATGTTTCGCCTCTTTTGGTTTCGCCCAGGTTGCTTTCGACTAAGTCTCTCCGCCTCCCTCCACAAATTAATGCACATAGTATCAACATGTTGGTACATAGTGAATTGGACAAAGGCGGAAGGTAAGAGTCGAAACCAAGGGGTTCCGAAAGGGTCAAAGCACCTCTTTGTTTTAAAAATTAAAGTAGCGCCTGCTTTGCTTTCGAAAGGATAGCTTTCGACTCAGTTGGCTTCTGACTGAGTCAATTGTTTTAAAGAAAAAGGTTTTGAATGGGTTGCACTCTTTTATTTTAAATGATGTTTTCGAAGGGGTCGAAACTCCTAGCTGCCACCTCTCTACCTTTCGAAGTCAATGGTTTCGAAAGGTATACTTTGTTTTTAAATTAACCACTTTTCCAACGCTTTTGAAGGGATGGTTTCGATACCTTCACTTCTTTAGTTAGGAATAGGTTTCGAAAGGAAGGCTTTCGACTTAGATGTTTTTATATGACCATTTTCTTCTGATTGAAGTATAACCCAATGGTTTCGAAAGAGAATGGTTTCGACTTAAATGGTTTCGAAAGGTGTTGTTCCATATGTTTTAAATTGAACCCAAGAGCTTTAGAAAGGTTTGAGTTTCCAATGGTTTGATGCTTTCGAAAGGTGTTTAAAATGGTTTCGAAGGGGTGGTTCCCCAAAGGGTTTCGATGGAGTCGAAAGGTATTATTTTCTGATGATTTCGAATGGGTTGAAATGGAAGGTTTTTCCAAGGTTTTTAAAGGCAATGTTTTGAAGTATTTTAAGATAAGATGTCTAAGGTTTTAGTGCTTTCGAAAGGAAGGTTTTAAAAGGTTTTGAAAGGGTTTAAGTATGGTTTCGAAAGGGAAGCTTTGGCCTTTCGGCATAGATAAATAAAGGGTTTTACTTGGTCTCGAAAGAGACACTTTTAGATAAAACCATTAGGATCAAGTGACCCTGGGAGATGTTAAGTTTGGGACAGACCGTCCAGAAGACAAGTATTTAATAGATAGTTAAGGACAGACCATCCGAAGAGGTGTGTCTAACAGATGTTAGATTATTTTGTAATTTTGTCTGGTAGGCCTGAGTAAGCCAAAGGTTAATAGTTAGCCAAACAAAACTAAAGTGTTTGAACAAATAGTTCTTTTATTACCTGATATGTATGTTTATATAATGATGCTTTACAGTGTTTAACCAGTTTTGGTTGCTAGAAAAGATTTGCAAAAGAGATGTTCTAAAAGAATTTTAGTAAGGGGAAACCCATTCTGCTAAGTGGCGTGGTCTCACTTAACATTAATGACCAGGATGTATAGTATTATTCACACCAAGCTTTATGTCTAACTCGAAGTTTATGTTTTCCTCGTAAACTCTTGGGTGCTCAAAATTGATTTGAGTGGACCGAGGGTTGTGGCTCTTTTAGGTTTTAGTAGGATGACGAATAAAGCTACCGGAGGCGAGCAGGAGCTAACAGATAGCTATTTAGGAGTTGCAATTCTTCGTTTTATGTTTATTTCCACTGTGTATGTATTAAGTCAACTATGACTATATGACTTTGATCATCCAAGGGGGCATCTTCACATGTCTCACTTGGCATATTTTGTAATAAGTATATTTTATCATTGCTTGGGAAATGTTATGGGATTATGTAATCTGAATATGGAACATCTGTTTTGAAATGTAATGGAAAAATGTTATTTTGAAATATGTTATTTGTTTCATATTCAAGTGCTTTTGATATTATAGATACCATTAACATAGCCGTATTTAGTCGTCAGATGTTAATACTATAGTTGACTATGGCATCTGCAGCGCTTAGCTTTGTGCCTCTAGATAGGGGATGTTACAATTTGGTATCAAAACATAGGTTTATGAAATATTTTAACTAAAACTGATTTTTGAAAACATAATCCTTAGGAATTAGTGTTAAGATCGAGGTATGGGATAACGCTATAGTAACGTACTTGCATTTGCTATATATAAGTACATGCTTTATCTCTAGACTCCTATATTTGTTATGCTATTCTTCTATATCTCACGAGGCTTGAATACAGATATGGATGGAAGAAGAGGAAAAGTTAATCTAGGAGGAGACAGCACCACCATTAATGGAAATTCCCGACCAAATGCTAGAAGAGGTCAGATTTAGGCTGAGAATATTTGTGCTAGGGTTCCCCAAGTGGATATGGGAGCCATGTATCAGTTTTTAGTAAACATGATGCAAGCTGGGATTGCTGCTGGGGTTGTTGGAGGAAATGTTGCTGGAGGAGGAGTTCAGGAAGCTCTGATGGTCAATCAGTATGCTAACTTGAGCAGGGACTATACTAGGCTTGGAGGAAAGCCGTTTATCGAAACGGAGGATGATATCGAAGTAGAAAACTTTCTACTACATTACGAGAGGATTTTTTCTAACATAGGGCTCAATGACGAGCAAAAAAGGAGACTTGCTCAAGATAGCTTCAGGGAGCTGCTTTGTTTTGGTAGAATACTGTAACTGCTGGTGTGGATGAAGAGACTATGACGTGGGCGGAGTTTAGAAGAAGGTTTCAAGAAAGGTTCATGTCGGTAATGGCACAGTCAGTCTTGGTCATGAAGTTTGCTGACCTGGAACAAGGATAAATGTCAGTTTTGGAATATGCTAGTAGATTCAAAGATTTAGCCCGGTATGGGTATGCCACAGTTGACATAGTGTTGAAAAGGAATGAAAAGTTTATTAGAGGTTTGAAGCCGGAGTTGGCTAGGGATACTTTACCGCACATCAGAGATCTGTGTGATGTGGTAGTGGAAATGGCGTTGAGACATGAGGAGATATTAGGTTGTTTGGAGAAGAAAAAGGAGAAGGAGGTGCAGGTCGAAATGGCCAAAAATAGAAAGTTTTTCCACAAAAAGAATGCTCAGAAAGAAGGTGCGGCAAGAAAGGAAAGTCTGAGGTGGTCTGCTATAAGTGTGACAAGAAAGGGCATTATGCTCATATGTGCTGTACCGAAAAAGGAAAAGGAAAGGAGGTGATTGGAAAGAAGAACATCAAGTGTTTTAATTGTGATCAGATCGGCCACTACAAGAACCAGTGCAAAGAGCCAGCTAAGGGAGACGAAGGCCAAGTGTTTGCATTGGAGCCTGCTACTTCAAAGCCGACAGTGCAGGAGAAGGGAAAGGCTTGTTAGGAGGTTCGCTTCAGATTCATGGTATGTCTGTAAGCGTTTTGTTTGATACTGGTGCATCTCATTCTTTTATATCTCGATTCTTGGTAGATAAACTTAACCTAGAACCCACATATTTAGTTGCTTCCTTAAGAGTGCAAATCCGATAGGAGGGTATGCAACTCTTGGGATGAAGTGTGACCACTTAGAGTTTGACTTGCTAGGTTACACCTTTGTTTGTAGTTTGCATGTATTTGACTTTGTTAGGTTCGGAATTATATTGGGTATGGATTGGTTAAGTAAGTATGATGCTAGGATATTTTGCCATGATAGGAAAATATCACTTTGACACCCGGATTATAATGATCGAATAGTTTATACCGTAGAAAACCTTAGTTGTGAGGTGAATGCTTTGTTGGGTGTTATGGAGCTAGAAGATGAGTTGATTCGTGTTTTTGTAGTTAGAGAATTCACGGATGTGTTTGAGCCTGTAGTTGAATTGCCGTCGAAACGAGCCAATGAGTTTCAGATTGATTTAGTGCCTGGTGCAGAACTGATGAGTAGGCCACCAAGCAGGATGACACCTACAAAGATGAAGGAGTTAAAGGCTTAGTAGGTAGACTTGGAAGGCAAGAGTTTTATTAGACCAAGTAGTTCGCCTTGGGGAGCATCCGTTGTATTTGCTAAGAAGCCGGACGGATCGTTAAGTCTATGTATCGATTATCATAAGCTGATGAGAAAACGATAAAGAATCGATATCCATTGCCGAGAATTGATGATTTGTTCGACCAGTTAAGTGGAGCCAAGGTATTCTCTCAGTTAGATTTGGTGACGGGATTTCATCAGCTTAGGGTGGCAGAAGATAATATACCCTTAACGGCGTTTAGAACAAGATATGGGTCATACAAATGGTTATTTATGCCATTCGGACTCACTAATGTGCCAGCATTCTTTTTATATTTGATGAATCGGATCTTCCGGAAGCACTTGGACAAGTTCGTGTTAGTCATCATAGATGATATTCTGATATACTCTAAGGATGAGAAGGAGCATGAAGTTTATCTTAAAGTTGTGCTTGAAACGCTGAGGCAACATCAGCTAAAAGCAAAGTTTTCGAAGTGCCATTTTTGGAAGAAGGAAGTGAAGTTTCTTGGTCACGTGGTTTCAGAGAAAGGACTGTCAGTTGACATAAAAAAGATTGAAGCCGTTAATAATTGGAAGAGACTAGAAACGGTAACTAATATAAGAAGTTTTCTAGGATTGGCAGGATATTATCGAAGGTTTATAAAGGATTTTTCATGGATAGCTGCACCGATTACTAAGCTAATGCAAAAGGATGTGAAATTTGTGTGGACTGATAAGTGTGAAGAAGCATTTCAGAGCTTGAAACACTTATTGACCCATGCACCGGTGTTAGTGGTTCCGGAGGGGAATCGGGATTTAGTTGTTTATACTGATGCGTGTGGTACAAGATTGGGAGCTGTACTAATGTAGAGGGGTAAAGTGATTTTCTACGCTTCTAGATATATTAGACCGCATGAGGTTAGGTATCCAATGCATGAATTGGAATTAGCTGCAGTTATATTTTCCTTAAGGTGTGGAGGCATTACCTTTTGGGAGAGAGGTTCGAGCTATATACAGATCATAAGTCATTGAAGTACTTGTTCTCTCAAAAAGGAGCTGAACATGAGACAACAAAGATGGTTGGAGTTTCTAGCCGCTTTTGATTTTGGAATATAGTACACACCCGGAAATGGAAACAAGGTTGCAGATGCGCTTAGTAGAAGGCATCAGAATGCAGTGTTAGCTATGATAGCAGAATGGAAAGACTTAGAAGCATTGTCAGCCTGTAGAGTACTGTTGAGATCCAAGGCTGAGTCTAATGGAGGATTTGCTAGGTTGTCTTATTTAGAAGTCCAACCGGTATTGATTGAAAAGATTGCTTCTAAACAGGAAGAGGATCCAATGTTAGTTGAAAGGATCTAGAAATTAAAGGATGGAACAGAGAGCGTTGACTTGAAGGATTTCAGTCTTGACCAAAATGGGTGGTTGAGAAAGAAGGGCAGATTATGCGTTCCAAATGTGGGAGACATAAGGAAGGAAATTTTGGAGGAATGCCATCGTTCGAAGTTCGCTATTCATCCAGGGGGAACGAAGATGTATCAAGATATGAAGAGAAGTTTCTTCTGGGAAGGAATGAAGAGGGATGTTGGCTTATGGGTGAAATAGTGTTTGAACTGTCAGTAGGTAAAAGCCGAACATCAGAAGCCGAGTGGATTACTTCAGCCATTGGACATTTCGGTATGGAAATGGGATTCCATTTCTACAGATTTCATAGACGGGTTGTCGAGATATAATAGAGGGAATGAAAGTATCTGGATCATAGTAGATAGATTAACCAAGAGTGCCCATTTCATTCCGGTTAAAGCAAATAGAACGGCACCTGCATTGACTAAGTTATTTATGAAGAATGTGGTTAGACTACATGGAATTCCTAGTAGTATTGTTAGTGATAGAGATTTTTTGCTTACTAGCGAGTTCTGGAAGAGTCTACAGGAAGCTTTGGGAACCAAGCTCAAGATGAGTACCGCTTACTATCCACATATAAATGGGCAAAAGGAAAGAGTTGACAAGATCTTGGAGGACTTGTTGCGAGCTTGTCTATTGGACTTTGGGGGATTGTGGGAAGACCACCTATATCTAGTCGAGTTTTCGTATAACAATAGTTATCAGACTAGTATAGAAATGGCACCGTTTGAAGCTTTATATGGAAGACCATGTAAATCTCTTGTTTGTTGGTTAGAGACCGGAGATAGGTTAGTACTTGGTCCTGATTTGGTAAGAGAAGCAGCAGAAAAGGTTGAGCTGATCCGAGTGAGAATGAAGGAAGCTCAGTCTAAGCAAAAAAGCTATGCAGATAGAAGACGAAAAGATTTAGAATTCTCTGTTGGAGACTATGTTTTTGTCAAAGTATCGCTAATGAAAGGTGTTATCAAGTTCGGAAAGACAAGGAAGTTAGCACCAAGGTCCATAGGACTATTTCCTATTTTAGAAAGGATCGGGAAACTCGCATATAGAGTAGATATACCGAGAAGTTTGGCGGAAGTCCGCGATGTTTTCCATGTATCTCATCTGAGGAAATGTGTTAGGGATCCAGACACTACTATACACCAACTATGTTAGAAGATTTAGTAGTGGAACCAGATATGACTATAGTTAGGAAGCCCGTTCGGATAGTCGAGAGATGAGAAGAAGTTGAGAAATAAGACAGTCAGATTAGTGAAAGTTCAATGGAGTGACGATGCTAGAGACTGTACTTGGGAAACTGAGAGCAAGATTAGAGACGCTTATCCTGATTTGTTCTGATGGTATGTTTTATCTCTGATTGTTTTGATGTGTTCCTTATTGTAATTTCGGTGATGAAATTTTTTAAGGAGGGGAGATTATAACACCCCATATTTTTAGTAACATTATTTAGGATATTTAATTAGCTAAATAAAATAAAATAATGTAAGATGATTAATGGATTGAGATTTGATTTAACCAAGGGTAGCCGTTCCTATATGTAAAATGAACTAAAGAAATAAAATGGATTTAAGTGTTAGGAAATAAGGGAGAGAAAATAGGAATGTGATAGAACTTATACCCTAAACCCTTAGGAGTTCAAACACTCGTTCATTTCATTTTTCTTAAGCAAAAATATTCTAAGGCCGGCCACCATTTTTAATTTCAAGAGAAGATAAAGCTAGGATTTTCAAGAGGAAAAAGTAAGTCAACTTATTCAACATCAAATCTCACATATTTAATCACAAAGCTAAGGTGAATAATAACCATATCCCATTTTTCTTATAGTTTTCGGATTTAAGGATAATCCGAAATGATTTTGCATGATAATACCATTCTTTGGATGATTTAAAGTTTATATATGCTTGTTGATGATTTATACATGTTCATATTAGTTTTTATGATATGTTTGATATGAAAACTCTATTAAATGACATCCAATTGCCTTGAAAATTTAAATGTAGATCATAAATGATATTTTGGAGATGGTTTCAATTTTCATAATTTTCTGAATTAATGTGGATTTTATATTAATTTTATAGTGAAGAAAATGATTTATTGGGTTATAAATTATTTACGGCATAATAAATAATTATTTGGGTCTGAAATTTATATATGTTAGAAAATATGTTGAAAAGGATTTTCTAGAATTTTTATAGAATTTTTCTATGTGTTTTGATGAATATATAAAATTATTTAAGGTATGGGACTTAAATGTTTTATATATTTAATTAAGGAGAATGGGTGTTTTGCAAATAATTTAAATTAATTAATTCTGAAATTGTGGCAGCACTTTTAGAAAAGGAAAATTAGCAACCAATAAGTGTTTGACAAACAAGGCAGGTTGGTTAAAAAGTTTACTTAAAAAGGGTTTAAATCAGAAATTCTTGCTAAATGCATGTTTCGCCTCGTTTGGTTTCGCCTAGGTTACTTTTGACTAAGACCCTCCGCCTCCTTCCACAAACTAATGCACATAGTATCAACAAGTTGGTACACAGTGAATTGGACAAAGGCGGAACATAAGAGTCAAAACCAAGGGGTTTCGAAAGGGTCGAAGGGCCTTTTTGTTTTAAAAATTAAAGTAGCACCTGCTTTGCTTTCGAAAGAATAGCTTTTGACTCGGTTGGCTTTCGACCGAGTCAATTGTTTTAAAGAAAAAGGTTTTGAGTGGGTTGTGCTCTTTTATTTTAAATGATACTTTCGAAGGGGTCGAAACCCCTAGCCGCCGCCTCTCTAGCTTTCGAAGTCAATGGTTTCGAAAGGTATACTTTGTTTTTAAATTAACCACTTCTCCAATGCTTTCGAAGAGATGGTTTCGACACCATCACTTCTTTACTTTGGAATAGGTTTCATAAGGAAGGCTTTCGACTTAGATGTTTATAAATGACCCTTTTGTTCTGATTGATGTACAACCCAATGGTTTCAAAAGAGAATGATTTCGACTTAAATGGTTTCGAAAGGTGTTGTTCCACATGTTTTAAATTGAACCCAAGAGCTTTCAAAAGGTTTGAGTTTCTAAAGTTTTGATGCTTTCGAAAGGTGTTTAAAATGGTTTCAAAGGGGTGGTTTCCCAAAGGATTTCGAATGAGTCGAAAGGTATTATTTTCTGATGGTTTCAAAAGGGTTGAAATGGAAGGTTTTTCCAAGGTTTTTAAAGGCAATGTGTAACGACTCACCTTTTTAGATGGTTTAAATCGACAATAAACCACACATGTCAACTCAAACCATTCAAAATGGAGGATTGTTAATGGGGTAAATAAGAAAATAAGAGAAAAGAAATAAAAACAAAACACAGAATTTCACAGTGGAATGACAATATATAATAATAAAATAAACAGTTCATGAAGCTGTTTACAAATAATATTTGATTACACTTTTACAATATATCAGTGTTATATATACAGCAAGAATAAATAAATAATGTAGTGGAACAACATGATGCAGTGGAATAATAGTAATAATATAAATAGTATACAAATCTTCGTCTTCGTCCTCCAGAAATAAAGTCTTCAACACTGAAATGCTCATGCTGACCCAAGCGTAATGAAAAGACAAAACACTCGAGTCAGGACTAAAAGGTCTTATATAAGTTAAATCAAAATAAGTAAAAATGAGTGTAATGGCTTCAGAGATGTTTATGAAGTTTTACATCTCCTATCCAGTGTCTAATGTGCGTGCAATAACTTAAGAGATGTTCGAGATTCCATCTCCTAAGGATCCGTTAAACTATCTACATACATAGTACCATACACTATTATAACATGTCTATAGTAAAGTAAAGTATTAAAATAGCGTTAAGGCGTTACACATATCCCCCTTAGCACATTTTTATAAATGTCGTAGTTTATACAATACCATAATTCCTCCATAAACTGGAGGGCTATCAGAGGGCACTCCATAGTGTACAACACAAACCAAACTCGTAATGGTCTCGATAAAGCATATGACAAGGCACGCGAGGCAATGCCCAGGGTAGGATACTACCATTTTGCGGATCCGGACTGATGGTAACGCATAGCAGCTACTACCGCCAACCTTGAGACACACTCCCATAATCAAATCGAGGGGTGGCCACCAAATCAATCATAAATTAATAAATATGGTATCAAAGAAATGTGCCCGATTGGGTGTGCGACCCCACTTGGCCCGGCGTGGCTCCTGTTTTAGTCACATAAAGCTGACCCGAAGGGGTCAGGGCTGCGTTCATACCTCATACAGAATCGTTCGCCAGACCATCCTACTTCGTTCTGGATTCTCCACCACATGCACAGTTGTTAAAGTGGTTTTCAGTATTGACGGAGAGTATGACAATATCCGATCCTAGTCTCTTTAACAACCAAATGCTTATTTCATACCGGTTGGTTCTTTTACATTTCCAAAAACCGATTCATAATTGATATCAAAATATCATATTCACTTCAAAATCATATCACTTTCGAAAACATATTCACTTCCAAATCATATTCATTTTCGAAATCATTATTCACTTTAAATCATATTCATTTTCAAAATCCTAACCGCAAAATAGGTTAAACCATCATATCAAAATATTCGCATTTAAATCAATTAAATCTAAATCATAATAGTTCCAACTTTAACAGTTTGAATATTGAAAGCAGTTTATATATTGGAATAGTTATACATTAAAAATAGTTAATATATTAAAAATAGATTATAGATTAAAATAGTATATATTAGAAATAGTTTATATATTAAAAATAGGTTATATCTTAAAAGTTATTTATAAATTTAAAATAATATATATTAAAATAGTTTATAAATTTAAAATAATATATATTAAAATAGTTTATAAATTTAAAATAGGTTATAGGTTAAAATAGTTTATATATTAAAAATAGGTTATAAGTTAAAATAGTTTATATATTAAAATAGTTTATATATTAAAATAGTTTATATATTAAAAGTTATTTATAAATTTAAAATCATATATATTAAATAGTTTATAAATTTAAAATAATATATATTAAATTTGTTTATAAATTTAAAATAGGTTATAGGTTAAAATAGTTTATATATTAAAAAGAGTTTATATATTAAAATAGTTTATATATTAAAATAGGTTATATATTAAAAATAGTTAATGTATTAAAATTATTAATATATTAAAATGGTTTATATGTTAAAAGAGTTTGTATATTAAATGAGTTTATATCGAAAATAGTTTCAAATTAGAATTGTTTCTTCCAATTTCATAAATCAATTCAAATCAACTTTAGTTCCAAAAATTTAATTTAAATCAAACACAGTCCAACGATTTCAATTTAAAAGGCTAAAGGTTTCAATTCAAATTCTCATTAAAAACCATTTCAATTTATATCGATTTCAAATCCATGCTTGAACTACAAATTTAAACCACTTCAAATTCAATAGGTTTTCAAAGTGTAAATATTCAAATGTTTACAATAACTCAATTTGTATAAATTTCATTTATATTTCAAAATTCAACTTAAGATGTCAATTTAAATTCTTTAAACAATTCATTTAAACCAATTTCAATTTCACCTTTTAAAAGCTATGATTTTGAAAATAATTCAGTTCATATAAATATAATTTTATTTCATAATATCATTTAACTGGATTCCAAAAATTAAGGATTTAAAATCATTTAATTTAACCAATCTGGTGTCTGTATATAATTTTCTACCCTATGGTCAAGTGATACAGATATATATCATTTCAACCCGTAATAATTTAAATTTACGGGTGTACATCATTTCAACCCGCAATCCCGAGTAAAATTCAAAATCCATAAAATCGCTCGAGTTTATCATTTCAACCCACAACGATTTTTCCCTAATTTGTAAGATCGTTCGGGTATGTATCATTTCAACCCATAGTGATTTTCCTAACAGTAACTAAGGGAACTTGTAGTGTGATAACAATATATAAGATAAACATAACATCAAATCATCCAAGATGTCAACAATAAAACATCCATCACAATCATCATTCAAATTAGCCAATAAACCACAACAATTAACTGGTTATCATTATCAGGTATTCAATTAACAATTTAAATTCAATATTAAATTAAATGGAAATTAAATTCAACATAAATTCAAATTAAACTTGAATGATAATTTAAATATACCAAACAATAATCAATCAATTTCTAATCACATCATAAACCAAATTTAACCAACATAAGATGGTTTGGCATTTGTGAGTGGGTTAAAACACCCACCTTTGATTTTTCATTGATTTAAAATCCAATTAGGCCCAAAATTTAACAGTCTCAAAATGCAGCCAAACTAGTCCCATATTGTCCGAAATTTCGATACGATCGCAATGGAGAAAACCACACGTGAATCCGAGCTCGTATGCACAAGTTAAGGATATTAGAATATTGGAAATTTAAAATTAAATAATATTAAAACCAAGGGCAATTCAGTAATTTAGATTACCTCTCTAACCCTAAGAGACGTTCGTGATCAACCCTCGAAGCACGTACAGCTACCATCATCAGTCCACGAATGCACGCCACTACACGCAACTCCGACTGCATCTGAGCCCATCGCCGAAGTCTCCACGCCGAGCCGCACCTGGCCGAGGTGGCGCGACCATCTCTGGTTGCCTCCATGGACTCGTGCAGCCACCGCCTTCTATGGCCAATTTTGGCGAATTCAACCACTTTCAGACCCAAGTAGCCATATGGATGCACTCGTCTCGACTCCCTCTACGTGCCAGTACCTCCTGATCGTTGTAAGGATGAAGATCCACTATCGATCGCGAAACCCTAGGATGGACGGTCGAGAATAAATCGTCAATTTCTGGCCAAACCGTGATTCGATTGCAAAAACGAACTTTAGCAGTAGATTGCGCTCGTCGAGAGCTTTCCAAGGATATATAATTTGCTAGGGTTTAGTGAGCTTGAATTTTGAATTTGATTTGAAATTGAAATTAGGGTTTGAAGTTGGGAATTAGGGTTTTTGCCATTGAGGAGGAAGGAATGAAGCAGATAATAATACATATAGAAATAAGAAAAAGGGTGCTAGGGTTTCAGAAAAGAAATCTATTTATATGGACAAAGATAGATAAAATGAACGGACAGATTGAATTAGTTGAAACGATTACGACGACCCGAAAAGCCCGTTCCGCTCCCGAAACGAAAATGGGTCATCCAATATATCAAAATATAGGTTTTTGATATTTTTAAACTCAATGGAACTAGTTTCAAACCCTAGTTCCATTGTATATAGAAGTTAGCTTTCAAAATCAGGTTATATTCATTTAAATTCTCTTAATTGATTTCTACGCGTTTCGAGCTCGCACGATCAAACGACAAGTCCGATCGCTACGAAACTTGAAATCCTACAATAATCCACTATTATGGATCTGATGAAACTGGTTTCATTGAAATTCGAGACAGTGGCCAAAATGGCTAATTTTCACGTTAATTAAATAAATTTTTGTTAAATTAACTTAATCACCTATAAATTCATGTTTAATAGTTAACAATTTCATTATCCTATATTACAAAGAAATTAATAATCTATCAAAATAAATTTCCTATGTTAAATTCACTATTAGAATATTTCATTAAATTCAACGTTCAATTACACTGTAATTAAATCCTAGTTAACTATATTTTAAATCCAAATAAATTCTTTTATTTTGATTTCCACTCTTATTATTAAATCAACTATCACCTTATGGATATAATTAACATTGGTTAACATTTTATTACATTCATATGTTACAGTTATCATTTTTACCATATTAATTATAATATTTCAATTTCCTTAATTCCATTAATTACAAATTTTAATTCCTTATTTATAATTATAACCAAATTAACTTTACAATAATTTCAATTGATTGAAATTACATTAAAATAATTGTCAATAACGTTCAAACAACATTATTAAATCATATTCAAGTTATTTTTCTCATTAATAAATTATAAATTTTAATTTCTTATAATATTAAATTTCAAAATCTTATTTAATTCAATATTTTAGTTATCGAAAAATATGGGTCGTTACACAATGTTTTGAAGTATTTTAAGATATGATGTCTAAGGTTTTAATGCTTTTGAAAGGAAGGTTTTAAAAGGTTTCGAAAGAGTTTAAGTATGGTTTCGAAAGGGAAGCTTTGGCCTTTGGGCCTAGATAAATAAAGGGTTTTACTTGGTTTCGAAAGAGATACTTTCAATTGAATAGAAAGGCGTACTTTCAAGTGTTAAATGTTTTCATCAACAAAGGATTTAATAAAGTATATATAACATGGCAAGGTGATTTTGAGTAAAGCACAGAGTATATGTATTTTCCTTGTGCGAGTTTGATTTAAAGGTCTTAAATCGTTTTGAAAAGGTTTTCAAGGAATATTTTGGGAAGATATCCCTAAGTAAAATGACTCAGATATTAGATACCTGATGGGACTGGTATTGGGTCACACCTTATACATTAGCCATTAGCCCCAGCTAATTTAGTCCAAAATTCTAGTGTATAGGGCTTTATAACAGGTAAGACTAAAATTATGATTACACACAGAAGGGAATATATGTTTGTATACAGATATGTTATTGATGAGCCTGCAAAACCATTAGGATCAGGTGACCCTGGGAGATGTTAAGTTAGGAACATACCATAAAAAAGAGAAGTATTTCACAGATAGTTAAGGACAGACCGTCCAGAAGAGGTGTGTCTAACATATGTTAGATTATTTTGTTATTTTGTCTGGTAGGCCCAAGTCAGCCAAAGGTTAATAGTTAGCCAAACAAAACTAAAGTGTTTGAACAGACAGTTCTTTTATTACCTGATATGTATTATTACATAATGATGCTTTACAATGTTCAATCAGTTTTGGTTGCAGGAAAAGATTTGCAAAAGATATGTTTTAAAAGAATGTTAGTGAGGGGAAACCCATTCCGCTAAGCGGCATGGTCTCACTTAACATTAATAACCGGGATGTATGGCATTATTCACACCAAGCTTTATATCTAACTCGGAGTTTATGTTTTCCCCTTAAACTCTAAGGTGCTCAAAATTGATTTGAGTAGTCTGAGGGTTGTGGCTCTTTCAGGTTTTAGTAGTATGATGAATAAAGCTACCGGAGTCGAGCAAGAGGCTAACAGATAGCTATTTAGGAGTTGTATTTCTTTGTTTTATGTTGATTTCTGATGTGTATGTATTAAGTCAATTATGACTATATGACTCTGATCATCCAAGGGGGCATCTTCACATGTCGCTCTTGGCATATTTTGTAATAAGTATATTTTATCATTGTCTGTGAAATGTTATGGGATTATGTAACCTGAATATGGAACATCTGTTTTAAAACGTAATGGAAAATTTTTGTTTTGAAATCTGTGATTTGTTTCATATTCAAGTGCATCTGATATTATCGGTACAATTAACATAGCCATATTTAGTCGCCGGAAGTTAATACTATAGATGACTGCAGCATCTGTAGCGCTTAGCTTTGGGCCTCTAGGTAGGGGATGTTACAATAATGCAAGAGGCACATACATATATGTCAACAAATCTCAAAACCATACACATTAAAGACAACCCACCCCTAAGTAAAGTCGATCAACACAACAAACAGGTATATAATCATGTGGGTGAAACAACCAAATATCCAATGATCAACCAACACAACACAAAATGGAATTAACTATCAACAAGCACACAGTCAGGTGAGGTGCTATAGGTATGGTATTATTTGTTTCTCTCTCAAATCACATATTCTAGTTGGGAGCTACATAGCGCATGGTACGCTCCAGCAGATTAAGCGGCCATCGCCTTTGAAAAGATGTCATGAAAGGGTATCTAAATAATATAGTACAACCACATAGTCTTATATATTCTAGATGAGAGCCTTACAGCACATAGAACGCTCTAGGGGGCAACACATGACACTTACAGCACACAACACAGCTACAGTCTTAGTTACTCCTAGTCATCGTGACGCTACGTCCATCTATACACTATCATCACAAGCTTACAACCTAATGGTAATAAACTGTTTGGCGAGTGTGGCATTGGGGTATATCATCACACAATCTAAATGTCAGCACACAACACATATACATATATAATAAGGTGATTCCATGGATCCAGGGCATGACCGCACGATCAGCCAACTGGGATGGACTTTAGTCTCTCTGGACAAATAACACATAACACAAGTTGGTACATAACAGACCCTTCCTCTAGACATTAACCCATAATATAAAGGTGTTTCTCACTAACAGAAAGTAATCAAACAAATATCAAAGCAGGCATCCCATACCATCTTACGCTCGTTTACTCAATGCTCGTAAACTACACTCCTTACCCTTAATTATATCACACACCTTGTGTCAAACGAGTAATCAGAATAGTGTTACTGAATGTTCCATACCAGATGATGTTATTAATCCGCTTACTCAATATTCTCACTATTCCGAACTTCACACAATAATATTTTATATCATGAGTTAATAGAGTAATCGAAATAATATTACTGAATGTTCCATACCAGATGGTGTCACTAATTCATTTATTCAACTTTGTCGCAATCTATAATTTCACACAATATTATTCTATATAACAAGTCCAAAGAATAATTAAAGCCAAAAGTTCCATACCAAATGGTACTATAACTTTGTTTATTCTGATTCCTCATTACACAAAAATATAAAGCAACCAACACACCCGTAACACAAAAGGGAATTAGCTATCCACAAGCACATAGTCAAGTGTGGTGCTATAGGTATGATATCGTGTGTCTATCTCTCAAATTACATATTAGTGAGATTTTTTGTCTCATAATACCCAAAATGAACGTGAAGTAACCTTAGCGTTAATAACTTTGGTGATTTAAAATTAACAAATTTAAGTGATATTAAATTTGTCTTTAGGTAGTAATTATGCTGCTATAAGCTTACACAATTATGAAGTTTCAATTTAATTGTTTACTAAAATGTCAAATTGAGTTAGTATTTAGTTTGAGTAACATTAAACAAAATATAACACTAAAATCTAGGAAAAATAAACAAAAGTGCAGAAAGTAAAAGGCACAAAGAATTTACATGGTCCAAATGTTAAAGAATCCTATATCCACGGAGAAATGTCACTTTCTTCTTTATCTTTCTTGGTACAGATTTTAATGGCAGAGAGTACAATAATTTCACTCTTTAAACCTTAAAAATAAAAAATTGCGAAAAAGATCCCCTTCTTGCTACAGTGCATTTTCTCTTTATAGTATAGAGATGCACGTGGATCGCCACAATCCTTCTTCCGCCATTTTGTTTCCGCCTTTAGATCATGCCATGTGTCATCCATCTGTATTGTCTATTTGATGCATGTGGATTGCTGGCATGTCTTTGGTGAGAAACTCCAATTTTAATGGTTAAGTTCTAGGTTTTGGAAGGAAGTTTGAAATTGAAGCGGGAACTTTTGAAATTGTGGCAGGTGACTTCAGGAATGGATTTTGTATATGATCTGCACTCAACCTTTTCTACAGGATGAGCTATGCTGCCTCTATCATATTTGTTATGATGTTGTTAAGAGTTGTTCCTTCATTCTTCCTTAGGCATTGTTGATACTTGTGAGGTGGACCTATGTTGTCCGGTGTGCCTCACTTGCATGGTTCTACGATGGGATGATTGAAGTCATGATGTCTTACTTGATCCATAACATTTGTTTGGCTTTGTGCTGGGGTTGAGTCGTTTGAGTTACCTGGATTGACTTGTGGTGCCTTAATATGGGTCAACACTTGCTCCGAACTACTCTTAGTGCAAGGACACACAAGCTATTGGAATTGGATGCTTATCTCTTTGTTGTTTGTTTAATAAGTGTAGATCTGCGGTGGAGTGATGTTAGGATATCCTTGTGCACAACCCTTGGAATGTTTTAGATTCCTCATAGTACTGCTTAGAGAGTCCTAGTGATTGCAGGGTAGATCTATAATTGAAAGAGATGGCAATGCATAAGTTTTTGTAGAGAAGTTTCCTTCTATTGTCCTTTTCTTTTTTGCCTCCATGTTTGGTATGTCCTGATGGAAGCATGTTTATTTATCAACCTCTTCTGATAGCATTGTATTCTTTATCAACTCGTCTTGATGGCAGTGTATTCCTTTGTCAGTTTGGGGTGGCGCATCATGTTGGCCTTTTGATGCAGAATCGTTGGCGTAGATATGTTATCTTTGTACCTTATTTATGAACGTAGTACATCATCTCGTTGTAAATTTGTGCTTTTTGGTTGCAACTCGGTTAGCTAGATCAAACATCGTGACTGCAGGTTGGCTCTCACACTTTGTAGCCATTCTTGGCGGCATTACTAAGCCTTCGATTGAATAACTAAGCCCAGTTTCTTATGACTAATTGCAATTTCTGACTTCTTTTTGTGCTGTGTCAACCAAATCATTTCAACTTCTTTGTTCTTTATCTTGGCTTTATTTGTGAGGGCTGTTCTCTGGGCTTTCTGCTTTCTTCGACCTGCCTTTAACAAAGTTTGAGAAATATGGGTGTAACACTTGCATCCCAAGTATGCAGCGATCGTAGATAGATATGGTCTTGTTTTTCATTCTCATTTGTTCTCCGCAGCCCATCACTTCTCTCTTTTTTGTACTATCCTCGTGGTCTTTGATATGGCTTCTTCTTCTTCTTTCCTTTTGTTTTTGCCCTCTAAAATTACTCGCATGGAAGGTGGTGAGGGTTTTTAAATCAATTTGGATTTATAGGTCATGAGGTTAGGGTTCCTGAACATCATGAGCATATTAACAATACCCTAAATAGGTTTACCTCTCTCACTCCCTAACATATACGATGAAGGCTCTATATTCATCCAAATCGAATCCTTCGTCAATGGCTAACTGCCATTGAGCTTGTCCCTGTCCAGCTCATCCTTTTTTATATTTGTGTGTGATCGCAACCTTCATTCTTTATGCGGAGAATGGTTATACACTGTTCTGTGACGAGCAATAGTTTCTTTTTAATATTAATAAAAGTCCTTTAAGGGTAGTTGCTGGTTTTTTTATGCCTAGGCTAAAAAGGCGGTCCTGACAGTAGTCCCCCAAAAGACTTAGAGATGGGTCGACTTATGTTTCTTTATTTCAAACTTGGATAATTTCCCTTCTTCTTTTCATCAACGTCCTAATCGGCTCGTTTTTTCTGAGGATGCACCATGTCATATGAGTCGCGTAAGGATCACATTTTAGAATTAGGTACGGAGGAGAGGAAAATACAATTGTTTTTTAATAAAGAGATGATGGTAAAGCATGGCTTTCTGAGTCCAAACCACAAATTCTCTCATGTTAACTTTAAGCTTTCCCAAACTTTAGCTGAGCTTAAAGGTATAATTTTCTAACAATAGATATAATGTTTGTCATTTTTACGTTCCTGACCTTCATGGGAACTTCTTTTGATCTTGAAATTTCTTTTATATACAGGTGAAATGGATGGTAAAGCTTTGAAAGCAATCCTTAGCAAACCGATGAAGAAGCATATCCAAAAGAGAAAGCATAACACTGATAAGGATTCTGATTAGGGTTCCCATAAGTTAGCCACTTCCACTCCCACTCCTCCTTTGATGGCTCTCCATGTTTCTACTTTGGTAGCTCTCCCTATTCCCCCTCTGCAACGTCTTTTTGATACCTGCACTTGATACATACCTTTGCCTGAAGACACCGCATCTGAACTTGTTGAGAGGGTAGGAAGGACTACATTGGATAGTGTGTCTAGTATTGCCTTATCTCCCCCTTCTTTTCTTCCTCTTCCTTTTCCTGAGTTTTTTCTTTTCTTTTTAGCTCATGGCTGAATTGGGAAGGCCATGGTCTTACGTAAGCGTCTCTTTTTTTTAATGGCTTATTTAACCATCTCTTACTCGCTGTTGCTTTCTCTTTTCCATTGTTTTTTTAACTTAGAGCCTTGATAGTTGAGGTTTGGAAGAAGTGGGAAGGTGAGCCAGTCATTACCTATGCTCGGGTTGCTGCACTTGAAGCGAGTCTTACATCGGCTGCTTTTGAGAAGACTAATATTGCTTCTACAAAGGCCAATATTGTTCCAAAAAGGCCAAGATTGAGGAAGATTTCAAGCTGTATTGGGAGAAGGCTAAAAAAGAGGCTAAATCATGCCTTGGTTGAGAAATATCGCGAGTTGAAGGAGAAGGAGCTTGCAATGATGCTTGAACAACTTAAGGAGAGCACTTCCATCGTAGCCTACAAACTGTATGCCAGCTTAGCGTCAGTTTAAGGACGAGGTCCAGCTTGACTTTTTGGTGGACCCGTCCGTGGTTAGCAATGTTTACACTTATTGTCGGGCCTAGTGGGAAGAAGAAGTAACTGCAGAGAACGCCTCTCCTTCCGCTTTTAAGTGACAAAGTGCGGATGAGGGGACCTAAGAAGGTGTGGTATTTGAGGATGTTGATAGGTCTAGAAAAACCGAGGTTACTTCAAATCCTCATGTTCATATTTAATTTTCGTATGTGAACTTTAGGACCCTCTTCTTTTTATATGTAATGAAAGTTGATTTTGCTTTTGTCATGTTAATTTTCTTCGCAAACCTTTTATTTTGCTATTATCGTATAAATGATCACGTCGCCTTTATCACTTTGTTTATTTATTTTAGTCTTCTAAAGAAGTTTTGTCTACTAAAATTCTGAAGGAAAGCGAGGTCAGGCTCAAAACCCAAACCTTAGATCGTCTCGGTCTTAGTACTACGACTACCGATAGGCGTGAGAAAGAATTATATGAGTCTTTTACAACACTTAGGGATAAGACCCAAGAGTTACTTTCCAAGATTGATCAAGTAGTTAAAGAGAAGAAAGCCCTCAATGACAGTACCGCATCGGTGGCAACACACCCTAGAAAGTGGCACTTTCCCACCTGGTAGCCCTCATCTTGAGAAGTTTAGGCGTAGGCTCATGAACTTACATAAGGAATGATACTACCTATCTTTGTTATTATATCTTTTTTCTTTTTGTACATGGGTTTGTTGAATTGATGTAGTTAATACTAGATGGTTCTATCTGATTTTTATCCAGTGCACTTTGATTTTCTTTGAGTTGAATTTTACTTATTACCAATTAGGTTGGCCCTCATGTGCCTGCATCTAAATTTAATGAAGCCTTTGAACCCAACATTTCTGATGTCCTCATCATTCATGGTTTTGTTGATACGAGCGTGACCAGATTCGAGGTTGTAGCCATAACCCCTACCGTGTCTTTAGAGGAGGAAAACATTCGTTTAATGCTGTCTATTGAGAGGCTTGAGAAGGATTTGAAAGGTGCCCGTAAGGAGCTTGGAAAAGAAAACGATGCACTAAAATGTTAGCATGAAGTAGCACTAAGTTTTGTACAAGGGTTGAGGCTGCTGAGTCAAAGTTGAAAGGAATACATCATTCTGTGAAGGATGGTGAGAAACTTTATGGCATTATTGATGAGGAAGAAATAGCACAACTGAAGAAGACTATAGAGAATATGTCAGAGCAGATCGCTCACTAAATTGGAGAGATGGAAGCCATTGAAAGTAGAGAGGTGAAGAAGCTTTCTCAAACAAGAAGAGAGGGATGGAGGACTAACGCTCTTAGACTCTCTGGGGGGTTTTCGAGAAGTACTAAGAAAACTTAGGTAGAGCTAATTAATGCCTTGGAAGACATGGGAGAGAAAGCCGTACTGAAGATTTATGAGTTTGAGGATTCCCTGCGTGATGCTCAAGATAAGGTCACCTCCTTCTCAGAGAGCTTAAACAAGAGAAAATTAAGAGCAAGACAAGAGAGGTTTTCTTGCAACGTTCCAAGGAAGTGTTCGAATATTTCTATCCTACGCTTGAACTAAAATTTCTAAGCAATATAATGTGTTTCAAAATGTTCGCGGAGACTAGTGGATTATTGGACAGGAGCTTGCTATGACTCTAAAATGACTTTTTCTGTTAGTTCAGCTCCAACCTTACCTAGTACATCTTGGTTGTTTGTAATAACTGCTTATGTTTTTGTCACTTTGTAAATTGAGATGACTTTGTGTTTCTATGTCAATGAATATTTCGCTTGGGTTATGTCTATATCGTGTAGGTTTAAAGTTCTTTGCATAATTTATGTATATCTCGTGAGCACTTCACTTGGTCGTATTTATTTTTAGTCTCATTTTGTGTGGGCTCATTTGATTTTTTACCCACTTCTTTCAACCAAGATCAGGAGATGACCGTCCTAGAAAAAAAGCTTACTTTGGCTTTGACTAGGGTTACTGAGCTGGAAGCTTTATTGAAGGATGCGAAAAAGTATATGAGGTCGTATATACAAATGAGATTAAAGCTCTAAAGCATAAGGTGTAGAAGTTAAATGAAGAGATTATAAGGTAGAACAGCATTGTTGATGCCCCTACTACGTCAACTTTGGGTGCAACTTCAAGACCTAGTGATGCTCTTGTGCCCCCTTCTAGAGTTGATTGAGATGATGTTCTTAAATGGAAGAATGATTTGAAAAACTATTATGAGACTAAGTTTTATGAGTTAGACGATCATAATTAGTAGGAATTGGGAACTTCCAAAACCCGTACCTCACCTTACCTTTCTACTACACAAGAGCTCTTCGATCCCTTTTCTAGGAGCACCGAGAAAAGAAGGGATCAACTTATGGGTAAGGTCAAACGAACTAGGAGGGTTTCTATGGGATGTGTGAATGCTCATGAGAATAAAATATTCACCCTAGAATGTGAGGCTCGCTTGGATTCAATAATAGTTTCTCAAGGAGGTTAGATAGGGCTTCCTTGTTGAAGAAGCTTCACCATATGAATGTAGTGAAGGTTAAGGCAGAAATTGGTGTGAAGTGTGCAATTGAAGTTTTCACTTGCTTCTGCCCAGAGCTTGATCTAACCTTCTTATACAATCGTGCGGACTATGAATTTGATCCGCAGGACTATGGTGACCATTGGGCCGGTGCGAACTATGACCCTCATGTTGCCTATGGACGTATTCCCGTCGGTCACTTATCTGTTGTTATTATTGAGCGACATGACCCACCTTCCACTTTCTAACTAACAAGTACTTCTTCTCCACGTCTCGTTTTGAGTATCATCAGGTCATATAGCCGAAGAAGATAGTGAAAGATTCTTCCACTGAATTCGAGTCATATTTGTGATTTTCTCTTGTTTTAGGTAGCTTATTACATCTCTTTTGTACTTTTAAATTGTTTGTACATGTCTGGGTTGCATATGTATTAGCACAGTATTTACTGAACATTAGTTAAGACTAAATAAGTATGAGTAAATCCTTGTTTTTGATGTTTACCTGACAAACCTTAAGTAATTACTGGGATTGCATCTGTTTCGATAGTTGTTGTGTATCCCATGAGTTGCTTTCTTTTTGCTGTTTTGAATTTGTTATCCGCTTAGTTCATTCTTCTTGAATATCGCTTTCGGTGTTTGTAATCTTGTCATTCGCTTGGCATGGTCTACCCCGCTATTTTGGGCCGGATTGTTGTTTTGACCATGGAGTCAAGTCATTATTTATAACCTTTTTAAATCATATGCATGGTTTTTTGTACTGATTCAGGTTGTCTAATACCCTTGCGTCTAGTATGACTATATTAATAGAATTAACGTAAAGGGGTTTTTATACCGGTTTGGGTCGTCCAATAACCCTACATCCAGTTCAGTTTAAAGCTGGGCTACACTTTATGTATTTATGCTTTGATAACTGGTTTGAGCAGTCTAATATCCCCAAGTCTAGTGTAATTATTATGTAATATTGAAGAGATCAAGACATAGAGATTTTTTTACTGGTTCAGACCGTTTGATATCCCTACATCCATTTTATTGTATTACTACTCCTTTCAAAATAATAACTACAATGTTTGTTACATAAGTACTGCAAGTCATACAAAATAGGTCCTGAGTTGCTTTGAATTCCATGTTCTTGGAACTAAGTTGCCATCAGGTCTCGATAATCAGTAGGTCCCATTAGCCAATACTTCGGCGATGACTAATGGACCTTCCCAATTTGGGCCCAGAGCTCCATCTGTTGGGTTTTTTGTTAGCCATCACCCTTCGTAGTGCAGAAGTTCCTTTCCTTGAGCCTGGCATTGCAATCCTTTTTCATCCTTTGCCGGTATGCGGTAGATACTACTATTTCCACATCTCTTCGTTCCTAAATGAGATTGAGGGCAGCTTCCTTCAGCCTCTTATTATTTTCTATCATGTATGATATTCTTCTATATAACGGGACCTCTACTTTGATAGGGAGCATGGCTTCATATCCATAGGTTAGTAAAAAAGGAGCATGGCCTGTTGGAGATCTAGTCGAGGTTTGGTACGCCCAAAATACCACAGATAGCTCTTCCGTCTACTTTCCTTTAGCTTTTTGCAGTCTTTTCTTAAGTAGCTTCTTAATGTTTTTGTTTGCAGCTTCAACTTGCCCATTCGCTTGTGCGTGTGCGATACAGGAAAAACTCTTAATTATGCCATTATTCCCACAAAGCTCTACAAACTATTTACTTTCAAATCGGATGCCATTGTCAAAAATTATCTTATGGGGATTCCAAATCTGGTGATTATGTTTCTTACTGCAAAAGTGATTATCTTCTTTGCAGTGATTATGGCTAAGGTTCCTCCTCTACCCACTTGGTGAAGTAGTCTACTACCACTATGGCGTACTTCGCCCCTCCCCTTGACATAGGAAGTGGAGCTATCAAATCTATGCCTCATGTGTCGAAGGACCATGGGTTGGTAAGTGGGATGAGCTCATAGGATGGCTGTCTGGGGATACCTGCAAATCATTGTCGTCTGTCACATCTTCTTACGAATTCCTTTGCATCCTGAAGCACTGTGGGCTAGTAATAACCATGCATCAATGATTTTTTTACTAACTTGGTCCCGCTTGAATGATCCCCATGTTGGTTCTCATGTACTTCCCTCATGACCTATACTCCCTCTTCTTTGGAAATGCATCTAAGATAAGGGGTTGAGTACCCTCTCTTGTATAATGTGCCATCAAAGAAAGAGTAATACAAAGCTTGGTATCTTATTTTTCGGGCTCCATTCCTGTTCAAAGGAAGGGTTTCATTTAACAGGAATTCTTTGATGGAAGTTATTTAGTTGTTCTCCTCAGTTTGTTGAAACGTGGGTTCAACTAGGGGCTGTTCCCGATTTTCCGCCCTTTCTTGATCTTGAGCCCCTTGAATTACTACCCGTTGGGCTTAGATTAGGACCAGTATTTGATTTGATTTTATTATACTTAGCTCTACCCGATGCTCTATTTGAACTGCCTTCATTTCATTCGCCACTTTGGTGCTTGCAAGTTTGGCAAATGAGTCGGCAGACGAGTTGTTTTCACATGGAATATGTTCTATATTAAATTATTCGAATTGCTCTAATAATTTCCTAGAAAGTTCCACGTGTTTGCCTAAGGTTGGTTCCTTCACTTGGTAATTTCCCTGCACTTGGTTCACAACTAATTGAGAATAGCTATGAATTTTAATGTGGCTTACCTTTATTACCTAGGCCATTCAAAGGCTTGCGAGGAGAGATTCGTATTCTGCAACATTGTAGGTTGCTTTAAAACTAAGATGCACTGCTCATACAGTTTATGCTCATCTAGAGTGATCAATACATACCCAATCCTACCCTATATTCATTTGATGCTCCATCAACGAATATTTCCCAGAACTAAAGTGTAATGAATCGGGATTTTCGACTTCCGAAAATCGACATTAATACATCCACTGTATCAACTGTCGAGCATTCAAATGCCGGAAAACCGAATTGTTATGGTTAAAAAGAAGAGGTAGAAGAAGACAGAAAGAAAGAAAGAAAGAAGAAACAACAGAAACAATATCAGAATCTCACATATCGCAGCGGAACAATATATAATAGATAAATGAATAATCTTTAAATCAAAGAACAATATCAGTTTATACATTACATCATCATCAGAGTTTACAACTATAATACAACACTGGACAATTATACAAACTTGTCCTCATACAGAATACACAGCGGAATAAAAGATATCATATACAAGTGATACGTCTTGACATCCAGCTCGCCACTTGAGCTCCACAGCATCTCCTGAATCCAGAATGACCTGGTAACC
Organism: Allium fistulosum; assembly: GCA_030737815.1. Taxonomy (NCBI): domain Eukaryota; kingdom Viridiplantae; phylum Streptophyta; class Magnoliopsida; order Asparagales; family Amaryllidaceae; genus Allium; species Allium fistulosum. The sequence continues at coordinate 1,349,242,980 of CM060902.1, read as the reverse complement.
TGACTCTAGACTGCCCGTGTTGAAATTGGTGGGCACCCAGAGTTTAGGAAGGAAACAATAAACTCCATGTCAGTCATGGGACTGGTGTGAAAACTAAAACAGTTTTTTACTTTAAAACAACAACAAAGGAATTTTAAACATTGAAATCCGCAATGCTTTTGGAAAATGAAACTACCATAAGACCTCCCACCACACACACAATGCAATCGCAGACTTGGAGGAGATTTCTTCTTATGATAGTCAAATATGCTTCCTACGCAAAAGTAAAACTCTTTTGATATTATTACTAGTGCATAGTGTAAAAATTCTTTCGAAAATACAATATTAATCTTAGCCAGCATAAGTACCATTATATTATGCCTGCTATAGCTGCCGCCTAGGAGACAGGTTATACAAATTGCAATCGTAAAGGGCTCGTATTGTTTCTTTGGATTTTCCAACAAATGGTCAGGCTAAGGAACTTCCTACTGCCAATGGGTACGCCTCTGGCGGGACATCCCGAGAACTAACTAGCTCTCTGCCAACACAAGGCCAGGTTACGCCTTACACTGGGTAACTACTACACGAATATGCCACCCCCCGGTCCTTTGGGACCTTTATCCGAGCGCTCGATAACCAACAACATCACACAGTAAAAAATATAGTGTGTCCACATGAGTAAGTATCTGGGCTCCATACCATGATACCACCCTTTTCCAGAAGGAAATGACATACCATAAAGGGAGCGACCCTCATAACCTTGCCGCATATTCCTGTTTCGACCATTTCCGGGTTGTGAGGTCCGATGAGGTCTCGTCCATAAAGCTACGCTTTTTCACAAAGCCACGCTTTGATCAACAAATGATCAATAAATAATCATCACACAGCAACACTCAGCATGCCACACTACCAAATTGGGAGTATATCATTGATAACTTTCAACTACATAACCTATGAGCTCGTACGTCTCAGAGAAGGGTGTTAAGCTAAGAGAATAAATTCTCCGCCACCAACATAAATGTATTTGAAAGAAATCAGCTTTATATCTCAAAATGTAATGTCAGACATGTAACCATACAAGTCTGTTCCGGGTTTGAACAGAACCGAAGGCACTTCCGAAGAAGCCCTTGCAATGCAGAGACAATCGATAGGTCATCCTATCATTTTCACAAATACCCGGTCTTCACCACCGGTCTTCAATACGATCCATATCGTCGTATCACTTATTCGGAATGGGTTATATGACACAAAGGTCCTTTCCCGGCTAATCCGAATAGTGAGCACAATATTTAAAACATATGGATATAGGGATTTCAATTAAGTCACAACTTATTACCCAAATCCTTTCCTTTAAATGGTTTAAACAAATTACCATTTTAAATCTTTAAACAAAAAGATTTACTTCACAAAGTTTACCCAGTTTCACAAAGATTCATTCACAGATTTCCAAATCAAATTCCATTTCAATTGGATTAACCCATTAAATCTTTAAATCAAGATTTAACCTATAGCTTTCAAAACTATTCACAATTCAAGTCTTTTATAATATAAAGGATACACCTTTTAAAATCTTCTTTGATTTTAAAATAAAGCTTAATCATCTTCACAAAGGTTAATTCATGGTTTTTCTCAAACTATTCACAATTTCATTTCAACTTGAAATGTTTCGATACAAATTGGAAATCTTTTCACTTTATGAAAGCTATTATTATTTGAAAACAGATAGTTTTCGTTTTGCGAAAAACTGTTTTCGTTTTGCGAAAAACTGGTTACAATTACACAGGTTAAAGCCATCCAAGTATAAAACTTGAATTTAAATTTAAATTTCCAAAACCATATTTTAAATGGTTAAAACCCATATAAACACCTTTTACACTTGTAAAATCTTTTAAACCAAAATACCAATTCATGGAATTCAATTTCAATTTGTTGAATTCAAATTTAAATCAAATGATTCAAATTTCAATTTTTATTAAGTTATTTAAAATAACTTTTATTTTTGAAACTCACTTTCAAAAGCTTTCAATTCCAATTCCAAAACTATTTTGGATTCAAAAAATTCAATTTTCAAAATTGATAAAAACCTGTGACTGAACCGATTTCCACGTGAAATCCACATTTGTGTGTGTATTGTGTAGTCCAAGGGTTTAACACAATAGTGCAACAACATTCAATCATCACAGATCACAGGTATATATATCACAGATAACAAATTATAGATCACAACACAAATCAGGATATATCACAAAGCATCACATATTTGGGATATCAAATAATTCAACCATTCGATAAAATCCAAACATCCATAGATAGGATCAATTTAATCATCTGATTAATTTGAATCAGATAAATTTCTATAAATCAATTTTTACTAGTTATGGTAAATTAATAACCAATTAATTTCAAATTGATTTTCAAATTTATTTCAAAACACCAAATCAAATTTTCAACGAATTTCCAAATTTATTTCCTTTTTAAAATAAGTTCCTTTATCTCTTCAAATCTATTTAAGTATCCAAATTTTAAATAAATTCTTCAGCTTATAAATAACATTAGTCAAAATCCATTTATTAAACATTTTTCCCAAAATTTGAAGTTTAATTCAATACGGTTCAAAAATAAGACTTTAATCTTTTTAAAACTCCTTTTTAATTTATCCAATTCCCAAAATAATTTTTTTACAATAACTTTCAACTTGAATTTTAAAAATCCAATTTTATTTATTTCTGGTATCCAACGATACCAAAAATAGATTCGGCTAAATTATAGCCTTCAGCAATTTCAATCACAAATATAATCACACGGAGATTATAAATAATCACACACAACATTGAAATAAATTCAAATGTTTGAGGAATCCAGTTGGATCCCTCCAACCTGTTTCCCTGCATCCACAGATGTTAGCACAATACCAATTCCACTTCGATGTGGAATATCGCGGTATATGGGATTTATAAAATACTATCCGCTATTATGCAGCGCAATAGGGTCTCATCCGCTATATAATACGGGAAATCAACTCCAAATACATATATAATACCAATTCCACTTCACGGTGGAATTATCGCGGTATATGTTTTTAATAAATAACCTTCGCTTAATATGCGACGTATAGGGTCTATTTCAACACAATAGATAACAACCATCATTCAATTCACACAATTAAGCAATTCTAAATCTAACTATTTAAAATTTAAATCGAAACACAATTCGATTGAGTGAGGAGTTCTCACCTTGAGTTGTCAAGTGATTAAATTTTAAATTAAATCGAACCGTTCGATTGAATCAAAAATTCTCGCTTGCCCCAAACACGCCCAGATCAGCGCTGCAGTGTATATCTCGTCGTTGTGATTCCAACGCTTCCTGTTTCGTCTAATTTCGACAACGTATGCAAAAGTTATGACATTTAGAAGTTTATACAAATTTATAATATATAATTTACAATTTCTTTTTTTTATTTCAAACCCTACACATCTGGCCGTTGCTTTTAGGAGGCAAGATCGTGGCCGCTAGCTTTGCTTCTTCTCCAGGCAAAGAAAAAACGCATGCAACATAACCCAATGCCGTTCGAAACCCTAGATAGTCGTGCCACCGTACGCTGTCGAGAACACGATCAGGTAGTGTTGAACGATGCAACTCACCATGCTCCTCCACCGCCTTGAGCTGCTTGGAGCTCGGCCTCGCCGTTTTCTCAAAAAACGTGTGTGAACTCTTGACGTTTAACCTTGATTTGCCGGCAATCTACTCGATTATATTCGATCATCACCGTATAGTCGATAGATCTCTCCACCCTCTCCATTTTCTTAGTTGACGTCGAAGGCTATAGGGGCGTGTATGAGGGGATAAATGAGGGAGAAAGTTGGTTGTTTTCTGGCCATTGAAACTGAAAATGGCAGCTAACCCTAGTTGCTTAGGGTTTTAGTGAAAATGAAGATAATGGGGTCCTTTTATAGAAAATGGCAAAACACTATTCATCTCGAAATTTTTTGAACTCGAAATCAAATGTACCGGCTGGCGTTTCTAAGGTTTTACCTGCGTTCCGAACACAATGGAACGTGTTTCGGGAGCTAATTCGGTCATATGTGCGAGTTACGGAAATAAACGATCAAATTTAAATTAAATCGATTAAAACGATTTCTATGCGTTTTGGCTTGCCCCGGACAAACCGTAAATCCGATTGACACGAAATTTGAAACCTTACAATAATTTCACATTACGGATCCGATGAAACAGGTTTCGTTGAAATCCGAGACTGTTTGAAAAATGACTATTTTCACTAGTCAATTAAATATTAAAATATTCAATTTTCAGAAATTAACTTTTAATTCAATTTTAAAAGTTCTATAACATCATTCTAGCTTCAATATGATTTAATATAACTTTATAAATCATTTTTAATCACATTAAACCCAATTTCCAATTATTTCTGGAATTTCAAATATTAAATTATCGATTTAATTAAACAATTAAATCTCTATATTCGAAATTAAATTTATTCGACTTACAAATCTTACTGTTTAATATTTAAAATCAATTAAATATCTAAATTTCAAATGACAGAAATTCTGGGTCGTTACAATCTTCCCCCTTAAAAGAATTTCATCCTCGAAATTGCAAAGTAAGAAAAATGCCTCACATTCATTAACTTTACAAACAATTCGTTCAAATTAGATTTCAAAATCACTTAAGTGTACAACTTCTCCAAAATCCAATAGTTAAACTCTTTCAAAAACTTTACTAAGTTTTTCAAATCTATACTTAGTTATACTTTTCAAAACAAACTATATCGTTTAACTTTTAACTCCAAATCCAAAATTTAGTTTTCACAAATTTTCCAAAATTTCCAGAAAATTTTCTAACGCCTTAAATTTTCAGAAAAATTCGCCATAGCCTCCTTTGCGCGGTTCGATCGTAGTAGGATCACAATAGACATAAATATATATACATCGACCCACACAGTCGGAAAAGCAGAAAAACAGTTCATATTTCCTATTTTTATTGCGTAGGCGTACCTTTTTAGCATTTTAAGCAAAGCAGTTATTTATTAAGCATTTTAGCGAGACCAAACCCCGCCAAACGGTAGACCCGGCACCTGTACTTACTCAGTTTAAACACGTAAGTGACATATATATAAAGTTATTAACAATTTACTCTTTTAAACAACTACAACATATGCATATTAAAAGAAATGCATACTAAACAAGGTTTATAAGCAACTTATACGATTTCGACATTACTTGTAATTGTTTACAACCAATTCATATACAACGTCATTCATTTCTTCATTTTCAATTAGTTTACATTCACTAATTTAAATTCAAGTTGATTCACTTTCAATTTAAATTCCATCACATATCTTTCAATTTCACTAATTCAATTTCATTAACACTTAATGAATTATATACAATCAACCAACAATCATATAACAACCAATGTCATAACCAACATAACCAAGTTATTAAATTTACTTTCAATTTGGTTTAACACTTTTAATTTCAATTGGTTTAATATTAAATTGGCTTTCATTGAATTTCCAATTTATTAGCTTTAATGAATTTACACTTACATCCATTATTGCATATCAATTCATTTACATTCGATTGATTAATATTCAATTCATTAGTCCAATTCAATGCTAATTCATTTAACAAATAAGGTTGAATCTCCTTTATATAACTCAAGTTCACATTCATTTAATTCACTTTATTATTTTATTTCGATACCAAAATCAACTTCATTCAACATTACTCAAGTTATATTCCATCACAACATTTCATTCTAAAGTAAATTCTATTTAACTTTTACCAAAGTCAAATTTCATATCACTATCAAATTCATATCTCATTTTGCTTAACAAAATTCGTTTAACCATTTATCATTTGGTTTCACTTACATCTCCTCATTTTATAAGTTACACAACTTATTATTTTAACTTCCAAATCATATTATAAGTATAAAACTCATTTCACTTATAATTATCAATTACAACCTGAATTTTAATTTCAAATTTGTTTATCACAACAAAACTTCAATTTCCAATTTATTATGGTAGCAAACCCATCACACAGAAACTCGAAAATGATACTGATGCTGCTGCAGTCATCACCCTTATTATTTCCCGGCAACAGTAGTGAATTCAGTGCTTTTTCTTCTTTTAAAATTTCCTTTTATTTATAAATCACATTTATAAATCTTTACTCATACAATTTCACTATTTTACTTTACTTATACAAGATTATTTCACAATTGTAAATCATTTTAATTATAATTCCATACTTAATAATTCATTTGCTTATATACTTCATTCTTTTACAATTGTTGTTTTTATTTAGATTATTCAAACAACTTTTTATTAACTCATATATATTCTTACATTTTCAACAACCAAACAATTAATTATATACAATTTAATAATTTCTTGGAAAATTACTTCTTTTATATACAAAATATAATCGAGGTAAAATTATTTCATTTACCCAATTTAAAATGATACTATGTCGGTTCATCTTGTTTAAGAGTTTAGAAACCCCTATCGATTACAGTTAGCTAGACTGCTCCGACCAGAATCCATAAACAATCAACTGATAAGTCGACACAATACAAAACAATTTCATATTCACTAACAAATACGCGCTCATATCTATTATTACACTCACACTCATTCTAGAGTACTACTGACTCTATCTCTAATGAGTAATTCCCAACAGAGCCAAGGTTATCGCTTAACCGTATGCTTTGATACCACATGTAACGAATCGGGATTTTCGACTTCCGAAAATCAACATTAATACGTCCACTGTATCAACTGCCAAGCAATCGAATGCCGGAAAACCGAATTGTTATGGTTAAAAAGAAGAGGTAGAAGAAGACAGAAAGAAAGAAAGAAGAAACAACAGAAACAATATCAGAATCTCACATATCGCAGCGGAAAAATATATAATAGATAAATGAATAATCTTTAAATCAAAGAACTATATCAGTTTATACATTATATCATCATCAGAGTTTACAACAACAATACAACACTGGATAGTTATACAAACTTGTCCTCATACAGAATACACAGCAAAATAAATGATATCATATACAAGTGATACGTCTCGACATCCAGCTCGCCACTTGAGCTCCACAGCATCTCCTGAATCCAGAATGACCTGGTAACCTGACTCTAGACTGCCCGTGTTGAAATTGGTGGGCACCCAGAGTTTAGGAAGGAAACAATAAACTCCATGTCAGTCATGGGACTGGTGTGAAAACTAAAACAGTTTTTTACTTTAAAACAACAACAAAGGAATTTTAAACATTGAAATCCGCAATGCTTTTGGAAAATGAAACTACCATAAGACCTCCCACCACACACACAATGCAATCGCAGACTTGGAGGAGATTTCTTCTTATGATAGTCAAATATGCTTCCTACGCAAAAGTAAAACTCTTTTGATATTATTACTAGTGCATAGTGTAAAAATTCTTTCGAAAATACAATATTAATCTTAGCCAGCATAGGTACCATTATATTATGCCTGCTATAGCTGCCGTCTGAGGAGACAGGTTATACAAATTGCAATCGTAAAGGGCTCGTATTGTTTCTTTGGATTTTCCAACAAATGGTCAAGCTAAGGAACTTCCTACTGCCAATGGGTACGCCTCTGGCGGGGCGTCCCGAAAACTAACTAGCTCTCTGCCAACACAAGGCCGGGTTATCCCTTACACTGGGTAACTAATACACGAATATGCCACCCCCCGGTCCTTTGGGACCTTTATCCGAGCGCTCGATAACCAACAACATCACACAGTAATAAATATAGTGTGTCCACATGAGTAAGTATCTGGGCTCCATACCATGATACCACCCTTTTCCAGAAGGAAATGACATACCCTAAAGGGAGCGACCCTCATAACCTTGCCGCATATTCCTGTTTCGACCATTTCCGGGTTGTGAGGTCCGACGAGGTCTCGTCCACAAAGCTACGCTTTTTCACAAAGCTACACTTTGATCAACAAATGATCAATAAATAATCATCACATAGCAACACTCAGCATGCCACACTACCAAATTAGGAGTATATCACTAATAACTTTCAACTACATAACCTCTGAGCTCGTACGTCTCAGAGAAGGGTGTTAAGCTAAGAGAATAAATTCTCCGCCACCAACATAAATGTATTTGAAAGAAATCAGCTTTATATCTCAAAATGTAATGTCAGACATGTAACCATATAAGTCTGTTCCGGGTTCGAACAGAACCGAAGGCACTTCCGAAGAAGCCCTTGCAATGCGAGTATTCACAATCCCGATCGAACTTCCCATCATAAAGGAAATCTCTATACCGTAGCTAACGGTGCAGAGACAATCGATAAGTCATCCTATCGTTTTCACAAATATCCGGTCTTCACCACCGGTCTTCAATACGATCCATATCGTCGTATCACTTATTCGGAATGGGTTATATGACACAAAGGTCCTTTCCCGACTAATCCGAATAGTGAGCACAATATTTAAAACATATGGATATAGGGATTTCAATTAAGTCACAACTTATTACCCAAATCCTTTCCTTTAAATGGTTTAAACAAATTACCATTTTAAATCTTTAAACAAAAAGATTTACTTCACAAAGTTTACCCAGTTTCACAAAGATTCATTCACAGGTGCCCAAATCAATTTCCATTTCAATTGGATTAACCCATTAAATCTTAAAATCAAGATTTAACCTCTAGCTTTCAAAACTATTCACAATTCAAGTCTTTTATAATATAAAGGATACACCTTTTAAAATCTTCTTTGATTTCAAAATAAAGCTTAATCATCTTCACAAAGGTTAATTCATGGTTTTTCTCAAACTATTCACAATTTCATTTCAACTTGAAATGTTTCGATACAAATTGGAAATCTTTTCACTTTATGAAAGCTATTATTATTTGAAAACAGATAGTTTTCGTTTTGGGAAAAACTGGTTACAATTACACAGGTTAAAGCCATCTAAGTATAAAACTTGAATTTAAATTTAAATTTCCAAAACCATATTTTAAATGGTTAAAACACCTTTTACACTTGTAAAATCTTTTAAACCAAAATCCCAATTCATTGAATTCAATTTCAATTTGTTGAATTCAAATTTAAATCAAATGATTCAAATTTCAATTTTTATTAAGTTATTTAAAATAACTTTTATTTTTGAAACTCACTTTCAAAATCTTTCAATTCCAATTCCAAAACTATTTTGGATTCAAAAAATTCAATTTTCAAAATTGATAAAAATATGTGACTGAACCGATTTCCACGTGAAATCCACATTTGTGTGTGTATTGTGTAGTCCAAAGGTTTAACACAATAGTGCAACAACATTCAATCATCACAGATCAAAACACAGAAATATAGTTGATAAGCGGTATAACTATATCGCTTATCTTTCATTCACAGATCACAGGTATATATATCACAGATAACAAATTATAGATCACAACGCAAATCAGGATATATCACAAAGCATCACATATTTGGGATATCAAATAATTCAACCATTCGATAAAATCCAAACATCCATAGATTGGATCAATTTAATCATCTGATTAATTTAAATCAGATAAATTTCTATAAATCAATTTTTACTAGCTATGGTAAATTAATAATCAATTAATTTCAAATTGATTTTCAAATTTATTTCAAAACACCAAATCAAATTTTCAATGAATTTCCAAATTTATTTCCTTTTTAAAATAAGTTCCTTTAACTCTTCAAATCTATTTAAGTATCCAAATTTTAAATAAATTCTTCAGCTTATAAATAACATTAGTCAAAATCCATTTATTAAACCTTTTTCCCAAAATTTGAAGTTTAATTCAATACGGTTCAAAAATAAGACTTTAATCTTTTTAAAACTCCTTTTTAATTTATCCAATTCTCAAAATAATTTTTTTTACAATAACTTTTAACTTGAATTTTTAAAATCCAATTTTATTTATTTCTAGTATCCAACGATACCAAAAATAGATTCGGCTAAATTATAGCCTTCAGCAATTTCAATCACAAATATAATCACACACAACATTGAAATAAATTCAAATGTTTGAGGAATCCAGTTGGATCCCTCCAACCTGTTTCCCTACATCCACAGATGTTAGCACAATACCAATTCCACTTCGATGTGGAATATCGCGGTATATGGGATTTATAAAATACTATCCGCTATTATGCGGCGCAATAGGGTTTCATCCGCTATATAATGCGGGAAATCAACTCCAAATACATCTATAATACCAATTCCACTTCACGGTGGAATTATCGCGGTATATGTTTTTAATAAATAACCTCCGCTTAATATGCGGCGTATAAGGTCTATTTCACTATAATAGTAACAACCATTATTCAATTCACACAATCAAGCAATTTTAAATCTAACTATTTAAAATTTAAATCGAAACACAATTCGATTGAGTGAGGAGTTCTCACCTTGAGTTGTCGAGTGATTAAATTTTAAATTAAATTGAACCGTTCGATTTAATCAAAAATTCTTGCTTGCCCCCAAACACGCCAAGATCTGCTCTACGGCGTATATCTCGTCGCTGCTATTCCAACGCTTCCTGTTTCGTCGAATTTCGACAACGTATGCAAAAGTTATGACATTTAGAAGTTTATACAAATTTATAATATATAATTTACAATTTCTTTTTTTTTTCAAACCCTACACATCTAGCCGTTGCTTTCAGGAGGCAAGATCGTGGCCGCCAGCTTTGCTTCTTCTCCAGGCAAAGAAAAAACGCACGCAACATAACCCAATGCCGTTCGAAACCCTAGATAGTCGCGCTACCGTACGACGTCGAGAACACGATCAGGTAGTGTCGAACGATGCGCCTCACCTTGCTCCTCCACCGCCTTGAGCCGCTTGGAGCTAGGCCTCGCCGTTTTCTCGAAAAATGTGTGTGAACTCTTGACGTTTAACCTCGATTTGCCGGCAATCTACTCGATTACATTCGATCATCACCGTACAGTCGATAGATCTCTCCACCCTCTCCATTTTCTTAGTTAACGTCGAAGGCTATAGGGGCGTGGATGAGGGGATAAATGAGGGAGAAAGTTGGTTGTTTTCTGGCCATTGAAAATGAAAATGGCGGCTAACCCTAGTTGCTTAGGGTTTTAGTGAAAATGAAGATAATGGGGTCCTTTTATAGAAAATGGAAAAACACTATTCATCTCAAAAATTTTCGAACATGAAATCAAACGTGCTGGCTGGCGTTTCTAAGGTTTTACCCGTGCTCCGAACACAATGGAACGTGTTTCGGGAGCTAATTCGATCATATGTGCGAGTTACGGAAATAAACGATCAAATTTAAATTAAATCGATTAAAACGATTTCTATGCGTTTTGGCTTGCCCCAGACAAACCGTAAATCCGATTGACACGAAATTTGAAACCTTACAATAATTTCACATTACGGATCCGTTGAAACTAGTTTCATCGAAATCCGAGACTGTTTGAAAAATGACTATTTTCACTAGTCAATTAAATATTAAAATTTTCAATTTTCAGAAATTAACTTTTAATTCAATTTTAAAAGTTCTATAACATCATTCTAGCTTCAATATGACTTAATATAACTTTATAAATCATTTTTAATCACATTAAACCCAATTTCCAATTATTTCTGGAATTTCAAATATTAAATTATCGATTTAATTAAACAATTAAATCTCTATATTCGAAATTAAATTTATTCGACTTACAAATCTTACTGTTTAATATTTATAATCAATTAAATATCTGAATTTCAAATGACAGAAATTCTGTGTCGTTACATAAAGAGTAGAGGCTTCTTCCTCTAGTTGAAGTTCAGCTAGCGACGTGCATTCTACAATGAAGTCTGCCAGTGCTTGACCTTTGATTGCCTTTCGAGGACAATAGGTGATGTTGTATTGGCTGAGCTCCATTGCCTATTTCAATAAGCGGCTTGATGATGATGGCTTCTATAGTATCTGCCTTAGGGGTTTGTTTGTAAGGACTTTGATGGGATGTGCTTGGAAATAGGGCTGCGACTTCCTTGCTATAAGGAGCAGGTTGTAGGCCAACTTTCCAATGACAGAATGGTTTAGCTCTACCCTTGATAGTCGCTTTCTTTTGACATAGATGGGCCTTTGGGTCCCTTCGTCTACTCCTATTACTACAACACTAACTTATTTTTCAGTTATAGCTAAATAAACATATAAGTCCTCGCCTATTACTGGTTTAGATAGTATGGGAGTCTTGATCAGATGATCCTATGATTTGGAATGCAACTTTGCATTCCTCTGTCCATTCGAAGTTTGGCCTTTTCTTTACCTAGTTGAAGAATGGGATGACCTTGTTTGTTTCTTTTAATATGTATCTGCTCAGTTGTAACATCCTAATTTTTGATAACATTATTCAGAAGATTTAATTAGATAAATTAAATAGAATAATGATGATAAGGAGATTGAGATTTGATTAAATAACTTAATAGGGTTGTTCTTATTAATAAAGTAATTGGGATTTAAATGGTTTTAAAGGTTAATTAAACAACACATGGGCCTCCAAGTAGGGGGATGTTACATCAGTGCCACTACTTTGCTGATGTGCACGTAAATGTGCATATTTTTACCACCATATTTAATCTTTTTAAATTAAATAAATGATCATATTGGGTATTTTAACTTGTTTAAAGCAAAATTCAAATTATTTGAAATTGTCACATATTCATCTTCATATAAGGGCAAAATGGTCATTTTTATGCATTTATTAAATTGTGAAAATTTACTTGGAATTTTCTATGTTGTTTTGTAGGAAATTTGGTGAATTTTACAAGTGGTTACATGATGATATATGCATGCACAAGAGTGAAGAGAACAAATGAAGATGGAAATAATTCAAAGTGAAGATAATGGAGGACTCCACCTACCCACCTACCTTAATGTACAAATTAGAGGCTAATGCACATGCTTATGGAATTAATGGCTTCATGTACACTTAAATGAGGATTATTTGAAGCTAATGATTACTTGGCCTCCACACTTCCTAAGAGGGTATTTTGGGCATTCCCCAAAAATATGAATTAGGGTTTAACACATGTATAAGTACCCCTTATGATTCATGAAAACCTCCTCCCCCTTAGTCTCCCTTAGTCTCTCTTTTAGGCTCTCTTCTCTTAGGAAAATAAAATGAGAGCTCTCTTTCTTTTCATGGCTACTTAGCCATTTCTTCTTTTCATGTAACTTTTTATGCAATTTAATACATGTTCTTTTCATTTTCTTGTTTGTTTCCTTTCATGTTGTAGTGTAGATCTCTTTTATTTTATGCAATTAGATTAGTTCTCTTTTCCATTAGCTTTCATTTTCCTCTTCTTTTTATTTTTGTTTATTTCATGTTGCTTTCTACTTGTGTTGACATAATAACACAAATGAGAGGCTAATCCCTACAATTTAGGGGTAATGATGCTCTCTTGAATCATGTAGATGCAACATAATTTCTCATTTATGTCTCTTTTGTGCTTAATGGAAAGTTGGATGTTTGTGTGATTTTGTGTTTAATATTGAGTTTGGTAGCTTATGTTGTTCAAAATAAATAGGCTATGCTTAGTCATATGAATCACTAATTACCTCTTCATCTACATATGATCATGGTAATGGAAGTGGATTTAGAATCAAAATTTGATGGTTTATGTTTCTAATTCAATAGTTAATAAGCCATGCTTAAAATAGATTCTACTTTTAATTTCATATCATTTTCATTGAAGTTAGTAAGTGGGTTAGAGGGTGCATTAAAGTTTGATGGTTTAAGTGTGTTAATTAATAACACAATTAGGCCATGCTTATGATAAATGCATCAAGTAAACTCACAAATGACCAAAAAGAGATCATAATTTCATTATGTTGATTTATGTGATCATGAGAGGGGATTTACCTCTAAATTGCTCTTTAATCTCATCTTTTTATTCTCCTTAGTTTTAGTTTGTTTTTACTTTCTTTTAGTTAGTTAACAATCACTCGACTTTGGTTTAATTTGATTGAATAGAATTTTAAAATCATCAATTCCCTGCGGATCGACCTGTATTCACCACATACTACAAGTGTACACCGTGCGCTTGCGGTAAATTTTAATTTAAATTCGTTCGACGGTTTTCTAAACCGATAGAATTTCCGTCGATGAACATTTTCCATTTAGACTCATCAGATCCTTTAGATTTTTTGGGATCCCTATTTCCTTATGGCTTCAATCTTCTCAGGGTTTGCTTCTATGCCACATGTGCTAACTATGTACCTCAAGAACTTCCCTGATTGAATAGCGAAGGTACATTTTAGAGGATTCAACTTCACATTATACCACCTCAGGATTTTAAATGTTCACTCTAAGTCACGAACTTGGTTCGATGCTGCCTTTGACTTGACCAACGTATCATCTACATATAACTTAACATTCTTTCTAATCTGATCTGAGAACATCATGTTAACCAGCCTTTGATAGGTTTCTTTGGCCTTTTCGAGTCCAAACGACATGACTTTATAGCAGTACAATCCTTTGTCTATTACAAAATTGGTATGCTCTTAGTTTGGTTCAAACATAGCTATAAGATAGTATCCTGAATACGCATCCATTAAAGAAAGCAGTTCATGTCCACTGGTTGCATCAACTAACTGATCAATTCTGGGTAGGGGGAAACTGTCTTTCAGGCAAGCCTTGTTGAGGTTGGTGTAATCTATGCAGGTTCTCCACTTTTCATTAGGTTTCCTTATGGGTACTAGGTTGGTGATCCACTTCGGGTAGTATACCTCCCTAATCAATCCAATCTCTTTTAATTTTTTAACTTCGTCATGAAGGGCGTTGTGCGGTTCCTTTCTTGATCTAGAGTCCTGCACTTTCTCCTGACTTGATGTGCATCAGGATCAGTATTGAGCACATGACAGATAATTGTTGGATCTATCCCTACCATATCTGAGCATGTCCAAACGAATACATCTGCTGAAGTCTTCAAGAAGTTTGTCAGTTCAGCCTTCTTCACCGATATTCTTTCCAATCTTTAGAACCTTTGTGGGGTCCTTTGGGTCTACCTGTACATCTTCTAGGTTATCCTCTAGCTTTAACTCCCTCTTTATTTCCCTTAATCTTGGGTCTATTTCATTTTCCTCCTCGCCTAGTTTTTTAAGGTAGCTAAGGGCGCCTATTCTTGAGCTACCTTGGAGAAGTACTAGGCGTAAACCAAATTATATTCATCAGTGATAATCATGTGCATGTATGTTCTCTTTTCTTTCTTTATGTATTTCAGAGTGCAGGATAAGCTGCTTCGGCGCTGGCTTGGGTACTTGTTAGTAATGTAGTTATTTGAACTGACTTGATTCCTTTTTAGTTATTGTTATTACAAACATTAGAAGAGACCCGGTATAATTTTGAATTTTTTTATTGCTTGAAGTAAGGTTTATATTGTATAACTCCCTAGCTAAAAATTGTTCTCCTCTTATCGATCCTATTCCCATAGGAGTATTGAATTTCATGAGTAGGTCTTTCTAGGAAATGATTGCCCCCAAGTCTATCAAAGCAGGCCTTCCCATGAAAGCATTGTATGGCGAGGGTTGATTGATGGTTAGTAAACTCGAATAAAATGATTTGTGTAGTGGGGTAGTTCCAGCCATAATAAGGAAGCATGTTGATCCCACTGGGATGGTGGCCGTATTGTTGAAGCGATAATTGGTTCAGGACTAGGCTTTAGGATTTCTGATGGCAGCTTCATTTAATCATATGCAGATTTGAAAATGACGTTGACTAAGCTTCAAAAATCAATGTAGACTTTCTTCATAGTGCAGTTTCATATCTGCACTATGATAATAAGTGGATCTTGGTATGGGAACACGACTCCTGCTGCATCAGCTACTGTGAATGCTATCTTTGGTGTAGGATTTTGCTTGACATGAAAATTTGACTTTTGTTAGACTCTGGCTTCTTGCACATATTTCTCCTGTGCTTTTTTGGTTGCGCCAGCAAGGAATGGTCCTCTAAGAATAGAGGCTATAAGGTTAGAGTGGTTTCCAGTTTGATTCTCATTCGAGTCTGGGTTTAGGTTTCCTGTCCTGTCTTTGTTCTTTGCCTTCTAAAAGTTTCCCATGTAACCTTTCTGGATCAGCCTCTATCTCATTCTTTAGATGTCGGCAATTGTCGATATGATGACTATTAGCTTGGTAAAAGCGGCAGTATGCCTCACCTCAGTTCTATTCTACTTTCTTCCCCTTGTTGGGCACATTGTGCACAAGCTCCGTTCTGGTTATCATGTATATCTGGCCAAGAGTGTGAGTAAGGGGGGTTGCTGTAGTGAAACCAAGCTCCTTCTATCTCTTTATCGGTGGGTGATATCCTTCTATTATCCTTTTCTTCTCATAGTTGGGGGTAGAAGTTCTCTGAGTATGTATTATGGAACTAGCTTCTTCCATCCTAATATAACCATTGGATTTTTTGTGGAAAGCCTTCATACTAGGATATAGCCTTTTGCTATTCTTCTCCCACATTGATGTTCCCCTCCTAATTCTGATGTGTACTGCCATCAGTAATGCTCCTTCATTGCTTACTCCAATCCTAAGAGCCTCAAACTTAAAACATTTTATAAAGTTGCGCAGGCTCTCATTCTTGCCCTTTAACACATGACATCGTATTTACGTCCTGGGAGGCTTTCCTCCCTAGGTTGAATTGCCTTAGAAAATTAGCAGATAGTTGTCGCCAAGATCAAACCTCCCTTGGTCCGAACCTCCTAAACAACCTGGAGGCAGCACCGACTAGATAAATTGGGAAGAGTTTACATTTAGCCATCCTTCTTACTTTCAGGATGTCCATGTAATATTTAAATGTGCAAATATGATCGCCAGAATTTTTGGTCACGACAAACTTGTCAATCGATGAGGCTTCGAAGTTGTCACGGGTCCGCTTCAATGACAGTTTCATTGCTTGGGGAAGACCATACTTCCCAAACTTTCTCTCTAGTACCTTGTTGGTAGAATTTAGTCAACTGCTCCACTCGTGCTTTTAGCTGGCGAATTTCATCTTCGCTTGGGTCTAACTGGGATGAGTCATCCTCGTATAATATGGCGACATCATCATCTTTAATAGTAGGATGAGTTGTTATTTCAACAGTAAAGGGTTGATATTGGTTGGTTAGGATTTTATTAATGGATTGGCCTAGATCTAGCCTTTCAGCTTGGTATCAATTTTTGGACCAGCGTCACTGTTTCCATCTTTGGGAGTGCCATTATCATTCCCTTGCTGAATAACCAGCACAGTAGTGAACGATAGCGGTGAGCTATGGACTGTGGAAAGGAGGTTGGTCTAAGAGCAGTATGTTAGGCTACCGTCTTTTCTAGTCCCTCCATTCGTTGGTTTGTGAAGGAATGGAGTGGAGCCAGGATTGGGTCCATGGGGGCTTTAGCAAAAGCTTCCGCTTCATTTTGAGGCTTTGATTATGATTGGCTTCTTTGTAGTCTTTGAAGCAAAGTGTAAGTGTGCTTGAGGAGGAGTAGCAGAATCACTGGGATTCATGGTACATAAATGGAAATATAAGTAAAGTTTACTGGAAATAGGAAACGAAAGTTAGGTAGATTTGCTAAAGATTTGGAAAAAAGGAAATGGAGGCTCAGGCCCTCCTTCTAGCGCCAAAATATTGGTGAGATTTTTCGTCTCACAACACCCAAGATGAATATGAGTAACCTTAGTGTTAATTACTTCAGTGATTTAGAATTAACAAATTTAAGTGAAATTAAATTTGTCTTTAGATAGTAATTATGCTGCTGTAAGCTAACATAATTATGAAGTTGCATTTTAACCGTTTGTTAAAATGTCAAATTAAGCTGGTATTCAATTCAAGTAAGAATGAACAAAATCTTACGCTGAAATCTAGGGGAAAATAAACAAAAGTGCAGAAAAGTAAAAGACAAAGAATATACGTGGTTCATACATTAAGGAATCCTACATCCACGGAGAAATGTCACTTTCTTCTTTACCTTTCTTGGTACAGATTTTAATGGAAGAGAGTACAATGATTTTACTCTTTAAATCTTTAAAATAAGAAATCGGGAAAAAGATCCCTTTCTAGCTAGTGCTTTTTCTATTTACCGTATAGAGATGCACATGGATCGCCACAATCCTTCTTCCTCCATTTTGTTTTCGCCTTTGGATCATTCCATGTGTCATCCATCCATATCGTCTATTTGATGCATGTGGATTGCTGGCGTGTCTTTGGTGGAAAACTCTAATTTGAGCAGTTAAGTTTTGGGTTTTGGATGGAAGTATTAAAGCAAGAACATTTGAAATTGGGGCGGGACTTCAAATTTGAATGGATTTTGTATCTAATCTGCACTCCCTCCTTTTTACAGGTTGAGTTATGTTGCCTCTATCATTTTTTTGTGATAGCATTGAGAGTTGTGCCACCGTTTTTCCTTAGGCATTGTTGAAACTTGTGAGGTGGACCTATGTTTTCTGGTGTGCCTCGCCTGCATGTTTTCGCGATGGGACGATTGAAGTCATGTTGTCTTACTTGATCCATAACTTTCTTGGTTTTGTACTGGGGTTGAGTCGTTTGAGTTACATAGACTACCTACGGTGCCTTAATATGGGTCTGCACTTGCCCCAAACTGCTCCTGGTGTGAAATGCGCAAGCTACTGCGATTGGATGCTTATCCCATTGTTGTTTTTTAACAAGCGTAGATTTCTGGTTGAGTGATGTTTGCATAACCTTGTGCATAGCCCTTGGAATGTTTTGGATTCCTTGTGGTATTATTTAGAGAGTCCCTAGTGATCGTAAAGCAGATCTGTATTTGAAAGAGCTGGCAATGCATAAGTTTTTAAGAATGATAATTGGGCATATTGGATCCTTTTGTTTTAAAATGGTTTCTATCTATTGTCCTTTTCTTTTTTGCTTCCATGCTTGTTATGTCTTAATGGCGGTGCATTTATTTATTAACCCGTTCTGATGGTGGCGCATTCATCATCAGCTCGTCTTGATGGTGACACATTCCTTTATTAGTTTGGGGTGGTGCATCATATTGGCTTTTTGATGAAGGATCGTTTGCTCAGATCTGCTATCTTTTACCCTGATTTATGAGCACAGTACATCATCTTGTTGCAACTTCGTGCTTTTGGCCGCAACTCTATTAGCTGGATCAAACATCGTGACTGCATGTTATCTCTCACATAGTCATTCTTGGTGGGAGTACTAAGACTTCGATTGAATAACTAAGTCCAGTTACTTGTTGCTAGTTGCAATTTCTGACTTCTTTTTATGCAGTGTCAACCGAATTATTTCAACTTCTTCTCTCTTTATCTCGGCTTTATTTGTGAGGCAGTTCTCAAGGTTTTGTGTCTCCTTCGACCTGCCTTTAACAAGGTTTGAGGAAGATGTGTGTATATTTACATACTACAGTTGGGAGCTACACAACACACAACATGCTCAGCGGGTTAAGAGGCCCTCACCTCTAAATAGATGTCTAGAAAGGGTGTCTAGATAATATAGTACAATCATATAGTCTCATTTATTCCATATGGGAGCCTCACAACACACAACATGCTTCAGGGGACAGTGCATCCACAGTCTTGGTTACTCCCTGTCATCAGGATGCAACTTCCATCTATACACTATGGTTATGAGCCTATAAACTATTGGTAATAAACTATTTGGCTATTGTGGAATTGGGGCATATCATCACACAATCTAAATGTCAGCACACGACACGTATATATATATATATATAATAAGGTGATGCCACAGATCCAAGGCGCGACTCCGCAATCAACCAACTAGGGTGGACTCTAGTCTCCTTGGATAAACAGCACACATCACAAGTTGGCATAAAACATACCCTACTTTAGACATTAACCCATAACATAAGAGTATTCCACACTTATAGAAAGTAATCGAACAAATATCAACGTAAGTGTCCCATGCCACCTGGTGCTACTCAATCATTTACTCAATGCTCGTAAACTATACCCCTTAGCTATAATAATATCATATACCATATGTCAAAAGAGTAAACAAAATAATATTACTGAATGTCCAATACAAAATGCTGTTATTAATCCATTTACTCAAAATTCTCATTTTACCGAACTTCCTAAAATAATGTTCTATACCATGAGTTAATAGAGTAACTAGAATGATATTACCGAATGTTCCATACCAGAATGTGTCACTAATCCATTTACTCAACTTCCCCACAATCCAGAATTTCACACAATATTATTCTATATAACAAGTCCAAAGAATAATAGGAGAAATATTACTGAAAGTTCCATATTATACGGTACCACAGCTCTGTTTATTCTAATTCCTCGTTACACAGAAATATAAAGCAATCAAAACATACATTTCTATTATTTATTAATCGGATAGGGTTTTAAAATACATTTTCCCCCTAAATCTTCAAAACAATTCCAAATATCAATATTCGATCGAATGAAAATCAATTTATATAATTCTCGTTCTTTCTTAAAAATCCATTTACAGTTTCCAAAAGTAAATATTTACGAGCCTCTCATTTAATTACAAAGAGATCTACAAATTAAAATCCAATTCCAAATCCCAAAATTATACTTTCCGCGAAATCTTAATTCAAATTCTTTTATATTTATACCCTAAGGCTTTTTAAAACAATTTCCTTTATTACAAATAATGATAATCAAGTCTAAGCATATTACTTTCAAAATATTATTTTACCACCTTCCAATTTATTAAATTTAAATAAAATTAACTAATTACTAAATATAAATTTTCAAACACTACTTTATAAGGATTAATTATATACTATTATAATAAACAATAAATGAATAAAAATATAAATCTTCAAAATTTATCTTATTTAATCAAATCCTAATTCATCATTTTCCAAATAATTTCTATTATAAAATACTCAAAATAATTCACTTGATTAATTTTTTATCACTATTGGCCATCAATAAAATACTCAAAATTTATCTTATTTAATCAAAGCCCGCCTTCCGTTGGTCATTGATATTGCACCTCTGCTACCTCCTCTCATCGCCTCCCAGAATGAATGGCCAAAATCGTTGCTCCTCTCCTCCATAACATGCGTACCTAGGTCGTCGACATGTCCAACATCTCGTCACGGCCACCGCGACACTACTCTCCCTCTCAAGCATCGCGTGCCTTCTACTTCGTGCACGATTTCGTATTTGGTCTTTCTCTTTATTTTATGTTGCTATTTTCTTTTTGGGAGAATTCTCAAGGAGCGGTTAGGCTAAAAGATAGTTTGGTTTTTAGAGTTTTAGTAAGGAAAATGGAATGGGTCTTGAAATATATAAAGGTATGGCTTGGACTTTGGGCCTTATCTTAATTCAATTTAAATTTTAATTGACTTCCTTCATTTTCAAATTTAAATACTAATCCTTGCCATCTATTTATAAATATACCCTGATCTAATTTATATTTGTTCAAACATCACTGTACATAATATATTTCGATAATGGGAAGATTTTATTCAATTAATACTCGTTCATTTTATTTAGTTGTTCGTTGCTCCAACGTAAAGTGAATTTATTTTTAAACGTTTTCATTGATATAAAAATTATTTTCACTTTGGAAAATATTTTATGTTGATTAAAACCTTTTATTTGATTTCAATATATTATTCAAAATGAATTTATTAATTTTATTCAATTTATTAAATCAAAATCTTTTATTAAATGGAATTTGATTACTAAAAATTTATTTTCAAAAATATTAATTATCAAATATCAAATTCGAACAATTTTATTTAAATTAAATTTATTTATTTATACAATGTACAAAGTATGGTTGTTACAATATTCACATAACAGAGTAATTATCGAATTTCTTCCCTAGAATTGGTGCTTGGATTAGACCTGCTAGAGTCCATAATCCAAGGGAAGTGCATCATGTCTTTATCATTCCAAGGAATACATTTGAATTTTAAACAAATAGGAACCAGATTTAGTGGACTCAGTCAGCGCATGTACTATATTCTATAAGCACTAGACTAAACTACAACTGTAGATGTTAAGCACCAAAAGTGCACCTCTTAGATCGACACCTTTGACTTTAGGATGAGAATAGTATCTTAGGAGAGATGTTAGCCCCAACTATTTGATACAGATGTGATTCCCAATGATCCTCATCTACATACTCCTTTCAACAAGGTATTAGTTTATCTTTAAAGAAGTTATTACTAGGCATAAAACAATAATTTAATTGAATAATAATTTGTTTTAGGTATATGATGAGGATGAACTTCATGTGATTGAACTGCATTCATGGTTGAATAGAAATCAATTCTACTTTCAAACAGATTTTAATGTCATATAATGGAGAAAAGTTTATTTGTTTCAATCTATAGTGCTTGATATAACCATCTACATTGAATTTCCAGGTACTAACAACTTCAAATGGGGAATTGACATTCCTTTTCATCAAGATCCTTACAGTTCATCCTATTACCACACATACACCGTTTTGGAGACTCCATCTTTTAGTTTGGAAATGACCCTAAAAACTATCCCAATAGAGAATGTAGTTGTTACTCAATTTTTTCATAAGTGAGAAGGTATAATAGTTAAGGTATCTTGGCCAAGCCCGAAGCGGTCCAAGCTAGTTGTTTCCAAGTTAGCTCTTAAAGCAGCCATGGTTGGGGGAAAATCGATTGGGTTTCGTGTATATGATAATAACCCAAATCCAGCCAGCTCTGCATTGGCTCCTTTGCTTGATTGCACGTCAAGCCTTATGCTAGTGAAGCCTTCTAGCATAGCAACCCAACAACCAGCTCACCCATTAAGACATGGCACAAGCCGGGCTCAGCCCATTTCCCATTGGCTAATCGAGTCTCTCTCTGGCATGCTTGCAACATAGCTTTAGGCCAGCTTGCTTGCTCAAGCATCTCTGCCTCGGCTATCTTCCAATCGACATAGCTTGAGATACTCTTAAGGGTGGTTCGTCATCGATCCAGCTTTAATACCACCACCTATGACATGCAGTTCATCTTATCTCACCCGGCTCAACCTCGCTTCCCCATCCTCCTGATGGTCTCAACAGACCAGCTCAGCCCGTTCTTCCACCTTGGCATGCATGAGCAAAGCGATAAGAGGTACATCTAGATGTACTTATTTTTAACAAGAACCTATTTGCCACAAGTATACTACAAGTAGAAGTGCATTTAATGCAAAGCATGGTAGAGCCTGCTCCTAGTACAGTTCTGTTAGGCTTCATCTTAGCAATGCATTCCTTTCTTTCGCTAGTCATCACTCAATAAGTCCTTTCAACTAGATTAATGGTCAGGAGCGCTTCAGGCCTATTTTGCAACATGATCTTAGTCGTCCAAGCGTCAGTTCAACTGCTATAAATACCCCATGCATGGCCACTTCCAATGGGTTGGTTGGGCCCCTGGTGTAGGGAACTCGGTTTGGTTAGGCCTCCAATGGAGGTGAACCCAATTTTTTTAGGCCCCAAGAGGAGGGGACCCATGTTGGTTAGGTCCCTGGGGGATGAGACCCAAAGGGTTGGAACCTATGATCTGTTACTTAAGCTTCCTGAGATTAACAGCTCCCTAAGATTAGCAGGTTCATTAATCTAAGGCGTATCGTCTTTTCTTCTTATTCTCTTATAATTCCTTGTTATTTAAAAGAGCCACATAGGAAAGAGAACTTCACAAAGGATGTAGGTAGCTTGGCCGAACCACTTCACATCTTGTGCCATTTACCTTTAAAAGCTCTTTTCTCTTTATTTTTCTATCATTAAGCCTAGTATTAGCAAGTAACAACTTATCTTCATAAAACGTTATCATAACTATGAGGTTGATAAAAAATTTCATCAACATTTTAGTGCTACAAGGAGGGCGAACCTCCAATCTTGTGGTTAGCGGTTTTTTGTGCAAGCTCTTTCCACACTTGGTACCTCACAGCCAGCATCGATAGTGGTAACTGTGTATAATGTTCCACTACGTCTCTAGTCACCAAGAAGATTCTTCAACTGTCTCAGTTTGGCTACATATTATGTGCAGTTGCTGTGCGCACCTGGTCATCTCCTCACATTGTTGCTATTATCAACCAAATTATGGAAACCATGCGTACGCCCTGTATGAGGGCCACACCCAACCGTAGAGATCTACTTTAAGATTTAGACCATCTTAGTTAATTTGCTTCATGGAAAAACGCTGGGGCAGCGTAACCCCCTAGAAACCTTGGCCGCCCCCCGAGCATCCCTACATAGAAATCCTAGGGACCCAGCACTCATGTTAATGCTTGCAGCAGTCCTCTTTGGGTCACCAAGTAGTCCTCTCATTTTTCTTCACCCTCAATGGTATCCGAAAGCAGCTAGATGCCCGCTCGCATGTCTCATGATGCCCAAACTTCACTGCCAGTGGCTTTCTCAAGCTCACTTCAAAGCTCATAACCTCTTATAAAAAATGCCTCGAATACTTTAGAGCCTGAATCATTCAGCACCTTCACCAAGGCTATCAAACGAGGATGAGTTATCATGTGCTCGTTACCTTATTTAGGGACTGCCGACTTTTTCCGCTCAAGACTGTGTGAGCCACCACTTCCTTCCTGTCCCATCAGGTATCCGCGAGGGTGGATTACCAAGAATCAATTTCTTTGTCGGGGACTGCCAAGCTATCCAGGAAGATTGAACCACCGTGCATTCAATTCTTTTGCTTGGGGACTGCCCACTGCCCCGTGAGTTTAGGTGAGACTTTTCTCCCCTCGGTGACGTGCCACATCAACGATCGGATATGTGATTGCAATGCATCATACCCCTCACTCCTGATGCCATCCATCCTCCATACATGATGAGAAATTTTTGCCAGGACCGGTGCTATTATCTCGAGTGACGCCGAAGTCCGACATTCATAGTGGGCCCGTGTAGAATTAAGCTAGGCCCAGCTCCTTAGTGTTGCGTATCACCCTAGAGAATCTTCAAGCATCTTAGCCCTTAGGTTTGACCAGGGACTGCCTGCATGCTTATTATTGTAGCATGTCACCCTGGAGAACCTTCTAGCCCCACAATGCTTCGGTTTGAGCCGGGACTGCTTGTCAGCTCCTTAGAGCGACGTGCTACCCTGGAGAACCTTCAAGCTACTCAACACTTAGGTTCATGTTTTGACCATCTAATAGTAGAGAAACACACATATAATTTCAATTCTTACTTTTTCTATCTGTCAAATATTTATGAGCAATGGCACATGTTGCTCATCTCACCATCATATCACACCCTTATGCATGAATGTTTTGGTCCAGCCATGCTTCCTAGTTTAAGCCAGGACCTACGGTCACCTAACAACAGGCGATGTGTCACCCAGGAGAACCCTTGAGCTTCCATGCACGTTGGTTCAAGCTGGGCCTATTCGTCACTCTATATATGACTACTTGTTATCCAAGAGAACCCATGGGCCAAAATGCGCTTTCACTCTTTACCAATGCCACCAGCCACTCAGTTCTTGGTCGGCACTTCGCTCTTATCAATGCTCGGGTTTGGCCTATCACATGATAATATTACAATTTAGCATGTCTTAAATAGGAAACATCGTCTGAAAATAATGCTGGAACTTCTCCTGACCGTGTGTGGTCTAGGATTGCTTAAGGGTTTTATATAATTTTTAAACATGAGGAAGATATTTTAAAATATATGCTATGGTTGAAAATCCTTATTTCTAGATTTAAAAAAATTTGGAAAATATATTTTGACTATTACATAAAGTAAAAGCTTTTGGGATGAATATATATGTTTTTCCTATAAATAAAATCTTCTTTACAAATAATTTGGGTGCTTGATTAACTAGATTTCTATGTAATGAGAAATTTGAATAAATGGAGTATAATATTGTCTAACATAGGATGTTAAGCGATATTTCTTCGCTTATTCTTTGGACTTGGATATATTTTATGGATCGAGTGTAGTTAATTAGCATTGAGTAACCGAGCGAGTAACATCAGGTGGTATGAGATACCTAAGCTAAAGCTTTTGTTAAGTAGATTTCATTCATATGGGAGCTGTGCAGTTAAAGCGCTCGGCAGACTCAATGCGGCGGAGGTGCAAAAAGTCATAGCGGGGATACAGCGAGGATATAGCGGGATATAGCGGATGACTCTAAAATAACATATAAAACTCATACTTAATGTTTTTACAAATATATAAATGGTAATTAAGTGAAAAATTAACATTCAATTGAATTATAATTAGTATATAAATAATTTTAAATAAAAACATGTGCGAATATACTGTAAATAAACGTAAAACTGTTATATAACATAATTGAATTTAGTAGTATATTAGAGTATTTTCATTTCTGAAAATATATTAAAAAATCAAGTAAATTTATTAATTTCATAATTTTTAAAATGTATAAATATCATTTTTTAATTCATTTCTTTTAAAGAAGATATAGCGGAAACAGCAGAATATAGCGGAAATAACGGGATATAGCGGAAATAGCGGGGCTTAAAGCGGAAAGGCTATATTTGGGGCTATATGAAAATATCGTAGCGGCAGAAATCCGCTATGAGATATAGCGAGGTTATAGCGGGGTAATAGCGGGGCATTAACTGCACAGTATGGGAGTGAGTTATATAGGGTATTCCCTTATAAGGTATTGCAAGCTGAGAGCCATAAGAGTGTCTACCTATGATGTGGGTGCACCTATTATTTTGGTGAGAAGTAAACCACATAGGCTAGAGTCGATCCTAGCAGCCATGGCTGAGGCCACTTATGATGTGTTGCTTAGTTACAATTAGGCTCTATGTTTCTTAAGTGGAAGGGCTTGGAGTACCTTGTAGAGTTCGTTTTTGACCTTCTTTTGATGTGCTTGGTTTGTTGACGATGTTGTGGGTTATGCAAGGACTTATAGATTGGATAAATATAGTGGAGATCATGGATCGACTTGGGAAGGGGGAAAAGTCTAGTCATATGGACTTATATTCTATGGATGTAAAGTGTCGGCTTCGTAGAGATGGGAGATTGTGTGTTCCAAAAGTGGAAGATTTGATTGATGAATTTCTTTAAGAGTGCCATTGTTCTGGGATGACTATTCCTTCCAGTGGTAAGAAAATGTACAATGATTTTAAATGCACCTATTATGGGAAACGTCTGAAATGGCATGTTTTGGAGTTCATAGAGAAATGCATGACTTATCAAAGTAAAAATAAGCCTGATTTTTGTTATTACCTCTGGAGGTTCCTATTGCAAGTGAGAGCATATCTATATCGATTTCATAGATGGTTTGCTACAGAATCGAAGAGGAAATGAGAGAATTTGGGTTGTTGTTGACTATTTGATGAAAAATGCTCATTTCATTTCGGTGAAGGTTTCTAGGACCTCTCCACCTTTGGTTCATTATATGTATGGGAAGTAGTGAGATTGCATGGTGTTCCCTCTAATATTTTGAGTGATCGAGGCCAACTCTTCACGATGCATTTTGTAAGAGCTTGCAACATGCTTAAGCATAAAGTTGAAATTGGGTACGGCCTACCATCCCCAATTGGATGGCCAAATCGAATGAGTAAGTTCGCTGCTTGAGGATTTGTTGAGAGCTTTTATACATGATTTTGGTGGATTATAGGAAGATTACTTGCCTCTTGGTTAGTTTGCATACAACAATAGGTATTAAGCTAGTATAAGCATCATATCATTTGAAGCATTGTATGTCCGACCTTGTAAATTGCCTACATATTGGTGGGAAACGAAGGATAAGGTAACACGTAAACTAGATATGATCCTGGAGATTTAAGAAAAAGTCAGGATAATACGAAATATAATGAAAGTAACCTAAGATCGATAAAAGTCTTATGTCGATAAAGGATGTATTGAGCTAGAGTGTGAGGCTTCACTAACAAGAGATGTTAGATTTGGAAATTCAGGGAAACTTGGACCATGGTTCGTTGGACCATTTCTTATTTTGGAACAGGTCAAAAAACTTGTATACAAAGTTGATCTCCCCGAGAAGATGTCCGGATTACATAATGTGTTCCATGTTTCACCTTTATGCAAGTGTGTACATGATTCAAGCATAGTGATGGAGCCATGCTAATTAATGGAAGCAGATGTTGAACCAAAAGTGTCAATGATAAAGGACCTATTTCTATCGTTAAGAGTAGGGCCAAGACACTTTGGAAAAAGGTTGTTAAACTTGTTTAGATCCAATGGGCGCAGATTTCGAAAATAACATGGGAATCGAAAGAAAAATGCATGCTTCTCATCAAGAACTTTTTCACCAGTATGATTCCATCTACTCTAAGTAAACTTTGTTTCAATATAGTTGTTTAAAATTGCATGTTAGTATAGAAATAACATATTTATGTAATGATAGGTGCTAAGTGTTAGTGGCATTGTCACATGTAGTAGATATGATATATTGTTCCACTTCCTTATTATTTCGAGGGCAAAATCCTTTAAGACAGGGGATGTAACAACTTATATTTTTAACACTTAGTGATTAATATATTAAATCGTCTTAATTGAATTAAATGACTTAATTGAATGAATAAATTAAAATGTGGTTTTTAATAAAGAATCAGGATTCAAGACTTATCTCATTGTGTTCGTATTGTCGTTTACATATGAAAAAGATACGAAATTTTTCAAAGTTGAATAATATAATACAAGGGGACGAAAAGTGAAGATAGATGCAAAATGATAATTAATCCAAAATTATTCCATTATGCCTATGAAATAAAGATTCTTCTTAATTTTCTTTCCACTTCTTCTTCTTCTCAAAACTTAGAAATTATACTTCTATATCTTAAAACCTTCATATCTTCTTAATTTCTTAACGAAAAATTCAAAATAAATTATCTAAATTCAACTTAGAAGATTATCTTGATAACCATATTGATATTTTAATGAGGATGGAGGCTGGATTTCTTAAATCAAGAAAGCTTCAAGAGTGGTTTTTTTGAAACATGGATTTCTTTAGATTTTATGAGTGAGATTTGTTCTCTATGCTTTATGACCACTATATATGATATATATTCTTTCTATGCTATGATTTAGTTGGGGTTTGGTAAATGAACTTAAATTAGTATTTTAGAGATGAGAATCCTAATTGAATGTGTATTTATTAGTAAATAATCATAAAATGAATGTATTGATAATTCTTAAGAATAAATATTGTGTTGATATGTTTAGTTTGGATTGTTTGGATCATTGCTTTGGTTTGGGAATGAAATATGAGTAGAGAATGGTTTGGAATATTCAATAAAGACATGATAGAGTATATGTAAAAGATGGAAGCCGAGTAGTTAAACTCGAACGAATGTGAAATGTTATTCATCGCCTTAAAGTTTGTTCGTATGAAGCAATACCAATTCAAATGGCGAAAGACTTATAAAAATGGCATGAATCTAGGTGTAGAGATGTTATTCTAGAATGTCTCAATGATATAAGCAGAGAAGAAAGGCGAACAAGTGATAGAGAAGGCGGTGGGATGAATTTCCACCAAAGGAAATTCACCCATCTGAAATAACTCGGTCATAAAAAGTGTTCAGACATTTGAATTTCCAACTCAGACGTCTGATTTTAGGAATCTGATTCCTTCAATATAATAGTATAAAATGGGGAATCCAGACATCTAGATGACTGTTCCAGATGTCTAAAATAGACGTTGGATGTCTGAATCCATATGTAGAAATCTGAACTGCTGTTAAATTAAATGGTTGGATCAGTTTTTTAAATGTCAATATTTTGGGAGTTTTAGTTTGTTTTGTCAGTCCATGTTATGTTTGGACGTTCCAGAGTGACTGAGGAGCAATATGATGAGTTCTGGGATGGTATGCCAAGTCTCAAAAATGTGCGATGGATGTTAACCGACATTGAGACCATGTTGAGGGTCCGGGATGCGATTCAATTTGTACAGTTGTTTTATACAATCATTCAGTGGCTTCAAAATGAGACGACTAGAGTATTATGATATATAATTTCATACGATGTTGCATATGCAGAGTAAGTCTATGTCCCTTGGCAATAGCCTTGGAATTTCGCATTTATATACCATTTTGGAATGAGGTGTGTTTTCTCGATTGCTCGTGTTAAGCGGCATCGATTCAGAAATAAGAGACATTTTATCTTGATAACAAGGGCGATAGACCTCGAGCAACTTTGTAGCAAGGGTTATCGGCCTTTGGTTTCTTGGCCTAAGTCCTCTTGGTAAACAAGTCGTAGCGGTTAGACATATGTATGTCAATTATGGGTAGTGGATGATGCATTAATGTGTCATTATATTGGAGTTGCATTAATGACAGTACTTTACAGGCCTTAGCCTTTCCTAAAGACCTAGGGCCCACTAGCCGAGTGTGTGGCGGTTATGTTACTTTCGATTTATATGGTGATGAGTAGTTACTAAATTTATTATGTATCATGTAGCACTATAGTATAAATTTGCTAACTAATTCGTTAGAAGTAGGCTAAGGTTTGGTTTCGTTACCGCATATTATACCATTAGGTGTTGTACATTATATAAGCATATTGGTAATGATGAAGATTAGAGATATTCCCTTTTTGCCAGACTTTATGTCTAACCCTCTCTATGTTGTCTCCTTTATTGTCTATTCCTTGAATAGGTTGATGCAAAGGAGTTATTCTGCCAGTTGAAAGCGAGTTTTAAAGCTACATCGACTATCGCTATTATCATATCTATCCAGTATTTTGGGTTACTAACATGCTAGCCTATCAAGTATCATGAGACAAGTTATATATGGATCAAATATACTATTTAAACCCCACTTGCATTTGGAACATAATGTATTATGATGTCGAACCTTATGTCTCATTTGTATGATATACATTTAGTCTATTACATGTTTATGTTGAAATCATATTTAATCCTTCTACTATGAGATAGTTAATATATATATATGCATGTATGTATGTATGTGTATGTATATGTATGCTCTACTAATTTAAATACTACCTTCAAAACCTTCATCAGTGGTACTTATGCAATCGAGTGCGTTTGTGCACGAACTATAAGTGTCATGAATGACAGGTCATTATAAAGACTCTCACCGAGTGATTTTATTATTGTTCCAAAAACGCATAAGTATGTAATCTCTTGGTGTCCTCAATGGTCCTAAGTAATTCCTATTCCTTTATATAAAGAGTTTTATGGACACTGTGTTGGAACTGGGCTAGCCCGTAGTGGAGGAATTGGGAAAATTTAAAAAAAATTCCTTATTTGGATTTTTAATGGGCTTATGTTGTCTAATTCATTTAGAACTTTTCTAAATTTTCAGTTAAATAAAATCAATATTTCATTTGAATTTATAAACAATTTTTATTTTATATAATTTGTATTATTTTATATATATGTGTGTCATATACACATATGTGCATACGTGTGCATGCAATAGAATAATAAGCACATGGTTTGACATGTCTATGTACAGATGTTGGGATTACACCGCAACAAACATGTTAGCCCTTCGTGTATACAAATGGATTGTCAAAATGTGTGTGTATGCATAAAACTATATATACACACACACATATACATATACATATACATACTTATATATATATATGAAAATATAATTATATAATTATTATATAATATTAGTAGTAAATTATTTACATAAAACATTAATTAAAATACATATACACAAGTACATCAATTTCAAATAAATACCATTAAATTATAAAACTATTTAAAAATTAATCTTTAAAATTATTCAGAATATATTTAATTTTAATATATATACATGTATTTATTTTGAAATAAATTAAATACATAATATATATAAAAACATATAACTAGTTATAATTATATATATATACATATATATATTTTAAAATTAATAATATATTTTACTGTTGCTTTGGCCTAGTAATAATAATAATTTTTTTCCTTAATTTTTGGTTTAAATAATTTATTAATAAAATTTTGGAATACATGCGGAAATTTTGGAATAACCTTTGCAAATCAAACCTCCTACCACGTATTTGGACTCTTTATTTATCCTTTCCAAAAGCTACATGTCTATACCATACATTCAGTATACTCGAATGAGTATCAATGAGTTTATGCGAAATAATAAAAACACAGGTTAGACATAAAGCCTAGTATAAGTAATATTTTACCATAATAAAACATATTGTGAGACGACACAGTTGAAGCACAGAATGGGGTTTCGCCTCATTATTTAACCAATCATCAATTACTTCATGCTACGTAATAAATATCATGTCATGATCGAACATAGGTCATCGACTTCATTATAAGTGTGAGATTTCCTTTCATAACATATTCCGACTAGTTTATATAGTCAATTCACTTTAAGTAGCTGCACAGGTTTACTCTTACTAGTTCAATAACGGTTCTAGACACTTAAGTTGTTTTATCCAACCGTTTATCATTTTTATTATGAACAGATAAATGAGGTTGCCACAAAGGCCTTTCACCACCAATATCAAATATAATATTGTGTTTAGATAAATTATTGCTACACGGGCCTTCACCCATATTACCTATAATGTCGTGTTTAGACAAATGGTTGCCAAACAATCCTTACACCCACTTTACCAAATATAATGTCGTGTTTAGACAAAAAGTTGCCACACAAGCCTTAATACTCCTTTACCAAATATAATATCATGTTTAGGCAAATAGTTGCCACACATGCATTGCACCTAATTTACCGAATATACTGTCGTGTTTTAGACATAAAGTTTCCTTTAAGGTCATACACCTACATTGTGATGACCCACCTTAGCCTGTTCGAGGTTAACTCATTAGAGATAGGGTTATTAATACCCTAGAATGAGTTTGAGAGTATATATATGAGAGATCGTATTTGTTAGTGATATAAAAATATTTTGTATTGTGTTAATTTGTTATGTTGAGTATTTATGAATTCTGGTCGGTACATAGGACGCTATGACATCGATAGGGATTTCTAAACACTTAATAGGGCAGACCACACAATATTGTTTCTAAAATATAGGTAAATGAAATAATTTTACCTAGTATCATATTTTGTATATAAAAGAATAATTTTTATAAATGGATATAGTTGTATGTGATATGTTTGTTTGTTAGGAAGTAAAATTTTATAAATATTGGTTGCAAAATAGGATTTACAAATAAAGTGAATATGAATTGTAAATTTGAGAACTTAAGTTCCAGAGTTTTGAAATTGTTTTTCAAAGATTTTGGAATATAATATTAGTATTATTTGGAAGTATTTTCCGATATAAATATTTTCAATGTGGTTTGAAAAAATTGTTTTAAAAGGAAATAAATTCTGTATTCCCCACTTCTGTCGTTGGAAAATAATTTCGGTGATGATCGTGACATCATCGACGTTCATTTTCAAGTTTCAAAGTGGGAAGACCACTCTAGTAGCCTTGCTATACATTTGTCTTTATAAACAAATTTTAATTTTATTTTCTTAAGTATGATTTGATATATATAAAATATATGAATATATATATTATTTCAAAATGATTTGAAATGAATCCGGTATTTAGTTCTTAAGTTCCTGTTAAATTAATGATTTTCGGTTGCAGAAATAAAGTGAAAATTTAATAGTTGGAAACTTCTAAAATGAGAAATAAGAAATTAGAAGCTAAGTGTTTAATGAAACTGTAAAGAAATTGGAGATTTGTCGCTTGAAAATTTAAAAGATAATGAAAATTAAGAAGATGTAAACTATTAAACATTTTTGTTAACTAAAATGAATAAGATAAATTTGTAAAACACTCAATTACATTCTAAATATATATAAAACTTACCAGAAATGTTTAAAAGTTGAAATGTTAATATGAAAATGTAATAGAATATCATACAAATAAAAGCTTAATAACAAAAATGCTTCAAATGAACATATGTGTATAAATAAAAGAATTAAGATGTTAAAAGAAATTTATAAACATAAGTTAATGTTTGAAATGCTAATATTAAATGGAATAGTTAAAAGTGAATACTATTTAAGTAAATGATTATAAAGTTAAATGTTGAAATGATTCAGAAATAAATTTAATATCAAATGATACTTCATGTGAAGAAATGAATGTAAATTAAAAAGTTAAGAAACTTAAGTTGAAATGATTCATGAATGAATATTAATATTAAATTAAAATCAAGCTATATAAACAATAATTGTGAATTAAACTGTAATGAAATGGATGAATACTTTGATAAGGGATTCATTGATGATTTCAAATATTGAATGGAAATTTTTTATGTAAGTAAAGAATGAAAAAATGACATTGTATGAATGAATGAAAATAAATGAAAAGTAAATGATAAAAAAAACCAATAGAACAAACTTAAATAATATTTAAAATCCTACGTGTTTGGCTTATGGGAAGTTTGGGAAATGATACTTCAAATTGTTTAAGGATGTGTGAATAACCTATTAAGTAATTATCTAAGGCTGCTGAGCGTAAAGTACACTTGGTAGTTTATTTATCACCCTTGTACGATGAAAAGTTTCTGAACCTGGACAAACCATTAGTTTTGGTTGCTATATATGGTTGATGGATTCTTTTGGGGCATAAAATGGTTGTACTGCTTTTGTTCGCATATGATTATTGTATATTGTATGTTGCTTGTGCTATTGATTTGAAACAACTAAAATATCACTCTTTTACATAATTTTAACTGTTTTGGATTATAAAAGTGAAATACAGGTTTATGGAAGCAATAGCTGTTGCTTTTGGTTTCATAAATATAGTTTGTTTGCCCGACAAATAGGTTTGTTTTCGGATTACGGTTTTTTAACGATATTTTATTGTTTTCCAATAGTTTGGGATGTTTTATTATTAAAATATGATATATATATTGTAATTATTGGTATTGTTATTTTCCAAATCCAACCGCGCAAAGAAGACTCTGTCGAAATTTTTCGTAAAATTTAGGACTTAGAAATTTTTTGTGCAAATGTGATTATTTTCAAAGTTAAATTAAAACATAATGATGTAAATTTAAAGTGTTTATAAATTGAATAATTTGAATAAAATTATATCAAGTTTCTTAATTCCTTCTTGTTTCTTTTCGAGGACGAAAAGTTTTGAGTGGGAGAGAGTGTAACAATCCGTATTTTTTGATAATTAAAACTATTAAATTAAATAAGATTTTGAAATTTAATATTGTGAGAAATTAAAATTTAAGATTTATTAATGAGAAAATAATTTGAATATGATTTAATAATGTTGTTTGAATGTTATTGACAACTATTTTAATGTAATTTCAATCAATTGAAATAATTGTAAAGTTGATTTGGTTATAATTGTAAATAAGTAATAAATTAAATGTTGGATTCAATGTTGAAATTATCTATAGTTAACTGAAATAGGTTTATTATAGAATATGAAATAATTTAATTAGTACATAAATTTATTAGCTTTTGTTTGTAAACAATAGACTTAGAAATGTGTTTGAATTACTAATGTGTAATAATTGTTTTAATTATAATTTTATTATTTAATCCATTTGAAATTAATTTGGAAATCAATAAAATTAATATAAGTGAAATATTGCAATTAATACGGTAAAGAACCTTAGCTGTTGAGTGATGTGAATAGTAAATGTAAACTAATGTTAATTATATTTATAAGGTAATAGTTGATTAATATAAGAATTTAAATCAAAATAAAAGAATTTGTTTGGAATTTTAAATTATAATGAATGGATTTATTACAGTTGTAATTGAACGCTGATATTAATGTAATATTTAAACCTTGGAATTAACATAGAAAATTTAAATTTCAAAAGATTATTAATTTCTATGTAATTCCTGTTTAATCCAGAATGGTAAAATGGTTAACCTTTAAATTTGAATTTAAAGGTGATTAAATCAATTAATAATAATTTATTTAATTAACGTGAAAATTAGCCTTTTTGGGCACTACCTTGGATTCCGACGAAACCAGTTTCATCGGATCCGTAACAGCGAATTATTATAGGATTTAGCGATCAGACTTATCGTTCGATCGTGCGAGCTCAAAACACGTAGAATCGATTAATGGAATTTAAATGAAAATGATTTGATTTTAAAGGCTAACTTCTATATACAATGGAATTAGGGTTTGATACTAGTTCCATTGAGTTTAAAAATATCGAAAACCTATATTTCGATATATTGGATGACCTATTTTCGTTTCGGGAACGAAATGGGTTTATCAGGTCGTTGTTATCGTTTCGACCCAATTCGATCTGCTCCATCCATTCTTATCCATCTCTGCCTATATATAGGCTGTTATAAACCCTAGCAATTTCTCAATTCCATATTTCTGTACGTACTTTTATTCTCATCGGTTTCTTCTCCAATGGCTGTCATCTCAAACCCTAATTCCCAATTCCAAATCAAATCAAAAACTTAAACTCCTCAAAACCTATCGAATTACATATCGTTGCGAAGCTCTCGACGAGCGTAATCTGCATCTGCTATTCGTTTTTGCATTTGAGTCTCGGTTTGGCTAGAATTTGGCAAAGAAGTCTCGGCCCTCCGTTTTAGGGTTGTCGATTCAACGGTGGATCTTCATCCAATCGGCGATCGGGAAGTGGCAGTGTGTAGAGGTCGTCAAGGCGAGTTCATCTGTACGGCTCGTTTGGGTAGATGGCATCGAGATTCGCCAAAAATTGGCGAAATTGGCGCGTCGGCGGTAGTGCCCTAGGCACGACCGAAGATGGCTGCAAGCTCCACCTAGAGGCGGTCGGAGGTGCAAAGTCTAGTGGTGGACGTGGATTTAGGTGTAGGTGTGCATAGTGGCGGCGGTGGGTAGTTGAACGGTGGCAGCCGTGTTTGCATTCTGGGTTCGATATTCGATTAGGGTTTGAGGATGGTGTAGGTAATTACAATTATGCCCTTGTCTTATTTTAATTTAAAATTTAAATTTCAACCTTCTAACATCCTTAACTTTTTTATACGAGTTTGGATTGGATGCGGTTCCTTCCGTTGGGATCGTATCGAAATTTCGGACAATATGAAACTGGTTTGACTGCATTTGGAGACTGTTTGAATTTGGGCGTTCTTTTGGATTTTAATTCGACTAAAAATCAAAGGTGAGTGATTAACCCACTCACGAAATACTGAACCTTCTTATGTTAGTTGAATTAAATTTATGAATTGATAAGAATTTTATTGATTGCTGTTTGGTAATTTAAATTGTCATTTAAATTTAATTTGAATTAAATTGCCATGCAAATTATATTGGAATTAAATTGTTAGTTAAATACCTGATAATGATAACCAGTTAATTGTTGTGATTTATTGGCTGATTTGGATGTTGATTGTGATGGATGTTATTTGTTGACATTTTGGATGATTGAATGTTTATATCTCTGTTATCACTATGGGTTGAAATGATACATACCCGAATGATCTTATAGATTAGGGAAAATCGTTATGGGTTGAAATGATACATACCCGAGCGATTTTATTAATGTGTAAATTATTGATTCGGGATACGGGTTGAAATGATATATACTCGGGAAATTTAACTATTTTGGGTTGAAATGATACACACCCAATCACTTGACCATAGGGTATAAAATTATATACGGATACCGTTGGTCGGTTTTAAATTATTTTCTAAATGGTAAAGTATGTTTGATTTATAAATTTGATTTTTTAATTTAGTTTAATTTAATGATTTTATTTAAATAATTTATATTTGGAAAATAATTTATTTTGTATGTTTTAAAGCTTTAAATTATAAGTTAATATATGGTTTTAAATGTAAATTTAAGATTTTAACTTATAATTTTATTTAGTTTAAATATATATTTTAAATAGTTTAAAATTTAATTTAATAAAATATTTAATATAGTTTTATTATATATATTTTTAATTTAATTTAATATAATAAATATAGTTTTGATTTAAGATAATAAATATAGACTTTTATAACTTTAATAGATAAAAGATTTTTGTAAAAGGTTTTAAAATTTTGTAAAAGGTTTTATAAGGAATTCATAAAAGTTTTGTAAGAGATTTTATAATGGATTTTATAAAAGGATTCTTATAAAAGATTTTTATAAAGGATTTTATAATGGTTTTATAAAGGAGTTATAAATGTTTTAAAGGATTTTGTAAAGGGTTTTATAAAAGAACTTGTATAAAGAGATTTGGAAGCGTTTTAAAGGAATCTGCGTAGAATTTTATGAAAAAGGGAAGAGTTGTAAACTGCTTTGGAATTTATAAATAGATTTATAAATGGTTTTAAAGCATATAAATAGTTTTTAAATGGTTTAAGAGAGATTTATAAATTATTGTCGAAATTGATCGAAAGAAATCTTCCTTGGTATTTATGAATATATTTATACTTTTTGAATTAGTATATGGATATCTTGATATGAAGGTATAAACTGTTTTGGGTTTTTTTTAAAATGACCATGGTGTGAAATAAGCGGTTGGTTGCTAAAGAAACCGGGGTCAGATATTGTCATACTCTCTGCCAATTTCGAAACCACTTTAACAACTGTGTACATGGTGGAGAATCCAGAATGAAGTAGGGTGATTGTTAAGAACGCAGCCCTGACCTTCGGGTCAGCTTAGTATGACTAAAACAGGAGCTATCTCGGGCCAAGTGAGGTCGCTCCTCCTATCGGACATGCTTCTTCGATACCATATATGTTACTTTGTAATTGATTAGTGGCCACCCGCGATTTGATTATGGGAGTGTGTCTCGAGGTGGGCGGTAGTAGCTGCTATGCGTTACCACCAGTCCGGGCATGCAAAACGGTAGAATCCTACCTTAGGCCTTGCCTCGCGTGCCTTGTCATATGCCTTATCGAGCCCACTACGATTAGTTTGTGTCGTACCTATGGAGTGCTCCCTGATAGCGCACCAGTTTACGGTGGAGTTTACAGTACTATATAGACTATGATGCCTACAAAAAATATGTTAAGGGGGATATGGCTAACGCCTTAATGCTATTTTAATACTTTACTCTACTGATAGACACTACATATATAGCGTATATTACTACATATAAATAGTTTAATGGATCCTTAGGAGATGGAAAATCTCGAAACATCTCTTAAGTTATTGCACACAAGTTCTACAATAGATAGGAGATGTGAAATCATGTAAACATCTCTGAAGCTATTACACTCATATTTATTTGCTGTTGATTTAACTTACATAAGATCTTTTAGTTCTGGTTCAAGTGTTTTGTCTTTTCATTACGCTCGGGTCAGCCTAAGCATTTCACTGTATTAAAGACCATTTTATTTTTGGAGGATGAAGACGGAGATTGGTATACTGTTTATTATATATATTCCACTGCATCATGTTGTTCCGCTGCATTATCCTATTATACCTGATGTACGTATAACTCTGATGGTATTGTAAAAGTGTAATCAAATGTATTTGTGAAACAGCTTCATGAACTGTTTATTTGATTATCATAATTTGTCATTCCGCTGTGAGATTCGACATGTGTATTTGTATAACTCTGTGTTTTGTTTTCATTCCTTTCTCTTATTTTCTTATTTACCTTATTTACAATCCTCTCTTTTGAATCGTTTGAGTTCGACATGTGTGGTTTATTGTTGATTTGAACCGTCCAAAAAGTTGGGTCATCACATACATTTTATCATCTCAATTGGCACTACTCATCATCTCATAGATTTACTAAGCTAAATCTCATTTTTCCTCCTTTAAATAATTTATTTCTCTTTAACTTATTATTCTCTATTATCATTTCATCTCCATGAAATTTTCAACCATCACTTAGGAAGATACTTCCAAAGTACTACAATAAGTTCATTAATTTATTTAGAACTTCTTATCATCATTAGCTTTTGCATCTTCAAATTACATGGCTATCACATGTTAATGAAGTGCTATCGCATGATTATTCCATACAACTATAGCATGTTGACATTAGGTTATCGCATATTAAAATGTTTTATTGATATTGCATGCCAAAACCTACTACATGCGAAAAGATATCGAATGTCAAGGGGTTATCGCATGCCTATACCCATTGCATGCCAAAAGCTATCACTTGTGAGGAAGCTATTGCATGCCTATACATATCCCATGCCGAGAGCTATCAAGGTTCAAAGCTATCGCATGTGAAGCTACTCAGTGCCTAAACCTATCACATACTAAATGCTATTAAGCGTCAAAAGCTATTGCATGTTAACTCCTTAAGCTATCGAGTATCAAGGTTGCAAGACTATTGAATGTCAACTTATTAAGCCATCGCATGCTATTGCCTGAAGCTATCGAGTGTCAATCATTTTAAGGCTACCGAAGGTCAAGGCTTTTAAAATTCATCGCATGCCAAACGTTTAAAGCTATCGCACATTAACATTTTTAGAGCTATTATGTGTCAAGGCTTATATAAGCTATCACACGCTAAGTTCCAAGCTATCTCGTGTTATCTTTACTTAGCTATCGCAAGTTGATGTGATATTTTGGTAATTGATATGAAAGCTGTTTTATTTCCATTAAAAGTAATTGCTTTTAAGCTAACCTAGTTTTACATCGAATTAACATTAGTTTACAATGGCTTTTACAATTTTCTTTTCAAAAATTATTAATTACCTTCTTGGTTAATTGATTAATTTTCCTTTTGTAATTAACTCTTCCATTTGCTAAATAATTCATATAAATTCGAAAATGCAAGGGAATAATCTCAAAAGGTCAACAAAAGTCCAAATCATCATGTTTTGTCTTATATAAAAACTTTAGGCCAAAATAATTATTTTTCTTATTTTAATTAATTATTTCCTAAAATTAAGAATTTTCTCAACTCACAAAAATCATATAAAATCCAAATAATTTCAAAAAATTATGGAATAAAAATCATCTACATATTATTATTCTACACGTAATATAAAAATTTCTAGTAATTTGGAGAAGGTTTGTTTCATGTTTGTCTTTAAAACACATCAAAAATCATCATCATTAAATTTACAAACATGAACAAATATTAAATAGCATTCGTAAACTTGTTCATTATCATTAAAAGTATTATACATCAGAATCCTAACCCAAATGGGTTTAGAAGGTTTAGAGTGAAAATATGATTAGCCTCTTTAGGTTTCTTTGGTCTGTTTTTGAGTGAGGGAGAGATTGAATTAAAGGTGGAAGTGTTATAAGGGTTAATAATTTAGGCTTTGGGCTAAAATCTCATTCTAGCGTATTCTTATTAGTTCCCCTAACTCTTCATCATAAATTCATTTCTCATTCCTATTAGTAGAAGTTTGTTTTCCTTAATTATTATCTTGTATTGTACTTTAATTATTATTTAAATAATTCCCTATATCACGGCACTCCAAAATATGGGTAGTTACATAAAGATCAATGTGGCGGTCAAGAAACTCAAGCGTGGGTGTAAGGCTGAAGCACAAAAGAGATGGTGCATGGCTTAAGTGGTGACTGAAACTAATAATGTAATTAGTAGAATTAAAGAAGTGGTGAAGTAATAAGGCCTTAGTGGCATCCAAACGCTAAGACTATAGTTCTTCAGTAGAAGAAGAAGAAGGCGTAAGACGTCGGTGGTATCCGTGGGTTGTTTATTTCCGGTTTTGAAAAGAGATGAGAATGACAATTCAATGACATATTGCATGAAGTGGCTATTAATTCTAACTAAAATATCATAACATGCATAAGACACTTAAGGATGAAATAATGTTTTATGCTTACATTCAAAGTTGTTAAATGATTGTTGTGTTATAATGAGGTGAAAACCAATTCCATGCTTTAGCGGTGTGGTCTCATTATGTTTTATATTTAAGGTTATATATTGTTCATACCAGACTTTATGTTTGACTGTGTATTTATCAGTGTTTCTCCATAAACTCATTGGTACTTGTTCGAGTAGGCTGAGCTTATGGATCTAGGCCGGATGCTTTTAGAATAAGCAAAGAATTTTGAAGATGAAGTTGCACGCTTAAATGATATAAATGTTGTTTTGTTTCCACTTTATTAAGTGTTAATGTCATCATCTTCATATGTTGGGAATGACACTATTAACTATAATTATATTATATTTTTGACCCCTGTGTGGGCACGAATATGGGAACTAATTTGGAATTGTAATGATGAACTCATTTATTGCTGTTAAATTACTGCTCTATTTACTTAGACTATTTTTAGAAACAACTGATCTCATCTCTGTCACCGAAAGCTAATTCTGAGGTGACAGTTGTACACTGGAGTGTCATCTTTGGGTTTTAGAATAAAGGATGTTACGGTTGGTATTAGAGCGTAGGTTAGAGGATATTTAAGTGACACGAAACAAATTAAATGTCTAGGTAGAGAATTAGATAGTAACATCTTGAGGAGGGTAAATGCTATCATACAACATACTTGTGTTTTGCTATGATATAGGTCGATTTATTTTTCTTTTTACTATTGATTCACTCTCGTTCTTTTTTATTCTGAAGAAGGCTTTTCTAATAGAAAAGAAAGAATGTAAATGAGGGATTTAAGAATTATAGTATGAGGATTCAATTCTATTAGAGAATGAGAGGATGCTAACTGATGAAGGCAATGGAAGATGAATGCCATCGGTAGTCGAGAATGAAGCTATCCCACCTACTATGAGAATGGATGTAAATGCTTTGTTCCGGCAGTTCATGGTATAGATTATGAGGGAAAACATACCCAAGTTAGTAGAGCCAAGACTGATGATGAGGTATGACTTCTCAAAGCCAAATCAATACTATCAGAACATAGGAGGCAATATGTTCATTAGGGAAAGCCACTAGTGGAAGTATTAAACTGGCTGAAAGTATGTGAGTGCATCTTTGGAGACCTAAGAATAGATGATGCGTAGAAGAGAACATTAGCTTCAAAGTAGTTTCTCGAAGATAATATGGATTGGTATGAGACAATGACTTCCGAGACCCTTTAAGAAGAGACCAATTGGGCACAGTTTAAAGAAAGATTTGAGGTTTAGTTGGTTTTCAAGTCACGGAGAAGTGTGTTGTTGTGGGAGTTCATTAATCTAAAGCAGGGAGATCTTTCTATGGCAGAGTATATTCAGATGTTCAGTGCCTTAGTGAAGTATTGCCGAGAATTGGTTAACACCCCATGAAGGAAAATGAGAAGTTTATTCGAGGGTTGAAGTGGGTTTTGAATCATAAGCTGATGGTGCATTTAGCATCTCCTTTTGAGTTTGTGTTAGATATGATCCAAAGGTATGATATCATGTACCAAGAGGAGAGGAGGGTTGAGTGGAAGCCCAAGACTGAGCCGTAGAACATGCTTGCCTCATACCAGATGGTGAAGTAAGGTCAACAACCAAGAGGAAAGACTTAAGATCAATGGCTTGAAGAGTGGTGCCGAGATCGATGAGCTAAAATGCTTTGGTATTGAAAAGAAATTTTGGTTCAGAAGTAGGGAAGGCTGTATGTTCCAATTAGTGGGAACCGTCGGAAAATAGACTTAGATTAATGCCATTATTAAAAGTTTGCTATCCATTTGCAGGGCACTAAGATGCACCAAGATATGAAGCAGAGCTTCTACTAAGAATTGATGAAGAGAGATGTTAGAGAATGTGTGAAGAGATGTTTCACATGCCAATGAGTTTAGGCTGAACACCAAAAGCCAAGTGGACTTTTACATCCTTTAAAGGTTCCAGTGTCGAAATAGGATTTGGTTTCTATGGGCTTCATAGATGGATTGTAGAAGACGAGGCTATAGAATAAGAGTATATGGTTCATAATAGATAGAATGACTAAGAGTGCCCATTTTATTCCAATGAAGTCTATGAGGATGGCAATAAAGTTAGCCAGATGTATGTAAAGATTATAGTGAAACTGCATGGAGTATCAAGTACTATAGTTTGTGACCGAGATGCGTTATTTGCAAATGAGTTTTGGAGGAGCCTACAGAGGACTTTGGTTTGGAATTGTATATGAATACAACTTATAATCCATTGATAGATGGACCGGAAGAAAGGGTCAACCGAGGTCTTAGGGGTTTGTTATGAGCATATGTGTTAGTGTTTGGTGGATCTTGGGAAGATCACTTACACTTAA
This sequence comes from Allium fistulosum, assembly GCA_030737815.1. Taxonomy (NCBI): domain Eukaryota; kingdom Viridiplantae; phylum Streptophyta; class Magnoliopsida; order Asparagales; family Amaryllidaceae; genus Allium; species Allium fistulosum. Next base: position 1,349,199,058 of record CM060902.1, on the reverse strand, counting down.
TAGAGTTTTCATACAACAATAGTTACAGGTCTAGTATTGGGATGACACCTTTTGAGGCGTTGTGTGGAAGACCCTGTAAGTTGTAGATATGTTGGTCCGAGACGTGAGATAAGCTTGTTTTGGGTCTAGATCGTGTAAGAGAAGTTAAAAAAAAGTAGAATTAATTCAAAAAAAATGAAGAGCTATGCAGATTGGAGGTGGAAAGATTTAGAGTTTGATCTCGAAGATCTAGTGTTGGTTAAAGTTTTGTCGACAAAAGGGATTATGAAGTTCGAAAAGGCAGGAAATTTAGGGCCAAGATATGTTGGCCCATGTTCAATAATTGAAAGAAATAGGAATGTAGCCTATACAGTTGAGTTACCAAGTGCTTTTTCTAAGGTCCATAACGTGTTTCATGTACCACATCTAAGGATGTGTATCTGAGACCCTAAGGATATAGTATGCCCGAGAGCTATGGAAGGTTTGATTGTAGTACCAAAACATGACCTATGTAAGGAAGCTCATATGATAACAATGGAAAGGAGCTTCAAAATAAGGTAGTAAAGCTTGTGCGAGTCTATCGAAGTGAGGACCGAGATGAGTGTAGTTTGGAAATGAAAGATAAAGTCAAGCGTACTTATCTTGAGTTGTTTTCTTAGATTAGCATGCATGTGCCTATGTATTGTTATTAACCATGAATATATGTGATGTTATAGTTGGTTTTGTTATGTATTGGTGGATGCACTACTACATATTGTTTGTGACACATGGGTAGAGAACTTATGTGTTTGTGCTAGAATGGTGATGGGAAAGATTGAGAATCACTATTATACCTTATTTTAATTTCAAGGGAAAAATTCCTATAAGGAGGAGCCTATAATACCCATAAACTAAGAAACGGTTAACCAAAGATATAATTTTGGGAATAAATATTTCAATTATGGAGTAAAATAATAAAATGATGTGATAAGTATTTGGATGTACATTTACTCATTTATGTTGTTACTAAAACTAACTAAAATGAATTAAATGAGAATAAGAATGGTGGGTCGGCCAATTAGGAGGTCATTACATGTCTTTTCAAAATGTTTTAGCACCCTCTTTTCATTTCATTCTAAACTCAAAATTGAAATAAAGGCTTTAAAGCATTTTAAAGGTGGTAGAATCCTAAGGAAAAAAGAGGAAAAGAAGATAATCAAAGCTAACGGGGCTAGAAGCATCATTCAACTAAGAGACCTAGTTGAGTAATATACTTCTTAATCCTGTTTTTCTTTGTAATTAATCATAATTGAATTTAATAAATATTTTTTTATGCTTCTTGTGATTAAATGATCTGAAATTTTAATACGATGTTGTGAACACATTATTAGAGATGGGTTTTGATTTATAGAATTTTCTCACAAGTAAATAATAAGATAAAAATTATCTAAGAATCATTTAATATAGAAAATGGTTAGAAATGGGGCGCTTACATACAAATTCTCTTCTCTTATTAAAGAATGTTGTGTTATAGTGAGGGAAAATATAACAACTCACCTCGAAATAGACCTAATTTTCGACCAAACAAAAACCCATCGAACCTTGAACCGATTACACGGATGGTTGTTGGTTGGTAAAATTAATACAACGAACAATACACATAGCTATCTATCTATGCTATCAGAATCTCATAGTGGAAGGGATAAAATAGCATATAGAAATTGTGACGACCTCCCTACACCACTAATGCTTATATAAATGAATAATGAATTAGTGGAGGATCCGACCGATGTAGGATGATTGTCGAGGGAAAGAAGTAAAAGTAAAGAAGAGAATTTGAAAATAAGAGAAGAGAAGAGAATATAAGAGAAGAGAAAGAAAACATCATATAGTCACTCACTCACATAACCTGTCATATATTTCACAGCACATCAAATAAAATATAATAGTCATCCTAGATATAAAACAGGAGAGACAGTGATAACTACATGGACCACATAATTAGAGTACACAGATTCATATAGTTATACAAAACAATAATCGAGTTTATACAACTGATAAATAAACTCAACGGATAAACTGTCTCTAATAATAATAAGTCAACGCTGTCAAGGCTCCACAGTGTCACATGGTATAATAAACAATAATAAGCCTAAAATATAAATATGAGAAAGCGTCACCTTCTGCTTGTCCATCTGCATAACTCCAAGTGTTGTTTACACCTACTATCTAGTCTACTTATTTAAGAGTAGCTGAGATAATAAGAAGCAAAGCATAAAACCTCGAGTTAGACAACAGTCTGATGCAAGCGATAAATAATCTCAAATCATTATAAAAGTCAGTATAGTATATGGAATAGAGGGTATGGAGAATCATACCAGACATGTCCCTGCATTCAAAGAGTTAGCACATAACATAGGGTATATATGCTACTCTATATCATAGTTGTCATGGGTATACTATACATCAAAGTACCAATGGGTGTCCGGGTATCTACATCAAAGATAACCATATCATGTGACAGCCCTAGAGTGATAAATAACCAAAGAAAATATAGCATCCATCATTCATTCTCACATCACTTACTCATTGCGATGGATACATGATACTCATATGACCTCGTCAGAGACTACTCAACATCTCAGTTTCTTAGTACAAGAATCATGCCACTTAATAGGTTAGGAACAAAACTGCATACTCTGTAACAGTCCAGGGTAAATGGATCTCATCACACGTACCCTTGCTTCATCAGTACACATCGAAACCTACGAATATCAATAACCCCTTTGCACACGTTATTCAAGCAGAGTTCATCCCGGAACTGTCCATACAACTCCCGTCTGAAGTCATCACGATTGGGAACTACTCTAGATAACCTCATAAGTCACAAAGTGTCATCATGTGTCCTATAATCTTCCTCCAATAGTTCCTTCAATATGACTCATAGTCTACTACTCTACGCCTCAAAGAACAACTATCCATTATCGAAGCCATCACTTCCCATCATGGAATCATCTTCGTTGAATCATGAAGTCGCCGCTTCAAAGCGTCGCATCCTTGTTTCAGCACCAAAACTACCCATCAAAGATTCATAACATCAAATCAAGTGTAAAATGAACAAGTCGTCACATCATGCTATTTGAAGCCTCTCCATCGTCCACGACAAAATTGGCCAAATCGGTCATCCTCAATAGTTGTAGATATCGACCACTTTAGAGTATTCGATAACGACCCCTTTAGTCGTGTAATTAACCAAAAAACCAAACATCCATCTCGAAATCCAAAGCACATCTCCAAGTCCATCTTTCGTCTTCAGATTAATCGACATGCACGAAACTCTATGCATGAAATCCTATCTTATGGGATTTCTTCTAATAATATATCGCCTTCGATCGGTGTTTTCAACCAAACTAGAAAACCGGCATACATGAAACTAACAAGCATACTAACATATATGATAACCTACTTACATCTATAATAACACAACACAATACAACCAGGCAACCAATGTGGGATTAATATCAAAAATAGCCCAAGTCTATTAATATCGTCAAAATAATGCGTCAATGGAAAAATGTGACATTTAATTTGAAACCATTTTAAAGCACTTTGAAAATCTTTTACAAAATAAGTATAGGTTTAAATATTTTAGAAATCACATATTAAAGTCAAAAATCATCTCAGAATGTCATTTTTGTACTATACTAACAATCATAGTACGATGAGAGAAAATATCACTTACCTCAACAAAAGCTATCCAAACCAATTCCAAGTTGTAGAGCTCTCCATCATGAGCACAACGTAATAAAAGACGTCCAGAATGGACCTCATATACAAAAGATATGAATTATATAAGAATCAGGATTATTTAAATAATTAAATAAACAAATTTGTTTTCTGATTACCTTCATTAGCCTTAATTCTTCTTCCCCAAATCAGCTAAATCGCCTATACAAGGATACGTGCACAACGAATCCCAAAACCCACTTCCTTCTCTCATCCATATCTCTGCCAATACTCAATGAATCGATGCGTCGTCACTTGCAACGAACTCTGCTACACGTGTGCTCCGCCTGGGAGCCGAAGAAGTCGACACGATCGTCTCTAATAAAACGTGACTGGAAGTGCCGTACTCCCCCTCAAATGGACGCATTTTGATATAGGGCCTTTGGTTTGATGAAACTTGGTGGAATGGTTGATGTAAAAAGAGAAACTGGTCTACGCCCTCCATTTTTCCTCTCGTCACCTCAATCTCCGGTGAAGTAAAGCCCTAGCTCGGCCCTAAATAATCGCGTTCGACCAAGCATGATCGCACATGCAAATACCTATAAGGATTCGAAGTCCATCTCTCCCCAAGTCTAACAAATATGATCTCATGATTTTTAATGGCCTAAATCACTCGATTTTAATTTTTGAATGAAAATAAGGGAGGCGACCATTTTCTTTACTTGCTGCTAATGGAACAGTAACCAGGTTGAGAGGAATGAGGGTTTAGTGATAATTTATATTAATATTATATTGTTTGTTTATTTAAATTCTCAAATAAACGGTCATACATTTCGAGCTCACACAATTACACGATGTGTCCGATCGCGACAAAACTTTTCTGCGTACATCACCTTATTTTTTCAGTCCCGATGGGATAAATTTCATCGCTATCCAAGACAATGCTTCGGAATAATAATTTCATGCATTTCAAGATCGTTTCGGCCATCAGATCGTCTGATCTTTTAATATAGCGATGCTTATATTTATTTTAATTCACAATTTTGGTACGAACTCAATGGAAGTGGTCTCGAGTCCTGATTCGATCGTATGCGAAAAATCATATTTTTGGGACCTTCAATTAAGTTAACGATTTAATATTTAAATTGATTTAGATATCTAATCATTAAAAATATGTGTCGCTACATTCTCCCCTCCTTAAAAGGATTTCATCCTCGAAATTCCAAAGACCAAGCAACACAACCCAACGCCTTCATATAAGCAACGACACAAGAAAAATCATCACTTATCAACTCACGAAAAAAATCACTGAAAGTGATCGCAACATAGGGAATAGACTCGAAATCAGCTTGGAGCCATCATCCTCACCCCTAAGTACAATCACTATAAAATCTGAAATCAATGTGGCTAAACAAAATGTCTAAGTTACGTACTTATTTCCAAAGAAACGAACAATGGAAAACAAAAGCGCCAACTCACTAATCGAAAGGCAAGTCAACTAAATATCATACATTATCGACTCTCTCAACTAATGGCTATGTCTAATATCCTATACATTGACTTTTCTCTTAATTTTTGGTTTATATGTCACGGAAAATTTTAGCAACACCTCCTTTGTGCGGCCAGGTCTAGGAAAAATCCTAATACAACATAGATATATATACATATCATATCCGAGGCATCTCGTTTCCCGAGGACAACCAAGCATATGTATATCCAAATCTACATTATAGATGTTACGGACCTCTTTTATAGCAAGAGTAGAGTTGATGCGAACAAAAGCAGGTAAGCATCCAAATAGCCAACACTTGCTTCCATGTACCTAAATATGTACTTGACAAAGAGGATTAAACACAATAGCAATATCACCATGTAAATAAGCATACTGAATTGTATATATAAAAATCGTCTCAAATAAATATGCTATATCAAAACACAACCATCCCGCATGCCTAATAACCATATAAGCATAAGTACTTATATGAAGTGCCAAAAATCAAACATCAAACAAGCAACTATAAGATCAATAATCAAAAAGTAACATCCATGCCTATCCTACCATGCAAGAGACTAAACTATTCTTGTTATCTAGCATTCTAGCCCGACTATATTAAGCTAATTGCACGAGCTAGATCCGACTGCCATCAAGATCGACAACTCCGGAGTGAATTGAATGGATTTGATATATATGCGACATAGAATGCTTAAAGTATGGAATATGGCTCCTTGGATGGAAGTATTGGTATAGCATGGCTCATTAAGAGGGATCGACATCTTAGTCGAGAGGGATCAGCAGGCTTCACTGAAGAGGGGTCGGTATCCATCAAGTTTCATGTGCATTCTTGCATACAATAATCAATATCACGAGATCTAAAAGTCAAATCCCTATGAAATTGGGAAAGCAAGGTATATGGACCCTAGGGAACCTACCTTAGGGATCGCATATCAAAATGATAGAATGGGAGGGATCGGCATACATCCCTGTAGAGGGTTCGGCAGCAAGCAGTACACAATTTATATCAAATCAAAGATCGAGCAATAACTCGAGTTCTAATGGTCCAAATGACATGAAAATTGGAGGCTAAACATATTTTAGCAAGAAGAAGCCAGCATTGGGATCACTGCCCAAAAATCGACCAATGAAGGGATCAATACTGATCCCTCCTTATTGGAAATTGGGCCTAGCGATCCCTCCAGTGGGCCCATGTGGATTAGAAGATCCTTCAGCAGAAGTTTTAGAGAGATTGGTGGTCGTCTTCACCTATAAATACTGCCTGATGGGTCATTCTGAGGATCTTTATGCTACTTATTACTCTAGACTCTATTGTAATCAAGTTTTTGCTATTTCCTATTGTAGTAATCAGATTTATAAGTAATTAATAAAGGGTAATTGTCAAAGTGGATGTGGGCATACAATGCTGAACCACTATAAATCTCCATATCTCTGATTATTGCTTTTTATCTATTATTAGCTTAATCATTTCCTCGGTTTAATTATTGTTCTTCAGTTACTTCTCTACAAAAATCTATACATGGGTGTTTGTGACCAATTTAGTTGCAAATATTTTAGTGTTTTCACTGAGAATCTGAATTCGTAGCTTGCTAGGATCCCTTTGTTGCTACTGGATTGGATAAATCCCATTGATTCTATTATAAGTGCCGAATTTCATAATTTATGAGAGAACTGATGGAGAACCATCGACAATTAAATCAACAAATTCAGATTAATATCAACTTGATGAACCAAATCAATCAGCAGCAGCAGGGGAAAGCTAGGAGGGACCCCACTCCTTACTCAGCATCGGAGAGTTCTAGCTCATCAGACAAGTATCATAGGCATATGCATCGCAGAACCGATGGATATCGCTCAGAAACTTCGAGGCGTCAACTGGTAAACTATCATGGTCTGCCAAGGCCGATCGGTGCCAAACTCTCCATAGGGATCAATACTGTTCCATCCACCGGAAGGGGGAATTCATCCATGCCTTATGGCAATCAAGTTGGAGCTGCTACGGTTGGCTTGGATGCCAGAGTTCAATTGAATCTTGACCAAGGTCTTCCTCGGAATTACGATGAAGCGAATTTACAGGTTATTCATCGAGAAGATGGTGAACCAAGAAGGCATGAAATAGCCTACAGACATCGACCGGACCATTCACATGAGGTGGAGTGCGACCACCGCTTGGCACCAACCATCCAAACGCGAGACTTATCGATAATGGTCAAACAATTGGTGAGAGAGAGCTAGGGCTTGACTAATGATGACTGGGGAGTTTTGAGAAGCCATACCCCATTTACTGATAATGTTTTACATGCAGAATACCCGAGGAGGTTCAACATGCCATCAATGCCCGCCTACGAAGGAAAAACCAACCCCAGGCATCTTATCATGAGATATGAATGGTTGAGGGATTCTACGCATGTGGATGATGCGATTAAGTGTAGATGCTTTCCCATAACTCCCTTTGGAATAGCAACGATATGGTTCACAAGGCTACCCCCACGATTAATTTCAAGATTCGATGATTTAGCAACCAAGTTTGTGGAGCAGTTCTAGATGCATGTGACTCATCCCAAAGATGTGATGTCCCTTTCCAACGTGATTCAGGCTTTAGGAGAGTCGTTGAAAGATTATTTGGAGAGATTTCATATAGCTATTACGGAGATCACTAATTCGAATGACCATGCGACACTCATGGCTGTGACGAGAGGGATTGATCCAGAGTCAGACTTTGGTGATTGGTTAGCCGGTAAGCCGCCCGCAACGTTGCAGCGCTTTTACGCAAAGGCGGCTCAATATTTGAGAAAAAAGGAAGCCAGGTCCTCCAGAAAAAATAATGTTGCGGAACCGAGTGAAGAAGGAGTGCAGAGTAACATTGCAATGAAATGGTCTGATGATAGTTCTCGAAAAGTTCAAGTGAATGTCCAGAATAAACCAAATCAACAAAAGAGAGGCAGAGATAGGAATCGTGAACGAAAGAGGGATTCTGGACTTCAGAAGCCTAGAACTTCGATGTATAATACTTACACGCCATTGAATACGTCCTTGGAGAATATCTATCTATTTACTTGCAATACTATGCAGTATAGGAAGCCGCCTCCAAAAAAATCAACAGAGAAGAAGAAACAGACCAGAAAATATTGTTGGTTTCACGAGTGCTATAGGCACAATACAAATGAATGCAGGCATCTCTAAGATGTTATAGAAATTCTGATTTGAGAAAGGAAACTATAATAGTTTGTGAAAGCCCTGTAGGATGACGAGCAGGGGACATCTGACCCCGACCGAGGACAAGCGCCACGTCGGGCTGAGGAGCCTATGCGGACTGATGGAAGACTAGTGATAAATACAATAGTCGGCGGACCACAACCAGCAAATAAGATTTGGCAAGAGATGGAGCGATATGCTAGCGTGATTAGGCATGTGGATTTTGAATATTGTTCGAATACGGAAAATGGAGCTCGGGCAAAATAGCAATGCATAATGACGGATGATATTGTGTTTAGGAACAGAGATGCAGATAAGGTAGAGGCTTCGACAATTGATCCAATGGTTATTTTGGCCATGATTGGCTCTGCTTTGGTGAGAAGGATATTGATTGACTGTAGAAGTTCAGTAAATATAATCTTCAAAAAAGCTAATGATCAGATGGGGATGGAAGCCAAAGATTTAAAACTGTCAAAAGCTCGTATACACAGTTTTAACGGTGTTGCAACTGAAGCTGTTGGTTAAGTGGAATTACCTGTAGAGTTGGGAGAAGGTGAACAAAAGAGAGTGCGGATCTTGCCGTTTGTTGCTTTGGATGTTGAGTCTCCATACAATGTTTTTCTGGGTCGATCGGCCCATGCTGAATTTCGGGCTGCTCTTGCCCCATGGCATTTGACTTTGAAGTTTTTGATAGATAATGGTGTTGGAGTTGCTCATGGTGATCAAAGGACTGGACGTGCCTGTTATGCAGTTGAGTTGAGGGATGCTCAGCGCAAAGAAAAAGGAATGGGTGTGGATATGAGTGTCCCCATCTAAGCTACTAAAGATTGACAACTAGCGCCTGAGCCTTGGCTTGGGTGCCACAGTCGGTTCTATAGAGATATAAATCTGAGAGATGATGAAGAGGAGCCCAAAGAGGCCAAGGCTGCACCGGCTAAGCTGACAATTGATATCACGGTCAGCCACGATGACCCATCACGAGTCCTAAAGATTGGATCACTGCTTAGCCCCCCGATGATGAAAGAACTTGCTAGTTTTCTCCAAGGGAATCTAGACATGTTCATTTGGACTCACTCTAACATGTGTGGAATCTCGCCTTTCATTGCAAGCCATGCATTGAATATAGACCCGAAGCATGTCCAAGTGAAGCAAAAAAGACGCGTCATGGATCCGGAGAGGTCAGCCGCTCTCAAAGTGGAGGTGGATAGACTAAAAGGCAATGGGTTTATCAACGACGCCCTCTACCCTAAATGGGTATCTAATCCTATACTTGTGAAAAAAGCGCATGGGATGTGGAGAACATGCATTGGTTATTCAAATTTGAACAAGGTGTGTCCAAAATATAGTTTTCCCATTCCGAGGATCGACCAGCTGGTGGATTCAACTACCGGACATGAATTACTATCTTTCATGGATGTGTACTCGGGATATAACCAAATCCCAATGCATATTTCCGATCAGGAGCATACCAGTTTCATTACCGATGTTGGATTGTACTGCTATGTAGTAATGCCATTTGGATTAAAGAATGCATGAGCTACTTATCAGCGCTTAGTCAACAGGATGTTTAAAGATCAGATTGGAAAAACAATGGAAGTATATGTGAATGATACACTCGTGAAGTCACGACGATCAAGCGACCACATTAGAGACTTGGCAGAAATGTTCAACATCTTTGATATTACAAGATGAAAATTAATCCTTTGAAGTGTTCTAGTGTTGTATCAGGGAAATTATTGGGTTTTATTGTTAATGCTTGTGGAATAGAAGCTAATCCTAAGAAGATTCAGGCTATCCGTGATATCCTAGCGCCAAGGACTATTAAACAAGTACAGAGTCTAAATGGGAAAGTTGATGCCATAAGCTGATTTATTTTCAGAGCTACTGACAAATGCATTCCCTTCTTTGACTTGATTAGGAAAGGGAAAAGAAACTTCATATGGACACGGGATTGTAAAGATGCATTCCAAGCTTTGGTAAATCATTTGGAGAGACCCTCATCTTGTCAAAGACGGTGGATCATGAAGATTTATACATTTATTTAGCCATATCGGCATATGATATAAGTGCTGCATTGCTTCATGAGGAGGATCAGAACCAGAGGCCAATGTGTTACGTCGGCAAATGATTGACGGGAGCTGAAAGGAACTATCCGAAAATAGAGAAACTGGCATATTGCTTGTTGATTCCATCACAAAAGCTTCGTCCATACTTCCAGGTACATGCGATCAATGTTTACACCGACCAGCCGTTAGACAGGTCCTACAGTGACCTGAGACATTTGGAAGGTTACTTAAGTGGAATATTAAGCTCAATCAATTCGATATTACTTATCTCCCTCGGAGGGCTATCCAGGGTCAGGCACTGGCAGATTTTATAGCAGAGTTAACTATGCAAGATGATTCTCCAGAAGGTAGTGAAATCCCTACCGTACGGTGGAGATTGTATACCAACAAAGCGTCTAATGACCATTATTTTGGAGCTAAAATTGTGCTTGTAACTTCCGAAGGTCGGTCGATCTGTTATGCTTTAAAGCTTGATTTCCCAGCGACAAACAACGAAGCTGAGTATGAAGCTCTGATTGCCGGACTTAAACTCGCTAGAGAACTCGAAATAAAATATCATGAAATCTTTTGCAATTCGTAGTTGGTAGTCAGGGGAGACTATCAAGCTAAGGGACAACGGCTTGCCCCATAACTTATCCATGTCCATGAGTTGTTGGCAGAATTTGAGCACTATGACATTTTGCTTATTCCACGAGATCGAAACAGAGAGGCTTATTCATCGGCGAAGTTTGCCTGCACCGGTGATGCACAGCAGACGGGCTTAGTTTTGGTCGAAGTATTAAATGCCCCAAGTATAAACCTGATAGAAATAGATCAGACACTATAAGCGGAGCCTGAGAGGGAATCGTGGATTAGACCGATAAAAGATTATTTGTTACATGGAGTCCTACCAGATCAAAGAAATGAAAAGCAACAAATCCTCCATAAAGCTTCACGATATGTCATGCAAGAAGGAATTATGCACGGAAAGGTTTTTTCGGTCCCCCTACTATGATGTGTCGCTCATGATGAGATAAAATATGTCCTAAAAGAAGTTCATGAAGGGGAATGTGGCGACCACACCGAAGGGCAAACTCTGACAAAGGAAATACTCTGTTACGGATATTATTGACCAACTGTCCATCGAGGCACCGTTGACTATGTAAGGTGATGCGATAAGTGTCAGATATATGCAAAAGTTCGAAGAGCCCGCCAACGGAAATCACACAAATGGTCAGCCTATGGCCGTTTGCCATGTGGAGTATAGACATTATCGATTCCTTGCCGATCTCTAAAGGTGCATATTTCCTTGCCAATCTTGGTTGCAATTGATTACTTCACCAAATGGGCCAAAGCGGAGCCTTTAGCAGTGATCACAACCAAGAAAGTACTCAACTTTATTGTCCAAAACATCATATGTCATTTTGGTTTACCATGAACTATTGTGACAGATAATGGAACTCAAGTCGACAATGTTGAATTAAAAGACTTTTGTCGAAAGTATCGTATTGAAAAGAGATATGCAGCAGTTGCTCACCCTCAAGCAAATGGATAGGTTGAAGATGTAAACAAATCATAAAGTCTGTTCTGAAAAAGCGTTTGGAGAAGGCTAGAGGCAGATGGGTGGATGAACTCCTTACAGCATTGTGGGCTTATAGGACCACCCACGAGTCCGCGACTAGCCATACTGCATTCACCCTTGCTTACGGTTCCGAAGCCCCCATTCCTATTGAGCTCGAAGTTCCTTCTCATTGAGTGACTTACTATGATCCCAAAACAAATAAAGATCTCCTCTTGGAAACTCTCGATTTTATAGATGAGAAGCACGAGGAAGCCGATCTTAGGGCAGTTGGGCATCGACATCGAGTCGCCAGATATTGCAACATTAATAACCCTGTGACGACCCCACCGCTATGCCCAGTTTAGCAAAGAACATTACAAGTAATGTCGTCTGCTAATCTGGAGAATACGGTTGGTTAAGTGCGATCGAATGTGAATATATCTTAATACTAACACTAACACATCTTATTTACCTTTTTAAGGATCTGAACTGAAAATTTGACATGTATAGTATTAATACAAAGTAATAAACACACCGATTGAAAATATTCAGAACATTATATAATATAGATAAATCAGAATTGGAGTCACAGATCACAGCAGAATAATATACCTCATCATATACATAATAAAATGTGAGTCTACAAAATATAAGTATTAGACTGACATAAATATGTACATCATATCTAAAATCTGGTATCAGGTACAAAGTCACTACTATATAATATAAATGATACACTCCTAATAGCCAATATATACAAGTATGAAGTAAACTGAAACTATCAAATAGTCTACTTCAATGCTAGCCCAAAATCCAAAGGTCAATGGGTCCCTCTACTTGTAAAGTCTCGGCCTGACCCGAGTATTAGAATAATAAACGGGTCAGACTATATCTAAATAAAAGGTGAGAAACTAATATTTTATTTATGACTTATTTGGTTATTGTTAAGTCAAAATGTCCAGCCTAAGACCTTTGAAATTGGCGATCTCATCTTGAAATGGGTTTTTCCTACCCATCGCACATGACTCCAATCCGGGGATGACCATACGTTATTGAATAGATGCTTGGAGAGGGAACTTTCAAGTTAGCGACTGTCGATGGAATTACACTCCCAAGGGCATGGAATAGCGAGCATCTACGATGCTATTTCACTTAGTTTATTTCCTTTTCATTTCAGTTGTATTTGCTTTCGGAATTTGCTTTAGCATTTGATTTTCCAGCTGTGTAATAAGACAGTCTATGTTATTCCTTTCCATTTAACGAATAAAGTTTCAAACTTCCTTTATATTTATGTTTAGAATTATGTATTAGTTACATGACAAAACTGATTGATGTCGATATGTATGACAGGCTCCCAAAGTTTGAAATTAATCAATTATGCTAGTTTCCAATGGGACTAAACAAGATGAGCTTAGTCCACTTGTTCATTTCGTAACTCCCATTCATGATCTAATGGACGGGATACACAATGAGGAATAAATGTGGCTCGACCATTTGATGATTGAATAAATCCTGCCAAACTGTGGAACTGAAGTAAAATGAGAGCGACTGTGACATAGCCGATCGTTCGCTGAATCAAACCACAGACCCAGGGGGGCAAATCAATCAATTTAGGAGAGTATAATCTGATTGCTCTCAAAAATAAGTCCTCAGAGAGCAGATAAGAGTATAAACATAAATCTGGTGTGAACCGACCACCCGCGAAATTATTCTAAGTCTCCAGAGTATGGACCGAAGTGTAAACATAAATCGGGTGTGAATCTACCACCCGCGAAATAACTCTAAGTCCCTAGAGTGCGGACTAGAGTATAAACATAAATTGGGTACGATTCGACCACCCATTAACAAACTCTTATCCCCAGAGTGTGGATATGAGCATAAACAGATAGTTGAATGAGGTTCGACCATTCACTATTCCATGAACTCCGACCCGAAACCGACAGGAGAAGTATAAACTCACTAAGGATGGAGTTCGACCATCCAACGTCTAACCCCGCTAACCTAAGACTGGGGGTAGGAGTATAATTACTCAAAAACCGTTAAATTCGATGGTGTAATACTAAGGCTCTAGGTTAGCTTTGATACGACTCAAGGTCATGACTGCATGGAGGCCTTGGGTTAGAGCTAGTGTATTGTTACCAGAATTAATGAACAACAAATTACAAGTACATTGAATGGAAAGTAATAGTCCAACTACTTAAATAGCAATTCACACAAAAGCTCAACAGAAAATAAAAACTTTTATTCACATGATAGGATTCAAGGTTATGGTACAAGTTATCTTAAAAAACCGAAAATCATACCTGCACAACCACAACTAATAAAAGAAACGATGAACAAATAGCTATGCAAACTATGTACACACCGAGCTGAAGTGATGGCTATTTCTTTGACCTCCTCTCTTTTTGGATTTTTCGGGAGTGGTGCCACTTGAGCCCCCGATGTTTCTCTTCCTGGATCCTTTGCCACCTTTTTGCATGAGAGCTTACAAAGATAGGAGGGAGTTCACTGGGAATCGACCCGCCAGGTGGAATAACTTGTCGTAGCACAAGGTGTGGGTTGTCAATGTCCATCTCGACGGGCTCAGCTTTAGCCTTTTTCTTCTACAACTCCTCCTTCTTGATATGCTCTTGCCTCTTCTTTAAGGGATTCTATTTTGGCAAATTGCTCATCAAGTTTAATTTTCAGGCTTCTAGCTTCGACGGCCTCTTCACAGTACCTTTGCGATTCTTCCTGGGCCTCAATTTTTTCTTCTCTTTATTTCTTGAGAAGCTCTTGAGTTCCTTGACGCAGTGAGCCAAGACATCTTTTTTCTTTTACAAGGAACCTTTTTCCAAAGCGAGTGCCCCGCTGCGATTGAGGGCAGCATCAAATTCTTTCTTACGGGAAGCTTCTAAATGGCTCACTGCCTCCGACGTTTCCTTGACACTCTTCTCCGCCTCGGCAAGTTTGGTTGTAAATTCCAACATTTTGTTATCTTGGTATTTGATTATGTCTTTATCATGTATCGCCTCTATCTTGAGACGATCTATTTCATATTGTCGTTCGATTGACACTTCAGAGATTTTTTCCACCAAGTGCTGAAACGATTCATGTTGCACGAACATGTCATTAACTCAAACGTGAGAACTTGCTTTGGCATGCCCTAGGATCATATGTACCCTGGGAAGGAATTAAGCCCATCGAAACAGATTTTCAAAAAAGTAGCCTTAAGTTTGGCCAATTTCTACACTGTAGAAATGTCAGTGGCCGGCAAGGATGGATTGAAGTGGTAACTGGATGCTTGCTCGATCTATGGTCGCGAGACTGCTTAAAGCTTGAAGAACTAGAGTGTTGCTCATGTGATGCGGCAATTTGAGGGTCGTGGAAGGGAGGCTGGTCTCCGCTATAAACAGGAAAATTAGGCCGATCTCCCTGGTGAGGTGTCTGAGATTGGGACTTGCACTTGGAAGAGGAGGATTCCCTTGAATGATAGCTTTATTCCCATCCATCATCTTTCTCCCTGCGCCCGCCAGACTCTGAGCCGCGGCTAGAACGATAATACGTAGAAGAACCTCTTAAGCGATCAAAGGCCCGGGACTGAGCCTTTGCACCTGCAAAGACCAAATGAGAACATGTAAGTAACTATTACGCAAAGGATTAATGAAGAGCATGTAGTGAAGTGCACGTAGTCATGAGTGTCCTAGTGTTCCCCCTAACAGACTGATGGCTGTAGCCTTGCTTATGGGCGTTCTCTCTCCTTTATCAATAGGATGAATGCCTTCACCCCTCCTAGTAGGAGAATTGAGCCCTTCGATATTGATATTTGGAAAGTCATAGGTCAAAATATCGTCAGGAATTTGGAGATTTGAAGACCCCTTTAGTGAACTTTCCAAGTGTTAGGAAGGTGATTCTTCTTCAATAGGAGTGATGATGAATTCTGGATCTGCGGTGGTTTTTCTTCTACGAAGTTTATATGCCAGCTTTTTCTTTCTCTTGGTTGGTGTTTGTGATTGCATGCCTTGTGGCGGTTCAGTTGTTATCTATAAAATTTTCTCAAGAGTAAAAGTATTAAAGAAGGAGCTATAGCATTGGTGAAGTTTCAAAGGCATTAGAATGGCTTCTACAAGCAGAGATGAGGTTTTGAAGGCGTTACAATGGCTTCCGCAAGCAGTGATGAAGTTTTGAAGGCATTAGAATGGTTTCCGTAAGCATTATAGAAGCTTTCATGAGGGTTAAGGGGGGCTTTCGAAGGTGTTGAAGTGGCACCTTCGAATACATCAAGAGGGAACAAGGCCGTTACCATCAGTTTTCACTTCAACCTTGTCAAAACCAGGAAGCATATAAAAGAAGGATTTACAAAGAGAGGTAGCAATACTAGGACTTTTCAAAAGAGTCCAAGGGATGCTTCAGCAAAAAATTAGATAAGCCGAGCACTTTTGAAGAGGTTGAAAGGTGACAGAGCCACCCTTTCACTTCGATGGACCCCTTTCAAAGCAGTAACTTCCACACGCCTAAAGGAGTATCGAATGTGTTGAAGCTACCTTTCAAAGGCGACAGATAGTAGGCTTTTGCATGAGCACTAACCCTTTCGAAACAGTGGTTTCATCATCATTTTCCTTCCGAAATCAAATGTATGGCTAAAGCTACCCCTTTAAAAGCATATATTAGCCTTTCAAATCAGTTAAAACCATACAAAATTCTCATATACCAGAAAATGGGGGTTCCGCATCAGTCAACATGTATGCCTTCAAATGCTACCTTTCGCGCTCAAACTTTCTGCTATGTTCGAACTCCTTTAAGACACAGAGATACACCTATCGATATAATCGAAAGCTCGCATCTTTTCTTACTTGCAGCAGCATAGCAACACAAAGTGGAGAGCGCACCTACCCCTTTTGATGGTGTCGAAAGCAATCAGGTTCCATTTGGCAGCAAAGAAGATAGGCGCCTTAACTTAGCAGCGGTGAAAGGTCATCAAAGCACCACTTTCGACTTGGTCGAAAGGACTGAGCCGAAAGGGCCAACCCATGCCTATAAATAAGACCCAAGGGGTACTATTTTAGGGATCCGAATTCTTTCACTTCTTTCTCGTACTTTCTTAAATTTGTAAACCCTAATTTTCAAATTAGATTGGGATTCGACTATTTTTTATACTTAGGTTTCAAATAGTAAAGGAATATATTGTTCAAAGCAAGTTTATGGTATTCTTGGATATTGTTAACCCGCCTTTGGGCAAGGCTGTAGACAGGCGGATTTAACTAAATCGGTTGCTCGGTTGTCGAGACTGGAATACGATGGGTTTTAGTCAATTGCATGGATAGACAATCAATCATGGATGGTAATCATGATTATGAAGCTGGGATTTGGCATATTCGATGGAAAAAAAGTCATGGGACACTCGAAATATGAGTTTTGACAAAAGTTGAGTTGTTGCGTGTTGCCTGGAGTTTGCTTCGAGTTGTATTTGGACTTGCTTTGGGTTCTCTTGATGGTTTCTCCGAGTCATCCAGGGTAATGCTGGAGTGGGTCGGCATGTTGGAGTCTCGAGTGGGTCGGCAAGTTGGAGTCTCGAGTGGGTCGGCATGTTGGAGTCTCGAGTGGGTCGGCAAGTTGGAGTCTCGAGTGGGTCGGCAAGTTGGAGTCTCGAGTGGGTCGACAAGTTGGAGTTCGAGTGGGTCGGCGTGTTGGAGTCTCGAGTGGGTCGGCATGTTGGAGTCTCGAGTGGGTCGGCAAGTTGGAGTCTCGAGTGGGTCGGCAAGTTGGAGTCTCGAGTGGGTCCGCATGCTGGAGTCTCGAGTGGGTCGGCAAGTTGGAGTCTGGAGTGGGTCGGCATGTTGGAGTCCGGAGTGGGTCGGCATGTTGGAGTCCGGAGTGGGTCGGCATGTTGGAGTCCGGAGTGGGTCGGCATGTTGGAGTCTCGAGTGGGTCGGCATGTTGGAGTCTCGAGTGGGTCGGCAAGTTGGAGTCTCGAGAGTGGGTCGTCATGTTGGAGCCTCGAGTGGGTCGGCAAGTTGGAGCCTCGAGTGGGTCGGCATGTTGGAGCCTCGAGTGGGTTGGCATGTTGGAGTCTCGAGTGGATCGGCATGTTGGAGTCTGGAGTGGGTCGGCATGTTGGAGTCTGGAGTGGATCGGCATTTTACTTACTCCGAGAAAGTAGTGGTCAGCTATATGAACCCGACTATGGTCCTCATGGGCCTGGATCACTCAGGAAGCCTAGTAACTCAGATTTTGCCTATAAATACAGCAAGCGAGGCTTCAGAAAAGGGATCTTCATTCTGTTTCCCTTCTTCTTCCTTATTAAGGCTACTCTGCCATAATTGTTTTGAAAACTCCGGATTGTAACTGTAATTGATTCTGATATCAATAAAAAGGAAAATTTTGGAGTGGACTTAGGCCAGAGTCAGCCGAACCACTATAAATCCACTATTTTTTCTGCTTTCTTTTTAATTTTTACTGCTCTTCATATTTTTACTCTCTACATACACTCTCTCTGTTATCTGTGACTGTTAGTTGGTGATTTCATTTACGTTTGGGTGGTAGTGACCAATTTTGGCGCTCACATTTTGATGCTTTCACTGGAAAGTTAGCACTCAGGGATTCTAAAGCTTGGACTTTAGATTTAAAGGCATAGGAACTCGGATTCTTGGGAAGCTATGGCAAAGCAATCAACAAGGAGAAAAAGAGCGGAAAGAAGTCAGCATGAAGGAAGTCAGGAAGCTTCCTTAGGAGCTAATCAGACCTCATTTTTCATCACCAGAGATGAGATGGAAATGATGATGGATGCTATGCAGGAAGGGATACTAAAAAGGCAGGAGGAAATGATACAGAACCTACTCCAACAGGTTGGACTAGTTGGAGTGCAAAACCAAAGGAATGGAGTAGCAGGTGATGTTGGAAATGAGGATCACAAAGCTAGAGCGATAGGAACGGAGGCAGCTCGAAATCAGGACCAAGGGCATGAAGCGACCGGAGTACGGGATAGAGTTGGACCATCGAGAACGGCCCCTGAACTAGGGGCCATGCCCTCGAATCGTGTAGGTCCATTCCTGTAAGGATACCAGGCAATGATGGGAAATTTGGCATTAATAGGGAAGTGGATGCTCATCTAGAAGGGCAAGTTCTGGGATTCCCTCGTGGATTCGGGGAGCAGGTTGGAGACAATGGACAGAGGCTGTTACTTGATGACAATGATAGGTTAACGGACGTAATCAGATGGGCTATGAGGGGAGAATTGGTGAATAGAGATTTGGAGGACGTGAACAGGAGCCCCTACACTCCTATGATCAGGCAGGCAAGGAATCTCCCGGATTTCAAACTACCATCGCTGGAAATGTATGATGGGAAAACAGATCCCACGGTTCACCTAACAAGGTATATAAGGCACATGGAGGTACTGGGGGCATCGGAGGAAGTCATGGCACGGTGCTTCTCTTTGTATTTGATGGATATAGCGGCACTATGGTTCAGACAACTGGAAATTGGCTCTATTGGCACATGGACGGAGCTGATTGATAGGTTTATGAGGCAATTTCGGGTCCATATCGTGAGACCTAGGATTGTGATGACTTTGACATCAATGAAGCAATGGAAGGGAGAATCACTTAAGGATTTCTTAACCAGATTCAATGCGGTAGTGGCTTCGGTGGATCAACCTAATCCGTCGATGGTTTTGATGGCGGCAGTCTTAGGGATTGCGGATAATTCAGATTTTAAGATATCATTGGAGCGGGATCCACCAATGGATCTCGGGGAATTCTACCATGAAGCAAAAAGGTTTCTAAGACAGGAAGATGCGAAGGCTGAAAGAGAAGGAAGAGAGGTAGAGGTTTATGCGGTAAAAGGTGGAGGTCCACCCAGGGAGGATTCAAACAAGGACAACAGAGGCAAAAGGAAAATGGATAGCGAAAACACATCGAAAAGGCAACGGAGGGAATCAAAATTCTCTTCTTATACGGATTTGAATGAGACTCTGGAAAAAATTTATTTAGATACTCAAGGATGCCTCCAGTAACGAAGGCTAGCAAAAAGGGAACCCTCCGAACACGAATGAGCATCGAGAAAGCATTGCCTATTCCATGAGCTGGATGGGCATAACAAAAATGACTGCAGGCATTTGAAGGATATCATTGAGGAACATATAAGGAATGGTCATTTACAACAATACATAAGGAATCAAGCTGTGGTAGTGGAACAGGAGTAGCCATTGCCCACATAAGACGAAGCTGGCACTGGATCTAGGCATCGTCGCCTTATTATCAGCTGAATGGATTTATGGCTTTGAATAAGTAGTAAACCCCAAAGTAAGGCGGCTAAGTCACTTACACATATATGGGATCGAGGACGGTCTCTAGGCATGCTCTGTAAACCGTGATGCTTAGGTTTATGAAATTTTGTTTTTTCTATTTTCTGCGAAATCTAGTTTTTTTCTTGGTACTACGGACATTTGATTTTCTTTATTTTATGGACTTTTATTTTATCAATAGAACTCTGTGTTGATTGGATCTGGAATATTAATGTAATAAATAGTACAAGTCACACAGTTACGGTCCCGATCAAAGAGACGAGGCAGAAATAGCATGTCATGAGTCCCTTCGCCAAAGAGCGACGGAATGGACTCTTGCGTGGAATGGACCAAAGAATATAAAAGTCCTTGACCGAAGAGTCAAGGTCGGAAAATATAAATTCCTCGACTAGAGAGTCGAGGCCAGAGAATATTAAAGTCCTCGACCGGAGAGTCGAGGCTGGAGAATATAAAATTCCTCAATCGAAGAGTCGAGGCCGGAGAATATAAAGTCCTCGACTGGGGATCGAGGCCAGAGAAGGATACCCCACAGATTAAGTCCTTGATCGAAGAGTCGAGGCCGGAGTAGGTAAAATAACCCGGATTTGAGTTACAGGACCTAGAGAGGTCCTAGATCTGAGTATGGACCCGGTGAGGTCCTGGATATGGATTATAGGACATGGCGAGGTCCCAGCTCTGGATATGGACTCGACGAGGTCCCAGCTATGAATTATAGGACCCGGAGAGGTCCCGGGCTTGGATAAAATGATCTGGAGAGATTGTGAATTCGGTTAATGGATATAGAATGAATTAGGAATTAGATATTAACCCAGAACAGTCATGGAATTTGTTAATGATCCGAAGAGATCACATATTCGATTAACAGATCTAAGGCTATTCAAAACACACCTTCCAAAGCAAGACATGTTTTGGGGGGTAAATGTTAACCCGCCTTTTGGCAAGGCCATAGACTGGCGGATTTAACTAAATCGGTTGATCGGTTGGTGAGACTCGAATACGATGGGTTTTAGTCAATTGCATAGATAGACAATCAATCATGGATGGTAGTCATGATTATGAAGCCGGGATTCAGCATATTCGATGGAAAAAAGTCGCGGGATACTCAAAATATGAGTTTTGACAAAAGTTGAGTGGTCGCGGGTTGCTTGAAGTTTGCTTCGAGTTGTATTTGGACTTGCTTCGGGTTCTCTTGATGGTTTCACCGAGTCATCCAGGGTAATGCTGGAGTGGGTTGGCATGTTGGAGTCTCAAGTGGGTCGGCATGTTGGAGTCTCAAGTGGGTCGACAAGTTAAAGTCTCGAGTGGGTCGGCAAGTTGGAGTCTCGAGTGGGTCGGCATGTTGGAGTCTCGAGTAGGTCGGCAAGTTGGAGTCTCGAGTGGGTCGGCAAATGGAGTCTCGAGTGGGTCGGCATGTTGGAGTCTCGAGTGGGTCGGCATGTTGGAGTCTCGAGTGGGTCGGAAAGTTGGTGTCTCGAGTGGGTCGGCAAGTTGGAGTCTCGAGTGGGTCGGCAAGTTGGAGTCTCGAGTGGGTCGGCATGTTGGAGTCTCGAGTGGGTCGGCATGTTGGAGTCTCGAGTGGGTCGTCATGTTGGAGCCTCGAGTGGGTCGGCATGTTGGAGCCTCGAGTGGGTCGGCATGTTGGAGCCTCGAGTGGGTCGGCATGTTGGAGCCTCGAGTGGGTCGGCATGTTGGAGCCTCGAGTGGGCCGGCAAGTTGGACCCTCGAGTGGGACGGCAAGTTGGAGGCTCGAGTGGGTCGGCAAGTTGGAGCCCTCGAGTGGGTCAGCATGTTGGAGTCTCGAGTGGGTCGGCAAGTTGGACCCTCGAGTGGGACGGCAAGTTGGAGCCTCGAGTGGGTCGTCAAGTGGAGTCTCGAGTGGGTCGGCATGTTGGAGTCTCGAGTGGGTCGGCATGTTGGAGTCTCGAGTGGGTCGGCAAGTTCGAATCTCGAGTGGGTCGGCATGTTGGAGTCTCGAGTGGGTCGGCATGTTGGAGTCTCGAGTGGGTCGGCATGTTGGAGTCTCGAGTGGGTCGGCAAGTTGGAGTCTCGAGTGGGTCGGCATGTTGGAGCCTCGAGTTGGTCGGCATGTTGGAGCCTCGAGTGGTTCGGCATGTTCGAGCCTCGAGTGGGTCGGCAAGTTGGAGGCTCGAGTGGGTCGGCAAGTTGGAGGCTCGAGTGGGTCGGCATGGTGGAGGCTCGAGTGGGTCGGCAAGTTGGAGTCACGAGTGGGTCGGCATGTTGGAGTCTCGAGTGGGTCGGCATGTTGGAGTCTCGAGTGGGTCGGCAAGTTGGAGTCTCGAGTGGGTCGGCAAGTGGAGTCTCGAGTGGGTCGACATGTTGGAGTCTCGAGTGGGTCGGCAAGTTGGAGTCTCGAGTGGGTCGGCATGTTGGAGTCTCGAGTGGGTCGGCAAGTTGGAGTCTCGAGTGGGTCGGCATGTTGGAGTCTCGAGTGGGTCGGAAAGTTAGAGTCTGGAGTGGGTCGGCATGTTGGAGTCTCGAGTGGGTCGGCATGTTGGAGTCTCGAGTGGGTCGACATGTTGGAGTCTCGATTGGGTCGGCAAGTTGGAGTCTCGAGTGGGTCGGCAAGTTGGAGTCTCGAGTGGGTCGGCATGTTGCAGACTCGAGTGGGTCGGCACTCGAGTGGGTCGACATGTTGGAGTCTCGAGTGGGTCGGCATGTCGGAGCCTCGAGTGGGTCGGTATGTTGGAGCCTGGAGTGGGTCGGCAAGTTGGAGCCTAGAGTGGGTCGGCATGTTGGAGCCTCGAGTGGGTCGGCATGTTGGAGCCTTGAGTGGGTCGGCATGTTGGAGTCTGGAGTGGGTTGGGCATGTTGGAGTCTAGAGTGGATTGGCATGTTGGAGTCTGGAGTGGATCGGCATTTTACTTACTCCAGGAAAGCAGTGGTCGGCTATATGGACTCCTAATGGGCCCGGATCACTCAAGAAGCCCAGTAACTCGGATTTTGCCTATAAATACAGCAAGCTGGGCTTCAGAAAGGGATCTTCATTTTGTTTCCCTTCTTCTTACTCATTAAGGCTACTCTGCCATAATTTTTTTGAAAACTCCGGATTGTAACTGTAATTGATTCTCATATCAATAAAAAAGAAAATTTTGGAGTGGACGTATGCCAGAGTCAGCCGAACCACTATAAATCCACTGTTTTTTCTGCTTTCTTTTTTATTTTTACTGCTCTTCATATTTATACTCTCTACATACACTCTATCTGTTATTTGTGGCTGTTAGTTGGTGCTTTCATTTACGTTTGGGTGTTAGTGACCAATTTTGGCGCTAACAGATATGTTAACTAATTCAAAGTTTTTATGTGGTTTCGATTATAATCTGCGTGTATCAACATAATCGAAAGGCTACCTTTCAAGCGAAGACGGAACCTCTCAACTCAACTAAAACCCTTAGATCATTAGGCCCTTACTTCAATGCACCTTGACCACTTCAAAAGGAGGTTTCGATAGGGTCCTAAACTAATGAACTAGTTCGAAAGGTATTCCAGAAGAGGGGTTTAGGTGTTTCGACCGTATCTAAAGGTATTAAAATGGTGTTTTTTTAACTATCTTTACCTGCTCGATAGGTGTTAACTGCATTCATCTGTTCGAAAGGAGGTTTCTAAGGAATCACTTATACTTTAACTAGTAAACTATATCTAATAATAATAAGTCAACACTGTCAAGGTTCCACAGTGTCACACAGCTAAATAAACAATAATATGACTAAACTATAAATATAAGAAAGCGTCGCCTTGTTCTAGTCCATCTATATAGCTTCAAGTGTTGTTTACGCCTACTAACTAGTCTACTCATTTAAGAGTAACCGAGATAATAAGAAGAAAAGCATAAAATCTCGAGTCAAACAACAGTCTGATGTAAGCGATAAATAATATTAAAACACTATAAAGTCGGTATAGTATATGGAACAGAAGGTATGGAGAATTATACCTGACCTGTCCCTGCATCCAAAGAGTTAGCACATAACATATGGTATATATGCTACTCTATATCATAGTCATCATGGGTGTACTATACATCAAAGTACCAATTGGTTTTCGGGTATCTACATCAGAGATAACTAGATCACGTGACATGTTTAGAGTGATAAAGCAAACACCATCATTCATCCTCACATCACCTACTTTGTGTGGTGGATATATGATACTCGTATGACTTCATTAGTGACTACTCAACGTCTCGATTTCTTAGTACACGAATACATGCCACCCAGTAGGCTAGGAATAAGACTACATACTCCATAATAGTCCAGAATAAATGGGTCTCATCACACATACCCTTGCTTCATGAGTACACTTCAAAACCTACGAATATCAATGACCCTTTTTCATACGTTATTCATAGCAAAGTTCATCCTGAATCTATCCACACAACTCCCGTTTGAAGTCGTCGCAGTTGGGAACTATTCTAGGCAACCATCATAAGTCACGGAGTGTCATCATGCGTCCCATAACCTTTCTCCAATAGTTCGTTCAATACAACTCATAATCCACTACTCTGCTTCTCGAAGTACAGCTATCCATCATTGAAGTCGTCACTTCCTATCATGGAATCATCATCGTCAAATCATGAAGTCATCGCATCGAAGCGTCGCATCCTTCCTTCAGCACCAAAACTGCCCGTTGAAAAGTCATAGCATCATATCAAGTGTCGAAGGGATGAACCATCACACCATGCTCTTCAAAGCCTCTCCATCGTCCACGTAAAAATTGGCCAGATCTGCCTTCCTCGACAGTGGTAAATATCAACCACTCCACTGAAGTTGATAACAACTACTTTGGTTGTGTACTTAACCAAAAGTGGTTAAGTACAAACCAAATAAAAAGGTATTGCATCCATCCTAATATCCAAAGCACATCTCCAAGTCCATCTTTTGCCTTTAGATCAATCGATATGCATGATACTCTACGCACGAAATCCTATTCTATAGGATATCTTCTAATAAATATCGCATTCGATTGGCATTTTCAACCAAACTAGAAAACAAACATACCTACAACTAACTAGCATACTAATGTCTATACTAACCTACTTACATCTATAATAACTCAATACAATACATCAAAGCAACCAATGTGGGATTAATATCAAAAATAGCCTAAATCTAGCAATATCGTCAAAATAGAGCGTCGGTGAGAAAATTGTGATATTTAATTTAAAACCATTTTAAAGCACAATGAAATTCTTTTATAAAATAAGATATAGGTTTAAGTATTTAAGAAATCACATTTTAAAGTTAGAAATCATCTCAAGTCGTTTTTATACTATACTAACAATCACAGTATGATGAGATAAATATCACTCACCTTAACAAAAGCTATCCAAACCTAACTAAGTCGTAGAGCTCTCCATCAAGCACAATGGAAGAAAGGGCGTCGAAAACGGATCTCATATGCAAAAGATATGAATTAGATAAGAATTAGGATTATTTAAATAATTAATTGACTAATTAGTTTTAATTACCATCATTAGCCTTAATTCTTCTTCCCTAAATCATCTAAATCACATGTACAAGGACACGTGCACAATGAAACCCAAAACCCACTTCCTTCTCTCATCCATATTTCGGCCAATACTTAACGAATCAATGCGCTATGGACTCTGGTACACATGTGCTCAGCCGCGGACCCTGGGAAGTCGAACTCGATCGTCTCTAATAGAATGCAACTGGAAGTGCCATACTCCCCTCAAATAGACGCGTTTTGTATAAGGCCTCAAGTTTGACGAAACTTGGTGGAAAGGTGAACGTCGGTAAGAGACACTCATATGCGCCTTCCATTTCTCCTCTCATCGCCCCAATCTCTGACAAAGTAAAACCTTAGCTTGGCCCTAATAATTGCATTCGACCAAGCACAATCGCACAAGCTAATACCTATACGGATTCAAAGCCCATCTCTCCCTGAGTCCAACAAATCAGATCTCATGATTTTTAGTGGCCTAAATCACTCGATTTTATTTTTGAATGAAAATAAGGAAGGTGGCCATTTTCTTTAGTTACCGCTAATGGAACTGTAACTGGGTTGAGAGGAATGAGGGTTTAGTGATAATTTATATTAATATTATATTGTTTGTTTGTTTAAATTCTTAAATAAACGGTCATACGTTTCGAGCTCGCACGATCAAACGGTGCGTCCAATCATGATGAAACTCGTCTGCGTACATCACCTCATTTTTTGGTCCCGATGGTATAAATTTCATCGCTATTCGAGACGGTGCTCCGGGATGATAGTTTCATGCTTTTCGAGATCGTTTCCACCATCGGATCATCTGATCTCCGAATATAGTGATGCTTGTACTTATTTTAATTCGCAATGTCGATACGAACTCAACGGAAGTGGTCTCGAGTCCTGATTCGATCGTATTCGAAAAATCATATTTCTGGAACCTTCAATTAAATTAACGATTCAATATTTAAATCAATTATTTAAATATCCAATCGTTAAAAATACGGATCGTCATAGAAATAAGAACCCATTTTACAAAGTTTCAAATCTAAAAAACATAACATCCTAATACCTGAAATACAATATCTCAAAACAACATCATGCCTGAAAATGGGCACATCAAAGTATATCAAGAACATAAATAGATAAATAACTACCACAAATCCTCGCCTCTGCATTCGGCCTCTCAATCGGCATCATCTCCCCTAATCTGTCTTGTAATGAGGAGAGGATCATAACAACAATGTCTGGTGAATGAAAATATGAAGTCTTACCATAATAGTTTTTGGACAGTGTCATTTAGATAAGAAATATGTCTTACACATCCTATACTATGCCCTACAAAGAATACCTCCAACTATAAGCTCGAAGGCCTTTCTTGTGCATTCCGCCACTACCTCAGTCCTAATAATGTGAAAGAAAGTATCTAAGCCACTTAATACCTCTTTAATGGGAATTAGGCAGACTCTAACCATTTAATTCCTATAACATAGGAAGATACCTCTTATTCAATACCTAAACCCAAGGCCGACCCCTCTCTAGTACTTCCTAATTGACATCGTTCGAAATATCATGAAGCCATTTAATACTTCTTTATGAGAGGAGGAGACCTTATAATAGCCACTTAATACCTCAACCCTGAAGCGGACCCCTCTCGAGACTCCTCATTACCGCACCTAAAAGATAAATCTTGACCATTTAAAACTTCTTAAGTGAGAAAGAGGCGGGACCTTACATTAGCTGGTTAATGCCCCTAATCCCAGAAGTAGATACTTAAAGCCAGATTAGGTTGGTAGACTTACCTTACAGAATTGGGAGTAACCTCACGTCCTCCATGGGTACTGATTATAGGTGATGTCTCATATCAGTCCCAAAGCAACATGGTCGATAGCCATATTAGCTGGGAAGACTTCTGTGTACTTTTGACTGACCTCGCATCCTAATAACTTAGTCATACTTCCACTCTCCTAACATACTACCATATTACCTCACCACATTTCGCATTAAGGCCTTATAAGGAAATATCCTTATTTCGTTTTTAATTATGGAACAATGTTCATAATTATCTCAACTTCCTTCCTAAGGGGTTTGATACTAATTACTAACCTATTTATACTACACGATTAATACGTTGTTAATTATATGTTACCTATAACATATTTATTTTTATGCAATAGCTCATCTATATAAATATTCCTAAGCATACGAACAATATTCCTATACTACCATTCACGCCTTGTACTAATTGTTAAATGTCAAAGCTTCCATATACAAGTCTAACTCTATGCAATAACTTTCAAAATAGCTAATATCCTTAGCCAAAACAATAGACTTGAATAAATAAAATAGAATTATACACCAAACTTATTCCATATATATTAATATAGTAGAATCAAAGTCTTAATTTCAAGGAAAAAAACTTACAATTTGAATCTTCTATATTTTATTCAACTTTTACATGTATGGAACCTGAAGTGAAAAGGATTCCTTTTTATCTAAATTACGAAAATAAGTAGTGCCAACTATGAATAGATGAATTCATACTTTACACACCATTTCCTAACTTATTTTTTCTTTTAAAACCGTATAACACAACATTAGAGAAGAGTTAGAGGTGGAATAGATTGAAATATTCAAATTGCAATAACAAAGCAAATTCTACTATTTTAATATAAAATAATTAAGATTCCAATAAATATAAGAATTGATATTTCATTTGAGGGAATTTTTTGGTTTTAGTTTCAGGGTTTTCGCAAACAAAATTCCTCAAGGCATAAAACAATTCCAAACTTCTATTATACAAATACTAAAATATGAAAATCTAAGGTTTTCGCTTATAGAGAATTTGCCTGCCCACTTTTGGATTTGATTTACGCTTGCTCCTAATTTCTTCTTCAGATCTCTTCTTTATGGAATATGCAATAATTGGATTATATATAAATTGGATTCAGAATTAGGGATTATGGAAGAATAGAATTCAAAATTGAATATTTAAATACCTAAATTCCCTTACTTGGAAATCCAAAGTGATTATGAATCATAGAGAAGAAGAAGACAGACAGAGTTCCGTTAGCATTCCGAATAATTTGCGAATAAAAGTGAGGGCTAGCCTCTTATTTATAATGGTATGAAGGCACCAGAACCATCAGATTTAAGTCGGTTTGAAATAATAAAATCTGGGTTGTTCGCATCTAACAAAACCCTAGCCGCCACACATTCACCAGTCGACCGCTCCTCCCTAGGCGGTCAAACACTAGTGATCGACCGACCCTGGTGGAGGCGGTCAATCGGTCTATTTATTTGGAACGTATACTTATGCTCGTTTAATTTTTTATTTCAAACCTATTTTACTTCCTACCATTAACGTTTTCATTTAATGTTAATTTTCCCTAAAATTAACTTATTTATTACCTATTTTAATTTCAAATGTTAATGTTATTTAATTTTAAATTTTAAATTCCATTCAAATTATTCTAAATTCAAAAATTTCAAACGTGAATAACTTTTTACTTTGAGCTTCGATTACAAAACTTTATGTATGAAAGTTGACCATAAAATCACCATGAACGCAGTGGTGTAACTTTCGTGCTCAAATTCCAACATTCACAAAATTTTCATATTTATCCTTATTTTAATTAATTAATTAATTCTCACAAGGGGTTACATAAAACCTATTATATACTTTAGTGGCATGGTCTTACTATGTTTTATGTTTAGGTAATATATTGCTTATACCGGACTTTATGTCTAATCCATTTTTTATCCTTATTTTTCCATGAACTCATAGGCACTCATTTGAGTAGGCTAAGTATATGGATAGTGGCAGGTTGCCTTTGAAATTCAAGCAAAGAGTTCTAAAGACAAAGTAAAAGGCTTAGATGGTATAATGTAGTTTTATTTCCACTATATTAAGTGTTCATATCAACATCTTCATATATCGGGCATGACACTGTCAACTATGATTGTGCTATATTTTTTACCCCAATAAGTGAATGACTATGGGAATTAATTTGGAATTATAATAATGAATTCATTATTGTTGTTAAATTGTTGCTCTTTTTACCTAAACTATTTTTATGAATAACTGATCTCATCTCTCTCATCAAAAAATAATTCCAAGGTGATTGTAGCACATTGGAGTTCCATCTTTAGATTTTGGAATAAAGGATGTTGCAAAAAAGTTGTTGATGCTTTGAGTATAAAGTAGCTTAATGGAGTATTTGCTATGATTATGGAATGGAAGTGTTTGGAGGCATTAGTTCTTGTAGTTTACATTTTAGGTTGAATGTAGGATCAAGTCCTGATCTAGGTGCATTATCAAGCTTGGAAGTTCATCCAGCACTATAGGATAGAATTGTCATCAAGCAACGAGAAGACCCATGATAATCAAAAGAATTGGGCGATTAGAGATGAGTGTGTACATAGAAGCTTCACAAAGATTGGAGATAGATCCGAAAAGATGGTATTGAAAGAAATGTGTGTCCCAAAAGTGAAAATATACAAAATTAAAATCTTAAAGGAGAGTCAACAACTAATTTTATGATTCGTCATGGGGCAATGAAGATAAGATGCCTCATGAAATGTGTGTTCTTTCATAAGGGGATAAAAAGGGATATCAACGATGTGTAAAAAAGTGTTTCATATGTCAATATATGAAAGTTGAGCGTCAAAAGCTAAGTAGATTAACTAAACCCTTAGAATTATCGAATTGGAACTGGGATTTATTTACAATGGATTTTAAAGATGAATTTTTGAAGTCAAGAGCAGGAAACGATAGTATTGGGATAGTGGTCTATAGACTGATTAAGAGTTCCCATTTTATCCCAGTAAAAATGATGAGAACGACACCTAGATTACCATGGCTATATGTGAAGAATGTCATGAGACTCCATGGGATTCCAAAGATAGATGGTTAAATGGAATGGACAAACCGAGTTCTAGAAGATTTGCTGAGAGCATGCATCCTAGATTTTGGAGGTCTTGGGAAGAATATTTGCATTTAGTCGAGTTTGCTTATAATAATAGAAAGCAGTCGAGTATTGGAATGGCACCATTCGATGCACTTTATGACAGACTATGTAAGTGACCTGTTTGTTGGTTGGACATGGGTGATAGACTCGTGTTGGGACCCGACTTGGTAAGGGAAGACACTGAAAAGAGAGTTAAATTAGGCCAGAATAAAAGTCATGTCTTCGAGATAGAAGAGCGATGTCGATAAGAGGCACAAGGAAATAGAGTTCACGGTAGGTGGTCATGTGTTCGTGAAGGTTTCACCAATGCAAGGTGTTATGTGCTTTTGGAAGGTAGGGAAATTGATTTCAAGATATGTAGGTTTATTTCTAGTGATAGAGAGGATTGGTAAACTAGCATATTAAGTCGACTTATCTAGTAGTTTAACGAATGTGCATAGTTTCTCATATTTCAGAATCAAGGAAATGTGTGTATGACCCTGATATGATAGTGGAACCAAAGTCCATTAAAGATTTATCTTTAGAACTAGATTTGAATTATGTTCGACGGTCAAAAGGAATAGTAGGTCATAATATGAAGAAGTTAAGGAACAAAGTATAGTAAGTATACTTGTTCACGCACATTGAAGCAATGATAAAGATGATTATACCTGGGAGGTAGATGATAAGATTAGGAATATCTACCTTGAGTTATTTTAAACATTTTCTAATATTAGCAGTGTGCTTTATTTGTCTAATGCATGAACTAAAAGTGGCACTAATGCATCTTTTGTTATGAGATGATTATGTGTTAGTAATTTCCCTTATGCATTATGGTTGATGATTGATGATTTTACATTAACATTGTACTAGCATAATTATTATACTTGTGTGTGCACTTTATATTGATGATAGGGGTCATTGCTCAACCTTTTCAAATTTCGAGGGCTAAATTCTCATAAGGAGGGATATTGTATCACCCCATATAGTATAGTGCCATAGGTACTAAATTCCTATAAGGAGAGGATGCATTATGAGGGGATACTTTAATAAAGAAGTCACTCAAATTAATCAAGCATGGTACAATTAAAATATTGATTGAGTTGAACTAAAGGCTATTAGTATATATCTAATGTGTCCATAAAAGAGTTAAAAGAATGAAGGAATTGTGTTTAAGAAGAAGTTAAGGAATTAATAAGTATGGGAAAGGAGGGTTTTTACCCTAAGCCTAAATTTTTAGCCCTTATTTCCCTTAACATACGTAATTCTCTTCATGCTCCCATTTTATAGAAACAAAACAAAGTACATACAAAGCCACCATTGATTGGAAGAGAAGAGGAAAATAAATTTAAGATAAGATTCAAGCTTATTTCTAAAGGAAGAATGGATTTAAATCAAGCATTTCATTTAGGTGAGTAATATTAACCCTATTTTATATCCAAATTAGTTTTGATTTGGACCTCATGCATTTTTGTGGTTTATAACAATGAAAAACATGATTTGATAATGATAGAATAATTCTATGAGAATTTTGTTGATTAAGTAGCTTAGCTAAAGACATGTTTAATGGAAAAACATGAGTTAATCATCTCAAAATGAATTAGAATTTCGATGTGATGTTTATAATATTGAATCCGAGAAATGTTTAGAATTTTATAAATTTCAAATGAGAAACTAAATTGTCATGAATCTTCTAAGATAAAAGAGCAATTTTGGCCATAAAATGATGTTTGAAAATATCAAAATTTAATATCTTGATCTGAACTTTTTACTGAAGGTAAAATGGTAGTGTTTATGATTCTCTCTTAATTTTTGAGAATTTTCCCATGATTTTTTAAATTAATATGAAATAAGTGACAAGGTGGAAAATATTCTTAATAATTAATTAATTAATTAATGAAATGGATTTATTAAGGATAATTAGAGAGTAAATGATGGCTCATTTCTGAAAACTGCCATAATTCTGAAAGTAACAAATGAATGAATGACATGTATAAAGACTAGATTAAAAAATAGTTACTTTATTAAGTATTATGTCGATATTCTAGTTAATAACGCAAGTGCCATTATAACTCTAATAGCATAGACACAATAAAATATATGTGGTAGACATGATAACATATATGAGTTAGCTAGATGTTGATGGAAATGATAAATTGTCCATATGATAGCTCGCCGACTTTATAGCTTACCCATACAGCAGCTTGTCTGCATAATAGCTTGTCCATTTGATAGCGTGTCCATCCAATAGATTGTCTATGCCAAAACCAATATATTTGATAATTATAGAGATGACAACTTGTCCATACGATAGGCCTAAAGATGGTAACTTATCGTTAATAGATACAAAGATGATAGCTTAGTATGATAACTAAATATTTATATGTTCAATACATGTTGGTTTATGTAATTGATAGCTAAAAGCATACACTCGATAGCTAGTGTTTTATACTTCCATTACCTTAAATATGTGTGCTATCAGAAGCAATTTGAAACCTAGTTTCCATGACGTTTAGAATGGATTTTATAGCATGAAAAGTTATAAAATAAATAATGATAAGTGATAATGCAATAAATTATGAAAAAATGGAAATGGCTAATGCTTAGGGTAAAAGCAGAAGTGATAAATGGAATCATTTAACTAATATGAAAGATAAAATGTTTTATCTAGAGGAACTGATGAACTTTGAAATAAAAATGAAAGGGTTTATTGAATGTGTAGGGTAACTTGAAGAAATGGATTGAACCAAGATTTTAAATACACCGACTCATGGAGATATATAATGGCAGGATGCCAAGGCCTAGTGAAGCTTAAATTCAATAGGTACATTGTAGGGTGCCAAGACTCGTGAAGACACATGTGTTCCATTTTAGCAAAATAACTATAGTATGAGTGAATAACATAAAAGTGGATGTAATTAATAAAGGAATAATGAATCGAATGTGTAACGAAAGTATTATTGGGACTAGATAGGCTATTGATGCTTAGTAAATATGCTTGCAAGAATGTATTCAGGGTACTTGCACTCAGTCTCCTAGGAGAGTTAGGGTTGCTCCAATCGGGTTGGCTTCCAAGGTGGATGAGTGGCCATTTACTGGTAATGTTGTTCGAGAAGGATGATCTAGTAATATGTAAACCTTAATTGGTAATCACAAAGTAAGGTTAGTTACTACCCATAAACTGACATCTAAATACTAGTCTAGGTGATGCATGAGAATAAGGATGATAATAGTACGACATGGTTCATAATATGTTGATAAGTATAGGTTATACTTATATTGAAAAAGATGGTTATATGACATGGTTCGTAGGACTATGTTAAGTATAAGGTAAACTTATGATTGAGCTGGTGAATGTGTGATTATGCTCGTGTTATGATGACTTTTACAACACATGATATGATGTACTTATTGTTATTGATTAATTGATGGGAAAACTTGTTCTCTAGGCAGTGCAGTTTCACTATTTTTAGTGTTTAAGGGAAAATATTACTCGTAAGAGGCTTTAAGTCTGAACTGTGGTTTTATTATTACTTTCCCCATAAACTCATATATACTCATCTAAGTAGGCTGGATTTAAGGGATTAGCCAGGTAATCTAGAAGACGAATAAAAGCTCCAAAGACGAAGTTGGTGATAAAGTCAAGGGTGTGGCCCAGGAAAAATTATGTATTTTTTATACAAACGTAACTCTAAAAAAACTTGTTCGAAATAGAGTATGCTTTTGGTTTGGTTTCTATTATATATGTTGTTATATTATGATATAAATAATGAATTAATTTCATTAAACATATATAAATAGTAAATCATCAGGAGAAGTGTTTTGTGATTACAGTTACGAATGTGTTCGTAACCATGAGTATTCAATCGATATTTTCAAAACAAATTCCTTCGTAAAGTTCATAGTCAAGATGTATCGAGAAAATGATATCAATATATCCATTGAGACTAATGTGCATAATGATCTCCATGCGATGGAAGGTGATTTACTCCTTACCGTTAGGGACACCAAGCGGTTATGTACTTGTGGTTATTTAGAATAGAATGACTCATTGGGGGTCTTCTATAAGTAATATAACAGAGTCGAAATAGAAGATCTTATGGTAGTGACATACAAGTAGTCTTCTAACTTGAGGGTATTATTGATCTTAAGTTGCTAGGCCATACGTTGATTATGGTTAAATAATTGGCATAGCGGCCTTGTTACAAACATAGCTAGGTATACGTTGAAATACTTGAAGTGGGACACTGCCCAAAATAGGATCCGTCTCTTTCGTTATAGAAGGTTGGTATCCCAGTAATTAGTATATAACTAAAAGTCAAAATCTCCTGCCGAAGTAAATTGGCTAATCGATAAATGTTATTGGGTTAAACCAAGGACTTTAAAAGTTGTTTACATAATTAAATATGGATATTGCTACAGACCAAATTCTAGATATCTAAGTGATATAGTAACGATGAAAATAATGTAGGATCGATTTCACCCTAGAGGCGGGGTGAATATGGTGATACTAATAATTATAAAAATTAATGCGGAAATATATAAAATAATAGCAACACAGATAATAGCAGAATAATAAAAGCAGAATAATAAAAGCAGAAATAGAACAACACAGACTTACTCAGCTTCGGCAAAACCCTGCCTATGTGCTGCCCCCAAGGTTTCTACTATAAATTAAGTAGCCAGACGCTTACACATGTAAACTCGCAACACCTGTTATCGACAACCTAACTCTATGCTCAAAACCCTGCCATTACTCAGACACTGAGTTGCGAATTCTCGAACTACACCACCATAGTTCGGCCCCTAGTCACACGACTAGAATTTTACAAAAGTTTGAAAGTAAATTACAAAATGAAAATAACTTAAAATTCAAAACCCTAATTTAAAAATAAAAGCCCAATACTATTTATCAAAATCGGCCCAAAATAAAAATAGTGATAAAGGATGTGTCCCCTTTTCTTTTTTATTTATGTCTTCGGCTCGTTTTTCTCTGTGAAGAATGGCTGCCTCTTTTCTTTGTCGAGAACGTTCGTTCCTCTTTCAAAATAAATTAAGGCTTTGGAAAATTGACGATGCCGCTTGTAAATTGAAAGCTTGAGTTCTTTGATGCTTTCGTTTCTGCTTTGCTGCTTCTTCTATTAGTGATAAATGCTTGCGGCTGCAATTATATCAAGCTCGAATGTATGAAATTGGTATGTGAGTTTTGCCCCCTTTTTAATTTTTGATTGTCCTCAACTTTTATTTGTGTTTCGTGATTTATTGTTCTGCTATTTGCTTGAACTCGAATGCTTTTGAATGCCGATGATGTTAATGGTATTTATAGGGTTTAATTCCCTAAATTATCGTTCGAATAAATCTTTTGAATTCGTCTATAGGTTTAGCTCGGCCGTTCGATTTTACTTGAATACATGTGATTCATCCTGACTGGTTCAATTTCGAATATTTATTTTTTGCTTGATTATCATGGCTTGCGTTTGCTTTGAATTTTGGTTCCATTCTTTTCTCTGTTAACATCACTGACTTCGGCACTTTGAATTAGAATAATCTGGACTTGTCGAATTTTGATATGTTCGTTTCTCTGATTGAATTCAGCCTTGACTTTGTTAAAACTTGATTCTAGTTCGAACTGCATCACTTTTATCTCTATCTTGACTTTGTTACTGCAATTGGTATTGCATCCTTATTCATTACTGCATATATGTATACATGCTGTTTCACACATGTATATATGTATGTTAGCTTGTGCCTGCATCTGACCATGCCATTTAAAAATCTGGACGATTTGATTTGTGCACTTGTCTGAAATTGCTCATTTGAGCTGCTGTCTGGTTTCTATTGCATGTATGTATACATGTGTATTCATATATAGTCTGTTAAGTCTGGTTGTGTTGCTTGATTTATTGTTGTTCAATGTGTCTGGACTTGTGCCTGGTCAGGTTGAGTTTAGTTGCATTTATGCAAGTAGTCTGGTTGCCTTGAGTACATATATATGATGCCATTGTCTGCTTGAGTTACATTAAAGTTGTGTTCATTTGTTTGGGGCTTTTGTTTCACTGGTGGTCTTGTAATCTGGTTCACCCCAGAATAGTTGTGTCCGTTGCATGTTTTGAACTGGTTCGATGTGTGTGTGATCATAGTGTGCATTGTTTTCAGACTTGGTCTTTCACTTGTATTCATCATGTAGTCTGCTTGGAGCTTGTTGACAGGTTGGGTTGCTCTGACTAGTTCATTGCATTCATGTTTCCAGGTTCATTTGTGTTCCGGTTATGTTCATTTGCTCTAATTTCTTGAATCTCAACACTTGAACTGTTTGCATTGAGTTGTTGACCTTCTGTTTCACTGTTGGTCTTCACACTTACCCATGTTCACAATTGTTATGCTCTGTCCACTGTTTCATACATATCACTGTCTGTTATGTGCCTCTGAACTTGAATTCTGGTTAACACTAATGTATGTGTGTGTCACCACTATTGTCTTGATACATGCCATTTTTCTGCTATGTTGTACTTGTTTCCATTATTGCCAGGTCTGGTTCCATATGAAGTCTTTATTGTTTATGCCTCTTGGGTGATTGCCATTTGATTCATGTGCATAGCATATATTTATGTATACATGCATGTATGCATATGTGTATGCGTATATATATATGTATGTATGTATGTATGTATGTATGTGTATATATATATATGTATGTATGTATGTTTGGGTCTGTTGCACCATGTAGTTTGTTGTCTTGTGCATGTTGAAGCTTAACTTGCATGTGGTTGTTGTGTTTTGTCTGGACTTCATATGCACTGACCTAGTGTTGTTGATATTTGATTTCATTGATGATATGCATCCATGTATGCTGTGTACTTCATTTTTGTTACATGTTCACTTAAGTCTTGTACTTGACAATTTTGTGATGTTTTTGTATTGCACTTGTGTTGAATCTAGCCTCAGCTCGGGTTTGACCTTGTGCTTACCTGTCCCTGCAGTTTTATCGAGCATATATCGTTGTGCTTGGCCTTGTGGCATGTATAGTGATACACTGTGCATGTCACAAGTTGTTCGTGTATGATGAATTCAAAATAATGATGACGAATAACCCAAATAACTAAGGAAAATAATATTTTCAAAAACACATTTTATTTTACACTGCAAAAATATTTCTTTTTCAATTTTACCGCGTCAGTGTTTATTTTGCAGATAACTCAGATGCTGGATTCAGGCTGAAGCAAAGTCGAAGATAAAATACGAGTGAATGAGTGATATGTAGTGAGGTGAACAATGTAAAGTGAAATTTGTGATGTAATCGAAATTGTAATGTAATTTAAAAATGTATATATGTAGTGAGAGCTCAAATTTGTACTAATAAAAAATTGTAATAAAATATTTGTTTGAATAAAATATCCGTTTGAATTTAAATTCTGTGTTATTTATTTTATTCAGCAAATCTTTATTTAATTATGTGAAAATAAAATAGTACAATAACAAATACATTTAAATGAATATATATATGTTTATTATCATCAAACAAAAATGATATACTTGCATATTCAATGCTTGTACAAAATGTCATTACTATGTGAGCTTATTTTAGAGAAGAAATTGGATTTCGCCTAAATGATCTGTAAGTGTTGAACCTATCTCCAATACTTTAATTCAGAAAAGTTCATATCGGTTTCAGTATTTAAATTGTTTAAATATTGAGTAAGGACCGAGTTCACACCAGAAAGTCAATAAAACGACGTTGTTAATTATTTATGAATTTGGCCATTAGAAAATTAATTTATAAATGTTGTAAATTAATAATAAATAAATATAGGTGTTGTATTGAAATTTTATGGCATTTTTAATTGTTTATTTGGAGCTTAAAATAAGTAAGAATGATGTATAAAAGTTATACCTCAGTTCGATTAGTTATGAGCTAGAATTAAATAACTAAATAATGATTCAAACAGGAATGAATGGGCCTTTATCATGCTCAGTCAATGCCAAAGCTGGCCATATAATTTTGAATGGGGAGACTTGTTTTGGTCTTCTAGGGTTAGAGAAAATGTGGTGAAAAGTGTGCAAATCATTGGCTATAAATAGTATGGCCTCTGCTCATTTTTTTCACACTTTCTGACAACTCTCTAGTCTCCATTAGTACCATTGGTAAAGCCTTGTATTCAGCCTTGCAAACTGAAGTCGAGGAGAACTTGAAGCACCTAGAATGGTAAGTAAATTTAATTATTAAAAATTGTATATATTTATTATAAAACTGAAGTCGAGGAGCGTGAAGCACCGAGAAATTATATATATTTGTTATAGACGGTAATTTTGAAAAAATCAATTTTTAAAATTAGAATTTCAGTTTGTTTGATGTTTTAGAACCATAAATAAATAACACACACACACATACACACACACATATATGTGTGTGTATTACTTAAAATTAAAAGCAAACATTTTATATCCAAATAAATTGTATTTTATAATATATATACATACATATATATTTTAAATTATAAATTTATTATATATATATATATATGTTAACCCGCCTTTTGGCAAGATCGTAGAAATGCTGATTTAACTCAAATCGATTGCTCGGTTATCGAGGCTGGAATACTATGGGTTTGATTCGACTAGATGAATGGACGATCAATCACGAATAATAAACATGATTATGAGGCCGGGATTCGGCACAATCGATGGACAAAAAGCTCGGGATACTTGG
This sequence comes from Allium fistulosum, assembly GCA_030737815.1. NCBI lineage: Eukaryota > Viridiplantae > Streptophyta > Magnoliopsida > Asparagales > Amaryllidaceae > Allium > Allium fistulosum. The sequence continues at coordinate 1,349,159,657 of CM060902.1, read as the reverse complement.
AATGTGGATTTTGAGAAAAATCGAGTTGCTTCGGGTTGCTTGGAGTTTGCTTCGAGTCACATTTGGATTCACTTTGGGTTTTTAGGAGGGTTGCTTCGAGTCAGAGGGATACTTGCTTCGAGTCAGCGTTCAAGGCTTTGGGGTCGGCAAAGAAGGAATCAACACATGGAGGGGTCGGCATGCTTCGGGTCGGCATAACTCTAACACGGGGTCGGCATTGCACTGACTTCGGGTCGGCAAGCACTTGGAGATGGGATCGGCATGGTTGGAACTGCTTCGGGTCGGCATCAGTGTGACTTCGGGTCGGCATCAAGCAAGGGGTTGGCATTAGGATAGGATCGGCATATAGAGCAAGGGGTCGGCATTTGCACCAGCTCTAGGTCGGCATGCCAGATTCTTCGGGTCGGCTATAGGAAATTGGGGTCGGTAATAGGATTTTGGGGTCAGCTATATTCTACTTCGAGTCATCGGGCATTTTGCTTCGGGTCAGTGATAGGATTGCTTCAGGTCAATACCCTGGTTACTTGGGATCGGCATATTGAGGACTTGGGGTCGGTAGTGATGAAGGATATGGACTCGACTATGGTTTTGGTGGGCCTATATCAGCGAGGAAGCCCGGCAACCGTGGTTTTGCATATAAATACAACAGGCGTGGCTTTAGAAATGGGGATTTTTCTCTCATTCTATTTTCCTTCATCTCATACATAAAGGCTACTCTGCCATTCTTGTTTCAAAAAGGAAATTTCTGGAGTGGACGTAGGCCGGAGTTAGCCGAACTACTATAAATCTCGTCTTTTTATTGCTTTCTTTTTAATTTTTGTTATTCTTCGTATTATTTCCACTGCACATACTCTATTTGTGATCTGTGACTGCAACTGGTACTTTCATTTGCGATTGGGTGTTTGTGACCATTTTTGGCACAAACATTTTGGTGCTTTCATTGAGAGAACTAGCACTCAGGGATTCTGAAGCTTGGATTTTCGATTTGAAAGCTTAGGAACTCGAATTCTAGAAGCTATGGTTAGGCAATCAGCAAGGAGACAAGTTAGAGAAAGGAACCATCAAGAGGGAAGTCAAGAGGCTTCCTCCGGAGCTGGAGCAGATTAGGCATCCATCTACATCACAAGGGATGAGATGCAGACTATGATGGATTCCATGCGGGAACAGCAGTTGAAAAGGTAGGAAGATATGATGCAGAATCTCTTTAGGCAGATGGGAACAACTGGGACACAAAACCAAGGAAATGGACCAACCGCAGCTGCTGGCAATGTAGAATAAGGAGTTGGAGCTGCAGAAATCTCTAGAGGTCAGATCCAGAACCGGAATGGAGAACTTGAAGGGAATCAGCAAAGACCTGGGGGCAGACCCTTGAGATTGGATATTGGAAGGCCCGTAAATGGATCTCAGCAAGCCAGGGCCAACGCAAACGTGAACGAGCATCATGAAGAGTACTACCCAAAATATCCTCCAGGACATAGGGGCAGGGTGGAAATGCAAAATAGGGGGTCACCCTCGGATGGAGATGAGCGGATGGCTAGATTGATAAGAAGGATTATGAGAGGCGGGCTACCGAGTAGAGGCTTGGAGGAAGTTAGTCGGAGTCCGTTCACTCCAAATATCAAAAATGCAAGGAACCCTCCAGAATTCAAACTACCAATGCTGGAGGCCTATGATGGGAAGTCGGACCCGACTATGCACGTAACCAGATGCATGAGGCATATGGAAATGCAGGGGGCATCAGAGGATGTGATGGCAAGATGTTTCCCTTTATACTTGACGAATTTGGCTGTGCTCTGTTTCAGGCAGCTAGAGAATGGATAGATCAGGACATGGAGCAAGCTAGTAGAACGCTTCATGAGATAGTTCAGGGTCCACGTTACACGACCCAAGAATGTAATGACATTGGCATCATTGAAGCAACGAACAAGAGAGTCCATAAGGAATTTTCTAGTGCAGTTCAATGCAGCCATGGCTTCGGTAGATCGTCTGGATCCATCAATGATTCTGATGGCGGTGGTAGTAGGAATTGCAAAAGGCACTGAATTCAAAGATTCATTGGCACGGGATCCACCACTGGATCTTGGAGACTTCTGTCATGAGGCAAAAAGATTTATTCAATTAGAGGATTCATGCACCGAAAGGCAGGAGGTGAACGCCGCACAAGACAAAGGAACGTCTGGAGAAGGACGTGGAATGGATAAAGGAAAGCGGAAGCAGGACGATGGACATGATGGTTCTGACAAATGGAGGAGATACCGAGAACCCAAATTCACAACATACACGAACTTGACAGAGAATCTAGAATGGATTTACTTGGTAACACGGGGGCAACTCCCCTACCGAAAACCACCCAGAAGGGATCCCATAGAGCGGGAGCGTAGGAGCGAGAGGTACTGCCTATTCCATGAGCTCTAAGGGCATGCCACGGATGAATGCTGCCACTTGAAGGATGTGGTGGATGAACACGTTAGGAGTGGCAGATTGCCGTAGTATGTGAGGAACCGAACAAGAGTGGTGGAACATGAGCAGTTACTGCCTGCACCATACAGGAACAACCTTGGATCGGGGTTAGGACGCGTCATCAACTGATTGTGATGGCAAAGGCCGAGTTCAGGATTTGGACTTCGATCATCAAATAATCTTTTTGGTTTTGTTTCTAAAATAAAGCGGCTATGCCACTTACACATGTAAGGGAACCAGAGCGATTCCCAGGCATGCTCTGAGATGGTAGTAGACCGCTATGTTCGGAGAGGCGGTACTTAGCTTTTTTTTGTTTTATCATTGGACATTTGGATTTTGGATTTAATAAATGGATTTGGATTTTATGAAAGAAATCCCTAACTGGAGAGTTAGGGATGGATACAGGAAGTCAGTTGGAAATTGTTGCTTAATGTTCAGGGATACTGAACTAGAGTGCAGGAAGCGATGCCGCTTCGTCGAAGAGCGAGAGGATTGGCTCGCTCGATTTGTTTCCCCTTCACCGGAGAGTGACATGATGGGAACTAGCAAGAGCCCAGAGTAGCTGTAATCGGTCTAGGACTTAGGCCATGGCATCGCTTGATGTTTAGGGATACTAGACCGGAGTGCAGGGAGCGACGCCGCTTCGCTGGAGAGCGATAGGATCGGCTCGCCCAACATTGTTTCCCCTTCACCGGAGAGTGAAAGGATGGGATCCAGCAAGAGCCCGGAGAGGCTATAATCGGTCTAGGAGGACCAGGGCATCGCTTAATGTTCAGGGATACTGAACCGGAGTGCAAGGGATAGGTTGCTTCGTCGGAGCATGACAGGATCTGCCTATTCAATCGTTAAGTTTGGACCGAGCTTAGCAAGGGTCCAGAGAGGCCGTCAACGATCCGCAGAGATCGTAGGATTTGATTACTGGCTTCCAAGGTGTGAAATGGATATTGATTTGGCTTTGAACAGCTAAGGATTTGGATAAGGAGTAGTCCCGTATTTGGATATGGACCCGGCGAGGTCCGTGATTTGGACCCGGAAGGGTCTCCGGATTCGGATAGGACCCGGAGTGGTCCTAGATTTGGATAAAGCGATTCAGAGAGATCGTGGATTCAGTTAATGGATTTGGAATGTATTTGGAATTGGATATCGACTCGAAACAATCGCGGATTTGGCTATCGGACTTGGATGGAATTGCTCAGTAATGGATGGAATACAGACTTTGGATATCGGATTAAAAGCTATTCAAAACACGCCTTCCAATAGTAAGGCATGTTTTGGAGGGCAAATGTTAACCCGCCTTTGGGCAAGGCCATAGACAGCCGGATTTAACTCAAATTGATTGCTCGGTTATCAAGGTTGGAATACTATGGGTTTGATTCGACTCGATGAATGGACGATCAATCATGTATAATAAACATGATTATAAGGCCGGGATTCGGCATAGTCGATGGACAAAAAGCGCGGGATACTTGGAATGTGGATTTCGAGAAAAGTCGAGTTGCTTCGGGTTGCTTGGAATTTGCTTCGAGTCACATTTGGATTCACTTCGGGTTTTTAGGAGGGTTGCTTCGAGTCAGAGGGATACTTACTTCGAGTCAGCGTTCGAGGCTTTGGGGTCGGCAAAGAATGGATCGGCACATGGAGGGGTCGGCATAGCTCTAACCTCGGGTTAGCATTGCAATGACTTCGGGTCGGCAAGCACTTGGAGATGGGATCGGCATGGTTGGAACTGCTTCGGGTCATCATCAGTGTGACTTCGGGTCGGCATGAAGCAAGGGGTCGGCATTAGGATAGGATCGGCATATAGAGCAAGGGGTCGGCATTTGCACCACCTCCGGGTTGGCATGCTTGATTCTTTGGATCGGCTTTGGGAAATTGAGGTCGGAAATAGGATTTTGGGGTCGGCTATATTCCACTTCGAGTCATCGGGCATTTTGCTTCGGGTCAGTGATGTGATCGCTTTGGGTCAATACCTTGGTTACTTCGGGTCGGCATATTGAGGGCTTAAGGTCGGCAGTGATGAAGGGTATGGACTCGACTATGGTTTTGGTTGGCCCATATCAGCAAGGAAGCCCGTCAACCGGGGTTTTGCGTATAAATACAGTAGGCGTAGCTTCAGAAAGGGGGATTTTTCTCTTATTCTATTTTCCTTCATCTCCTACCTAAAAGCTACTCTGCCATTCTTGTTTCAAAAGGGAAATTTCTGGAGTGGACGTAGGCCGGAGTTAGCCGAACCACTATAAATCTCGCCTTTTTTACTGCTTTCTTTTTTATTTTTGTTATTCTTCATATTATTTCCACTACACATACTCTATCTATGATCTATGATTGGGTACTGGTGCTTTCATTTGCGATTCGATGTTTGTGACCATTTTTGGTGTAAATAATATATATACACATTAAATATAAATTATTACTTCACAAAATTTTCACTGGCCGAATAAATAATTTAGTTATATTAGTATAAGTATAAATGTTATATAATTCCTTTTGCGATATTATGTTATCATAATTTCACCACATTGACATTATTTTGACCGTAGGACACAATGATCAATATTTCCTTTATATCCTAAGATAGTTTATACATTTGTATTGACTGTGATGTTCGTACTGTGAATATTAATTTCATGAAATATTAAAATATGAAATTAAAATAAATTATAAATTAAATTATTAATAAATATTATTTCAAACGCTAACTAACAAATGAATATTTTGGATAAATTAAAATATTATTCAAACACTTTTACTACTTAATACTAAATTTGATTTAGTGTAAATAAAACTTTATCCACATAAACATAGAACAAGATCTTGTGAAATCTTAAAAGGAATTTTCTTTTGAAATTTACCTCTTTTTACCCCACCGCTGATGCAACTAATCCAAGAATGGTATTAGAGTCATTGTATTCATGTGAATAATTAACAACAAGTATGGTATTATTTTGGAAATAGCCAAAGTAGATGGGTGTCTGAGGAAAATGTTCTTAAACTAAGGAGAAGGTTACTCTAATTAAGGACCACTTTTGAATGGAAAACCTCCTGATCTCTAAACAAACACCTAGCTCATCGAAATGGTCCGTATCTAAGGTATGCCCTTATGGAAGACTCAAAATTGTTTTACGTCTTAGTTTAGTTCAAAAAACACATTTAAATATTATAAATTATTTTAAATTAAATAAATACATACTTTTACAAAGGGTTATAACATGCAAATTTAAAATTGTATTAAATTAAATAAATATAAATGTTATATATATAAATTAATTAAATTATTTAATTAATGAAAGAAATACATTTGAGTTATATATATATTTATAAATTATAAATGTTGCAATAATTAAATATTTATGTATATTATATACGTATAAAGAAAAATGGGTGATTAAAATAAATAAAACTCACGAGCTGTAACGACCCAGAAATTTTATCAATTTTTATAACGTAATTAACTAAATTTTTCATGAAAATAAACAGTAAAATTTTGCAATGAAAATTTGATAATTGAAATATGTCTATTTAAATGTAGCAAGTGTCAGATTTTCATTGGAAAATATGAAAGTTAGTTTAGTTGTGTAAATTTTTATTTCAATTTAAAATCAGTTAAAATTTGATGAAAATAAAACATTTTTGAAATTTGAATATTTTTATATAATAAAAATGTAGACCATTTTCTGAGTGAGACATCATATTTCGTTTCGCCAAATTTGGACTGCTATAGCTCCGTTTCTCTTATTTTCGACGTTTTAGCAGCATTTTGGCAACGAAATATCGACTTTTGATAGGTTGATCGTGTCACTCATATATGTGTGCCATTCTATTCATCTCGTCGTACTGATCTTCGTAGTATATTCATTTGTGTGTTCCGGTATCTGGTACACGGCGAAATCCACGAAACAGTCAGCCATATCGGTACCCGTTTTTTGAACCTTTGGTTTTCCTTTTGTTCTTTCGTGTGTTCAACGTGAGAAATTGGATTGCCACTAGCCATAAATTATTCCTTAGTTTGATTGATGAATTTTACTATTCCCACCTGTTTGATATATATTCTGGTTCCACTTTTGTTTCTTTTTCCCCATCTCTTCGTTTGTTTCTTTGTTTTGAATAAAAAAGATAATAGTGTATGTATATAATTTTTTTTATAGAAATGCCTACCTGCTTCTTCCATTTCTTCCTTACACAACATACCTGTCTACCAAGTCTCCCTCTCTCCGCCGTGGCTACCCAACTCTACTTCCCTTGCATTCAAACCCTTCGGCCCCAGTCAAGCAATAGCCTAGCCCACGTCAGATCTGACCGCCTCCGGCCTGTCACCGCTCTCTCCACTTGCCTTCTTTTGTTCGTGACCCAGCACCTTGAGTGCCTCCACCCCACGAAAACAGACATGCGACCTCTCACCCTTATCCGCATCTCCTCTCAACCGCCTTACCACCGCCCACAACATCAACCATCACCCATGATTACTATGAGCCTATCACCAAAAACTCCACCAAACAAGCATCGACAGCCACCACCCGCCTCGGCTGCCATGACTTGCCTCAGATCCGCTTGCCTCCCCTCCAAGCAGTGACGAGCAACTCCACCTGAATGACGAAAACATCACCCACTGAAAAATCCTCCGCCTCACCTTCTTGTGCAACCAAATCATTGCCTACCCCTTTAAACAATGTCAGCAGCCACCATCAACCTGCTCCGCCTCAACAACACAGCAGCTCCGATATCCACTGCCGAATCTCCCACTGCCATAGCCCGCACATTTCCCCTCCACTGGGCTCGTCACTTTCATCCGACCGAGGCAACTACACAGCCGTGCCTCCTCCCTTGATGACATCCGCGGCTTTTTTTCTTATTTACAAAGAAAAGTATATGTTTTTATATATATCTTTATCATACTCACAGTGTATAGATAATGTGTTTAAAGTATTTTTTTTAAAATGTATGCTAATAGTTGAAATATATTTTTCATCGGATCCATCTAGTTCAAGATCATGCCAGCTTCGCTTTGCTTCGCTTCGCTTTGCTTTGGATTTGTTGTAGAGTTCGTGATTCAAAATTCGTAGCTTGTCGTGTTGTCTAATTTCTCTAGCCTCGAAAGGTGAGCAATCACTCATGATTAACATTCTTATATTTAGTAAATTGATTTCACATGAAATGAAAATTGAAATATGTTGTTAAATTGAATTGGTTAGAAATTTAATTATTGAATATGTTATATTAATAATCTAAATTGTTCATTTATGATTTATCGACATATGACACCATAATCCTTTTGTATATTATATTTGAATTGTTAATTATGATCATATTTTCCATTTATATGTTGTCATGTGATATTTTATTTTATTGTTCTCACTCTGCAAGTTCCCTGTTAGTTTAGAAATTCCCTATGGGTTGAAATGATACATATCCGAACAATATTATAGATTAGAGAAAAATCGTTATGGGTTGAATGATAAATCTAAGCGATTTTATTAAATTTGAAATTTTGGGATTGCAGGTTGAAATGATATACCCGTAAATATTTAAATAATTGTGGATTGAAATGATAAATATCTGTATCACTTGACCATAGGATAGAAAGTTATATACGAACACTGTTGGTCTAATTTTGAAAAATGATTTCCCAAGGTTTTGAAAAGAAATATATGGGTTTTAAATAAATATTGATTTTTAAATACAATATAAAGATTTTATTTCAATATATGTGCAAATTTAGATTTTAAAACATATGTTTGAATTTTTAAATTTATAAGTTAAGTTTTGAATAATGTAAATTTTAATATTTTACTTATAATTTTATTTTTATTTTAAATATATATAATAAGATTTAAAGAGATTTAATAATAATAACATTTAATTTAATATAATTTAATTTAATAAAACTTAATTTAACCGATATATATAATTTTTTTAAATATTTATTTGAATTTATATTATTATTTTTAAAATAAATTTTGTAATAACTTTAAATAAATAGGGTTGGAAAGATAAATTAAATAAGAATTGATTGGTAATTTAATTGGTTAAAAATTGAATTTAAACAAGAATTGATTTATAATTAAATTTGTTTAGAATTGAATTTAAATAAGGATTGATTTGAACTTATTGATTTTACGATTTTGAAAGGTACGATTTTATAACTTGATTTGATAAAAAGTGATTAAATGAATATTTTCAACTTTAAATAAATTTAAAATTAAATATTTAATATTAACTTAAATTTGTAATATGAGATTTTATTTAAATGTTATTAAAAAGGTTAAGTGAATATTTTCAAATTTAAATAAGATTAAAGTTGAATTTTGAAATAGAAATGAAATTTATCAAATTAAGCTATTGTAAATTGTTTGAATATGTAAACTTTGAAATCTATTGAATTGGAAGTGGTTTAAATTTGTAATTCAAACCTGGATTTGAAATCGATATAAATTTGAATGGTTTTATGAGAATTCGATATTGTTGAACTGAGATTTATTTAAGCTAAATTATTAATTAAAGTTGATTTGAGTTGATTTGTGAAATTGGAAGAACTAATTCTAATTTGAAACTATTTTTGATATAAACTCTTTTAATATATAAACTATTTTAAATCTATAACCTATTTTAAAATATAAACTATTTTATAACTATTTCAATATATATACTATTTTCAATATTTAAACTGTTTTAAGTTGGAAGGTTATGATTTAGATTTAATGGATTTAAATGCGAATATTTTGATATGATGGTTTGAACTATTTTGAAAGTGAAATAAGGATTTCGAAAGTAAAGTATGATTTTGAAAGTGAATTAATAATTTCGAAAGTAAAATATGATTTTGAAAGTGATATGATTTCGAAAGTGATATGATTTTTAAATGAATATGATACTTTGATATGAATTATGAACTGTTTGAAATAAAATGACCACGGTGTGAAATAAGTGTTTGGTTGTTAAAGAGACTGGGATCAGATATTGTCATACTCTCTGCCAATACCGAAAACCAATTGTGCACATGGTGGAGATTTCAGAACGAAGTAGGATGGTTTAGCGACGTCTGTATGAGGTATGAACGCAGCCCTGACTCCCGCAAGTCAGCTTGATGTAACTAAAACAGGAGCCACGCCGGGCCAAGTGATGTCGCGCCTCCGATCGAGCATGCTTCTTCGATACCATTCTATTACTTTGTGATTTGATTGGGTGAACCTCTGATTTTGGGAGTGTGTCTCGAGGTGGACAGTAGTAGCTGCTATGCGTTACCACTAGTCCAGATTCGCAAAATGGTAGTATCCTACCCTGCGCATTGCCTTGCGTACCTTGTCACATGTCTTATTATGCCTTCTACGAGTTTGGTTTGTACCATACCTATGGAGTGCCCTCTGATAGCCCTCCAGTTTACGGAGGAATTACTGTACTATATAGACTACGGGAATATATAAAAATGTGTTAAGGGAGATATGGGTAACGCCTTAACGCTATTTTAATATTTTACTTTACTATAGACATTATATATGTAGCGAATTGTACTATGTATGTAGATAGTTTAACAGATCCTTAAAAGATAAAATCCCAACATCCTTTAAGTTATTTGCATTTCACTTGAGTTGATTCACTGGTATAAGAATGTTAATCCTGACTCGAGTGTTTTGTGTTTTGCTTTATGCTCAGGTCAAACTGAGTGTCATAGCATTTGAGACTAACCTTTGGAGCTTGGAGCTTGGAGCTTTGCTTGGAGATCTATCTTCATCTATTCAGCTTTCAGTTATTTGCAGTTGTTATGTTCTGACTTGTCAGTTGCTATTGTATTAGTGACTTCTATGTATCTGAGATCTCTGTTGTATTTTGTTTCAGACTCTGATGTATCTGTAGTAGCTTCATGAACTAATATTTATTTATTCCGATGTTTATTGTTATATTACTTTGTGTCTGTGATTCTTTGATTGATTTTATTTACCGTATATGCTAAGTTTTTCCAAATAAATACTAACAATCTCTTGTTTTGAGCAATTCAAGTCTGACATGAGTGGATGATTGTCGATTTGAATGGTTCGAAATAGTCGGTCGTTGTAAGTGGTATCAGAGCTCTGGTTTTGGCAAAACTTAGCATATTGAGTGAAACTCATTAGAGATAGGGTAGTGATACCCTAAATGAGTATAATCAATTATAGAATCATATTTGTTCGAGCTTGAAATTCTTCGTTAGGATCCTCTTGGGTTAGGATTTCTTTTGAATTTTGCAACTTTCCCTTTGTTCTGAAATTCATTCTTGAAAAATCCTTTCCTGTTCGTGTTCTTCTTGATAATGGAGCCTCCCATAGCTTTATTTTTTTTGAACTCTGTAATAAATTTGAGCCTATCTTTCAATCTCAATTGACAACTTCACCCTTGTGTGTGACTCATTCCATCGGCGGTCCCGCCAATTTTGGTATGATTTGTAAAGGGGTGAAACTCCTTTACAATAGGCATCGATTCACTAGAGATTTCTTTGTCCTTGGTTTTGATGTTGTATCTCTTGGAAATCCCGAACCATTTCTCTTGTATACGACCAGGGTAATTCTCTTGTGATTGAATGTCGATTGCCTTGGGATGAAGTAGGCAGCTTTATCTTTCCGCTTAATTCTCAAACCTAGTGATCTTGACTCCACCCCGATAGTCAGGGATTATCCTGATGCTTTTGGTGAAGTCAATTCTCTCCCTCTCAAGCGGGAAATTGAATTCCGCATCGATCCTATTCCTGGAGCTCGACCTGTTGTCCTTCCTCCCGATCGAATGGTTTCTATTAATGGTTAGTCATGCCTTTGGATTAACCAATGCTCCTGCCTTCTTCGTTGATCTCAAGAATAGCATATTCCGTGATGTTCTCAACAGGTTTGTCCTGGTTTTCGTTGATGATATTCTCGTCTTTTCTAAGTCAGAGAAGAAGCATGAATCTCATTTGGGCTATGTGTTGGAAACTCTTAGGAGTCATCATTTGAAAGCCAAATTTTCTAAATGCCAATTTTGGAGGGACGAAGTCTGATTCCTTAGGCATATTATTTCAGAAAATGGAGTCTCGATTGACCCGGTTAAGGTCGCCGTGATTAATATGAGTCTATCCATGTTTCTACTTTTGTAGTCTAATTATCTTATCTTCCTTTCGAGCCTACCTTCTTAGTTAGATTTCTCTTTGATTAGGGTCTCTCTAAATTTGAATCTCTATCCTTGTTCTAAAATCCATTCTTGAATTATCCTATGAGAAAACGTATTTGTAACTGATATAAAAATGTTTTATACTGTGTTGTTTGAGTTGTTAAGTTTGAATTTTGGGTTTCAATCGATTCGTCTGGTCAATGCTATCGATAGGAATTCCAAAACACTTGAATAGAGCAAACTGACACAATATTGTTTTTGAAATTGATAAATGAAATAATTTTATGTATGGTTATATTTTATATGTATAAAGGTATAATTTTCTAAAATTAGATAGTGAAATGAATTGGGTATTAGAAATGATAATACTAGATTATCATTTATTGTTTTGTCAACTTTCCTACACTGTTAAATATTGTTGTGTGTTATAAGGAGGTGAAATTTTAAAACTTGGTTTATAAATCTGATTGCAAATGAAATAAATTTAATTTAAGGATTTAAGAATTTAATTTTTGGTGTTTTTCAAAATTTGGTTTTCAAAGTGTTGAAAATATATTATTTGAAAGAATTTTCGAATGGAAATTGTTTCCAAAGAATTTTAAAAGAAGTAAGTCAGTACTCTCCTCTTTTGTCGTTGGAAAATAATTTCGATGATGACTACAACATCATCGACATTCATTTTCGAGTCTCAAAGCGGGGAGACCATATAGTAGCTTTGCTACAGTTTTGTTTTGGAAAATGAATTTGATTTGAAATTCTTGAGTATGATTTGATGTATAAAAATATATATGTATATATTTATTTCAAAATGGTTAAAAGTGAAATCGGAAATTTAACTCTTAAGTTTTATGTTAAGTGATGGTTTTAATTATTGAAATGAAGCAAATTTTTTGAATAATTGGAGTGTTTAAAATGAGAAATGAAATTGAAACAACTTGAAATAGTTAAACTAGGATAAAATTTATTTGTATAATACTCAATTGCATTCCAAAAGATATACAGCTTACCTGAAATATTCAAAAGTCAAAATGATTATGTGAATATGTAATTGAAAGTTATACAGTAATAAAAATGTTCAAACTAAATTTTTGCTTAATAAAAATGTTGTAAATAAAAGGTAAATTTATATGGTTTTGAATTAATTGTTATATTTGGTAATTTATATTTCAAATCTATCTTTCTTTTTGGTTGTTTCTATTCTCTTATCTCGTTCCTTTTCAGGGACGAAAAGTTTTGAGTGGGGGAGAGTATAACAACCTAGAAATTTTAACGATTTTTATAACGTAATTAACTAAATTTTTCATGAAAATAAACAGTGAAATTTTGCAATGAAAATTTGGTATTTGAAATACGTCTATTTAAACGTAGCAAGTGTTAGATTTTCGTTGGAAAATATGAAAGTTAGTTCTGTTGTGTAAATTTTTAATTCAATTTAAAATCAGATAAAATTTGATGAAAATAAAACCTTTCTGAAATCTAAATATATTTATATAATAAAAACGTAGACCATTTTTTAAGTGAGACGTCATATTTCGTTTCGCCAAATTTGGACTGTTATAGCTCCGTTTATCTTATTTTCGGCTTTTAGCAGCATTTTGGCAGCGAAATATCGACTTTTGATTGGATGATCGTGTCACTCATATCTGTGTACCATTCAGTTCGTCTCATCGTGCTGATCTCCGTGGTATATTCATTTGTGTATTCCGGTATCCAGTACGTGGCAAAATCCATGAAACGGTCATCCATATCAGTACCCATTTTTTGAACCTTTGGTTTTCCTTTTGTCCTTTCGTCTATCCAACGTGAGAAATTGGATGGCCACTTGCCATAAATTATTCTTGAATTAAATTAATGACTTTTACTATTCCCACCCGTTTGATATATATTTCGGTTCCACTTTTGTTTCTCTTTCCCCATCTCTTCGTTTGTTTCTTTGTTTCGAAAAAAAGAAGATAATAGTTATATATATATATAAAACATATATTTTGAGAAATGCCTACCTGCTTCTTCCATTTCTTCCTCACGCAACATATCTGTCCACCAAACTCTCCCTCTCTCTGTCGTGGCTACCCATCTCCACTTCCCTTGCTTTCAAACCCTTCGGCCAGTCAAGCGATAGCCTAGCCCACGTCAGATCTGACCGCCTCCAACCTGTCACCCCTCTCTCCACTTGCCTTCTTTTGTTCATGACCCAGCACCCTGAGCACCTCCACCCTACGAACATAACCATGTGGCTCTCACCCTCATTTGCATCTCCTCTCAACCGCCATGCCACCGCCCACTGCTCGCAACATCAACCATCACCCATGATTAATATGAGCATATTACTGAAAACTCCACCAAACAAGCATCGACAGCCACCACCCACCTCGGCTGCTGTGACTTGCCTCAGATTTGCTTGCCTCCCCTACAAGCAGTGCCGAGAACTCCACCTGAATGCTGAAAACATCACCCACTGACAAATCCTCCACCTCACCTTCCTATGAAACCAACTCATCGCCTACCCCTCCAAACAATGTCAACAGCCGACATCAACCTGCTCCGCCTCGCCAACACAGCAGCTCCGATCTCCGCTGTCGAGTATCCCACTGCCATAGCCCGCATATTTCCCCTCCATTGGCCTCGTCACTTTCATCTGACCAGCCTCTATGGAGCAGTGTTCACCCACTTTCCCTGATCGAGGAAACTACATAGCCGTGCCTCCTCCCCTGATGACTTCCGCAGCTTTCTTTCTAATTTATAAAGAAAAGTATATGTTTTTATATATACCTTTATCATACTTATAACGACCCGCCTTTTTGGACAGTTTAAATCGACAAATCAGACACACATGCCGATTCTAAACCATTCAAAAGGGCGGATGGTTAATGGGGTTAAATAAGAAAAGAAAAGAAAGAACAGAAACAAACTCAGAATCTCGCAGCGGAAGGAACAAGATATAATAATAAAATAACAGTTCATGAAGCTGTTAAATAAATAAATTTGATTATTATTATACATCATAAATCAGAGTTACATACATATCAGAGATAATACAATAATGCATCGGAAAAATAATACAGTAGTAGAATACAAATGATATAATACCAAACTTCGTCTTCGTCCTCCAGAATAGATCTTCAACCTTATCTGAAATGCTCAGGCTGACCCGAGCGTAATGAAAAGACAAACACTCGAGTCAGGACTAAAATATCTCATGTAAGTCAAATCGAATAAGAAATATGAGTGTGACGGCGTCAGAGATGTTTACGGGGTTTGACATCTCCTATCCAGTGTCAACGTGAGTGCAATAACTTAAGAGATGTTACGGGATTTTCCATCTCTCAAGGATCCGTTAAACTATCTACTATGTAGTACAATACGCTATTATAATATGTCTACATTAAAGTAAAAGTATTAAAATAGCGTTAAGTCATGGCCCATTCCACCCTTAACACATTTTTATTCCCAAGAGTATATACAAGACCGTAGTTTCCCCAAAACCGGAAGTCACCAGAGGGCAATCCATATACTAAAGGTACAAACCAAAATCGTAGTGGTCGCGAATAGGATAATCAGTATGACAAGGTACATGAGGCAATACCAACTAGGATACTAGTAGTTGCGTGATCCGGACTGATGTTGGGCATAGCAGCTACTACCCCAACACCGCGAAACAACACTCCCAAATCAAGGGGTGCACCCAAATCGAATCACAAATGTAATAGACATGGTATCGAAGAAGTGTGTCCGCTAGAGGTGGCGAACCTCAATGGCCCGGCGCGGCTCCTGTTTTAGTCATGTCAGGGGTCATCCAATATCGTTCTCTTTCTTCAATCAACGCGTTCATCAAACCATCCACTTCGTTCTGGATCAACACTCCGCGTATACTAGTTATTAAAGTGGTTTTCGGTATCGACAGAGAGTATGTCCATATCCGATCCCGGTCTCTTTAATAACTACGTATTACTACACCGATGGCTCCTTTACATTTTCAAAATCAATTCATAATTGATTATCAAAAATATCATATTCGCTTCAAAAATAAAAGCCATTTCAAAATCATCATATCTACTCAAAGTATACGATTTCATTTCAAAATCATTTCGCCTCAATATCTCATTTCGTTTTCAAAATCATTTCGAATTTCAATTTAGGTTGCAACTTCATTTAACCCAATTCGTATTTAAATTCGAGATTTAAACATAAACAATTCACCTTATTTACCAACTTGAAAATTTTAGAAAATAGTTTTAAGTAGTTTAAAAGTAGTTTAAATAATCAAAATAGTTAAAGTAGTTTAATAGAAAATATTTAAATAGTTAAAAATAGTTTAACAGAAAATATTTAAATAGTTTAATCGAAAATAATTTGAATATAAAAATGGTTTATATAGTAAAACAGTTTGAAAATCAAAATAATTTCAATATTTAAAGAATATAGATTTTAAATCATTCATACTAAAATATTCATTAAAACAATTCCAAAGTCAAACCGGTCAACTTCCCAATTTCCTACCCAAATCAATTCCAATTTCCATTTCGATTTAATCGATTCAATTCCGATTTCAACTCGAATAAATTTTGATTTCATATAAATTTCGATCCCAATAAACAAATCCCGTTCACTTTCAATTTCCAATTTCAAATTAATTTCCAATTCCAAATTAATTTCCAATTCCAATCCCAATTCCAAATGAATTTAAATTTCAATTCCAAATTAATTTAAATTCCAATTTCAAATTAATTTCCAATTTCAATTCCAAATCCAATTTCAAAATATCGATTTAAACATTTAATCAAATTTACTTTCAATACCAAATTTTTTTTGAATCCAAATTTCAATTCTAAACTCAAACCTGAAATATCATTTCATATAAATTTTCTTAGAAATATTCAAAGTTCGAATAAAAGTCCAATCTTTAAAACAAATCAACTTCCGAAAATTTATGCCGTATTTCAATTTTTAATTAAAAAACTAAACTTCGATTAATTAAACAATTTCGTTTATCAAGTTTAAATTCCAATATTTCAAGCTCCAATTCAAAATAATTCAATTTCCATAATTTGGATTTTTTTCTTAAAATCAATTCATTTAAATAATTTCAAAACAACTTTTAAAATCAATTAATTTAGCCAACCCGGTGTCCGTATATAATTTTCTATCCTATGGCCAAGTGATTATTTATTTCAGTTAAATGTTAGGGATGAATATATATCACTTAACCGATCACAGTGTCATATGTATCACAGGATATAAATAAGCAAATAAACATCCAAACGATTAAATATCAACCAATAGCATCCATCGAAATAAATCATCCAATAGACAATACAATTCACAGCAATTTCATAGTCATCAATATCAGGTAATTTAATCGCAATTAAATTTTAATTTCAATTTGACTGTCAATTTTTAATTTCTAACATTAAATTCGATGACAATCTATATGACAATTAAATTTTATCAAACAGCGACAAATAAAATCGTAACACTTCATAATGTCAAATTTAACTAGTATAAAGATATTTAGTACGTTGTGAGCGTTATAAAACACTCACTTTGATTTTCTGTTGTCGTCGAGACGTTCCGGTTTGGAACTAAAACTGGACGACGTCCAACTTTAGCCCAAATTTCCACTGTCTCCAAATCCATCCAAACCAGTTTCATTTCGAAGCTCCTGTCATTTCGATCGCAACGCAAAAAGTTTCGTTCCAATCGGACCTCGTATGAAAAAGTTATGCTATTTTAAAGTTTGTACGAATTATATAATATAATAATTCAATTTCTATTTTTATTTTCTAACCCTAAAAGCAAATCTGGCCATTGATTTCTGCTTCCTTCAGATCTGGACCGCCCCCTACCTTCTTCCCCTTTCACGTTATCTCCAGATAACCTAAACCCATAGCCGCCGTTAAACATCGAATTATTGCGACCAAACCGAGCAACTTGAAGACGATCGGAGACCGGGGTTTCAAAGCCCAAAGCAAGACCTATCTTCGACCTGAACATGGCTGAGCTCGGCCTCCCCCACTGCCTCGAATTGCGTGAAAAACGCAGCCCCTTTGAACGCGATTTCCCGTTGATTCGTTGCTCCGTTTTCGATCATCTCCGTATGGATTGGAAGATATCGTCGTTCCCTACAACTTTCATGTTGAACACTTCTTCTAATTGTTGATAGATTTGAAGATAAATGAGGATGAATGTCGTGAATTGCTGGCCATTGAAATCAAGTGGCGGCTGAAGCTTGAGAGGAAACCCTAGTCTTTTTTGCAAAATGAAATAAGTGAGGGGCTTTTTATAGAAAAATACGCGACACTATTCACCCGAAATTTTCCGAACTCCAAACGAAGCGTGCCGGCTGGCGTTTCTAAGGTTTACCCCACGTTCCGAACGCAATGGAACATGTTTCGGAGGCTAATTCGGTCATTTGTGCGAGTTACGGAGAAAATGATCAGTTTTAAATTAAACCGATTTAAACCGATTTCGATGCATTTTGGCTTGCCCCGGACAAACGGTAACAACGATTAACATGAAATTTGAAACCATACAATAATATCACATTACGGATCTGATGAAACTAGTTTCGTCGAAATCCGAGACTTTTTGAAAAATGACTATTTTCTCTCGCTGAATTAATATTAAAAACAATTCGATGCGTTTCGAGCTGCCACGGTCAAATGATAACTCCAATTGCTACGAAAATTGAAATCCGATAATAACGAACTATTACGGATCCAATGGAACTAGTTTCGTTCAATTCTGAGACTGTTTGAAAAATGGCTATTTTTCAGTCGATAATTAAATATTAAAATATTCAATTTTCACAAATTAACTTTAAATTCAATTTTAAAAGTTCTATAACATTACTATACTCCAATATGATAAGATAAAATTTTACAAATCATTTTCAATCATATTCAACTCGATTTTCAATTATTTCTGAAATTTAACTTATTAAATTATCGATTTAATTGTCTAATTAAATCCAATATTCGAAAAATAATTTATTCGACTGTTTAATTTCAATTTAAAATTCCCAATTTTAAATTATTAACTTTTAAATCAAATTTCAATTGTTCACAAATTCCATTTTTAATTTCACGGTAATTAACAATCTTTTACAATGCAATTTTCCATTATAAATCCAATATAAAAGATTATATTAGATTCCACGTTCAATTATATTGTAATTCAAATTCAAGTTATTTAATTCCAAATGAATTCTTTTATTTCGATTTACACTTTCATTATTGAATCAACTATTTACTTATACATTATAATCAATAGTTTATAATTCATTTACTTTCATTTTCTTCGGCTATCATCTTATTTAAATTCACAGTAATTTTAAATTACATTCATTTACATTGATTTCCATATTATAACTTCAATATTAAATGTAACATTTTATTTATTTCGTTGCTTACAATCAAATTCAATTCAATTCAATTACTTGTTACATTCAAATTTAAATCTTTACTTACGTTCAATTACAAGTTAACATCTTTATTTAATTTACAAATAAGTTATTTCAGAATTCAGTTTTGTATTTTAACTTGTAATTCACATTTAACAACACAAAATTTTATTTCCTTCGGATTTTTATCAAAATTTTCATTTTAATTCGTATTTTTAAAGTGTTAAAAATACGGGTTGTTACATTCTCCCCCACTTAAAACTTTTCGTCCGCGAAAAGGAACGAGGTAATAGTTATTACCATCTTATATACCTATAAACCCTATTAACATTTAGAAAATAGATTATAGGTTTTAAAGTTTCAAAAATTTTCTAACACTCATATTTACGGAAAATTTCGGCAGCATCTCCTTTGCGCGGTTCGATCGGGAAAATATTTCCCATACAAATATAACAAATATAATCGATATACATCTCATTCAAATAATGAGGCATCCCATATATGGGGAAAACAATATATATATAACCCAAATACGATAATAATCCGAATACGTACCTTTATTAGCGTTTACTAGCAAATTTTTACTTACATTTGCATTTAGCGCAGAAACGGGTTTCGGAAGTGGAGCACAACCCCTTTCTACCTATTAAAATACTCAATAACCAGGTTAGAACCATGCATATAATGATAGATCAATATACTTGCCATATACAACATATACATAACATATTAACTTCCAAACTGAAAATTTTGTGTTCAGGACAGCAAATAGATTCTAGTTTTTTAGCCAACCAAACGACAGAATTTTGCAAGCTAATCTAAACAAAAGTTGTAGCATTTGTTTCAGGGTTTCCAGAATGTCCAAAATCATCTAATTCGGACTATCCGTTCAAAAGTTACGGCCGTTTTACTACGGGAATACGTTTCAGGTCCGTGCAGGTCAGCGACCTTCACGCACACTTTCGACCTTCAAAACTTCAGCAAAATGCAAGGCTTCTAAAACAAAAGTTGGAGCATAGGTTCTGAGGTTTCTAGAAAGTACAAGATCATGAAAATCCAATAAACCAGTAAAAAGTTATGTTATAAATACTAAGGTCAAATGCTATTGGTTTTGCTTATTCTTACACAGGACAGCGATAGACATTTACATTTTTAACCTAGTAAACGAATGAATTTTCTGAAATACTCTAAACAAAAGTCGTGCTACAGATTCTAAGCTTTCCGAAAAGTCCAAGATCATCAAATTCCGATTATTCATTTAAAAGTTATGGTACTTTTAGTTTCAGCACATACCGGACAATTTTAGATTTCTACATTTGTTTGTTATTACAAATACAAACTATCCAATTTAAAGTTTCTGGAAAATCAAACATTAACCCAAAGTTGTTAATTTCTTTTATATTTTTATGAAATAAGTTTACATTAAATTCGTTTTCCGGTTTATTCACTTTATTACCTCCACATTTTAACTCAAGACAATTTTGCTTCACATTAAATTGAATTCAATTATATTCAACATCACCTTACTACAAATTGAATTTAATTACTTAAATTTTTATTCCATTTATTCAATTCCATTACATTATGAATCGTATTTACTCACCTAACATCCATCTACAACCAAAGCACAACAACATTAACGTCCATACCAAATTTACCACCAAGTCAATCAATTTCTTTTATTTGTCTCAATTGGTTTATTCATTTCCAAACAAATCAAGTTTACTCAATTCATTTACTTTGTTTGAATTATATCAAATTCCATAATTCACTTTACTTGTTTTCCTCATTGATTTAATTCAATAATTTTGCTTGTTCAAATTAAATTTCATACCATCAACTAAGTATATATTATTCATTTTTCAATTTGAATTTCTTTTATATTTGCAACTATCAATTTGATCTTCACATTTTATTTACACTATCATACTTGTATATTTTTTTTTACTTACTCATCAAAATATGCATTTTAAACTTTTAAATATTAGGTAAGTTATGGTTATGCAAATTTAGTGCAGTTGACAATATACAACTTATTTTCATTAAATTCTAGTGTTGAGCTTATTTAACAAATCTTCAATTTATTATTTATCACATTAAGGTTTACTATTACAATTTAAATTTTCATTTTAACCTTTAAATTCTATTTCATATTTTAGAAAAATTTCAATTTCTAGTTTATTCGAAGAGTACAGAAAACATTTAGTGGTCTCCCCCACTCAGACTCTTGAAAAATAAACGTCGATAATGCGTGCACACATTACCGAAACTTATTTTCCAAACGTCAAGTGGGGCATACATCACTTATTTCATTTCAAAGTCATTTAAAATCTTTCCTATTCGAGTTTCTTTCATATAATATGTATATTATTTTCAAACCATTTGCAACAAATTTCAAACATTGGAATTTATATTCTCAAATCCAAAATCATATTCATTTGATTCCATTTTCAATTATATTTCCCAAATTCATTTTTTTTTCTTTTGTCAATAATTTAAAAATATTGACAAGTCAACCAATTGACGACGATAATCTAATATTATCATCTCCTACCAACCAATACAATCAAAATTTATATATTCATAATAATATTTATATAAAATATAATTCAAAACGATATTATGTCAGTTTGTCCTATTCGAGTGTTTAGAAATCCCTATCGATGCCATGGCGTCCCATGTACCGACCAGAATTTATAAATACTCAACGGAATAAATCAACACAATATAAAACCATTTTATAGCAAATAACAAGTACGCTCTCTCATATACACTCAACTCATTCATAGGTTTCAACCCTATTTCAACGAGTTATTCCCCACTAGAGCTCAGGTAATCTAAACCAAAGCTCTGATACCAACTATAACGATCCGCCCTTTTGAATGGTTTAGAATCGGCATGTGTGTCTGATTTGTCGATTTAAACTGTCCAAAAAGGCGGGTCGTTATAATACTCAAGGTGTATAGATAATGTATTTAAAGTATTTTAAAAAAGAAAATATATACTAATAGTTGAAATAGATTTTTTTTATATAACTATAATTTTAACTATTTATTTGATGAATTTTGGAAAAAAATATGGGTTTTAATAAATATTGATTTTCAAATATATATATTATAAAGATTTTATTTTAAATACGTGTTTTAAATATATAGCTATATATATTTGTTTTATCGGATCCATCGAGTTCAAGATCGTGCCAGCTTCGCTTTGCTTTGCTTTACTTTGGATTTGTTGTAGAGTTCGTGATTCAAAATTCGAGTTAGTCGTGTTGTCTAATTTCTCTAGAATCGAAAGGTGAGCAATCACTCATGATTAACATTCTTATATTTAGTAAATTGATTTCACATGAAATGACAATTGAAATATGTTGTTAAATTTAATTGCTTAGAAATTTAATTGTTGAATATGTTATATTAATAATCTAAATTGTTCACTTATGGTTTATCGACATATGACACCACAATCCTGTGGTATATTATATTTGAATTGTTAATTATGATCATATTTGCCATTGATATGCTATGTCATGTGATATTTTATTTTGTTGTTCTCACTCTGCAAGTTCCCTGTTTGTTTAGAAATTCCCTATGGGTTGAAATGATACATACCCAAACGATATTATAGATTAGGGAAAAATCATTATGGGTTGAAATGATAAACCTAAGCGATTTTATTAAATTTGAAATTTTGGGAATACGGGTTGAAATGATATACCCGTAAATATTTAAATAATTGCGTATTGAAATGATAAATATCTATATCACTTGACCACATGATAGAAAATTATATACGGACACCGTTGGTCTATTTTTGAAAAATGATTTCCCAAGGTTTTGAAAAGAAATATACGAGTTTTAAATAAATATTAATTTTTAAATACAATATAAATATTTTATTTTAATATATGTGAAAATTTTAGATTTTAAAATATATGTTTGAATTTTTAAATTTATAAGTTAAGTTTTGAATAATGTAAATTTTAACATTTTACTTATAATTTTATTTTAATTTTAAATATATATAATAATATTTAAATAGATTTAATAATAATAATTTAATAAATCTTAATTTAACTAATATATATAATATGTTTAAATAATTATTTGAATTTATATTATTATTTTTAAAATAGATTTTGTAATAACTTTAAATAAATAGAGGTTGGAAAGATAAATTAAATAAGAATTGATTGGTAATTTAATTAGTTAAAAATTGAATTTAAACAAAAATTGAATTATAATTAAATTTGTTTAGAATTGAATTTAAATAAGGATTGATTTGAACTTATTGATTTTAAGATTTTGAAAGGTATGATTTTATAACTTGATTTGATAAAAAGTGATTAAATGAATATTTTCAACTTTAAATAAATTTGAAATTGAATATTTAATATTAACTTAAATTTGTAATATGAGATTTTATTAAAATGTTATTAAAAAAGATTAAGTGAATATTTTCAAATTTAAATAAGATTAAAGTTGAATTTTGAAATATAAATGAAATTTATAAAATTGAGCTATTGTAAATTGTTTGTATATGTAAACTTTGAAATCTATTGAATTGGAAGTGGTTTAAATTTATAGTTCAAACATGGATTTGAAATTGATATGAATTTGAATGGTTTAATAAGAATTTGATATTGTTGAACTGAGATTTATTTAAGTTGAATTAGGAACTAAAGTTGATTTGAATTGATTTGTGAAATTCGAAGAAATATTTCTAATTTGAAACTATTTTCGATATAAACTCTTATATATATATATAAACTATTTTACATCTATAACTTATTTTTAAATATAAACTATTTTATATCTATTCCAATATATATATATATATACTATTTTCAATATTTAAACTGTTTTAAGTTAGAATGGTTATGATTTAGATTTAATGGATTTAAATGCGAATATTTTGATATGATGGTTTGAACTATTTTGAAAGTGAAATAATGATTTCGAAAGTAAAATATGACTTTGAAAGTGAATTAATGATTTCGAAAGTGATATGATTTCGAAAGTGAATATAATTTCGAAAGTGATATGATTTTTAAATGAATATGATACTTTGATATGAATTATGAATTGTTTGAAATAAAATGACCACGGTGATAAATAAGCGTTTGGTTGTTAAAGAGACCGTCATCTGATATTGTCATACTCTCTGCCAATACCGAAAACCAGTTTAACAACTGTGCACGTGGTGGAGATTCTAGAACGAAGTAGGATGGTTTGGCGATGTCTGTATAAGGTATGAACGCAGCCCTGACTCCCGCGAGTCAGCTTGATGTGACTAAAACAGGAGCTACGCCGGGCCATGTGAAGTCGCACCTCCGATCGAGCATGCTTATTCGATACCATTTCTATTACTTTGTGATTTGATTGGGTGCACCTTTGATTTTAGGAGTGTGTCTCGAGGTGGGCAGTAGTAGCTGCTATGCGTTACCACCAGTCCGGATCCGCAAAACGGTAGTATCCTAGCCTGGGCATTGCCTCGCATGCCATGTCACATGCCTTATCACGCCTTCTATGAGTTTGATTTGTACCGTACCTATGGAGTGCCCTCTGATAGCCCTCCAGTTTACGGAGGAATTACGGTATTGTATAGACTACGGGAATATATAAAAATGTGTTAAGTGGGATATGGGTAACGACTTAATGCTATTTTAATAGTTTACTTTACTGTAGACATTATATATGTATCATATTGTACTATGTATGTAGATAGTTTAACGGATCCTTAAAGGATGGAATCCCAACATCCTTTAAGTTATTTGCATTTAACTTGGACATTTCACTTGAGTTGATTTACTAGTATAAGAATGTTAATCCTGACTCGAGTGTTTTGTGTTTTTCTTTATGCTCGGGTCAGACTGAGTGTCACAGCATTTGAGACTCACCTTTGGAGCTTGGAGCTTTTCTTAGAGATCTATCTTCATCAAATCAGCTTTTAGTTATTTCTAGTTGTTATGTTCTGACTTGTCAGTTGCTATTGTATTAGTGACTTCTATGTATCTGAGATCTTTGCTGTATTTTTTTTAGACTCTGATGTATCTGTAGTAGCTTCATGAACTACTATTTATTTATTCCGCTGCTTATTGTTATATTACTCTGTGTCTGTGATTCTGTGATTGATTTTATTTACTATATATGCTAAGTTTTGCCAAATAAAAATTAAAATCTGTTGTTTTGAGAAATTCAAGTCTGACATGAGTGGATGATTATCGATTTGAATGGTTCGAAATAGTCGGTCGTTACAAGTATTAGCAAAACCCAATAATGATGCCACACCAAAAATAGTTATGGCTTATGAAGATTATTCAGTGGACTACGAAGTAGCTCACTGCCATTTGCTACCGACTAAGAGCATCGACCTCCACGGTTCGATCATGTACTGCAAAGTAGCTCACTACGAAGTAGCTCATTGCCATGTGCTTAAGGACCATACCCAAAATAGTTTGTTGGTATAAGTCTGCTCACCATACAAGTTTGTATGAGATTTGGAAATTACTTCGCACGAAAATGAGCAAAGGCACCTTAGTCCAAGAATATGTACTCAATATGATTGGGTACATTGAAAGGTTGGCCAAGCTTGGTACTATGCTTGACAACAAGCTTCAGACTGACTTGATTCTTTGATCGTTAACTCCATAGTTTGATCCATTCATATTGAACTTCAATATGAACTCCCTGAAATGTACTCTCATGGACATCCTTAATATGTTAAGGACAACTGAGAGTAAGTTCATGAAGGACCCAAGTACAGTGCCCATTGTCAAGGTTAGATCTTCTTCGAATAGTTCAAAGAAGAGAAAACATAAGTCTAATGGTGGTAAGGGTAAGAAAAAGGCACAAGAGAAAGGTGAATGACACTTTTGCATGAAGAAGGGAAATTATAAGAGGAACTGTCTATTCTACTTAAAGACGCTATAGGGAAGGAATCGGATTCTGCTCCTAAATGTATGGAATATATAGAAAACTATTTGCCTATATATGCTTCTAGTTGGTTTTAGCTATTGGATCTAAAACTCATATCTGTAATTCATTACAGGGTCTTAGGAGCAAGAATCCATCGTAACAGGAAGCATGGAATTTCAAGTTACAAATGGAGCTAATGTAGCTGCAGTTGCGATGAATACTATGGGAAGCATGCGAATGGATATTATTTAGTTTTAAATAATTGCTATTTTACCAAACTTTATTAGTGGAATAATTTCAGTCTCTCATTTGATAGAGAATGGATATAGTTTTATTTGTAATTCAATATTATGAGGATTTTTTATGGAAATAAATAGTTGGTCTTAGTATATTAAATAATGGTATTTATGTTCTAAATTTAAATCATGTATTTGCTGCTGAAAATAATAATGTGTCTAAAGGAAATGATAATTACCTTTAGTATTGTAGATTATGCCATATTAGTAACAAATGATTAAATGAGTTAAGAAACAAATGGTTTCTACCATCATTTGATTTTGATCATTCGATACTTGTGTATCATGTCTTAAAGGTAAAATGGCTAAGCACCCCTTCAGTGGGAGCAAATAAAGAGTTGATGAACTCTTTGACTAGTACATACTGATGTATATGGCATGATATCTACAATTACTAATGGTGTAACTTCGATTTCATAACATTCAATGAACATTTATTTGGATATGGATGTGTGCAACTCATGAAACAAACATTTGTGGTCTATGATAAATTCACTGAATATAAGAATAGAAAATCAGTGAATTGGATCAAGGCGATGAGTACGTTGGATCTGAACTTCAAGAGTACCTAATAAAGAATGCAATTCTCTCAGAAGTCACTCCTCCGTATACTCGACAACATAATGATGTTTTGTAATAGAGAAATTGAACCTTGTTAGACATGGTTCGATCAATGATGAGTGACACTAGATGCCTCTTTCATTTTAGGGATATGCATTAGACACCATGACCTATATATCGAGTAGAACACAGTCTAAATCCATACCTAAGACTCCATACGAGTTATAGACTGGGAAGAAACCCCACATTAATCAACTTAAGGTTTGGGGTTATCCAGCCTAAATTAAGAACGTAAACCCCAGTAAGCTTGAGGCAAGGTTGGTCATATATAAGTTTATAGGGAATTCAAGAAATTCTAATTGATACATATTCTATCAAACCAAGGAACATAAAGTTTTTGTTTCGAGTCATTCTACCTTTTTAAGAAGGGAGTTCTATCACGAGAAATTAGTAACAATATGATAGACTTGGATGAGATCCAAGAATCTTCCATACAGACTGAATATATATGTGGTTATTCAATACCCATTGAAAATACGCAACTTATTAGAAGGTATACTATGGAATCTCGCACCTTAGAGAGAAATACAGGTTTCTCATTAACGGCAAGAGCACGAATTGTGTCATTCATGATGATGAACCCCTTGCGTATCAACAAGCCTCCAAAAGTAAATACTCTACCTTATGGCTTTAATCCTAGATGGATTTCATGTACAAAGACAAAGTTTGGACTTTAAGTATGTACCCGAGGGTCGAAACTCATCTTTTGCAAATGGTTCTTTAAGAAAAAAAAATTTGCGGATGGAAAGGTCAAGACCTATAATGCCAGGTTGGTGGCAAATGGTTTCTATCTAATTCAAGATGTTGATTATGACGAAACATTTTCGCCAGTCACCATGCTTAAATCCATTCAGATACTACTTCTAGTTGCCGCTTATTATGGCAATGAAATATGGAAAATGAATGTTAAAATAATATTTCTAAATAATTGTCTAGAAAAATCTGTTTATATGTCATTCTATTGGGTTTCAAAGTAAGTGGGAGCGACGATAAGACATATAGACTCTTAAGGTCAATTTATGGTCTTAAGCAAGCATTATGATGTTGGAACAAATATTTTGATAAGGTAATCAAATTATTTGGTTTCTATCAAAACACAGAGGAAGCATGTGTATATAAGGAGCAAAATTGTTAGTATTATACGTTAGTAAATTGCTACTGATTGGTAATGACGTACCTAAGAGAGTTAGTGGTATTCCCTAGGGGCAATTATGTAATTTTTTCCATATTTCTAATCAATCTTGTTTGTAATAAAGATGTTTATTTTCTTTTATATACTTAGTTACATTGTAATATAATTAAGCAATTACTCTAAAGTATACAAATAAGAATATCCTCAAATAAATTGTTATTTGACTGTAGCTGCAAATAATTACAATTGTCGTCATTAATCACAATATAAAATAAAATTTTATTTTAAATATTTCTTTTCAATAAATTTCGACAAAGGATATAAATACATCCATTGAGACCATAGTATGTAATGCTCTCCAAATGTTGGGAGTGTACTACTCATAGTTGTTCGGGGCTCGAAAGGGTTATGTACTTACATTTATTGGATAACTATAGAATGACTCGTCCGTGAGTTTCCTCTTGGTCGATAACAACTGGATCAAACATGAAATCTTAGTACGAGAAGGTTACATTATTCTCTTGACTTGATAATACCGTGGAACTTTAATGTCGATACTTCACTTTAATTATAGCTAAATCATGACTTGGTGACTATCATGTAACTATTATTGAGTTTAAGTAGAAGAATTAGAAGTTAAGCATTATTTAATAGAGAATTCATCTCATTAATTGTATGAGATTAGTATCATGGTCCATTGTAGTCAATACAAAGTAAAAATATCTAGACATAGTAGAACGGTTAAAAATAATTGTTATTATTGAAACAAAGACTTTGTTTATGGACTGATTAGTTGAATGTGGATGTGATTGGAGTTTTGATCTATACCAAACTCCATATATTCTAAATTGATATAGTGTTGACGAATATAAAATGTGTAAATTATTATCACTATAGGTACCGCTTAAAGTGATTTAGAATATGATTTTTCCAAAAAATCTGTAAGCGATGAATTCTGCCACACTGTCATACCACTAGCTAAGGTCATATGTGAACATTAATATTTGAATTTTTCAATATCAATCGCTAACTGAATTCACACCTCTAAGTCAAACAACCGCATTTGTGAATTCTCTAAAATGCCACATGATTTAATTAGTTTATAAAGTATAATAAATTAATTAATACTTATAAATTATTAATTGTTAATTTTTTGTGTTTGGGGTTTTATTAGTATATGGAGTAGCTCTAGAAATTTATTGGGTGCTATTGGTATTTATTTAGATGTATACAGAAACATTATACATGCATATATCGGTATATGACATCGATATATATCTAAAAAGGCTTTAAAATGTAATTAATTACTAAATGGATTTTGAGATATTTTTTGCTCATACAGAGGCTATACATGGCCGACCAAAAGAGAGGGAGAGAAGATCTT
Source organism: Allium fistulosum (assembly GCA_030737815.1). Lineage (NCBI taxonomy): Eukaryota > Viridiplantae > Streptophyta > Magnoliopsida > Asparagales > Amaryllidaceae > Allium > Allium fistulosum. Next base: position 1,349,130,340 of record CM060902.1, on the reverse strand, counting down.
GATTGGATCTAGGTTTGAGTTCGAAATGGTAAAAGATACCGAGTAAAAGATGTAAGATATTTTCTCTCCTTTCTTTCTATAAATACTAAATCAAACTCAAATATTTCATAGGTTTTGCTTCCCTTGCTTCTGGCCTCCATCTCCTAGCCTACGCCCTCTTGCCGAGCCCCTCTTTCATCCAATCAAACATCAAAATATGACACCAAGTGGTGCATCGATTCTAGTAAAGTCAGGTGGCGATTCAAGCAACCTATGAGACGAATTACAAATCAATGCGTCACGAAGTGCAGGTACTGATTAGGTATAATCATTACATCTTATGTCTTACATATGTCACTTAACTCTAATGTACATGCATCTATAATACCATTTTTATAAAATTTATTTAATAACGCAGGACTTAAATTTTAATTTCTTTGAATTAAATTTTAGAATAATTTTAAACGGATAAATTTAATTTTATATATGTATATATAGATGTAATATTACTTCGAATATATACATTTTATATATAATTTTAAATTATAATTATTTAGTATATTTAATTTATAAATAATATTTTTGGTGGTATAATTATATATTAACTGTTTTTTTTGGTTTAAAATAAAAAAATACTTTTGCTCATGGCTTGGATTTAAGAAAATGTTTAATGTCGAAACCATTATAATAATTAATAATATTTACTTAATGCATAAAATTATTTTAATATGTATTTACATATATATACATATATATGTACTTAGTATAAGGAAAATAATAATTTTATTACATATATATATTTTTAACATTTTAGATATTTATATATATTTTTTATATTTTAAATTTAAGAAATTTGAAATGTCTTTTCATTGAAATTTAAAGTATCTTGGTTTAGTGAAATCTCAATTTGAACTTAAATTTAAATTTATCAAATTTATGTTTTGATTAGTCAACTAATTTTAAATACTTTAATTATAATATATATAAGTAATTTTTTGAAATTATGTATAATAAATAAATGGCAACGTATATGTTGCGTACACATACACATATATGTCTAATATGTGTGTGTGTCTATATATGGTACTAATATGTGTATATAAACAATATACATATATTATAGTATATTTAAACTTGTATACACTTATGCATTTATAAACTGTATATATAAATATAATACACACACTACGATAGTAAATATAAATTCCAATATCTATTTGTATATATGCAGCTATACACATGCTTATATCTATACACTCTCATGTTATATTCTGGATATATATATATATTCAAAACAATATTAAATTACTTAATTAATATTATTATAAATAAATATATTTTTTTAAATAAAATATGATTTTATTGAAACATAGATTTGATCTAATACTAGTTAATAGATTACATAGGCCCATTAAGATCCAAATAGGGTTTGTTTTTTAAAATTTGCCTATTTCACCTGCCATTAAAAGGGCCAATGCCAACAATACTGATGTTGTAACTAGTGATAGCTTGATTGTCCAATAATTTCTCAATGAAGGATTTAAACGAGGCATCTTGTATACTAGATATAAAAATCTATGGAAATGAATCTATAAAGATATTAGCATTGTTCCAATCTATGTACAAATATACCACACTAAGACGATTAGGTATGGAAAACTTCCAAGCGTAGATGTGTTCCAGTGCAACATGGTAGTCTTATCTAAAAAGGACTCTCTATCAACGGATGAGGAAAGGCAGCACATGAGTCGGAATCCTTATACTTCGAATTTGATCAAGTATGCCAGGCTATGTATAAGGTTAGATATTGCTTTTTCAACAAGTTATGGTAAGTCAATATCAATCGAATTCTAGAGAAAAAATTGGACAACAATTAAGGTCATCCTTAAGTATTAAGAAATACCAAGGATTTGTTTCTCATTTCCGAATATAACAAACCTTTATGAAGGGTTATTCGAACTCAATTTTTCAAAGCGATATTGACAATAGTAAGTCTGTCTCGAGTTTTGTATGTACCTCGGCGAAGAAGTTGTTGGTTGGAAAAGTTCCAAACAAGAAGTTGTGGATGATTCAACAATAGAGGCTGAGTACATAATCTTGTACGATGCTGTAGAGGCAATGTGGATTGCAAATTCATTAAGGAGCTAGGGCTGATACCAAGCTTTGAAGGTATGATGTTATATATTGTGGCAATAATTTGGTAATAATTTGGCAATGCAGTTGCTAAGGAACCATGGTTCACAAGAAGCCAAGTGACATCCTCCATAAGTACCACATGGTAAGGTAGTTTATTAATAACGTAGTGATCATAATCAAAAGAATAGATATAGAAGTTAACATAACAAACCCATTCACTAAGGCCCTTTCTCGGCCTGCTTTAGGAAGATCGATCGAAGGCATGAGGATGAGGCTGCATAATTGGTCCGAAGTGCAAGTGAGATATTGATAGAGTTAAGGGTGTACCCTATAGGCAATTATGTAGTTTGTTATATAAACTTAAATATGTACAAAATATTGTTCGAAATACAGTATGCTTTCGGTTATGTTCTCTTTTATACATGTTGTTATATTTTAATGTCAATTATGAATTAATTACATTAAAGATATATAAATAGAAATATTTTTAGAAGAAGTTCTTTATCGATTGCAGTTATGAATGTGTTTATAACAATGAGTATTGAATTGATATTCACAAAACACTAACTTCTTAAATGTTTCTAGTTAAGATGTATGGAGAAAATGATATCAATACATCCATTGAAATTAGAACGCTCTACATATGATGGATTGTGATTTACTCATAACCGTTACGTATGCTAAAGGGTTACATACTTATGGTTATTTGGAACAATCACAAAATGACTCAGTGGTAGTCTTTTGTAAGTTAATATTTCTAAGCTAAAATAGAAAATCTCATGGTAATGACATACAACTAAGCTTCTAACTTGTATGTACTATCGATCTTAAGTAGCAAGGTCATACTTAGATTACAATTAAATAATTGGCATAGCGACCTTTATGACCATAATTGGGTATATGTTGAACTATTTGAAGTGAGAATCTACCCAACTGTGGATTCATCTTCTTCGTTATAGAAAGTTAATATCACCATAATTGGTATTCGACTTAAAAGTCAAAATCTCTAGCTAGATTAAATTGGTTAATTAATAAATTTTATCGAATTGATCAAGAACTTTAAAAATTTTATGCAATCAAATATGGATATTAATAGAGTTTTTGTCCTTAGACCAAACTCTAGATATATAAATGATATAGTGACGGCGAAAAGAATACATGTACAAAAGGTCATTACTGGTTATGCTTATTATAGACTAGAAATTAGATTCACCAAAATGATTTGTATGGATCAAACTTTTGCACTATAATTTACTTCAACAAAGTCTTCACATGCTTCAATATTTAAACTGTTTAAATATTGACTAAGGATCAAGTTCACAATTGAGAGCCAACACAGTCACATTGTTAATTATTTTCGAATTAAATAATGAGAAAAATAATTTATAACTGTTATGAGTTAATAAAAAAGCTGTATTAATATTTTACTTCATATTTATTTATTTGTTTTTTTGAAGCTTAAAACTAGTTAGAACGATGTATAAAAGTTGTACATCGGTTTGATTGGTCAAGGAGGTTGAATTAAATAATCAAACAACGGTACAAATAGGAGTCAATAGGGCCTTTGACCATGCTTGGTCAATGTCAAGGCCAAACACAGAAGTTTGAACGGGTATACCTATTTTGATCTTTTAGGGCTAGAGAAAAATGAGGATAGAAGGCCGCAAATCCTTGGTTATAAGTAGTATAATTGTCGCTCATTACTTGATCACACTTTCAGATAAGTCTCAATTCTCCATTAGTACTATTTGTAAAGCCTTGCAAATTAAAGTCGACGAGGAGAACTTGAAGCTCCAAAAGGAAATTTTAGTAAACAATGTGAGGATTTCGATAAGTCATCGATGGTCAACGTATATTTTCTAAATTAGTAATATAAATATATATGGAATATTCACGCAAAATTACCTTGTCACCTTTTATATGCATTTAGTTATAATTTTATTTAAAGAAAACTATTTTCATATATATATATATATATATCTGAAAGTGTGCCCACGCACATGAGTGCATGTGTACCTTCGTATATATTTATTGTTTAAAAACTTTAGCAGACTTAAAGGAAATTTCAAATCCGAAATATTTAATATATAATATGTACATATAAATAAATTTTCATAAAAAAACCATGTTTTCGATTTTTAAGCATAGATTTATTTTTTATTATTTACTGTTTAGATTTATAAAATATTTTTTTTAATTATGTAAAAAAGTGCATATATATTTTTAAAATTCCATATAGATATTTTAAATATATAAAAAGTTACTTCGGATCTCAATAAATAAATGGAAAAAAACATTATTTTTCAAGGATGAATTAATTCAAAAATCAATTTTTGAATTTTTCAAAAGAGATTTAATTTCAATCAAAAATTAAATTTAAAAATAATATTAAATGCTTGTTTGAAGCTATTGCAATAAAATAATATATTTATATATTTATTTATTTATTACAGATATTGATTTTAAAAATGTCAATTTTCAAATTTTGAATTTTAAATTGTTTGATATTTGAAAACCAAAAATTAATTTAACATATATTTGTTTATTTATACATACTACATATATATATATATACATAAATATATATATATATGAAAATATTTTATATCTAAATAAATTACAGTTTATAAAATATATATGTATATGTCTATGTATACACGTACCTTAAATTATAAATATATTACATAAATACACATATATTGAATATAATAGACATAAATTACTATTTCATAAAGTTTTAAATGATTGATAAATAATAGTTGGTTATTTTAGTATAGGTATAATGTAACGACCTGGTATTTCGAACCATTCGCATCCGCACATGTCGGACTTGAATTGTTCAAAACAACAGATTGTAAATTTTATATTTGGCAAACTTGGCATATACAGTAAATAAATCAATCACAGAATCACAAACACAGAGTAATATAACAATAAGCAGCGGAAAAGGTAAATAGTAGTTCATGAAGCTACTATATAAACAACAGAGTTTGAAATAAAATACAACAGAATATCTCAAATACAATGTAGTCTCGAATACAAACAGATGACAAGTCTGAGCAAAACCACAGAATAGCTGAAAGCTGAATAGACACAGATGGATCTCCAAGTGAAGCTCCAACTCAAAAGGTGAGTCTCAAATGCTGTGACACTCAGTCTGACCCGAGCATAAAGCAAAACACAAAACACACGAGTCAGGATTAACATTCTTATATAAATAAATTCAACTCAAGTGGAATGTCAATTGAAATACAAGTAACTTAAAGGATGTTTGGGATTTCCATCCTCTAAGGATCCGTGGGACTATCTACTATGTAATAATATACGCTATCATAATACATTTATTGTAAAGTAAAAGTATTAAAATAGCGTTAAGGCGTTACCCATATCCCCCTTAACACATTTTATATAATCCCATAGTCTATATAGTATCGTAACCCCCCCATAAACTGGAGGGCTATCAGAGGGCACTCCATAGGTATGGTACAAACCAAACTCGTAGAAGATGCGATAGGGCATGCGACAAGGCACTTTAGGCAATGCCAAGGTAAATATACTGTTTGCATATCCGGACTGGTATTAACGCATAGCAGCTACTATCGCCCACCTTGTGACACACTCCTAAATCAAAGGGTGCACCCAATCAAATCACAAAAGCAATAGAATGGTATCGAAGAAATGTGTCTGATCGGAGGAATGACCTCACTTGGCCCGGCGTTGTTCTTATTTTAATCGCATCAAGCTGACTCACGGGAGTCAGGGCTACGTAAATACCATATAGAATCATCACCAAACCTTCCTACTTCATTATGGAATCTCCACCACGTACACAGTTGTTAAAGTGGTTTTCGGTATTGGCAGAGAGAATGACAATATCAGATCCCGGTCTCTTTAACAACCAAACGCTTATTTCACACCATGGTCATTTCATTTCATATAGTTCATACTTCAAAATCAAAATATCTATTCATTTCAAATCATATCAATTCGATATCATTATTCACTTTAAATAATATTCATTTCAGAATCGTAACACTTTTCAAAATTATAACTCTTTCGAAACCATAGCACTTTTTGAAATCATAACACTTTTAAATCATAACGCTTTTGAAATCATAGCACTTCGAAATCATAACACTTTGAAATCATAACACTTCCGACTTTATTTTATATACTAAAATAATTTATATATTAAAATACTTTATATATATTAAAAATACTTTATATAAAAATAGTTTCCTCAAATTTCACACATCGATTCAAATCAGCTTAAATTCCCAAAATTCAATTTAATTCAATCCCAGTTCATCACTTTCAATTTAAATGGTTAAAGATTCAATTCAAATTCTCAATAAACCATTTCAATTTTTATCGATTTCAATTTCGGGTTTGAACTGTCTCTTTAATTCCAATAAGATTCAATGCTAAATATTCAAACATTTTCCATATACGTTTCATTTAGAATTCAACGTTTAACTTTAATTTTATTCAAATTGGAAAACATTCACTTAATCATTTAAATAACAATTAAATAAAATCTCAATTTTTAACTTTAAATCGATATTAAATGTTTAGTCTTTTTTTTTTAAATTTGAAAATATTCATTAAATCACCCTTTTTCAAATCAAGTTATCCAATCATCTCTTTAAAATCTCAAATTCAATAAGTTTCAAGTCAATTTTATTTAAGTATAATTCTTAAACGAATACCATTTCAAATCAATTTCAATTTATCTTCCCAACCTTAATTTATTATAATTATTACAAAATCTATTTTTAAACTATTAATATAAATTTAAATAAATACTTAACATATTATATACTAATTAAATCAGATTTTTTTATAATGAAATCTTATTTATTAAAACTTATTTTATATATATATATATTTTAGATAATAAAACTATAAGTAAAATCGAAAAAATTATATTTTCAAAATTAACTTATAAATTAAAATTTCCAAAACATATAATTTTAAAAATCTAAAATTTTACACATATATGAAAATAACACTTATATATTATATTTTTAAAAATCAATATTTATTTAAACCCATACATTTCCTTTCAAAACTTTGAAAATCATTTTCAAAATATAGACCAACGGTGTCCGTATAAAATTTTCTATCCTATGGTCAAGTGATACGGATATTTATCATTTCAATCCGCAATTTAAATATTTACGGGTATATATCATTTCAACCCGCAATCTCAAAAATTTAAAATCAATGAAAATCGCTTGGGTTTATCATTTCAACCCATAACGATTTTCCCTATTCTACAAAATCGTTTGGGTATGTATCATTTCAACCCATAGGGAATTCTAAATTAACAGGGAACTTGCAGAGTGAGAACAAATATGATAAAATATAACATATCAGTAACATGCATATATCATCAGTGACAAATTAAATAAAATATACATAACAGGATATGGTGTCATATATCACTGGTGAACAATTTCAGATAATAGCATCTTATATTAAAAAATTAAATAACTAGCAATTCAATTTTAATAGCATATTTCAATTGTCGTTTCAAGTGAAATCAAATTTATTAAATATAAGAATGTTAATCGTGAGTGATTGCTCACCTTCCGAGGCTAGAAATATTTGACAATGAAATGAGTTACGAATCCAAGCATGAATTCTAAAGCAAAACAAGATGGACACGAATTCGACGAACAAAGCTGATGATAGGAATCGATGAAACAAATTAAAATCAGCTCGATATAAACTAAAACGAAATGTATATTATATCGTTATATATTTTCTCAAAATCAATATGAAATTTAAAACACATACATATAAAAATAAATATATATATATACACACACATCTAAAGATATATATATCTCAAAATCATTATTTTATTTAAACCCAAATAGAATAAATCTATATATATATATATATATATACGTATTCCAGATCAATGCTACATAAACCCATAGTTAAAATAAGTCCCTTACTCTATACTACAACTCATGTATATACTCAAAACATGAAATATATTCCTTTTTCGAAAGTAGGGGCAGACACATACGAGCCAACTATATATATAACCTTGGCATAACAACTTTATATATATATATATATATATATTCGAAACTAAACACATATATAAATTTTCATATGTGCTCAAAATTGTAGAACAGTTCAAACTCATATACTACTTTTAAAATTTCCAAATTAGATACTTGAACACAGTATATACCTTAAAGCTATTACACAGAAATCTAATTTAAAGATATTAACTAAACTTAAGTGAATATTTCAAACATCTAACATACATATCTTTAAATAAGTTATATATACTATTCTACACATATTATACATACAGCCTTAATATAAATAATGATATTATATATATACCTTGTTGTTTTTTTTCAATGAACAGTACATACATAAAACTGTATAGTATCTATTTATAATAATATAACAAAGTACATAAACACAGGTATTTAAACACATTATATTTTAAACACGTAAACATGAAAGCAAACTCAATATTAAAATTAGTATCCCTTCCCCTTATAAGTTCCTTGGCGTAAAACAAAACCATATATACACAAACATACTTCAAAACAATACCTTAAAACATAGATTGACAATTTTAATTATATCTTCCTATATAATATAACATATACATATATAAGTTTTGTTTTATATAAAAAATAAAATAAACTGCAAGCTAGGTGGAAGGCACGGCCAAACAGGACAGTTGAAAAGGTGGCCAATGTAAGGAGTTCGAACATGATGGTTGCGAGGCCGAGAAAGTATGGGTTCGACGGCCAGGAAGGAGGAAGAGGTGGCTGGAACAAGGAGGCGGGCTGACAGGAGATGGCAGATGACGTTCTCGGTTGAAGGTGGAAGTGAGGCGTGGGTTGAATGGTTGGGGCGGTGCTCTGGTGACTGATTGCTGGTGGTGTGCTATGGCGGAGAGAGAGGGTGGGTAGAGTGCGAAGAGAGGGGGTGAGGGGGAGAAGCGGTCAGTGGAGGATTGTGGAGGCGGCCGAGGCGGTTGCGCGGGGCTGATCTACGGAAGCATGGCGATGGGAGAGAGTGGGGAACGACAATGGCCAGGGAAGAAGGGTAGCAGGCTCACAATATATAAACTTGCCTTTCCCTTTTAAAAAAAAGCTAAGAACAGAGGAAAGAGAGAGCGAGGAATAAGGTAAGCAAAAGAATGAGATGCACGCAGATACATATATTCTATTATATAATATTTCTCAATGAAACCAAAACCCAAAGCAAAATACGAACCATCATATATTAAATGAAAATAGGGAATAGTAAAAGTCACAATTGGTGGATTCAGAAAATAATAAAACTGATGGCTATATGTATTACATGGTGGAAAATGAATGGACACAACAACTCAAAAGACACGAAACGGGTATCGATACGGTTACCGTTTTCGCAGATTCCGTCGCGTACCGAACACCGAAAAACACAAATGAATATACTATAGAGATCGGCATGACAAGACGAACAGAATGGTGCATAGATATCAGCGATGCGACCATCCTATCAAAAGTCGATATTCGCTGCCAAACGGCTGCAAATTCGTTGAAAATAAGATAAAGAAGCTAGAGAAGTCCAAATTTGATGAAACGAAATTGACGTCTCACTCAGAAAATGATTTACATTTTTATTATGTAAAAATATTCAGATTTCGAAAATATTTTATTTTTATCAAATATTAATTAATTTAAATTGAAGTTGAAAATTACACAACAAAATAAACTTCCATATTTTCCAATAAATTTTTTCCAATTGCTATGTTAAAATAGACGTATTCCAAATATCAAATTTTTATTTCCAAATTTAATTATAAGCAAAATTTCAGTTAATTACGTTATAAAAATCATCATAATTCCCGGGTCGTTACATATAAATATTACATGTTTCCGTTTGTGATATTACATTGACATTATATCATCAGATTGACATTTTATCGGCTGTAGGAAACAACAATCAATTTTTCCATTATACCCCTAGCATAGTTTATCCATTTATTTTGTTGTGATGTTCGTATTGTGCATATGAATATCAAAAACACTAAAATGTGAAATTAAAATAAATTTTGAATTAAATATAAATCAAGTTATCAAAATAATCTTATTTTAAATATTAACTAATAAATTAATATTTCAAATAACTTAAACTAACCAAAATATTATTTAAATACTTTTATTAATTATATACCAAATTGGATTTAGTATAAAAAAGATTTACTAATGCAGACACAAAATAAGATCTTGTGCAATCTAATAAAAGAATATTTTATAATTCATCTCTTTTTACCCTGCTACCAATGCACCTGATCCAAGAGCAGGAGGCTTATGACATGAGGCTTTTAGAACATATAGTGGCTCTAACCGCGTTATTGACTATTGCTTGAGTTACTCTAGCACGCCTGAGACACCAGAGGCGTCGAGAAGGGTCGGGTGGGCGTAGAAGCCAGATATGCCAACAAGCAAGGGTTCCTCCTCCAAGACCCCGCCCATAGGTCTTCAACCCAAGTAACATACACCGTGCCCCTTGATACACAAAACTCTAATGATGCACACTTTAATAGTAACAACATTGGGTCATCTTACCCTCATTTAGTTAGAAGGCGACGGAGGGAACTAGTCTAAAGATGGTGGCTTGATTTTGTATTTTCTCATCTTTTTTTTCTTTGAAAATTTTCCAACTCTTATCCTTATTCGTGTTTTGTTGTGGTCTGCCTAAATGTTGTAGAAATAGTTGATTTAGCTACAATGAGGTTCTTTCCTTCGTGGAAACCTCCTTGCAACCTCGTATGGGCACCAACGCCTGACAATTGACGTTGATTACACTCAAAGTAGTTCACACCACGCGGCCACATCATCCCTCACCCAACACTCCCCCTCATCCCTAAGTCAACCCAGCCAGGTGATTCCTCCTAGGGCGGCAATGGGGCTAGATTTGGTTAGACTTAAGAGGAGGAGGACTGATGTGGAGCTGTAGAGCTCCAAGGGGAGGTTGTCTTTCACATATTTTCAAGGGAGGGTTATTTCTTGGGTCAATTGCCTAGGACAGACCAGTTTAGGGTGGTTGGACCCACTAGCCTCTCGGTGGTAGGGGACAAAGATGAGACAGGCTTGTTAGGGCTTCTTCAGACCACGGCGGGGACTGGTTTATAAGTGCTAGCTCAAACGGGTCGACCCAAAAGTAGATACCTCTAGCCTACGTGAAATGATACTTAATGACAACTGCCAATATTTTTTGTGTTTTGCTTGTATGTTTTCCTTTTTATATGCTGATCGAGCGAGGCCTAATGTTGTAATTGAACTTTTTGTGAACTGAAGTGAACTCTTTTGATGTATTGAACTCCCTTCTGTGTGATGGAAGTTTTTGTTTTGGATTTCCCGTTTGTTTTAGTATTCTATGTTTGCCTTCTACTTTTATGTTAAAATTTCATATATATGCTAGTCTCCCATGACTTCTCATTTGTGAATTTTATTTGTTCTACGCCCGTTGGTTCGAACAAACCCCCAACTTTGTTAAGGAAACATATAAACTTAGCTATCTATGCGTAATATAACAAACAAGTAGACATGAGGAAAATAAAGAACAAATAAACCAAACAAATTTTTCACTAAGGCAACCTACCCCTATTTTGCAAGGTAGGTGTGAATCGAAGTTGGGGAAGCCTTTGGTGGTCGCCTGATGATCCTGTTGGTCTTTCTTTGTTGTGTTTGCAGGACGTCATAGGCCCAAATTTGCTTGATATGGCCACTTTGGGTGTGTAAGTTAGCCAACACTACGGATGATTGGTTTGGGGTTGTAGCATGGGTAAACGCACCATCTTCGAGCCAGTGCCCTGCTCTACTAAAGGGACGGGAAGCATCATAGGCAAAAAAATTGGGACAACGTCATGGGTGGTCACACTATCGGTTTGTTGATGCCTTCGGCACAAAAGGGAGCATTAATCGGCTTGTACATCCTCATAAAGCAGCACTATAGATGTCAAAGTTAGGATTACTTCATGGTAATCTCGCCCACCTTGGCACCAGTGCCTCGTCCTGCTAGAGGGATAGGTAGCATCATGGGCAAACGAATTGGGATCATGGCATAGGTGGTTGTGCGATCTCATCAATGCCTCAAGCATGGATGGGAACATTGATTGACTTATGCATCCTTACGGAGCAATACACCACGGATGCAAGAATTGAGACCGTGGCATAAGCGGTCACACCATCTTTGCTATGGCGTCCCCAGCACAAACGGGAGCGTTGATAGGCTCATGCATCCTTACGGGGCCATTTTGGCACTCTTGTTGTAGAGGAGAGCCACTTGTGGCATGTCCTCTCCAGATAGCCTTGTTGTTGACGCTTGAGTAATGAATGCTTGAGAATGCTATTTTTTCATTTCATACATAGATTAGTCATTACAAAAAAGGTTCTCTGCCTTAAAGTTGCAGCTTACAAAGTTCAAAACATAGTATGTTCGAAGGTGTTCTAAATTCTAAGTTCAAGGCATGTGGGTTCCATTGGAGTGCGAGAGACGGTAGGTGCCATTAGCAAGTGCGGTGCCAACTAGATACGGGCCTTTCTAGTTCAGCCCTAGTATGCTTTCAGTAGGGTTTTTGTTGTTCGTGAAGAGCCAATGCAAAACTAAGTCCCCAATATGACCTGGCTAAGCTTCACTCTAGCATTGTAGTATTTGGCCACCATTCTCATATATGCTTCTATGTCGAACTCTACCTCTGCTTTCCTTTCTTCTGAAGCATTGATTGAGTTTTAGTACTTCTTCGTTTTGCTCATAGCTATGGGTTAGGGGTCGAGGAGATGGATGCCAACTTTGACGGGCATCATTGCTTCATACCCTTAGGCTAAAGAGAACGGGGAGTGCCCGGTTGATGTGTGAATCAAGGTTCGATACGACCTGAGTACTAGCGAAAGGTCCTCGGATCAATTCCCGTTTGTTTTGAAAAGGCTCTTCTTTAACGTTGATTTGATGGCCTTAGTCACAATCATAACCTATCTATCTACTTATGGGTGGGGGACCGAGGAGAAGCACTTCTCTATACTATTCCTCTGGCAGAAACGTTGGAATAGACCACGCTTGAACTACATGTCATTGTTTGTAATCATTTTCTTTCGAAGTTCGAAGTGGCAGACAATATTCTTGGCTACAAAGTTCAAAAACTTGGGCATGGTGACCTAATAAGAGGCTCTGCCTCAACCCACTGTATGAATTAATCGATGGTGACAATGGCATGGTTATATCCCCTTTAACACTAGGAGCTTCTCTATCAGGCCAATCTCCCAAGCCTCGAACAATCAAGGGGATGTCATAGAGGATAGACGATTCAAAGAAGCTCTAAGGATTTTGGCAAACCACAGATATCGCCACTCCTGTCATAGTTCATTGCATCATTGATCATATTTGGCCGTAGTAACATTATTGAGCATCCTTCTTTGCTAGGCTTTGCCCCCTAACATGGTCCCTACAGGAGCCTTCATGCAACTCTTTCAATATGTGACCAACTTCATCATTTGCAATACATCATTGAAGGGGTAGGGGTAGAGTACCCCCATCAGTATATTTTTCCGTCCATGTTTGTGTAGTGGTGCACCCGACAAAGGATTTTGCAGTCTTTTTTCCTATTCGTAGGCAATTCTCTGCCCATTAGATACTTCAATAGTAGGTTCATCCAGGTGTGGCTATAGTCTCATCAATCTCCATTGCAGATGCCTATAATACAATGCAAGGGACGACATATACTACCAATGGGACTTATGGGATGCTCTCTTTAGGGTTACTTGATGCTTGGCCAATTAGTTTTCCTTGGCATTGTTCTCACAGGGAATTTGTTCAAGCTTAAAGTCAGCGAAAGAGTTGATGAGCTTTTCTGATTTCGCAACATACAAGGTTAGTGTTTTGGCTTTAGCCGAGAAATGCTCTCCAATCTGATTGACTACCAGTGAAGAGTCATCGAGCATATGTAAGGATTCTATTCATGTCCCTTTTACCATCCTAAGACCGGCAAGGATAGCTTCAATTCAACTTCGTTGTTGGTGGCTTTGAAACTAAGGCGGATGACGAAGAATAGTTATTTCCCATTAGATTTGACTAGGACCATGTCGGTCGCAACCCCTTTCTTATTAGATGCCGCATCAACATATAATTGCCATGCTTATAAACTTGTTATTGCTTCTTCATTGCAGTTCGAGCCGCTGTGCTCCGTTGTGAAGTCGGCAACTACTTGGCCCATAACTGAGGTGCGAGGTTGAAATGTGATATGAATTTCCCAAGCTATATTGACCACTTCAAGAGTCGGCCCATTGTGTTGGACCGACTTAGTACTTGCTTCAATGGTTGGTTGATGAGTACTTTGATTAGGTTAGCTTGGAACGACAAAGCCACTAAACCCCCATGAAGAGGCATAAATCTAACTTTTATAGCTTCATGTACTTCATTTTTGGGTTCGAAAACCTCTTGCTCAGAGAGTATATTGGCTGTGGAACTTTCTCCTTGTCCCAAATTAGTGCAGCATTGATTGCATGGTTAGTAACTATGAGGTACAAATACATGTCTACTTGATCTATGTGCTTGGAAAGGATGGTGGATGAAACAAGACGTTGTTTAAAACCTTCAAAGGCGTGCATTCTTCATTCTAGATAAATGAGTCTCCTTTCTTGATGAGGTTAAAGAAAGGTATACACCAGTCGGTCACCTTTGATATAAAATGGTTCGGTGTAATGATCATTGTCACATCCCCTATCTAGAAGCCCAAAACTAAGCGCTATAGATGCTACGGTCATCTATAGTATTAGCTTCAAGCGACTAAATAAGGCTATGTTAAAGGTATCTATAATATCAGAAGCACTTGAATATGAAATAAAACACAGATTTCAAAACAACTTTTTTTCACTACATTCAAAACGGATGTTCCATATTCATTTCACATAATCCCAAATTCGTTCCCAAGCATAGAACAAATATACATATTACAAAATACGCCAAGAGCGGTATATGAAGATACCCCCTTGGATGATCAAAGTTATATAGTCATAATTAACTTAATACAAACAGAATGGAAATATATCAAAATATAAAACTGCAACTCCTAAAACATGTGTAATCATATTTTTAGTCTACCTATGACCAAGCCCTACACACTAGAATTTTGGACAACAATTAGCTGGGGCTAATAGCTAATGTATAGAGCGCGATCCTATACTAGTCCCATTTGGTATTCTAATATCTGAGTCATTTTCACTTAAGGATCCTCTCCCATAATTTTCCTTGAAAACATTTTCAAAATGATTTAGAACCTTTAAATCAAAGTCAACAAGGAAAATATATAATCTTATGCTTTGCTTAAAATCACATTACCATGTTATATATATCTTCTTTAGTCAAACCTTAGTTGATGAAAACATTTAAACATTTGAAAGTACCTCTTTCTAAACTTTTGAAACCATCTCTTTCAAAACCAAGTGAAACCCTTTAATTTTCTAAGCGAAAAGGCCAAACCTTACCTCTCGAACCCAATCATCAAACCTTTCGAAGCTATTGAAATCGATCCTTTCGAAAGCAATAAAACTTTAGACATCCTACTTTAAAAACAACTTAAAACATTGCCTTAGAAAACCTTTGGAAAACCTTCCATTTAATCCTTCCGAAACCATTCAAAGCAAACCTTTCGAAATCATTGAACTCAAACCTTTCAAAACCATTGCACTAAACCTTTCGAAACCATTGAACTCAAAACTTTCGAAACCATTGAACTAAAACCTTTCGAAACCATTGAACTCAAACCTTTCGAAACCATTGAACTAAAACCTTTCGAAATCATTGAACTCAAATCTTTTGAAACCATTCAACCTTTTAAAACATAATCCTTTCGAAGGCTCATTGGGTTCAATTTAAAACATGTGGAAAATCTTCTTTAAAAACCTTTCGACTACATTGGAAGCAACCTTTCGACTTTGTCGAAAGATCTACTTTGAAAGCTTTGGGTTAAACTTCAATTATAAAACAAGGGTAAAACATCTAAGTCGAAAGCATTCTTTCGAAAGCATGGAGAAGCGGTTGGTTTTTAAAATAGGTAATCCTTTCGACTTTGTCGAAAGGTTCAAAACAAAAAAATAAAGCGGCAGTAACCTTTCAACCTTATCGGAAGGTTTAAAACCTTTATTTTAAATGTTTGACCTGGTCGAAAGCAACTAAGTCGAAAGCTCTTATTCGAAAACAAAGCAGGCGACTCTTTTGGTTTATAAAACAAACATACTCCAACCTCTTTGGCAACTAACCTTTCGACTAAGTACCCTTCGACCTTGTCCAATTCATTACATACCAAGTAACTTGATACCATATGCATTGGTTTGACCTTGTCGAGAGCTATAACCTTTCGACTTTGTCGGAAGGTCTGGGTTGGATGGTTTGATGCCTAAATTGGCTGAAACATGCTAAAAGCATAATTTTCTTCTTTTTAGCTTTAAAAAGATAACTTCTCAACTAACCTGCCTTTGTTTGTCAAATTCTCATTGGTTAATAAATATTTTTCAAAAAAATGCTGCCATTAATTTTAGAATTAAATAATAATTTTATTTTATAAAATGCCACTTCTCCTTAATCAAATATATAAAACATTTAAGTCTCATACCTTAAATAATTTTATATATTCATCAAATCGCTTAGGAAAAATCTGGAAAACTCCCAAAAAATCTATTTTATTATGTTTTCCAACATATAAAATTTCAAACCCAAATAATTATTATTTTAGCCGTAAATAATTTGTAACCCAATAAATCATTTTCTTCACTATAAAATTAATATAAAATCCACATAAATTCAAAAAATTATGAAAATTGGAACCCATCTCTAGAATATCATTTTTGACCTATATTTAAGTTTTCAAGGCATTTGGATATCATTTAATAGGGTTTTCATATCAAACATTTCATAAATAGTAATATAAACATGCATATTTCACCAACAAACAAATATATAACTTTAATCATCAAAACATGGCATATACTTGCAAATACATTTCGAATCTAATCTTAAAACCGAAAACCTAAAGAAATTGAGATGTAGTAATTATTCGCCTTAGCTTTGAGATTAAAAGATGTGAGATTTGATGTTGAATTAGTTGATTGTCTTCCTTCTCTTGAATCCTAGCTTTAATCTTTCCTTAAGAACAATAATGGTGGTCGCCCTTAGATGTTTTTAGTTTGCTAAAATGAAATGAACGTGAGTTTCTTTTCCTAAGGGTTTATGGTATAAGTCTCTCCTATTTCCCCTATTTCCCTACCTTATTTCCTAACACATTTGTTTATGTCATCTTATTTGATTTATATTTAACATGGCATGGCTACCATTAGTATAATCAAATCTCAACCCATTAATCTTCACATTATTTTATTTAATTTAGCAAATTAAATATCCTAAATAATGTTTAAAACATATGGGGTGTTACAATAATTCCTTTCAAACTCCACGCTTGTTATACTATGAGAGGAACCTACATATTTTGGATTTCCTTAATCTTGCTACGGTTGTCTTTAGTACCCTTGGTGCTCCTCACAAAATTGAGTAATTCACCTGACTATATGGCGAAGGAACACTTCTTAGGTTTGAGCTTCATGTTATATCGATGGAGGATGTTAAAGGTTTCGGCCAGGTTCTTTACATGCCCCAGCCTTCTCAGATTTTACCAACATGTCATCCACGTAGACTTCCATGGATTAGCCAATTTATTAAGCTAAATTTATATTAACGAGCCATTGATATGTTGCACCTACGTTGTAGAGCTTGAACGACATAGCTCGGTAGTAGTAGAATCCTACGTTTCTAACGAAAGAAATGTGTTCTTAGCCCAAACCATGTATAACGATCTGATTATACCCAGAGTAGGCATCCATGAATGTGAGTAGCTCAAGTACAATGGTTGTATCCATGATTTAATCGATGTAGGGAATGGAAAATTGGATTTTAGGTAGGCTTTTGAGATCTTAGAAGTTAATACAAGTTATCCAGGCCCCATTTAGCTTACAAACCAAAACCAAGTTGGCTATCGAGAATGGGTATTTAGCTTCACGAATAAATCCATTTGCAAGGTGCTTCTCCATTTCTTCCTTAAGTGCTCTATATCTTTTTCGATTGGGTGACCTTCTCTTTTTTCAAATAAGGTGAGGTTTAGGGTTGATGTTGAGGTATGATAGATAATTTAAGGATCTATGTCGATCATGTCAGCAAATGTAACGACCCTGAATTTATGACATTGGAAATCAGAATATTTTATTGATTTTAATTATCTGGAAGTTAGTTTAATTTGAAATTCAAATATCAGAATGAATTTGGCAATTTAATTATTGAAACTGGGTAAAATATGGTATCTTCAGTTTTATGCCTGCTAAAAATAGTTTAAAGGTTTAGAAAATTCATATTGATAATACTGGAGAAAATAGAACTTTTGAAATTGAATTTGAAACTGTTTTGTTCAGTTTGAAAATATATCATTTAAATTGATATTTAAAAAATAGTCTTCCGAGGCACAGTCTCGAAATTCGATGAACCAGTTCCATTGGATCCGTAATAGTGTATTATTTTCGGATTTCAATTTTCGTAGTGTTTGGAGTTATAGTGTGATCGTACGGTAGATAAACGCGCTGAAATTTATATCGAATTTAATATAATTAATGGGTCCAAAAAGATATTTTCTCCATACGATCGAATTTGGAGCCGAAACCTTTTCCATTGTATTCGGAATAGGCGTATAACATTACGAACGCCTAGCGGCACGCTTCGATAGGATATCGAAATTTTGAGTTGCAAATTCATGACGATTCAAATTTGAATTTGAATTTAAATTAAATATATATCTATACAGTCAACTTCAGCTGTATTTCTTTCACCTCACGACTTTTTGCCTTCAAATCACTGTCCCCCCACTCGTACACGCAACCATCTTCACGTGTTTCCTCTTTTCTATTCAAAGCACGCGTCTTCTTCCTTTTTCTTTGCCGTGTATACAAATCAAAAGAGAAAAGAGAGGGACGCTTCGTCTTATTTAAAATAAATGGCGTCCCCTTTCAATTTTTATTCATTCAAACAAAATCGAGGAAATTCGTTTCTTCTCAAAAATAAAAATCACGACTTCTTTTCGTTCCAGTTATAAAACCAAACAAATCGTTTCTTTCAAAATCGAAGTCTGAAATCAAATGAAGCCGACTCGAAATCAAATACTAAAATTCGAAAGTACGAAGACCAGTCCAGATAATCTCTCGAATTCGCCTACATCGAACTGCTACCTTCATGGTTCGTGGCAACCATCTGGAGGTCGCGACATCGCGAGCGAAGTCGCATCGATAGGAGGGGAGCAGCGCAGTTGATGGGGGTTGCGATGTCAGTGAAGGCCGCGTTAGGGTTTCTCGATGTCGAGGACGGGGCGAATGGGCAAGGGTATTTCAGTGAGGTATATTGTCTTGATTTTATTTCTAATATAAGATTTGTTAATTTAATTTAAATATTTTTGGGAAGTTATATACTGTGTTTTACTGGAAAGGAGAAAAGTATATATATATATATACTCATGCATATTTTGATTTAGATATATAGAAGTAAACAGAAAATGTATATATAAACAGATGTAAAAATATGTAAAACCTATTTTAGTATTAAAAATATATACAATTATGTATTTTAAATGATAATAATATAAAAATAAGTATATATCAATACACATACGTATTTAAAATATATATGGGTAAAACCCGGAATATATATATATACAAGGTTTGGAAAATATAGGAATTTTAAATATTAAGCAATTTATATTAAATCAAATTGTAAAAGGAAAATTTGTTTAAATTATCAGTTTGAATAAAATTGTCAGTTAATTAAATAATTTAATAATAAGTGATGGTTCGATTTATTCAAATATTAATGAAATTTTATATAATTGTTTTTACAAGGTCTATAAATCTAGAAAACAAGTCGAATTGGAAATGGACTGCAAAATAAAAATCAAAGGTGTGATCTTCTCACTCAAATTAAATTGGCATTGCAGTTATTGATTGACTGTTTGGATGTGGTAGTATATATAGTAGGATATATATATATATATTTGGAGTTGTTGACTTCCCGCATTATATAGCGGATGAGACCCTATGCGCCGCATAATAGCGGATGATATTTTATAAATCCTATATACCGCGATATTCCACCTCGAAGTGGAATGGGTATTTAATTGTTGTGCTAACATCTGTGAATGCAAGGAAACAGGTTGGAGGGATCCAACTGGATTCCTCCAAATGTATGAATTTGTTTCATATGTTGTGTGATGATTTATTGATAATCTGTGAATGATTATATTGGTGATTGAATTTGTTGAAGGCTATAATTTTGCCGAATGTATTTTTGGTATCGTTGGATACCAAAAATAAATAAAATTGGATTTTTGAAATTAAAGTAGAAATTTTAAGTAAATTTCTTTGAAAGAATTGGGTGAATTTAAAAGAAGGAATTTAAAAGCATAAAGTTTATTTTTGAAATCTTATCGAATTATTTCCAAAATATGGGAAAAAATATTAATAAATGGGTTTTGAATAATATTTTTTAAAACTTGAAGAATTCATTGAAAATGGAATTTTGAATAATTTGGAAGGAATAAAGGGATTTATTAAAAAGGTGATAAATTTCTAGAAATCAATTTGATAATTGATTTGGTATTTGAAAATAAATCTTTGGGAAATCGATATGAAAATTTATTTAGTGTTGAATGAAAATGGATTTTGTGTTGAAATAAATTTGGAAATCGATTTGTAAAATGACTTGGTATTTTGAAATAAACTTAGAAATCAATTTGCAAATGTTCTGTTCTAT
This sequence comes from Allium fistulosum, assembly GCA_030737815.1. Classification (NCBI taxonomy): domain Eukaryota; kingdom Viridiplantae; phylum Streptophyta; class Magnoliopsida; order Asparagales; family Amaryllidaceae; genus Allium; species Allium fistulosum. The sequence goes on along the minus strand of CM060902.1, from coordinate 1,349,109,361 downwards.
TGAAAATAGACTTGGGAATCAATTTGTAAAATTGATTTGGTATTTGAAATAAATAGAAGAAATCAGTTTGAAATTTGATTTGGTGTTGAAATAAATTTAGAAATCAATTTGGAATTTGATTTGGGGTTTGAAATGAAATTGAGAAATCAATTTGAAATTTGATTTGGTGATTGAAAGTGAATATTTGGAAATTTAAATTTATAATGGAATTTATAAAGAAAAAGGGAAATAAATAATATCGGGAATTTATTCCGCGAGTGAAAATTGATTTTAAATTGGTTTTCAAAATGTTGAAGTGTGGGAAAATATATATCTTGTGAAGATATTTTGAAAATAAATAATTTAGGAAAATTATTTAAATCTGATGATTGTTGTGAATGTTGTTTGATAGTTAAATCACCGATTATCAATGTTTGCCTTTGAAATGGCACTTGAATTTGTTTTTAAAAACAAGCGCTCATTATTCGGTTTAGCCGGGGGAGGACTTTGTGTCATATAACCCATTCCGAATAATGATACGACGTTACGGATTGCAATTGAAGACCGGATTTGCAAGGGCTTCTTTGGAAGTGCCTTCGGTTCTGTTCGAACCCGGAACAGACTTGTATGGTTGTATGTCTGACATTACACTTTGAGATATAAAGCAGATTTCTTTCAAATACATTTCTGTTTGGTGGCGGAGATTTATTCTCTTAGCTTAACACCCTTCTCTAAGACGTACGAGCTCAGAGGTTATGTAGTTGAAGGTTATCAGTGATATACTCCCAATTTGGTAGTGTGGCATGCGAAGTGTTGATGTGTGTTGATGATCATTCGTTGATCATTTGTGATCAAAGCATGGCTTTCGTGTAAAGCGTAGCTTTGTGGACGAGACCTTATCGGACCTCACACCCCGGAAATGGTCAAAACAGGAAAATGCGGCAAGGTTATGAGAGTCGCTCCCTTTAGGGTATGTCATTTCCTTCTGGAAAAAGGTGGTATCATGGTATGGAGCCTAGATGCTTTACCTGTGTGGTGGAATCAATCTTATTTACTGTGTGATTGTTGCTTTGTGATCGAGGGCCCTCGAATAAAGGTCGCAAACGACCGGGGGGTGGCATACTTGTGTAGTAGTTACCTAGTAAGAGGTAACCTGGCCTTGTGTTGGCAGAGAGCAATTGTCTCTCGGGACGTCCCTCCAGAGGCGTTTCCATGTGGCATAGGAAGCTCCTTAGCCTGACCATTTGTTGGAAAATCCAAAGAAACAATACGAGCCCTTTACAATTGCAATTTGTATAACCTGTCACCTCAGGTGGCAGCTATAGCTGGCATAATATAATGATACCTATGCTGACTAAGATTAATATTATATTTTCGAAAGGATTTTTACACTATGCACTAGTAATAATATCAAAAGAGTTTTCTCGTATTAAGCATATTTGACTATCATAAGAAGAAATCTCCTCCAAGTCTGCGATTGCATTGTGTGTGTGGTGGGAGGTCTTATGGTAGTTTCATTTTCCAAAAGCATTGCGAAATTCTTTTATTTTCTTTGTGAAAATAACTGTTTTTAAGATCTCACACCAGTCCCATGACTGGCCTGGAGTTTATTGTTCCCTTTCTAAACTCTGGGTGCCCATAATTTTCCACATGGGCAGCCTAGAGTCAGGTTATCAGGTCATTCTGGAATTCAGAAGTTGCTGTGGAGATCTGGAGGCGAGCTGGAGGGCGAGACGTATCACTTATATTATGTATTATCCGCTGTGTATTCTATATGAAGACAAGTTTATATAACTGTCCAGTATTGTGTGTTGTTGTTGTAAACTCTGATGATGTATTGTATAAACCGATATAGTTCTTTGTTTAAAGATTACTCATTTATATATTATATATTGTTCCACTGCGAATGTGAGATTCTGTTGTTGTTTCTGTTTCTTTTTCTTCTGTCTTCTTCTACCTCTTCTTTTTAACCCTAATGATTCGGTTTTCCGGCATTCGATTGTGCGGCATTTGATACCGTGGACGTATTAATGTCGACTTTCGAGCGTCGAAAGATCGTATCGTTACAGCAAACCCTTAGACAAATGCATATTTAGTTTTCTTCAAGAAATATATTAGCTCATTCCTTATCTCTGGACTTAATTTTGTATCTATTAGAACAACCTTGTTGGGATCGATATTGTCAATAGATATTGTTTCAAGCAAAGTTACAGGCCTATGGTTGAGATTTGAATCTCCCATACGGGGGTCGAGTGGTTCATCATTATTTCCCTCCATGCTTTCTTTCTGGTCGCACTAGTTCAATGCGTGAATCATATGTTCCATGATTTCCTCGACCAGGACAGACGTCCATGCTCAAACCTAGTAGCTATGGATGCCCCCGGCTCTTATAGATGAGTCCACCAACGTTGAGGTGGTAGGAATAGTTGTGTCCACTACTCCCTCTTGCCAGTAGAGTTAAACTTGCTCGTTTCAAGTTTTTATAAGTTCCTTTGCTTTGTATGGGCTGGCGAGGGAAATATTATCCCCGTCAATTGTGTAGTCTTGGATCGCATCATGAACGAGAGCATTGATTGGCTCGCGCATTCTCTCTGGGGCAATGGTTGTTGTGGATTCTTCGGCTTTAATGCTTCAAGTATTCTTGGCCAAAATGGGAGCACTGAATGGCTCTTATGTTCTCTCGGGCATACTATCGTTGAGTATTGCAAACTCTTGTTGTAACATGAAGACTCATTTTTTTTGCTAGTTAGAGTGATATGTCATAGCAGTCTTTTGCAGCCTATTGGTTGCTATGGATGTGCCCTATTCCTCCCTTGGTTGAGAACTTCATTATTAGCTGTTGATAGGCCACAGATGCATCTAGGTCCACCAGTGTTGGTCTACCTATTAAGATATTATTTACAGATGGGCAGTCTACTACAACAGATGTTTACCTGGATCTTGGTCGAAAGTGACCATGCAAGGTTGTCCCATAGGATACTATGCTAACACCCCCATACTCGTAGATGGGGAATGCACTGGTGTGTGAGGTTGGAGGTGAGAAGCTTCATCTTGTCCAAGACTTATTTGAACATCAGATTGATGGAGCTGCCTCCATCAATGAAAACCTAGTGAACTTTTGTACTAGTGATGTCAACTGATATGACCATCGGGTTATGAAAAAAGAAACCACTCCTCCCTTATCCTCTATGGTGAAAGTGATGTCTATTATCTTTTCTTCAACCTTAGGAACCTTTGGGCCCGGAGGTTGAATGAATATACTTTATTGCAACAAATTGATAGTATCTCTCTGTTTTATTGGATAGGTGGATTTGGTCGGGCATTGCGTTGTTCTACCAGTTGCCTCACATACTTCACCAGTATGCCTTTTCAGATTAGCTGTTCTTTTTCATCCATAAGGTGTCGGTACTCATTGGTGGAGTGTTCGTTGAATTAGTAGAATTCACAATACTTTCCATTGCCCTTAGGCTCTTCCCTTTTCCCAGATATAGAGGAAGCATTACATTGAAACAACATACGATCTCGAGTGGCCAGATGGATTATTTCCATGTCATGATTCAAAGTTACACAATTTGTGTACTTGGACTTAAAGCGCGAGGCATCCTCCGTAAGCTTCTTGATGATTACTCATTGACCATTCCTTCGGCGATAGTCTTCCCTTAGGCCAGCTTGGTTATTTTGCCAGGTCTCATCATTACTATAGGAGATGTCAGCCCCTTCCACCCTTATTATGTCATTCATTCTTTGGAGAAAATCAATCAAGGATTGTCCAGGTTGTTTTTGTAGTTCCTTACACATAGCAAGACCAATACCTTACCCCTGAACACAGGGCGACTACCAAGCTATTCTTGTCCACTGCCCTAGCATGGGTTGATTCTTTGTTGAAGTGGTTGACATACGAGCGGAGCATCTCAGTCGAGCCTTGTCTTATATTGCTTAATACGCTCACCATCATGACTTTAGTCTTTAACGTGAAGAAACGAGCTTTGAAGTCAAAACATAAAGGGCCCACAAATGGACATTGTTAGGTTAGAGATAAGAAAACCAATAATAAGCCGATCTAGGCGGGGTGGATGGAAAATGGAGGTACTTGGCATGGACAGAAAGATGGATGGCATGGGTTATCGAGTTAAAGGTGGTAATGTGGTCGAACGGGTTGGTTCCTCAATCGTACTTATCCATGGAAGGCAAAGCACACTTCTGGCAGATGAAGGTGCTCAAATTTCTTTGGAGAAAGGATCTCCGTTCTCGTCATCTACTAGACCATCTCCGCCTGCGTTCTCAGTTTTCATTTTGTGTACTTGTCGACGCTATGCAACCATTTCTTCCCAGAGGGCAACCTCCACATGTTGTGGATGGCATTGGCCCCTTGTTGGGGAGGGACTCCTCTAGCTTATATCTGGTGATGGAGGTATGTGGCGCTAATATAGCGAGGTAGAGCGATGACGTCTAGCTGGTATAGGAGGCATGTTTTTGACGAATGAGGCTGATCTGGGAGAGTTGGCCTATCTTTTTGCGAGACCTAGGCTAGGGCACCTCCCACTGGGGTTGAAAGTGGACTTGTGGTTCTTTGGGTTTCGAATTTCCAACCATCCCCCACTATTAAGACGGTCAAAATCCAGGTCACATGCCTCATCTGTTATCCGAAGTAGATGAAATATGGAAACTCTTTCCGTTGAAAAGGAATGACGATCTGCTTGAAATTCTTAGTGCATTGCTAGTTTATGCTTTGGGATGTCATGGATAGTTCCCTACTCGTGAGCAGCTTGCAAATCCCAATGGTGGACCATAGCACCTCCGATGGAGGTCTCCAATATTACCCTCTCATGGGTGTCCTGCATTGTATGTGCTGGAAATAGAAGGCTTAACGAGGATACCGTCAGTTGTTGGAGGGATTATCAAGCTGAAGTTTACGGTTGTTAGAGCATCCATCTGGCCCCAAGGTTATTCATGTGATGGTAAGTTCTCTTATGCTAATTAAGCCATTGACCATGCTAAGCCACACGCCATTGCTCAACACAAGGTGGGGGCAAACGTCACTGGCCTTGGTTGCTCCACTGGTATTGTAACCATTAGAGTTAATGGCACAGTGGGTCTGCATGGTATGAATGTGAAAGAAATTTGTAGATAAGAAGAGTAAAGGAAAATGAGAGCTTTTAAGGAAGGTCCTCCTTCTAGCACAAAAATGTTGACTAAAAATTAAGCCAGCCTCGAAATTACGATTAAAGGTAGATATTAGCAAAGGTTGCTTCTTAAGATCTTGATTTAAAATGTAAAATGAGAAAATAAAACACGTGAAAAGTAAAGAAACACAAAATTTAGAGTGGTCTGATCAAAGTTGATCTACATCCATCAAGAGGAATTTCTTATTACCTTGTTTCTCTTACAATAGCTTGGATTACAAGAGAGATTAATAAGAAAGTAATTGCTTGAGAGGTTGTGTTGTTCAACCCTTGGGAAAATACCTGTCTTGATGTATGTATAGCTATGGGAATACTAGCTGAATGGCTGAGATTGCACAGTTGATCCACTGAAATCATGTTGGGCCATTAATCATGTCGCTCGGCCTAATACATGACAATTAGAGTGCTAGTTGGAGTATATGGTTAATATGATTACCAACTGACAGATCTTACTTTGAGCATGCTTTGGTCAGAGATAGGCGACATGAGTCGGGTAGTGGTTTACTAGAGGTGCTCTGGTGGCAACAAAGGACACGAAGTGGTTATTGTACATAGCACTTTTGTCGGATGAACAGTGCCATTCGTATTGCTATTTTAGAGAAACAATGTAGATGTAGTTTCTTTTTACAAGGGTAGTTAGGCGCCTACAAACAAAGCCTACCAAGAAAAGATAAGAAACCCTCAAAAGGTGTGTGTGGTTGATGAAGAAGAGGAGCGAGGACTCCATTGGGGAGTGGGTCATTGACCAGGCCACTCAGTTTTGGAGAGGCATGTTGTATGTTTAGCTGCTATATTTTGTTGTCATCCGTTATTAATGGTTAGGAGATTTTCTTTGATTTATGCAGCCATTAATGTCGAGCGGATCACTTTTAATTAAAGAACTGGCTACTCAGTTCGCTGTAGGCTAAATGAAGTGGGCAAGCTAAGCATACTAGATTTTGGAAATATGTTTGTTGAAGTATTGGCATGGATAGGGGCCGAGACTTTGGCTGTTTGGATTAAGTTGACCGGTTGGGCTATACGGACCAATCCATCCTATACGTGCAAGAAAATCAAGCAAAGCATATCTATCTCGCAATGGTAAATGGACAGTCTACTTCATTTTGGATATGTGTGTTCAAATTATCTTACAATTTATTAAGAAATGACAATAATGAAGAAAGTGAAATATAGAGACTTTAGTAAACCTTACAAATATATTTCTTTTTGGCATGATGAAATTTCCTCCGTGGAAACCATGCAGATATCGTTGGCAACACAAGAGTCCAAAGGCAAATTGTTATTTTTTGAAAAATTTAAAGTGATATTTTGATTTAAAGTTGATCGGTAGTTTATGAATTTATAGAAAAAAGAAGAAACAAAAACTTTACATCGGATGTAAGTGATTCACGTCAAACATTGAGAATTAAATAATAAAACCATTCGAAAATGAAGTGGCCAAACACTTTTCTCAAAAATAACAAGGTAAGATATACATTTGATGTTAAACCGCTTATTCATATCAGATAAGATAAATGCCAGACACCAAGAAATAAGCCTTTGACATGACAGAAAACACATCCTTAACCACATAAATTATTTTATATTCAAACGCTATTTTTTTATTATTTACAATATTACAAATAAATAAATATATGCTAATGAAAATACAACACATATATTTATTTGTTTTTAAATTGAGCAATATTTTGAGTAGAAGTTTAAAAATAAGAAACTTCTTTTCTATAAGAATTATACAAATTTCAAGCTAAAACACTACAACAAAATACCCTTTTCATAGCGGCCAATTCCAATTGCAATAAGTGTTTAACAATGGGCTTGCAACCATCGTAATATGTGGAGTTGTAATAGATCGATGAGATTATACAACTGTTTATGACCGTTGCAAATGCCCGTTGTAGTAAATGTTTTTTACGACTATCAAAAGCCATTGCAATAGGGTCTTTTATAAATGCTATTTGTAATAGAATTATTTACATCTTCTTTCGACCGTTGTAATAGATTCTTTTACAATTGTTTTTGCCAATTGTTAATAAAAATACAAAATTAAAAAAATTAGGGCATTGGTGCAGCATGTATACATATAGTATTCACAATTACTAAAAAGCCAAAATGAACTATACATTCATGTCATTTATAAAGTCTTAATGTAATTACAAATTATTGTCGTTCAAGCCAAAACTAATATAAAAGAAGCTGAATACAAACAATAAAAATGATAAAAACGATGGTCTCATCGTTTCTAGCAGCATCAATAGCTATTGTATCAATACCAGGTGTAGCTACTTCATCGGGAGTAACTGCGACAACTTTATCAACAAGGTGGACCATCTCTAAAACACCTTTGGCAACTACATTAACAAGTACATCAAAGAGAACAAAAGCTAGTGTAATTGGCATCAGTTAGTTGTGTAGTTCCTTCGGAAAGCAACATGAATGGATATGGAAATTAGACTAGAAGATTCACTGATTATAGCACACTAATTGATAGTATATAAGCTAATAATTCCCACAAATCACTAATTAAGAATGGATGCATATGGAAGCATACCTTAATAAATGCAAGTGAAGGCTTATAATGAATCAATGGCTCCTCTCTGATGTAAGCTTGCAACATATATGGAGGATTATATATAATAACATGTAACTTAAATATGTTCACAAATGAATATATGAATACATGCTACCACGAAGGCGTATAAGCCATGCAGCAAATTTACTAGGCTATGAAGTGAGAAGATGCATGTGCAAGTGCATAGTTCAAACTTATAGATGATGTTTTTTCTACACTGAGAAAAAAAATTAACAAAATTTGGTTGTTATAGCGACCTGGAAATTCGAACACTTCATTTTCGAATATCGAAACGTTTTGAAATACAATTAAGTTTTATAAACATGATTTTATAACCTTATTAAACGTCATTTAATTAATGAATAATGATATGAAACTTGTTTCTGAAAATTACTTACAAAAATATATTCTTCGACGGAAAAGCGATAATGTGACCAAAAATCGGTTTATCGGTAAACAACTTTTCGACTGATATAAGTTGTTCGAACTATTGTGCACTTGTCTAATAATCAAATGAACACATTAGCAACTACTTAACACGCACATCTTGTGACAATCCATCATTTTAGATTATTCAAGTCGACAAGAAACTACAAATGTCCAACTTAAACCATTCAAACGACGGATTATCATTGGGGTTTAATTAAGAAATATAAGAAAAATGAAAAGCAATACACATAATCTCATAACGGAATGATAAAATATAATAATTACATAAACAATTCATAAAGCTATTTTACAATATACATTTGATTTCATATATACAATATCATCAGAGTTATACGATTAACAAACATAACAGAAATAATGCAATGGAATAATAATAATAATAGTAAATATGATATACCAATCTCAGTCTTCATCCTCTAGCAATAACCATCTTCGAAATACTGAAATGCTTAGGCTGACTCAAACATAAAGGAAAAACCAATACACCCGAGTCAAAATTAAAATACTCTTATGTAAGTTAATCCAACATCATGGGAAAAAATGGTGGTAATAGCTTCAGAGATGTTATGGGATTTTCCACATCCTATTAGTGTACAACGTGAGTGCAATAACTTAAGAGATGTTATGAGATATTCCATCTCTTAAGGATCCGTCAAACTATATATATATATATATATAGTAAGATACGCAATAATATGTAGTGTCTAATGGTAAAGTAAATATTTTTCCTAGCATTAAGGTGTTACCATTATCCCTCTTAACGTGTTTTTAAGCAATGTGGTCTATGCAGGTCTTGTAACACAACCAGTAGAATGTCGGTAGCCAGTGAGTCCCCTATAGGCACATGCTAAAACAAAATCGTAGTGGTCTCATATAAGAATAATCATATGACAAGGCATGTGAGGCAATGCCTAAGGTAGGATACTATCATTTTGAGTCGCCGAACTGGTGGCAACCCCTAACGGCCCAACGCAAACATCCATCCCATCCATCGAGTCAAGGGGACCTCTGTCCCATAATCAAATCAAGGTGCACCAATCGAATCAAAATCAAGATAGCACTACAACTAATCAGGTCGAAAAATGAGATATTAATACGAAGAACAAATGTTCGCTAGAGGTAGCTAGTCTCAATAGCCTGGAAAGTCTCCTGTTTTAATCATTTCAAATTGACACAAGTGTTAGGGCTATCCATCATCATTCTCTTTCTTCAAATCTAGCAAACTTTCGCCAAATCTAACCACTTCATTCTGGATCATCCTCCGTGTGCACATTTGTTAAAGTGATTTCAGTATAGATAGAGAGCATGCCAATGTCCGACCCTGGTCGCTTTAACAACCAAGCATAATTTTACACGTTGGTTGGTTCGTTTAAATTTTAAGAAATGGATCATATTTCATATCAAAATATCATATATGCTTTAAACAGTTTAAATCATACTTCATATCATTATTTAAATTAAACAAGTTTAATTTAAATCAGTTCCAACTTTAAATCGGTTTCAAGATTAAATCAGTTTCGAAATTTAACAGTTTCGAATTTAAAATAGTTTTGAATATTTAAAATGGTTTTGCATATTGAAAATAGTTATTAATAATTCAAATGGTTTTGAATAATTAAAATAGTTTATATTAAAATAGTTTTGAATAATTAAAATAGTTTATACTAAAATAGTTTATACTAAAGTAGTTTATATTAAAATAATTTCTTTCCTTTCTCAACAAATTCGAACTTAAGTTCAAATTTCAAGTCAAAACAAATTCAATTTTCACATTTCAATTAAAATCAAATTCAAATCCAAAATTCAGTTTAAATCAATCTCAATTCAAAACGATTTCGAACCTTACTTCAAATTCCAATTTAAACGATTCAATTTAATGACCAATCCAAATTCTAATCCAAAATAATTTAATTTAAATCAATTTCAACCCCAAATTCTAAATACGACTTTAGTTTATATAACTTCCAAACCTTTAAATCTAAAATTTAAGCCTTTAAAATAATTCAATTTCGATAAATTTGAATTATATTTCAAATTCAACTATATTTAAAGTTAACAAAAATTCAAATTAAATTTTTTGAAACAATTTCATTTATCAATTCGAAAATTCAAAGTTTTACTTTTGAAAATAATCCAAATAAAAAATTCAATTTATTTCTTTAAAACAATATTATTTGAACGAATCCAAAGTTAAGATTTTAAAACCATTTCATTTAACCAAATCTGGTGTCCCTATATAATTTTCTACCCTAGGGCCAAGTGATCATTTTTATAAATTTCAATTGCATGGATATATATCATTTCAACCCATACTTAAATGTCATAGGTATATATCATTTCAACCTATTTTAGTCCAGGTATTCAATTTCAATAATATACAATGATAACAGGGATATATCAAAATCAATGAACAAACATATATCCAATCACAACATCATCCAATCATATCAATCAATAGGCATATACATGCAATCAACATCCAAATCGACCAATAAATCACAATAATCAGTAGTTATCAATTTTTGGGGTGTTTAACTAGCAATTCAATTTCAATGTCAATTCAACTTCGATGTCAATTCAAATTCAATATCAATTCAAATTACCAAACAACAATCAATAAAATTTATCACTTCATTATTCTGATTTAACTTGCATCAGAAATTTTAGTATTGCGTGAGTGGATTACTCACTCACCTTTGTTCGAATCTGAAAATTTTGCGGAAACAAATCAACATGAGTTCAACTTCATAACGTAGACAACGTCGATATGAATCTAGTGCAAAGGACCGCACCCAAATCCTACCTCGTACGAGAGAGATACGATTATTAGAATATTCCAAAATTGATAAATTTGTAATTTACTTAATTAAAACGTTAATATCGTTAATTACCTTTCTAAATCGCGATTAGCCGCTAATCTCTTTCCTGAACCCAGACCTGCATTTCGTTTCTTGACATCCGCCTTTCTACCTCCCATCGCCATCTACGATGATCGGACGTCGCCGCTCGGTCACCACCGCTAGCCCTGACCTCAGCCGACTCCCTAGCATTGGCCTCGTCCTTCTATTTGCCACCTACGATGAGCACGAACGCAAACAAGTCGACCTCCGGTCAAATACAAATTTCCATCGCCACCAATCGCCGTTGACAACCAAACTTTTCCTGCACGTAGCCCTAACCTTCCTCTCCGTCTTTTCTTCAGGAACTACCAGCTATCGATCATCAATAGTGATGAAATTGCCGAACCTAGCGGCGCCGTTCATCATTGATTTCCCAATGCCTCGCTTCACCGTTCGATGATCCAACCAGTCATCTTCTACATATAGCCGAGATGAACAACTTTCATGTTCGGTACTTCGCCTAAAAACACCTCTAGTGGTACCGATCGATGATAGTCGTTGGATGAGGGATATGTTTTTTCGGTGTACATAGATGAAATAAGATAGTGGATCATTTTATAGATTTTTAACCGTAATAATCATGGACCCAAATGAGACGTGCTCTCTGACATTTCCAACCAAATACCTCTATTTCAGACTCAATGGAACTTGTTTCGGAACCTAATTCGATTGTATACAAAAGTTAACCTTTTAGTCGTTCGATAAAATTAAATCAATTTATATTCAGATAATCTCAATTTAAAAGTTTTGGAAAAATCTGATATTTCATTTTCAAATATCTTATTAAAAACCAATTCGCTCATATTAAATTAATTTTCTTATTATTACAATTCACTTCTCTTTCTTTAATTAAAACATTTCAACAATTCAATTGCAATAAGTTTCGATACTAAATTTGAAAATGAATTCTAATTATAAAACAATGGTTTTCTTTTCATTTAAAATAATTCAACGTTGTTTATTAGATCATACGATAAGAGTTTACATTACTTTCTAAATAAATGTTTCTTTTTTCCTATTTGAAATCAATGCAATTTAAAACATTTTCTTTCTCTTTTAAATAAAAATTCATTTAGTCGTTTATTATGATTTACATTTATTACACAATTTGTGTTATTGATTACATACAGATTACTATCAGTGAATTACATTCCAATATGTGTTATCATCTTCTATCTTATTGAATTTTTTTATTTAAGAACTTTAATTTAGATTATAACTTACATTCTATAACGCTCGTTAATAAAACATAAAAAAATTATTTCTAATAATTTTTATTCAAAATTGTAAATAATTTAATATATTTAAACGGATCGTTACACACCTCTTCATAAAGCTTGGAAGGTTCTAGAATGTTCTAATGGATAAGGGATATTATCATGAGAGGGTAATATGGTAATTAGCATAAAGGAGAAGTGATGGAAGATGAATCATCCATGACATGAAGGGGGTGAAGGGAAGCTGAAGCAAAACCAAATGGAGCCTATATAAGGAGCAGCATACCCTTAGTTATCATTCACAAATTCACAAAGCTTAGAGTTGAAATATCCATGTCTTCTTCTTCTTAATAATTCACTAAAACAAAATATTTGCAAATCAAATCCAAATCAACTCAAATTTGGAGTGAAGCTTTACCATCACATCATAACACCTTCCATCTAGTTAAAATTTGAGAAAGAAAAACCAAAATCTCACCCTACCCTATAGCCGTATGCAATTTGTAAAAGGAGGATGGTGAAGCAGGGCTTGCAAGAGAGGAAGAGAAGGAAAGGAGGTTGCTAGGCTGGGATTGGACTTAGATGCTTGGATTTCTGTTGTTTATAAGGTTTAAGGTAAGCTACTCACCACTTCGATTGGAAATATAATTCATATTTGTTTGTGTTCGGTTTTGTTAAATTTGTTTGAATTGACTTGGACAAATGTTGAAAACAATGGTTTACTTCTTGCCTTAAAAATAAGTGACATAAGAATGGAATTGAACGCAGTTGAACGAACTTGAATGGAATGTATGACATATAGCAAGGTCATAGAACAAAGCACATAGATTGTAGTTGAACACAGGTTTGAATATGACTCGGACCTAGAAGTGCACTTATAGCGATAGTCGATGTAGATGCACTTATGAATTGCCTTATTTTTGGCGATTTAAATTACATTTTATAGAGAGATCCTTAGAGGTTTCTTGCCATATTTATAGTATTTTATATGTATGTTTGTTTCTATTAAAATTTTGAATAGTAAAAAGTTAAGTAACATCTCAAAAACGGCCAAAACTTCACTTGTGCTAAACTGCCCTGTTTAGACTTGAGTTTTTTGACTTAAAAAGTATAAAAAGATATTTAAATTAAGTGTTTTGTGTCAACCTTTTTACAAGTGTTTACTAACTATTATTAGAGTATTTTAAAAGTAGTTTAAGTTTTTTATGAATTATTTAGAATTATTTGTGAATTTTTAAAGAAGATGTTTTTATAATCATGTCTTTTTCCAAGTTTTAAAGATTTTACAAACTTGTTATTTTAAAGTAAAATTTTTGATAAATATTTTATAATCTATTATAAGTACTTTCAAGTATTTTAAAAGTATATATAAATGTTTTCTAAAAGGGGTTAAGAATTACTTAGTGGTTTTATTATGTTATTACTTGTTGAAAAGTAATTAACTTTACTTAATGCTAAAAGCCAACAAATTAGGCTTATCAATTTGTGAGCGTTAAGATTGATATCAAGTACGGATGGAGCAATCGAGCTCTAACCTACCAGTTTCCCTCTTGGCTGAGGAATAGTTTAGTCGGGAATGTCGAAAACGTGTTAATCTTGATGATTTCTTACTTATTTATGGAAATCATTTATACGATATTTAACATTAAAACCCAGCGAGGTAGACTTATCTATTCGTGAGATTCAAGAATGAAGTGTCTAGGCAAGGTTTTGATGCAACCAGTATTCTAACTTACCTGGCTTCACTCTTGGATGAGGAATAGTAAAGTTGGAAGAGTTAAGTATATGAATATTGATTTGTATAAGAAATTGTTTTGGCTAGATAATCGATTAATCAATTATCAAACTTGACCTAATATTAACTTAAGAAGTAATCGAAAGGCTTCACGATTTCATACCAATGAGAACCCCCGGGGGGAGTATTGGTACGAAATGCTTCTAGCTTTCGCTTACTTTTGAAAGAGCTAGAATTGAGTTAACTGAAAATTCATTGACTGATTTTGAAGAGTGCGGGATTGGTAAGTGTTTTACTTACCGAATACCACTTCAAAACTAGTATACAGATTCTATGTTTTGGAAGCGATTAAAAGGGAATCTATATGGAGATTTGAGATCTTTCGAGATGCTTGAATCAATATAGTGATTCATGATCTATTCATGATATGGATATCCATTTGGAGATTCGTGTTCTGTGCGAGCAATGAAGACTCTTCGGAAAGATGCCGAATGAATCCTCGATATTGAAAATGACTAAAAATAGAGTAGGTCTCACAACCTAAGGTTTAGTGACCCATGTCGGGGAATTATCAACTCCATATCTAACTATACTTATTGATGGTTGGACGGTGAGAGTTGATGATATTTGTTTTATGTTGTTCATGGTTATGCTGGGACGTTGGGCCTCTTGTGTTTACCTAAATTATATATTTTATCTAGAGATATACGACGCTCGAAAGGTACTTTCTGACCCTTGTGCGGGAGATTGGACTCGGCTTCCCTGAAAAGATCTTCGTGGAAAAATCCATTATGCAAACGTACCTTAGTAGTTTTGAATGTAACTTAAATATTTTTTGGTGAGACCAATGTAAGCATCACAGCTATTTGATATGATTATATCCTACACCCTAGACATTATCTATCATACCATTATATTAAATTTAATAAATGGTTGTTTTCTTTCGAGGGGAAAACCTTTATAGGAATTCGTACTATCTCAATAGTTACGGTTACATGTATTCATGTATCTCGAGTTTTCTCATACCAAACTAATGTCCGACGCTTGGTTTTTGTTTCCCTAAATTCCTTATGTACTCTTTCGAGTACGCTGAGTATGGTAGGATTTAACTTGGATGCTTCAGAGTTCAGAAGACGAGGTGGAGGCTTTCATTATCTACCTATTCCTATTTCTTTTCTTGTATATATCAGCATTATGAGGACATGCAGTTATAACCGCCCATGCTGATTATAGTACTTGGGTTGTGTAACTTTGAAATTCCTGTACCCTTTGTATTGTTCTTTTGATATTATATATCATCGTTTCACTATGAGGTTCTGATGTTGTGTTCTTCCTTTCTTGTTTTATTCTTTTTTTTTTAATTTTACCCTAACTTTCTATCTTTCCGCAGTTGGTTGTTCGGTAGTGTCGACATTCGAGGGTCGAAAAGTCGGGTTGTTGCATTTGGTACCAGAACCCAAGGTTAAGCGAACACCTTGGCTTTGCTTAGGTATGGCTCATTAGAGATAGGGTAAGCGACACCCTAGAATAAGTCTAGTATTATATATACGAGAGCGTATTTGTACTTTCTATAAACTTATACCCCTTTTCAGCTTTCCTTAGGAATAATGAATTTCTTTGAAATAACTTTAGCCTTTCACATCCTAAATGTATTCTACTATGCTCAGGTAGTATGTCATGAGTAGTAGATCTGCCAATGCTCAAGGAGGTAGAGGTAGAGTGTAACGATCCTCAGAAGTCGACACTAATACATCCACGGTATTTATGTGCTGAATATCAAAGTGCCGGAAAATCGAGGCATTATAATAATCTCTAGAGGGGAAAATAAATATATATAAAATAGTTGAAATGCTTGCATCTCATATTTCAACATAGTTGGGCACAACTAAGTCCATAAAGGTATGTATTGGAGATTGGATTTCCATCAACGACAAGACTACTGGGGTACCGCCTACCACAGTACACCTCTAGAAAAATGTACCGAGGGCCTCATATGGAACCCCTGCGAATCAGAGTTGGCCAGCCCTTCGAACATGACAAACTGGATTACATCATTCCCCAGGACTAGGGCTCCAAAAACAATGTTCACCAACCATGGCCCCACTCTTCTTATGCATACCAAGTTCATAAATATCGATTCTAGATCAAGGAATGACTGCTCCTAATGGTAGTGAACCACATAGCTCTGAAGCATATCCCATGTTTTAGTCATTACCGGTTTGTGAGACTTGTAAGGTCATGACATACCTTTCTCTCTCTTAGAAATTCCCACTTGGAATGCTAACACTGCCTTGTAGGCAAAATGCAATGCCAACATTCGTCCATACAAGCTGTCCAGGATATAAACAAACTGAAGGCACTACTTCTATTACATCCGTTTTGAAATCACCTTCAGGATTAGTAGCAAGTATCTCTTGTACTTTAAAGAGCTCCGTCTTCAATTCCATCATCTTCAAAGATATATTCACAAACCCCTATACTCTTTCGAATACTTAGGAAAAACATTCATATACCTATCTCAAAGGTATTAGTATATGAACAAAACTTGAGGAAGATTTCCTCTTTTCCAAAAATCATATTTAAATGGGCCAAAACAAATATTATTTAAAATATTTATTATTATAAACCAAACCACTATCCTTCGGTGTTAAGTATGAAAAGATTGTTTCCATACCACCATAATTAAGAAGGATTAATAGTCAAAACAAATCTCGTTCCCTTATAAAATTCTCTTTCTAAGAGCCCATTTTATATTTACAAATACTTTTATAAATCTCCAACTTAATTTATAAACTTCTTTTATAAATCTCTTAAAATGATTGATAAACTCCTTATAAAATCCTTTACCAAATATCGTTTATAATCCCCTTTACAAAATATTATTGTTAATCTCCTTAAATAAATCATTTTACCAAGTACAATCCTTTATTCAATTTAATTAATTACTTTTAAACGTCATAAAATAATTAATATACTATAATCGACACTAATTAGATAAGTAATTAACTTTAAACACATCATTAATTAAATAAATAGTTAACTTTAAACAAAACTGAACCGATTAACTAACAACATTAATAATATAATTAAAAAACTTAAAATATCTCTAATAAAATAATTAATTAACTTGCTTAAACATCAAAATGTAAATAATTTACATTAAACATCATTAATAAAATAATTAAACACTTTAAACGTTATAAATTAAATAATTCATTATCTTTAAACAACTCAAATAATATAATTAATATACTTTAAACTCCTTTAGTTAAGATAATTAACAAACTTTAAACATTTTTTCAAATGGAGGCTTAGCGACCACAATGGTACTTAGACAAGCTGCCATTTATTTCAATTTAACTTTTCAGGTCACATAACTGGTATTTACATAAGCAAACATATATGTAAATAAAATCAATTAGCAATCACTGGCTAATCCATCATTTATACAATATTAATTAATCCATATATAAATTAACCGGCATATGAGTAAATGTCCAAATTTTTAGACTAGTAGAATGGGGATTTATTCTGGTAAACAGATGTCATCAATAATCTATTCACTTTAATTATAGCAGAACGGTGTTTTTTTCTGCTAAATAGATGTCTAAAATAATTTATTCGACTTAGTTTAACAGAGTGGAGCTTTTATCTGGCCAAATAGATATCACCGATGAAGTATAATTAATTTTTACTACGTTATTAACCAAATTAACGTAAATTAAAACATGACAATTATATACTACTATTAAATTATACTAACTAAACTATAAACTATTTATATCAAAGCATTATACCAGTTCATATGAACCCGGTACAAAAATTCGTAGGGTAAATGGATTTAAAATGGGCGATATATAAATTTTTAAAGTTAACACACTAGTTAAATAAATTAACCAACTAAATAGAATTAAATTCTCACCCAAATCAAATTGGGCCAAGCCCAAACATTCACCAACCTGCACCCCACAGAAGCTTCTACCCTTAAAAAACTCAAAATCCCCAAATTAAAACGAACGCCTGGAACCATATACACGTTCACGACATGCACGTGCCCCACCTCATCACCGCTCTGTTTGCCGAATAAGGACCCCCACCCGACTTCACTCGACGAGCTCCTCTCAAAGTACCCACCACCTGGAACTCCTATCCACTCTACCAAATTCCAACCCATCCAACTCAAACTCGAACATGCCCAAGCAAGTAAACGATCAAAGAATCCAAGCTTTCACGACCCCTTTCGATCGACATTAGTATCTGCTACCTGTTCCAACGACTTCCCCACTCACTGACTCACCTCCTACCCAAACACGGTCAACTCCGCTTGCCTCCTACACTGCTAGCACGACCAAAGATGAACACCCAAGATAAAAACCCTAGTTTGAGCTCAGGGCACCTCCACGGACAACCGAAACCACTGCCCCTACTTCCAACACCTCCAATGTCTCTCAACCTCGCTCCCGATGCCTTCGTACCTTACCATGACGCCTCCACCCTCAGAAATTCAGAGATGAAACAAAACAGTCCATTTCCTTCCCCTTAACAATCGATACCACTACAAATGCCGCGACCGCTTCTAAAAATCCTAGTTCGTAGGGACCAACGCGACCATGCTCCATGTTCGTCATTTTTTGTTCATCAAAAAATGTCGAATATTCGACTACTTATAGGTTTCGGGCAACTGCCGTCGCCGCACATGGCGAATTGTCGAGCTAAGAATTTTAAAAAATACTAGAAAGGTAAAGGAGCAACTTTCATGAAGAAACATTTTGTTGAAAATGAATAGAGTAGGAAGTATTGATTTTTTAAAGTGGAAGTGCTTTGTTTTTTTATTTTCAAATATACAAGAAGGTGAGAAATGAACTCAGGAAAGAGAATTTGAATGCAAAGTGAAAAAGTGAGATTAAGTATCATGAACAAAATAAGAAATAAGGAATGCATATATATACACGGAGAAAAATAATAAACAAATAGAATATAATAAACTAAAGACCAAATGACATTAAACTAAATTTCCATTCTACCGTCATTCCTTTAGCCACCCAAAGTACAAACCCTTATGTAAATATGATCAGTATTAGGGAGGATCATGTACTTACATTTCTATACTTAAGCCATCATTTATTTTCAAATCCATCTTATCCTATTCAAATTTCAAATATATTATATTTATAAATATCTTATTATTACTTTATCCATCAAAGTATGTTATATTTGAAAATATAATAGATAATAGGGTGATTATGTACTTGAATTTACTTTCACACTAAAGGGGTCATTTCACTTCACATTTTTCCATGTTTTTCAAATTTAAATACATTTTACATTTAAATACTTATGATTATTATTATTTTCAAAATAAAAATGTTTAACATTTATAGGTGTTGTTTATACCAAAATGAAAGGTAGTACATTGTTTGATAAAAAACTGAAAATATGAAAAATGCGTTTTGGTCACTTTTTCAGTTTTCCATCGAACAATCTATTTATGTAAACAAAATTGAAAACTAAATTTTATATTATCAATTATAAATTAAAAGAGTGTTATTAAATTATTAAAAACCATAAATTAAATATTTAAATTAAATAAAATATTCACAAATTAAAATGATAAAATTCCGAGTCGTTACATTCTTCCCCCTTTAAAAAGAATTTCGACTTCGAAATTTCATCTCTAAGAAAAAAAGGTGGAACTCAGTTAACACAAAACATAGCCTCTTAACTTCACGTAGATGTTTATGAAAACATTTTAATAAAACACAACTTAAGTTTACAAACTTGTAAAATATCCCCACTACATCCTGGGAGCATATACAATTATCTGAATCAAACTTCTTTATTTAATTTATTTCCCTTAAGTAAATTCAAGATCCAAATTCCCAGTTTTATTTCAAAACTCTTTTGATTGATACTATATATTTAACCATATAATACATACATACATACATACATACATACATGTGTCTATATATATATATATATGTAGCCCGAGTAACACCAAAATGATACCAAGGAACTGGTTGTTGCCAAATAGTCTCTCTGACCAAAAGGGTAGTACTTAAGAGAAGTTTTTACTATCCGAATACATCTCTTTCCCATTTTTTTCGAGCCACTCGAACCAGTTAACATAAAATTACTTTATTTTACAAAATTTCTATTTGAAACAATACTGTATGTATTTCCAAACAATTGGTTTTAACAAAGTATCATAAAAATTGTCCAAGTAAAAATTCTTAAATTGACACATGCACAAAAATGACCATTTTACCCCTGAATGAAGATGAAAATATGATGGTTTGAAAATAATTGAATTTTGGTTTTAACATGTAAAAATGCTCAAATATGATGTTTATTTAAATAAAAAGAGATAAAATATGGATGTAAATATATGCACATTTACATACACATCAAATACCCCCACACTTATCTTTTTATTCGTCCTCGAATAAAGGAAAACTAAGATAAATCCATTTTCGTAGGGAGCACGATTGCATTGAGCGTATGCAACAAGCCGTTAAACCTCTAGGTGTTCCCAGTAGGACGAGTGTTGTCTCGTGAGGGTTTTCAGTGGATACTACCCACAAAATCCAAATGCAAACTGAAAATATTTACAAAGTGCAAGTTTTATTTACAATGGGATGAATGCAAGTTTTTGAAAGTATTTACAAATGAAAGATTTATTTTTAAGTAGACACAAATAAGTTAAATATAAATTCTGGTCATTGTCTTGAAAATTTAAGTCATTTACTCGTCAAAACTTCCAATAAACGCAAAGTTATCGTAATAAATAGACTATAGTTTAACTCGTTGTTTCGGTTGACAACATAGTGCAACTATGAAATAGATCCTTAGTTGATTATCAAAGTTTATCAAAGTGGTATTTTCATTTCTTTCCAATAACAAGTCAAATCAAACAAGTTAAAATGATGCTTGGATTTCAATTGCTTACTCTCTCTTATTTGAAAATTTTATTAACAATATTTACATATGCCTAACTCAAGTAAACTTAGGCCAGATATATTACCTGTGCACTGCCTTGCGGACTGATGTGAGGGGAATATCGAGCGTGGCGAGTGAACACACAAGTGTGAACACTTATCGACTGTAGGCGTTATTAAAAAGAATTTATATATATATATACACCTAACTCAGATAAACTGAGGCCAGATATACCGATCATGCACTGCCTATCGGGCTTACGTGAGAAGGTACAGAGCATGGCGAGTGAACACACGAGTGTGAACACATGACTCTAGGTGTTAAAAATTTATATATACACATAATACAAATGTTTTTTTCTGTTTTTTTTTATTTTAGAAAGAGAGAGTTTTGCAACATCATCTTAGCACCATTTAACTTAGAAGATAAAAATGTTATATCCTTTACTTTAAATTTACCACTTTTTTAAACAAAGATTTTCAATTAGAACATACTTCATAAGTAACACATATGAACCTTCCTATATACTAGTTAAACCATTGTTATTTGCAATCAAACTTCATTTTTATTTTTGTTAAGACAAATAAATTTTCAAAAATTTCAATTTATTAACCAAAACTTATACTTATCCCATAGTGTTTCTTCAAAAATAAATAAAAATGCTAAAAAGAACATGTTTTTGAGATTTTGAGATTTTTTTTTGAGGAAAGAAAAATGAAAATTCAAAAATTCCATGAAACTAAAAAAAATGAAAATGAGACTCCCCCCACACTAAATTTTGACTGTGTCCCCACAGTCAATGCATGATATAATAAGTGTAACGGGGAAAACTATGTACATATTTAAAAAAGAGGCTTAACATTCTTACTAGACGTAGCTTGGCTCATGAAGGATCATGAGTTCCTCCTCTTGGTTATTTGGCAATTCCAAGAAAGGTTTCAAATGATGACCGTTGACTTTGAAAATCGATCCATCCCTGGGGTTTTCTATTTCTACAGCACCATGTCGAAAAACAGTTCGTACCACAAATGGTCCGGTCCATCTTGATTTAAATTTCCTAGGGAATAAATGAAGTCTTGTGTCATATAAAAGAACTTTCTGGTTAGGCAAAAACGTTTTCCTTAGGATAGACTTGTCTTGAAAAATTTTGGTTCTTTCTTTGTAAATTTTCTCGTTTTCATACGCGTCGTTCCTAAGTTCTTCTAGTTCATGGAGTTGTAGTTTTCAGTTTTCGCCAGCTTTCTCAAGATCAAAGTTTAAGTTCTTAATTGCCCACAATGCTTTGTGTTCGATTTCAACAAGTAAATGGCAAGTTTTACCGTAAACTAAACGAAATGGGGACATCCCAAGGTTAGTTTTAAAAGCAGTACGGTAAGCCCAAAGCGCGTCGGTCAATTTTTGAGACCAAACTTTTCGATTTTTGTTAATAGTTTTCTCCAAGATTTGTTTTATTTGTCGATTTGAAACTTCAACTTGGCCACAAGTCTGAGGATGATATGGAGTGGATAGCTTGTGGGTTATCGAGTATTTTTTCATTAAAGTTTCAAAAGAACGGTTGCAAAAATGGGTTCCGTTATCACTGATTATTGTGAGGTGTGCCGAACATCGAAAAGATGTTTTCTTTGAGAAATTTCACAACAATTCTATGGTCGTTGGTTTTGCAAGGAACGGCTTCATCCCATTTTGAGACATAATCGACAGCGAGAAGGATATACAAGTTTCCAAAAGAATTGGGAAAAGGTCCCATAAAGTCGATACCCCAAACATCAAAGATTTCAATCGTAAGAATGGGTTTAGAGGCATCATATCTCGTTGAGAAATTCGTCCAAGCATTTGACATCGATCACTAGTTTTACAAAATTCAAACGAGTCTTTGAAAAGAGAAGGCCAATATAAACCACATTGAAGCACTTTTTCCGTAGTTTTTCAAGGACCGAAATGTCCATCGCATGCTTGATTGTGGCAAAACGAAAGAACACTCCTGATCTCATTATCCGGAATGCAACGTCGGATGATTTGGTCGGGACAATATTTGAACAAGTATGGATCGTCCTAATAGAAATATTTCACTTTGGACATGAATTTGCATTTTTCCTGTTTGGACCAAGATGAGGGAGTTTATTTAGTGACTAAGTAGTTCACTATATCAGCGTACCATGGGTCGATAGAAATTGAAAGGAGTTGTTCATCGAGGAAGTTTTCATTGATTGGCAAAGAAGATGGTGCGTTCGGAAGACGAGACAAGTGATCGACTATGACGTTATCGGATCCTTTTTGTCTTTAATTGTAAGGTCAAATTCTTGAAGTAAAAGGATCCAACGAATCAAACGGGATTTAGCATCCTTTTTAGCGAAGAGATATCGAAGCGCGGAGTGGTCCGTGTACACGATAATGTGTGAACCAATCAAGTAAGGTCGAAACTTTTCGAGCGCAAAAACGACAGCTAGAAGCTCTTTTTCGGTTGTTGTGTAGTTGAGTTGAGCATCGTTCAAAGTCATACTCGTGTAGTAAATGACGTGAAGGATCTTGTTGATGCGTGTCCTAAGACAGCACCAACTGCAAAGTTCGAAGCATTACACATTATTTCGAATGGAAGATCCCAATTGGGTGCGCAAATGATTGGAGCAGAAATGAGTTCGTTCTTAAGACGTTCAAAAGAAGAGATACAATCAGAGTTAAAATCGAAAGGAACGTCTTTTCCAAGAAGAGTCGTCAAAGGACGAGCGATTTTGCTAAAGTCTTTCACAAAGCGTCGGTAAAAGCCAATGTGTTCCTAGAAATGATCGAATGTCCTTAACAGATTTGGGAATGGCTAGATTTGCAATGACATCGATTTTCGCTTTATCTAACTCAATGCCATTATTTGAGATGATATGTCCAAGGATTATGCCTTGTTTGACCATAAAGTGCCATTTTTTCCAATTCAAAGTCAAATGTTTTTCTTTACATCGATTTAGAACCACTCGAGATGATGTAAACATTAGGAAAAAGAATCGCCAAAGGTTGAGAAATCGTCCATAAAAACTTCTAGAAAGCGTTCAGTCGTGTCAGAAAAGATTCCAACCATGCATCGTTGGAAAGTAGCAGGAGCGTTACAAAGTCTGAATGGCATACATCAATAGGAAAAGGTACCGAATGGACACGTGAAAGTCGTTTTCTCTTGATCTTCGGGAGCGATTGGAATTTCGTTATAGCCGGAATTAGGAATGGCAATGGGGCGGGTTGGGGCGGGTTTTTAGTGCCCCATACCCGCCCCGGATTTTTTAGACCTCGCCCCAGACCCGCCCCGTAGACCCGGTGCGGGTCTGGAATTTTACCCCGTACCCGGGACCCGTGCGGGTCAGGGTAGACCCGACCCGCCCCAAGACCCGATGAGTCTCTATGTATTGATTGAAAATTATGTAGCAACGTACATATATTTATTTGTTTATACTCGTTATCACCAAATAATATATGAAATACAAATAACAATGTGTCTATGGGAAGTTAATAAAAATGATGTCTACAATAACAATTCAGAAAATATATACATATGTTATTGTATAATTATCAATGACGCAACTTAATACTCTAATTTTTTCTATAGATATTGATTGGAACATTTTAATATCCATGCTAGAATCACTTATAACTAAAAAGATTAATAAATCATTATAGTAATAAAGTGGTTTCATGAGATGTTAGTAGTGCGGGTCGGGTTGGGGCGGGTCGGCCAAGCCCCAACCCGACCCTAGACCCGGAGTACTCAAGAACGGGTCACGGGTCTACCCGTCCCAATGACCCAATGGGGCGGGTCTTGACGGGCCAAAACAGGGGCGGGTCGACCGGGTTTGGACCCTAGACCCGCCCCATTGCCATCCCTAGCCGGAATAACCATCAAGGAAGCAGTAGAATCATGGCCGGCTAAACGTTCAAGCATTTGGTCAATGAAGGGAAGAGGAAAGCGATCTTTTCATGTTGCGGCATTTAGTTTTCTATAGTCAATGCAAACACGCCAACCCATTTGAGTACGAGTTAGAATAAGTTCGTTTGAATCGTTCTTAACAACAGTTAGCCCAGACTTTTTCGGTACAACGTGAATTGGGCTAACCCATGAACTATCAGAGATTGGGTAAATGATTCCACTATCGAGAAGTTTAAGAATTTCATCACGCACTGCATTTATCATTTTTGGATTAAGCCTTCGTTGTGCGTCACGAACAGGCTTGGCATCGTCGATTAAATGGATGCGGTGTTGAACAAGAGTGGGGCTAATTCCCTTAATATCGGTAATCGACCATCCAATTGCTTCTCTATTTTTCGAAAGAATGGAGAGAAGAGATGCTTCTTGGACAAGAGAAAGATCGTTAGAAATTATGACAGGACAAGTTTTGTTTCCATCTAAGTATGCGTACTTAAGGTGATTGGGAAGTGGTTTGATGTCCAACTTCGGGTGTTTCTCGATCGAAGAATTAGGTTGAGATTCAGACTCAACTGGAAGCGATTCAAAAGGAAGAGTATATTCAATCTCGTTGGGGATTTCGTGAAACAATTTTTCGTACTTGGCCTCGCGTTCATCGTTAAGATCAAGTGTCTCGTTTTCAAAGTTTTCGTGAATGGCACTAACTTCCAACGTTTGGTCATGAGGTTCATTCGATTGGCTTTCAAGATTGAAAATGTTAAGATCCAAAGTCATGTTTCCAAAAGAGATTTTCATTGAACCATTACGATAATTGATTAAGGCATTTGAGGTGGCTAAAATAGTCGGCCTAAAATCAATGGAATTTGACTCGTGGGATTTTTCATGGGTTGTGTTTCGAGAACAATAAAATCAACGGGGAATATGAATTGCCCTACTCGAATGAGCACGTCCTCGATTTCTTCCATTGGCTTCTTAATGGACCGATCGACGAATTGAAGCGTTACTTTTGTGGGTTTGAGCTCACCTAAGCCTAATTGTTCGTACACGAAGTATGGAATCAAGTTGACACTCGCACCTAAGTCTATCAAGCATTTGTTAATCATCTTATCTCTAATTGTGCATGAAATTGTAGGGCAGCCAGGATCTTTGTATTTAACGGGCATGGATTGGAACAAGACTTCACTTAGACTGGCAGCTAAGAAGACTTTTTTGGGCACTTGGGTTTGTCGCTTTTGGGTACACAAGTCCTTAAGAAATTTCGCGTAAGTGGGGACTTGTTGAACGATGTCAACAAGAGGAATGTTAACTTTGACTTGTTTAAAAATTTCCAACATCTTTTCCATTTGGTCCGAGTGTCTCTTTGGTCGAAGACGATGTGGAAATGGAACACGGTACTCGGTAGGCGGATCCACTCGAGTAGAAGAAGAAGAATTTTGATTGGCATTCGATTCGACGTTTTGCTCCATGTTCTGTTTAGATTCGTTCGTTGTTTTAGAAGTGTCAAGAGTGGTTTTCGGTAAATCATTTGGATTAACGACTTGATTATCGATTTGTTTACCAGAACGTAGAGTTGTGATAGCATTCAATTGGGTGACATTGCTATCTTGAACAACATGGGCTTAATTTGAATGTGGATTTTGATTTCTAGGATTTGGAAGGGGCTGACTTGGGAATGTTCCTTTTTTGCGTTCACTTACAGACGTGGCTAATTGACTCATTTGCATTTCGAGTTTTGCAATTGATTGGTTTGTGTTTTGCATATATGAAGTCAATAAATTTTGCAAATTGCTATTTGATTGAAGGCTTTGAGTAGTTTCTTTAGCCAACATTTCAAGAGTTTTCTCAAGTGAACTTAAACATTTATCGTTTTGGGGAGGATGAGCTGAATTTGGTTGAAAATTTGATTGTTGCAGTTGATTATGGGACGGACCCGCAAAGTTTGGTTGAAAATTGTTGGGCTGAAAGGGAGGATTCGTAGCATTATTCGGAAATGCTTGAAAATTGGGACGAATCATATTCGTGTTGGGATTGTTTTGGTTCCACGCAAAATTCGGATGATTTCTCCATCCAGGGTTGTACGTTGGAGAAAACGGGTCGTTTTTGGCTTTATTGAAAGCATTGATTTGTTCGACAGAATTGGGACATTGATCGGCTATATGATTAGGATCGTTGCATTTATAGCAATCGGTTGGGAAGCTTGGTTTATTTGATTCAATGAGAAAACGTTATCGAATTTTTTAATCATTGCGTCGATCTTAGCTTCCAAAGCAAAAGAAGATCCTATCAATTGTGCACTCGATCGTGAGTAAATTGATTTTTCGTTCGAACGTTCCCATTGGGATGACTTTTCGGAGAGGTTTTCAAGAAATTGCCAAGCATCGTCCTGATGTTGGGCAAGAAAATTGCCTTGGCACATTGATTTGAGCATGGTTCATGAGCTATTTTCGAGTCCATCGTATAAGATTGGGCAAATCGTCCATTTTTCAAAGTTATGGTGTGGACATTTTATCAAAAGCTCTTTGAATCTTTCAAAAAAATTTCCAAAAGGTTCTTTCTTGAATTGATGAAAATTTACAATTTCGTTTCGGATTCTACTCGTTTTTTCCAAGGGGTAGAACTTTTTTAAGAAAGCTTTTATGAATTTTTCCCATGTTTTAATCGTGTTCGAGGGTAAGCTGTACAACCATTTTTCAGCGTAATCCGTAAGAACGAATGGGATTAATCGAAGTTTGATTCCATCATCGTAAATTTGTTGGAGTTTAATGGTTGCACAAACTTGTTCGAATTTAGTCAAAAAGATGTATGGGTCATCGTGCTCGAAATTGCCAAATTTCGGAAGCGTGGCAATATGGTTCGAGTGAATTTCGAAATGGTTACCCGTAGGGGCGGGTAACGTGATGCAAGATGGAATAGAAACTCTATCGGGAAAGATTCTATCCATGAGAGTTCGAGTGGCGTTTTCGTTCGCCATTTCGGGAGGATCGTCTGTTCGAGTTAAACGATTAGTTGTTGAGTCGCGAGTCCAACGATTTGTTATTGTGTCACGAGTCCAAGTACTCATGCACAAGCGAAAGTCGAGAAGAGAAAGAAGTTAAAAATGAGTTTAGAGAATGAAAGAAGATTTGAAAAATGAAGTAAAAAATTGTTTTTGTTTTTTTTTTGAGGAAGAAAAATATTTACTAAGTGAAATTTATTTTCAAAAGAGAAGTTTGATTTTTGGGTTTTCAAAAATTTTTTTATATGTTTTTTTTTGTTTTTGAATTTTCAAATATTTACCAAAAGGATTTTTTTTAATATTTTTTTTGTGTTTTTAGAAAATGGAAATTTGATTTTTGTTTTTGAATTTTTATTTTTTTGTTTTTCTTTTTTTTAAAAGATTTTATATTTTTTTTGATTGAAAATTTTCAATGGAAAGGAAAGAAGGAAATTTCTTTTTTTTAAAGATTAAAAACTAAGTTAAGTAAAATTTACAAATTTTTTTAAAATATGCATGAACTAATGCAACTAAACGAATGTAGATGACTTAATTACAATTTTCTATCCTTAGTTGCTCCTAACCCAAAATTGTATAATCACACTTTGTCTTAAATCAACAAAAACATTTCTCAGCCAGGTAACGAGCAGGGGTTATCGGTGCACCATGAATCACCGTAGCAATGCAGCCGAAGGTTTAAGTACCTTCAGAGGAACAACCAGTATAATATTTACGAATCACCGTAATTTTTATAACTGGTTATTACTCTGCCGTAGCCTAGACACCAAGAAATAAAATTGTTCAAATAAAACAATTACGAAGATACAATTAAGCCCTAGGTGAGCTCGTGACACCCTTAAGTCGAATGTCTAACCTTTATTATTAGTCAAATTCTACGATGAAATGTGTTTGTGGGCTAAGGAAAGGGTGATGAAATCCCTCACCTTATGTGAATTGGGGTATTGCCTTTAGAAAATAAAACAAGATGAGATGAATGCAAAACAAAAATTAAACGTGAATTTACAATGCAACTAAAATGAAGTTTTTTTTATAAATGCAAATGCAAGCAACCAACAATGCAATTCAAATAAAAACAAGGGAAAATGGCACGATACCATAGTGTGCAGATTATTAGAAAATTTTATTTTATTTTTAGCGGTGATTTTTTTTAGCAAAGCAAGGCGGTTATTTTAGCAAGCACTTCTTCCTTTCAATCTGCTTTGGCAACCTGAAAAGGAGTGAACCAATATATATACAATATCTTTTTTTTATCAAAGAAGTAAATAAAACAAAGAAAAATTAAAACAAATGAAATCAAAATAAGTAAAACAAAACAAAAGAAACAAACTAAAAATTCTTTTAAACAAAAGAAACAAAATTAGACCCCTATATCCCCTGTGATTTGTGTGATTTTCAAAGAAAATTTTCTTTTTTTTGAATTTTTAAATTTTTTTTAAATCAAAGCACACAAATAAAAAAACAAAAAAGAATAAACACCCGGCCCACACTACATATACCCGGCCCAACTAAAATAAGTGAAAGAAAACAGTTCTTTCTTTATTTTTACGTTCTCTCAATCAACAAAATAAAACCCAGAACACCCCTCCTGTTTAAATCTCGCACTCAATTAAAGTTAATTCCGCAAATTGAAAGCTTTTCCTTTCTTTTTTTAAAGTTTGTTTGCGACTGTAGAAGTTGGTTCGAGTTAGAGTGAGAAGTTTGGATTTCAGGTGGAGTCAGTGGGTTTAACTGCGATTGGTAGAGTGGAGGTTGCGGGATCGATTTCTTGCGTATTGGGTAGGAGGTGTTGTATGTTCAAATTTGAGGGAATGATGATGAATTCTGGAGAAGTTTCGTGGATAGAGGAGGGCGATTGGGGTTGTTGGAGGCTGAGTGGAAGTGAGAGGATTGATAATGGCGATCGATTTGTGAGTTCGACTGTTTCAGGGGAAATGTATGTGGGTATGCACTGTGATGCTCGACTTCAATTTGGGTGAAGCAATTTAAGGTTGTTCGAAGTAGCGGTTGGTCAGAGGTGATATGTGGTAGGGGATGTGATGGCAGGCAAACAGTAGTAGTTATGTGGTTACGATGACAGCAATTAAGTGAGGATGGCAGTAAGAGGATGTTGATAGACAAGGGGTATGGCAGTAGTAGGAATAGCAATGTAATGAATTCTTGAAGTGGTGATTGCAACGCAAGACTGAAATATGGGTGGTATAGTAGCAGTTATGGTGGGGGATCTGTGAGATGATCTCTGATGATGGTAATGGGTTGTTTGATGGTTTGGTCAGTGTTCAAATGGTAGCAGCAGTTTGGAATTGTTGTGAAGGGTTGCAGGCAGTTGTATGATGGAGAGATGGTATTGGGGTGAATGATAGATTGTAAGATGTTCTGTTGTCAGTTTGTAGATGAAAATGTGGTTAGAGAGTTGTTGTGGGTAGTTGTGTGTGTGCACGGTTTAGCAGTAAGGTTGTTATGTGGTTGTATGTAAGGCAATGGCAAGGAGTTTGTAGAGTTGTATATGTAATGGAATGATGAAGTATGTTTCGCAGAGGAGATAGTGGCAACTTGAATGTTATATGGAAGTTAGTCAGAAGGAAGAGGGGAGAAATGATGATCAAGGGGATAGGAAGTGGTTCGAAGTGTGAGTGAGTTGTTTGTAAGAAAGGAAATTTTTTTTATAGAAGTGATGTATGTATGTGAAGATAGTGCTTTGGTTGTAGAGGGGGGTTGGTCTGCTGTGATGTACGTGGTTATGACAGAGAAGAGGCAGTAGAGAGGAAGTGAAATATGGAAGTGAAGGATGGTTTGTAATTGGGGGGCAGGGGATGATGATGAGTGGTGAAGCTTTTTTAGATGTGGCAAAGATGGCTTGTTGTTGAACAGATATCTGTTGTTTGAGGATGTTTGAGGCAAAGGAAGTAAGAATTGAGCAGTGAAGTAGTGGTAGCTCTGTGTAGCAGTGGAAGTGGAAGTGGAAGATTTATGGAATGTTTGTTATGCACGGTGAAAAATGGCTGCAATGGAATGTGCACAGAGGTGGTGCACTGGATTGTGGTGAAGTGTTTGTGGTTGAGTAAGTGGGAAGTAGACAGTGATATGATGGTTTGTTTATGGAGTTTGGAGCAAAGCAGTACACTGTAGTGGGAAAATGAAGGCAGTATATCACTGTGCAAAGAAGGGGGTGTTTGGATGGAATAGTGTATGTTTGTAAATGAGAAGTTGTAATGTAGTGGAAAAACAGGCTTGTGGTGGTGATATGAATGTATCACTGTGCAGGCAGGGATGTTTTGTAGAGGAATTATTGATGGACTTCGGTGAAGTTGCATTTTTATGGAGGAGATGGCCGATGGTAGTTGTGGCTTTGTCTGGTTGTGAAGGTGGTTATCAGGCGAGCTTGTATTTTCTTCTGGTGGGTTGCAGAAGGGTCTGTCATATTTGTGGTGTAAATGGGTGAGGAGCAGTTACATGCAAACAGAGAACAGAAGGGAGAATGCAACAGTGCAATGTACAGTTCTCTTTATTTTTCTTTTAAATTGTAACAGAAAAGAAAAGGAAACTTGTAACACTAATATAGAAAATGTAAATGTGATGGCAATTGGAATAAAAATATTTTTTTTAAATTTGAAATGCAAAAATGAAAATAGAAAAGGCAACAAGCTAACAAACAAATGGACGCATAAATCACACAAATACTAATTTTTTTTTCTTTCTAAAATATAAAATATTCAAATGCAATGCAAAAAACAAGAAACAAGCACACAACTAAATTCACACAACAAATATACACACAACTTTTATTTTTTTTGAAAAGAAAACTGAAATATCTAAATGGACAAGAAAACTATAGATGCACAGTAGTGAAATAATTTTTTTTTATGAAAAGAAGAAGAATAGAAAAAGTGAATAAAGAACAGTGAACAATAAGCAGTCTTGCAAGCAGAAAATGAAATACAAAATTGATATTTTTTTATTTTTTATTTTTTTAAGTTAACACACAACACAAGCACACAATAAAATCAAGCAAAACTAATTCGAAGAATAGAAAACAAAATCAAAACAATTCCTCGGCAACGACGCCAAAAACTTGTTTAACGGCAAATGTTCTATCGATTAGAAAAATGCTGATAAATTTCGAAATAAAATAACCGCAAGCGCACGGTGTACAAAAGTTTGTACGTGGCGAGTTAGGGTCGATCCGCAGGGAATTTTTAAGATTTTAAAATTTTCAATTCAATCAAATTAGACCAAATTGATGAAATTGTTAACCACAAAAAAGAAGCTAAAGCTAGAATTAAAATGTGATTTAAAAACTATTAGACTAGAGAACAATTTAGAGGAAAATCCACTCTCATATTTTTGTAAATCAACAAACAAATAATTTATGATCTTTAACTTTGATATTAAGTGAAATAATCATTGCATTTATCATAAGTATGGTTTGTTTATGTTATTAGTTAACATAACTCAAACCATCAAACTATAATACAACAATCATACCACTTATAATTCTCATGAAAATGAAGCCAAAAGCAAAAGCTATTTTAAGTTTGATCTATTTACTATTGTAACTAGTAATACAGATCATCAAATTTCATTTTTTACTTTCATTTCAAAATCAAAAATTAATTAGCTAATGATGATGTAAATTGTGTTTATGTTGAATAAGAATAACTCATTTGCACAAGCAATATAAGCTATCAAACCCACTTGTATAAACTTACATCAAAATTCACTTCCATGAAGCACAAGCTAAAGAGATCATAAATCATAAAATGCTAAAATTACATAATATTTGAGAGCTTCATTACCCTTAAATTGAAGGGGTTTAGCTACTCATTTGTGTTATCAAATCAACACATGTAAGTTTTAACATTGAAAATGAAAGAAAGTAGAGAATAAACAAAGAAAAAGTAGATTAACTACTAGAAGGAAATTAATTAGACTAGTGCATAAATGTAAATCTAAGCTATGAACATAAAATAAAGAGAGCATAGAAATAAACATTAACAATAAAACAAAGAAAAGCATGTAGAAAAGAGAGAAGAAAGAGGCTTGGAAGCCATTTTTATTTCATGAAACATTGCCATTACAACTTGCTTTCTTAATTTCCTAACTAATGTCAAAGAGTATAAGATATGTTCATGTACATAATAGGGTTATTTATACATGCATAAAACCCTAATTCTATTTTTAGGGAGCTTCCCAAAATTCCCTTTAGGAAGTGTGGCCACCAAGTAACCATTAGCCACTAATTAATCCATCATTTGATGCGCATGAAGCTTTAACCTCCACTTAGTTGTCCATTAGCTCCTAATTGTACATTTAGGTAAGTGGGTGGGGTCCTCCATGATCTTGAACTTGAATTATTTCCTCTTCATTCCTTTGTATTTCCTTGTGCATGCATATATCATCATGAATCTCACTTCCATATGCATCAAAATATCCTATAAAAATCATAAAAATTGTCCAAGTAAAAATTCTAAAATTGACACATGCACAAAAATGACCATTTTGCCCCTGAATGAAGATGAAAATATGATTGTTTGAAAATAATTGAATTTTCGTTTTAACATGTACAAATGCCCAAATATGATGTTTATTTAAATAAAATGAGATAAAATATGGATGTAAATATATGCACATTTACGTGCACATCAACAAAATATCTATCACCACATGCTTTCGGTTCGTTGGGATTTGAAGTTATTTCGATCGTACAATGATAAAGAGAGTAATATACTAAGTGCACAACAACGTTTGCCTAGGCAAACATCCCATCGTCACTTAAAAGATTAGTCTGATTTCCACAAAACTAATCGAGTTGTTTTCCTCCAAATTATCCAAAGAAAATATAATTTACTTCAAAATTTCCTTCCCAAAATATTTACGCTTATAAAATATTCTCAATTAAAGCCATTATTACTTTTCTCAAAAATCATTTGAAATAATAAAATACATATTTCATTTTTATAAATTAAATCATGATTTTGGGCTTTAATCAAAATCTATATTATCAAAATAATTCTATAGTAAATTGTTGTGGTAGCATTTCCCCACTTAGAAACTCGAAAATGAATATCTATGATGTTGCAGTCGTCATCGGAATAATTTTCCAACGACGGAAGTGAGTTCGGTGCTTTCTTTCTCCTTAAAAATCCTTATAAATATTTCTATTCATATATACTTTCAAATAATACTATTATTATTTTTCCAAAACCTTGAAAATCATTTTTCAAAAACACTGGGATTTTTGTACTCAAACTTTTATTTTAAATCCTTTTAATTCAAAAGCCATATTTTTTATAAATCAAATTTATGAAGTCAACTTCTTATAAAAAGATCATTTCTCAAATATTTAGTTCAAAATATTCTAGCTTTCTTTAAATAAACATTTTTTATTAAAATCAAATTTTAACCCAACATTATCATCGAACGTCTTATAGTTTGATTGTGAAACTTAATTCACAAGGTGTTTGTAACGATCCGCAAATTTATCACTTTGATAAATTATATTTATATTTGAAATATTCGAATTTAAGATTTTGTAAAACAAATTATAATGTTTCGAACCATATATAATGATGGTAAACTTGTTTTAAAGGTATATTAGCAAATATGGATATTTGGGGGTTTTCATTAGAAAAAGTCGGAAATCAATTTTCAGTAAAATTGAGATATTCTCAATATTAGCATGCATGGAACTGGATACATACACTTATTTATTCATTTATGCAAGAATATGAAATAAAAATTATCTATTTTATTTTTGAAAATAAAATATATTTATGACATCATTAGGGATGTCATCAATTTTATATATTTTCTGTAATTTTAAAATTAAGTTTATATAATTAAATAATTGTTTTAAAATTATATTAATTCATTTTAATTAGTAATATAGTGATAATAAATCATTTATAATAGTTTTATAAATATGTATACTTGATTTAAAAATATAAGAAAATTCATAACGCTTATCGATATAACAGCACCTTTTGTAAACACTTGTTTAATATTAGTTTATATGGTTTTATAATTCAAATGTGATATTTTTAATTAATTTATAATGTTGAGAAATTAGTTTTTAATTTTTTTACATTTATGTGCAATTTAATTAATAAGTGAAAATGTGACCGGGGATCGGCTTTCAGATTTTCAACGATTTAAAGAACGGAAGTTGTTCAAAGTGAGTGCAACGTTGTTTAAATGTCTTATGCACATGTATAACATATACATGCATGTCCAAACATATACATATACACATGTATACATACCAAGTATATACATACATATACATATATAAATACCACAAAATATCTAAGATATTTATACCAAGTCAGAAAAAAACTTCCCATCGCCTTGCACTCATCCACACCACATGGAGGTAGCACATGGAAGGGGGTGTGGAGGGAGGAAGTCACGGCCGTACCAAAGGGGGAGGAGGGGTGTGGGCAAGTGGTAGTTTCATAATTTTGCACATAGATATTTTTCTCACTTATTTTTCCTATAAATACATACCCCCTCTTCTCATAAATCCTCACACCAAAACCAGCTTCTTCTTTCATCTTCCTGTAATGGCCCGGGATATTCGACCCTCGAATATCGACATCAATACACCCACTGTATAGAATATCGAGCAATCGAGTGCCGGAAACACCAGTTCATTAGGGGTGAAGAAGAAAAAGGCAGGAGAAGAAAAACAGAAAACAACAACATAGCATCTCACAATCGCAGCGGAACGAAATATAATATATAATAACAGATTTTAAATACAAGAACTGTACTGTTAATATACATACCATTATCAGAGTACAATAGACAACAATTTATCTGGACAGTTTAATAACTTGTCCTCACACATCGGAAATACAAATCAAGTAAGGAAAATACATCTTTTTCATCCAGCTCGCCTCCTGAGCTCCATAGCATCCTAACCTGAATCTGTAATACTCGGTCTGACCCGAGTATTATAATAAAATAACACCCGAGTCAGTTTGGAAAACCAACATGAGAAAACACACTCAATTTGAATTATTATTATTTCAAAATCCTTTGAAAAACAAAGGCATTTCTTATGACCACGTCACACATAAACACGACGGGTTTTTACCTTACGATAACCAAAACATTTTTATCAAATATTTCCAATATTATAATAGTGTCTAAAACCAAGTAAATAGAAAATAGCTGAAATGCTTGCATCTCATGTTTCAGCATAGTTGGGCACAATCAAAATCGTACAGCGCTTATTGGAGAATGGATTCCATACAATAACTAGGCACTGGGGTACCACCTATCATAGTACACTTCTAGAAAAATGTACTAAGGACCTTGCCGGGATCCCCTACAACACAAGAACGGCCCTATCCCTAACCTGGATAGATACGAATATGTTATCACCCCGGATGTTCCCACCCTTATCGAGTTCTTCCGCGCACCGTAGTAATAATATCCGAGGGTATCTAGAAAGGTGATAACATACCTTAATTGGGTGCGACCCACTTAGCCTTGCCGCATCTCCCCTAATTTTCAGTCAATCCGGTTGATGAGGCTTGAGGCTACGATTACCTTTCAAGAACAATTTCACTTAGAATGCTCATCGTCCTCCAATGACGATGTTCTGATAGCATTCGTCCATACAAGTTGTCCTGGGTCTGGACAAACCGAATCACCATCTTCACTATCTTCACGGTATCCATTCGTAACGCTCAAATCGGATCTAAGTGGTTTTCGGATAATTAAATCTGATCTTGGTCTCTTTGAAATGATCAGCGGATTTGGCCAAAATTGATAGTCGGTTATTTAACTATCAATAAACATCCATTGGCTGATATCAGGCCTTATTTTAAATTTCCCAAAATTTATTTTCAAAATATCTTTATAAGATTTGTATTTAAACAGTATTCCAACATTTGAAACCGTTTCAAATTCTTATATATTCAACGGAAATTTCCAACCATTCCAATACTTAGAATACTTTTTTCCCATTTCCATTTTATGTTCAACACTTAGGAAGTATTCCATTTATTTCCTATTTCCTATTTTCTCAAAATCATTTACAATTTATTTGTAAATTCCTTAACTCGTTTATAACGAATCCTATAAGTTCCGGAATTCCTTAGTTAATTCCCTTTAATATTTCCAAAGTCAAATATACTTGCTGTTACCTGGACGCTTGGCCCAGCTACAAGATACTGGTTATAGAAGTCAATTTGGATGGTTTGGCCAGCGCACATGGGTTGGCCTGTAAACATGGCTCGGCATTGGGGCGTTCGGCATGAATGCCTCAGTCACATGCCGTTCGGCCATAAAGGGAAGACTGCGTGGATCGGTGGGGTGGCATAAGCATCGTTCGATGACTCCTCGATCAGCCTTGAAGGGAAGGCTATGTGGCTCGGTGACTCCTCGATCGGCCTTGAAGGGAAGATTTAATGGCTCAGTTGTGGGGCGTTCGGAATTGGCGCCTTGTTCATTCCGGCTCGGCAAGCATCCATCGGTAAGAATCACATGGAAAGCACCGCTCGGCGTGGCCTTGCTCGGCAAGAGTCGCTCGGCAACTGCCGTTCGGTGTGCCTGGTTCGGCATACAGAAGTTGTCTATTGTGGGCCGAGTCATTTTCGTTCCTAGGCCTGAGTGGGAAGTCCAGTCTATCTTCGCTATAAATAGAGAGGAAGGGGTGCAGTGAAGGAGGACCTTTTTTCGAGAACTCCGGGGAGACTCTGCCATTTTGAAGACTCATCTATTTTCAATACAAACTAGTAATCAAGTCGTTATTATACGGATTGTATCTGTATTCAATAATTTAAAGAAGCAATAAAGATTACAATCAAAGTGGATTTAGGCAATTACGCCGAACCACTATAATTCTGATGTTCTTGCTTCTATAGTTAATGTTGCATACATTCCTCTGTTTTAATTTTCTATCTTCATTAATCTCTCTACACAAATCTTTCCTTGGGTGTTAGTGACCAATTTTGGTGCTAACATTTTGGTTCTTTCAGTGAGAACGCATTCTCAGGCTATTAGGATCTCCTTTGTTGCTAGTGGATTGAGGAAATCCCCCGAAGGAGATTCGATTTTATCCACAAGAAGTCCATTGATTCTATTCAGAGTTCCAACCGATAACTCTACAATGGGAAGACCACGTACTAGATCAGCCTCCCACAATGCAGATGTCAACGAGACCGCTAGTGTCCAACAAGTACGACCCTGCAGTCAACAAGCTAATCCGGGTGCAGGGACCATCACCGCCCAAAACCAAACGGAAGCTGTCACCAGGACAGAGTTCAACGAGCTGATGAGAGAACTCATGGAAAGCGGGAGACAGCTTAACGAGCAGATTCAAGCTAACGCCAACCTCATGACTGGGCTTACTCAACAACAGCATCAGAATGCTGGAGGAAGTCCCACTTCCTACTCCTCGTCCGACGGCTCTGCTTCATCTGATGAACCTCCCAAGCGTAGACGCCGTAGAACTATAACAACGCAAACAGGTGCAGCACACTTGGAAAATCATGCTCAAGCTAAAACAGTAAATTTAGGATCCGGAGCACGGGTGGAAGCTGGACGATTGGCTCACCAAGGTCATGATGGGGCAGGTCCACAGGATACATGTTTGGTAGATCGCCAACAGAGGAGGCACCAACCCGAACGGTCCCGTAGGACGGATTCCAACTTGCCATCTTCCATACAAACCCCAGACCTATCAGCCATGGTCAGACAGCTGATGAGGGAAAATCAAGGTTTATCTAATGATGATTGGGGTGTATCTAGGAGTCATACTCCGTTCACAGATGCTATCCTACAAGCTGAGTACCCCAGGAAGTTTAACATGCCGACTATCCCGGCCTACGAGGGGAAGTCTGACCCCAGACAGCATGTAATGAGGTATGGGTGGATGATGGATTCAGCTAGGGAGAATGATGCAACTAAATGCAGATGTTTCCCAATAAATTTATTTAGAATCGCTACCATGTGGTTTACCCGACTTCCTCCACGGTCTATCTCCAATTTTGATGAGTTAGCGATGAAATTTGTGGAGCAGTTCAGGATTCATGCCACTCGTCCCAAGGATGTTATGTCCTTGTCTAGTGTAATTCAGGCCCAAGGGGAATCGTTAAAGGAGTACTTACAAAGGTTCCACGTTGTTGCTATTGAAGTTAGCAACCCGAATGACCATGCCATTTTAATGGCCGTAATGCGAGGAGTAGATCCGGATTTGGAGTTTGGTGACTGGCTGGCAGGAAAGCCTCCGGCGATGCTGGAACGTTTCAACTCAAAGGCGCATCAATTTGTAAGAAGGGAGGAAGCTAAGTGGACGAGATGAGATAATGCACCAGGACACGGCAAGGAGACTGTGCAAAGCAACATTGCTGTAAAACAATCTGGTGACAACTCTGGAAAAGTCCAGGTCAATGTTCAAAACAAGCCCGAGTAGTCAAAAGGATCCGGAGGAGGAAATTCTGGAAAGAAAAGGGAAGTCGGAAAGTGGAAACCAAGGATCTCAACTTACAATGAATACACTCCTCTGAATGCATCTTTGGAAAATATTTACCTATCGACCTGTAATACTTTCCAATATTGAAAGCCATGCCCAAAAGAGTCCACCGAAGAACAGAAGCGGACTGGGAAGTATTGCCGCTTCCATGAGACTTACGGGCACAATACCGAGGAGTGTAGGCACCTCCATGATGCGATTGAAAAGCTAATTCGACAGAAAAAGTTACAGGAGTTTGTGAAGAACCCTTAGGAAGGCGGACAAGGGACATCCAACCCCAATCGCGGACAGGCCCCACGATAGTCTGAGGAACCCGTACGGACTGGAGGTAGATTAGTCATAAACACGATAATCGGTGGGCCTCACCCTGTAGACAAGAATTGGCAACAAAATGGAACGCTATGCTAGTTCCTTAAAGCATGCAGATTTTGAATGTTGTTCGAACACGGAAGATGGAACTCCGACTAAGCAACAGCGAATGATGACGAATGATATAGTGTTCAGAAGTAGAGATGCCGATCAGGTGGAGGCACCTACCATTGACCCGATGGTCATCTCGGCAACTGTTAGGCCAGCGTTTGTGAGAAGGATACTGATTGACTGCGGAAGTTCTGTTAACATCATCTTCAAAAAGGCATACGACCAAATGAAGATGGAGACAAAGGATTTAAAACCATCTAAAGCCCGCATTCATGGCTTTAATGGTGCGGCTACTGATGCGGTGGGTTTTGTTGAATTACCAGTTGAACTTGGAGAAGGTGAACGTAGAAGGGTGCGGATCCTGCCATTCATCGTTTTGGATATCGATTCCCCATATAATGTGTTTCTAGGACGACCGGCCCTGGCAGAGTTTAAGGCAGCTTTAGCCTCATGGTGTTTAACTTTGAAATTTCCGACGGATAAAGGAGTTGGTGTTGTTCACGGTGATCAGGCGACTGGTCGTGCGTGTTATGTGGCTGAACTGAGAGAGGCTCAGTGAAGAGAGAAAGGAAACGTTGTGGACAACTCCGTCCGCATCCGAGTCACTGAAGATTGACAAGTAATGCCCGAGCCTTGGCTCGGGCAACATGATCGGATCTATAGAGACATAGATCCGAGGGACAATGATGAGGAACCCAAGGAGGCAAAAGCAGCACCGGTTGAACTAACGATTGACATTCCAGTCAGCCCCAAGGAACCCAAGGAGGCAAAAGCGGGTACTTAAAATTGGATCAGAACTCAACCCCTCGATGATCGAGGATCTTACCGATTTCCTCCGAGCGAATCTGGATGTCTTCGCTTGGACGCATTCTGATATGTGCGGGATTTCCCCGGTGTGGGATTTTCCCCGATATTGCGAGTCATATGTTGAACATAGACCCGTAACACGTGCTGGTAAGGCAAAAAAGGAGAGGTATGGACCTGGAGAGGTCCGCTGCTCTCAGAGAGGAGATGAACAAACTCAAAGCCAATGGGTTCATCCGCGACGCCCTCTACCCAGAATGGGTCTCTAACCCTGTATTAGTGAGGAAAGCGAATGGGAAATGGAGGACCTGTATGGATTACTCAAATCTGAACAAAGCATGCCCTAAAGATAGTTTCCCTTTACCCAGAATTGATCAGCTGGTCGACTCAACCACAAGACATGAGTTATTGTCGTTTATGGATGCGTACTCGGGATATAATCAAATCCCGATGCACATTCCTAATCAGGAACACACTAGTTTCGTCACAAATGTCGGACTGTACTGTTATGTAGTGATGCCTTTCGGATTGAAAAATGCAGGAGCAACTTATCAACGTCTGGTGAATCAGATGTTCAAATACCAAATCGGTAGGACAATGGAAGTCTATGTGGATGACATGCTCGTGAAGTCACGACAGTCAAACGACCACATTCGAGACTTGGCGGAAATGTTTGATATACTCAGGTATTACGGAATGAAAATTAATCCTTTGAAGTGTTCCTTTGGCATTGCGTCAGGAAAGTTCTTGGGTTTCATTGTTAACACACGAGGAATTGAAGCTAACCTAGAAAAGATTCAGGCTATTCGAGACTTACAAATGCCCAGAACCATAAAGCAAGTACAAAGACTGAACGGAAAAGTGGCCACGCTAAGTCGATTCATATCCAGAGCAACGGACAAGTGCATTCCCTTCTTCGATATAATAAAGAAAGGGAAAAGAAATTTTGAATGGACTCCCAACTGCGAGGACGCATTCCGAGCTTTGGTAAGACATTTGGAAAGTCCCCCGATGCTGTCGAAGCCTATAGACCATGAAGTGTTGTATGTATACTTGGCCGTGCCTCAACATGCCATCAGTACAACTTTGGTTCGCGAGGAGGACCAAGTCCAAAAGCCGGTGTACTATGTCAGTAAATGCTTAACGGGAGCGGAAAGGAATTATCCTAAAATTGAGAAGCTAGCCTACTGCTTGGTGATTGCATCATGCAAGCTTCGTCCTTATTTTCAGGCACATCCTATCAGTGTTTACACCAATCAACCTTTGCGACAGATACTCCAACGTCTAGAGACCTCAGGGAGGTTACTGAAATGGAATATTGAGTTGAGTCAATTCGATATCACCTACCTACCACGGAGGGCTATCCAAGGGCAGGCGCTAGCCGATTTCATTGCAGAATTCAACATATCCGACGAACCAAACAGCGATGATGTTATTCCCTCCATTTGATGGAAACTATACATCGATGGGGCATCCAACGACCATTGCTCTGGGGCTGGAGTCATTCTAGTAACCCCTGAAAACCGATCTATTTGTTATGATTTGAAGCTTAATTTCCCAGCTATGAATAACGAAGCAGAGTATGAAGCACTGCTCGCTGGCTTAAAACTTGTCAGGGAGCTCGGAATAAAATCGGTTGAAATCTTTTGTGACTCTCAATTGGTGGTGTACCAAGTGCGGGGAGATTATCAAGCAAAGGGGCAGAGGCTTTCTCATACCTTACTCGGGTTCAAGAACTATTGGCAGACCTTGAATATTACGATATTTTGCACGTCCCACGTGAACAAAACAGGGAAGCCGATTCATTGGAAAAATTCGCAAGTACTGGCGATGCACAGTAGATGGGCTTGGTTCCCATCGGATTTTTACAATTCCCAAGTATAAACGAGATGGAAGTAGATTTTATGCTAGAAACAGAAATTGAAAGGGAGTCATGGATAACCCCATTCAAACAATACTTGCTATATGGGACTTTACCCGATAAAAAGAACGAAAGACGACAAGTCATTCGCAAAGCTTCACGATATATA
Source organism: Allium fistulosum (assembly GCA_030737815.1). Taxonomy (NCBI): domain Eukaryota; kingdom Viridiplantae; phylum Streptophyta; class Magnoliopsida; order Asparagales; family Amaryllidaceae; genus Allium; species Allium fistulosum. The sequence continues at coordinate 1,349,066,754 of CM060902.1, read as the reverse complement.
ATGCAGGACGGAATAATGTATCGGAGGGGATTCTCGGTTCCCTTGCTTCGGTGCATCGCCCATGATGAGATATAACGAGTCTTAAGGGAAGTTCACGAAGGAGAATGTAGTGACCATACTGAGGGGCAGACACTAGCAAAAAAGATCCTCCACTATGGATACTATTGGCCAACTATAAATCAGGATGCTGTAGACTATGTAAGAAAATGTGACAAATGTCAAAATTTTCCGAAAATCCCAAGAGCCCCACCAACGGAACTCACACAAATGGTTAGTCTCTGGCCATTCGTGATTTAGGGGATTGATATAATCGATTCCTTACCAATCTCCAGAGGTGGTGCAAAATATACAATTGTTGCAGTTGATTACTTTACCAAGTGGGCAGAAGCAGAGCCTTTAGCTACAATCACCACCAAAAAAGTAATTAATTTCGTTGTATGAAACATCATATGCTGTTTTGGCCTCCCATGAACTATTATTACGGACAATGGAACTCAATTTGAAAGTAGAGAGTTCAAAGAATTTTTCCAAAAATATCACATTGAGAAAAGGTTTCGGCGGTTGCTCACCCTAAACCAAATGGACAAGTGGAAGCCGTAAATAAAATAATAAAGTCAATATTAAAGAAACGATTGGAGAAGGCTAGAGGCAAGTGGGTGGATGAGCTTCCGACAGCGCTCTGGGCTTACAGAACCACCCACAAGTCCGTGACTGGCCATACTCCATTCACCTTGGCATACAGCACTGAAGCTGCGATACCCATGGAACTTGAAGTTCCTTCTCATCGGGTAACTTATTATGACCCCAACACGAATCAGAATCTCCTATTGGAATCGCTGGACTTTGTTGACGAAAAACGTGAAGAAGCTAATTTAAGAGCGGCTGCACATAGGCATCGAGATGCTCGATATTATAATGAAAAAGTTCGACCGAGAATTTTCAATGTGGGTGATCTCGTTTTGAAGCGAGTTTTTCCGACCCCATCACATCTGAATCCCACATGGGAAGGTCCGTATGTCATCGAATGGAGGCTTGGAGAAGGAACTTTCAAGCTAGCGACCGTAGATGGTGTGACACTTCCTCGCGCATGGAATAGTGAGCATTTGCGTCGTTATTACTCCTAGTCTATCTCTTTTGCATTTTATTTGCAATTATTTCCATTGTATGTTCATTTTGTTATTTTTAGTTTTTGGCATTTAATAAGACATTCCAGTTTGTTCCCATTTATTATAATCCATAAAGGCTTAAAGCCGTCTTTTTCGTTAACTATTGATGTTTCCGTATGTTATAATTCCGTAACAAAAAATTAAGTTACATTAATCTGTCTGGCGTATGAACACACACACCGACTTGAAACAAAAAATCTCTAAGTCCCCAGAATGCGGACTAGAGTACTATGAGTCCCTAGAGTGCGGTCTGGAGTATAAACGACTTGAAAAATCTCTAAAGTCCCCAGGGTGCGAACTAGAGTACTCTGAGTCCCCAGAGTGTGGACTAGAGTATAAACGACTTGAAAAATCTCTAAGTCCCTAAAGTGCGGACTATAGTACTCTGAGTCCCCAGAGTGCGGACTAGAGTATAAACGACCTGAAAAATCTCTAAAGTCCCCAGAGTGCGTACTAGAGTTCTCTGAGTCCTCAGAGTGCGGACTAGAGTATAAACGACTTGAAAAATCTCTAAGTCCCCAAAGTGCGGACTAGAGTACTTTGAGTCCCCAGAGTGCGGACTAGAGTATAAACGACTTGAAAAATCTCTAAGTCTCCAGAGTGCAGACTAGAGTACTCTGAGTCCCCAGAGTGAAGACTAGAGTATAAACAACTTGAAAAATCTCTAAGGCCCCAGAGTGCGGACTAGAGTACTCTGAGTCCCCAGAGTGCGGACTAGAGTATAAACGACTTGAAAAATCTCTAAGTCCCTAGAGTGTGGACAAGAGTACTCTGAGTCCCCAGAGTGCGGACTAGAGTATAAACGACTTGAAAAATCTCTAAGTCCCCGGAGTGCAAACTAGAGTACTCCGAGTCCCCATAATGCGTACTAGAAGTATAAATGATTTAAAAATCTCTAAGTCCCCAGAGCACGGACTAAAATTGAAGCGATTCAGAAAACTTCGAGTCACGTGGAAGTGAACAAGTACTTGCGTGACCCACATAACTTTGGATTTCAAACACAAGATGGATGGTGAAGCTAAGCATCGAACATCATCAGAAAAACAAAATTTTATTTACTAATCAAGGATTCGGTTTCACTACAACTTCTCCTGAACTCGGAGCAAAAAATCTATTCACAACGACTACGAAAATAAATAGAAATAATTACATAATCTAGGCTTGTTCATGTTGAACGAGGTATGATAGCTACTTCTTCGACTTCTTCTCCTTTTTCGGTTTCTCTGAAGACTCCTCCCCTGAGCATTTTTTCCTAAATGCCTTGCTTGCAAGAAATGGTGCCTGGGGAAGGAAGATGGACTTCCCGTGGCGAGGTTCCACCGGCGAGTATGACCTTCAGGGGCCTGTTCAGTGGATCATCAAGTTCCACCACCTAAGGCTCAATCTTAATCTCAGCCTTCTTCTTCTTTTCTTCTATGATTTGCTCCGCCATGCTCGATTTTGAAGTGTGTTCAGTGGCTCCCGTGATCTCAACTTCATCATGTTCCTCCACGGGCGATAAATTTTCATGTTTGTCTTCATCAAGCGCCCCGATCACTTGTGCGTCGGGTCCGGGGGTCTCTCTAGTCTGAGTTGCCTCTCCCGTTTTCCCCTCCTTTTCTGCGGCAGCATCACTCCTTGGAGTTGGCTCGGGGTCAGAATGGCCTACACGAGGTCGTAAGAGACAAATGTTAGGGTACATTTATCATTCGTCAAAAGCAATGGCCCTTTGAACTCTAAAAAAATCTATGTACCAGTTTCTGGCGGACTCCCAACGGTTCGGGGAGTTTCACCTTCCGAAATAGGAGATAGAGCGTGAATATCAAGTCCAGGTTTCTCTGGGTCCTAGCCGATATGCTGCTCAAAGGGATCGAGTGGTGAGCGACCAGTCGACTGAATAGGCGGAGAAACTGAGGACTCGGTTCCGAATGGGCCGGCAGTATCGTTTTTTCCTTTCGATGAGGAAGAGTCCCTTTCGTAATGGGCCTTTTCCATAGATAGGTCAGTGCGCTCATTCTCGCGAAGCACTTCTTTCACAAGGGAATCTTCATCAACCTCTTCAGTTCCCAACTCGACTTTTTGGATCTTTATCAAAGTATCCCATGCTTCGGCCAAAGATTTGAGGTAACCCTGCCAAGAAAAGTTAGGTCACGATGCATGAGAACTCGAGCGTTATACTCGGCTATGAGTGGATCAAACATGCACTTAATTTCCTCCCTACCAACTTCAGTGGCCGCCTCGAGGCGGGAGTCGATTTCCGAGAGCGCCATTCTTTTGCCCTCTTCACGGGCCGCATCCTTCAGCGCTTCAACTTTGGAAATCTCCACATCAAGCTTTACTTTTAAGAGTCGTGTGGGGACAATCTCGTCACAATATCATTGTGACTCTTCTTGGGCTGCAGTTTTTTCTTCTTTTTCTTTAAGGAGTAGCTCCTCCAATTCTTTAACTCTCTGAGCGAGAGCATTCTTTTCTTTTTTGATGGAATCTTTCTCTATGGCTAAAGCGCCACAACGTTGAACCGCCTCATCAAATTCCTTTTTGTGTGCGGCTTCCAGACGATCAATAGCTTCGGCCGTGTCTTTAACGGTTTTTTGAGCAGCTTCAAGCTGAGATTTATATGAGGAAAGCTCTTCATCTTGTGCTTTGATAATGTCTTTGTCGTGGATAGCTTCGAGTTTCAAGCGATCGATTTCATGCTGGCGTTCCACCGAAACTTCCGAAACTTTTTCCACCAAATGAACGAATGTGTCGTGCTGGACGTAGACATCATTAGTACAAGATGGAACTTTGCTTAACGTGCCCCGGAATAGGATGGATCACCGAAAGAAACTTTAGTCCATCGAAGCATATTTTTGGAAATGTGGTTTTAAGCTCAACTAGCTTTTCTTCTATCGATGGATCATGCATAGGACTGGAGGAAGTTTGTTTCATCGAAACAACAGATTTCTTGTGAAGCTCACGGGATTGCCTAGTGCTTGATGAACCAGAATATTGATCGTGAGGAGCTTCTGGTTGAGACCCCCTTTGAGTAGATTTATCCCTGCTACGCTCTGGTTGAGTAGGAGGATCATTGGGGTAGGAAGAATGGCTATACGTTTTCCTTCGAGATGATGGATCTCGAAGACGATAGTCTCTATCGCTGTAGTCATCCCTATCTCGACGTTCCGGGCCCTGAGTCTAGGCTAGAGTGATGAAAGATAGAGGAACCACGAAGGCGGTCAAAGAAGTGTGAGCGTCCTATGTCGCCTGCACAAAAATCGAGTGAAAACAAGTTAGAGATGATCATATGATGGCTAAACCTTAAGTGTGGGGTGGCGAGTGAGTGTTAGTGTGTGTCCTAGTGTTTCCCCCCAACGGACCAGTTTCTTTAGCTTTACTAATCGGAGTTTTTTCTCCTTGATGATGGGCATGGACGCTTTCATCGCCTCTCGTGGACGAATGAAGTTTTAGGGCTTCTGGATCGTCAAAGACATAGTTGAGCAATTCATCGGGAATAGTAAGGTCAGACAAGCCTTTCAATGAACCCTCTAAATGTTGTGGAGATGGCTCTTTCTCCATTGGAGTAATTGTCACTTTCGAAGTTCCACCCACTATCTTCTTCCTCAGCTTGTAAGCTAGTTTCTTTTTCCTTTTGAAGCGGGAGGTGGTTCATCAGTGCCATGTGCTTGAACCACCAATTTCGGAGCAGGACTTACATTCTCACCCGGTGCTTCTAACACCCCAGTTTCTCTGATCTCACCCTCCTCGGATGTGTCGGGGGCACTACTCGTAGGAGGCACTGAAGGTCCGACCTGTCCTTTACCCTTCTTCGACGAGGGTCCGGTTATAGTGACACCGTGTGGAAGAGTTGTTCGGCGACCTTCCACCAACAACCCGAACTTGAAGAGCGACTCATTGGAAATGACAAGTTTGATCTCCTGGTTTTCTAGGGAGTAGTGCGAATAGCCTCGACGGCCTCAGAGTACCCGGTGCCTTCGGGACGTGGGCTGATACCTGTAAAATCGGAAGAAGTTTAGAAACAATCCACTTCATGCTTTAGACAAGTATTGATCCGAAAATGGAACTTACTCCCTTCCAGCCATCTTCTCGCAAAGCCTGGGGTACAGCGTACATAGAACCATTCCTGCTTGTATTAGGTGAATTTACTCCACGCCCCTGTCAGAATCTCACATTGAGAATGCGGCTCAAGGAATATGAAAGATGGACTGTCAAATCGTCGCTTGAAGCGATAGATGTAACGGATGTCACCAGGAGTGGGGAGCCTGGATAGGATACTCATAAAGAGGATACAAGTGCCATAAATGAACGCATGACTGTTGGGATGTAGCTGTGACGGGGCGATCTTGATATACTGCAACATTTCACGGAGAAAGGAGCTGAATGGTGGCACACTGCTGACCCAGCACATGAATTTGTTGCAGGCATTATATCCAGCTGGGGGCAGGTGAGGATGATCTCGTCCTGATGGAGCTAATACGTCGTCGTAGGGGATTCCATGAATCAGGCATAGTCGGCGAAGAGCGGTTTCATTGATTTTTGAAGCTTGGGAGTCAATCGGATTATCTAGGATAATGGCTCCATCTATAACATCAGGTGCCAGATCAATAACTACACTGGATGGACCTGGAATTTCTACGTAGAAATTGTCGGTGGGTCCGAGGTCCCTACTACTTGTCGAGAACTTGGCTCAGGTTTATCTGAAATCATAGTGGAGCTCGACTTCTTAGACATCCTCAACGAGCGATGAATTTGGATAGATACCTATTTGAACTAAACTTGAAAGGCAATCGATATTAGATATAACAACAAAAATGTTCCCCCCGTGTGGTGTGTGGATTAGTGAAATCGTTTAGACATGAGTATAAAAGAATTAAAGCTTTAAAAACCGAATGAGTGTGGTTGAGCGCAAAGTTATTGTCTTCGAAGACCGTCATCACTGACCGTCCCCGAGGGCTCGTCCTATAATCGATAGTAGGGATCCTGGAATTGAGCATTGACGTCATACGTTGAAGGCTATTATGTACTTTGGCTAAGTTGAATACATGTTTACATTTTGTTAAGGCCGTGAAGTTGTTAGTCCAAATCGACTATATATGCTCATGTGTTTAAGTTCTTGTCATTGTTTGTTGTTATACATTTAGGTGTGAGAGTATGCAATCTTGGCATATGTTGTGTTCAAGTGGAGATGGTCTTGAATTATCAATGCCGAACCCAAGGCCTAAGTCTGATCATATCTCTAAGCCTATAAATCAAACGGCAGTCTACAAGCTACCGAGCGGCCTCCCTAACGAACCTCTATCCTTAATAACCAAACGACACTCTGGACCAAGGACACCGGCCCACTCGCTCACCTCCGTCTCACTTCCTCGAGTCACTTAAACATTCTCCTAGGCGCCCACCAAACGACACTCTCATTCGTACACTACCCACCACTTTAGACCTAACGGCTAGTGGGTTTCAACCCAACCTATCGACTCGTTATTGGCACTCAACTTACACTTTCTAAACTCACTAACTCCTACTGACCAACTTCTACTTCCTTCTCCCTCATTCCCTATTAGCCAAGTTACCTCGTACCAGATCACTGAACCAACTCTACTTCAATAAACTAACAACCATACTCCCTCACTTGGTGACCCAACAGGAGCCTACGTCCTAGATACCTCCGGTATCCTTTTTCTTTCTCCTCTCCATCTAAACCTAAAGCATGTTTAAACCTCAGATTCGTCTTCCTCATCTACACGACTTCCGCCGTCCGTAATCTGAAGGAAAGTCGTGAATTCGAATCTCATACAAAACCCCTAATTTAGAAGAGTCAATCAAGTGAGAAGTTCATACCTAAGAGAATGGATCGAAGCTTAGGGAACAGCTTGATTTGGAATTGAAATCCATTCAGGCTCGTTATCGGGAGAAGTTGTGGAGCAAACGTACTGGATTCAGGGAGAAAGAGGAAGATTGAGGAGGTAGCAGGAGTTCAGGGGAAGGCAAGTTAGAAAGTCCTATAGAGTGAAAGTAAAAGTAAAAGGAAGAAGAGGAGAAGTGTTGGCTTATATATAAAGGATGGGAGGTGAACAGGAATCAACCAGTGGACCCGGTCAAGGTATCCCAGTGGGTCGGTGAGCCATTGTGCCGAGCGATGGTGAACTTGCCGAACGGGTGGCTCGACGAACGAACATCAACCGAGCCACATCAAAGGCGAATAGGCATTAGCCGGTAGAGCCGGTCGATGCATTTGAATGGGTCAAACGAACGCATGGTTCAGTAGTGACAAGCCGAACCACTTTGTCTTGAAGTAATGATGAACCAATGGAGAAAAATTAAAGAATAAGACTTAGATGTATGTCGTATCGGATGATAATCGTTACGGGCAAGCTAACGCTTGAGAGCAAGGACTGACTGCAAATTCAAAGCGCATCATGTTAGTTCTCACAATGCGCTTTGGAGGGCAAATGTTACCTGGACGCTTGGCCCAGCTACAAGATACTGGTTATAGAAGTCAATTTGGATGGTTCGGCCAACGCACACGGGTTGGCCTGTAAACATGGCTCGGCATTGGGGCGTTCGACATGAATGCCTCAGTCCCATGCCGTTCGGTCATAAAGGGAAGACTGCTTGGATCGGTAGGGTGGCATAAGCATCGTTCGATGACTCCTCGATCGGCCTTGAAGGGAAGGCTATGTGGCTCGGTGACTTCTCGATCAGCCTTGAAGGGAAGGCTATGTGGCTCGGTGACTCCTCGATTGGCCTTGAAGGGAAGATTTAATTGCTCAGTTGTGGGGCATTCGGCATGGCGCCTTGTTCATTCCCGCTCGGCAAGCATCCATCGGCAAGAATCACATGGCAAGCACAGCTCGGCCTGGTCTCGCTCGGTAAGAGTCGCTCGGCAACTGCCGTTCGACGTGCCTGGTTCGGCATACAGAAGTTGTCTATTGTGGGCCGAGTCATTTTCGTTCCTAGGCCTGAGTGGGAAGTCCAGCCTATCTTCGCCTATAAATAGAGAGGCAGGGGTGCAGTGAAGGGGGATCTTATTTCGAGAACTCCGGGGAGACTCTGCCATTTTGAAGACTCATCTATTTTTGATCCAAACTTGTAATCAAGTCATTATTGTACGAATTGTATCTGTATTCAATAATTTGAAGAAGCAATAAAGATTACATTCAAAGTGGATGTAGGCAATTACGCCGAACCACTATAATTCTGGTGTTCTCGCTTCTGTAGTTAATTTTGCATACATTCCTCTGTTTTAATTTTATATCTTCATTAATCTCTCTACACAAATCTTTCCTTGGATGTTAGTGACCAATTTTGGTGCTAACACTTGCTTATAATTTCAATTTCCCTTCCTACTTCTTTTATGAATTTTATTTCATTTTTCGAAGTACACTTCTATTTAACTACTTCGGAAATTTTCTTATTTTTTTCCCAATTCCATTTTGAGAATTTTCTTATAAATCCCATATACTGAATAACCCCATTTCTAGATTTCCGAGAAGATTTATAAATAAATTTAAAACATTACAAAACTCTACATATATATATGTATAATAAGTATTTAAAAGAAAAATAATAATTTATTTTTTAGACATGTTCATGTAATTTTCTAAAATATTGAAACACTTTTTATAACATCACTTTTCAAAGCTGGTTTAAAAATTTAGGATTTATTAAAATAAATATTAAGTATTTGAAAATTCACTTTTCGATGTATTCCAATTCTACTAGTTCAAAATTGCATAGTTTGGTAAATAAAACTTCCCTTTTTAAAAACAACTTAATTTCTTAGTAATAAAATATATTTTAAAAAAAATCTCAATAACCAAATGATTTATAGATTCTTCTCGATTCACAACCCATCAATTTCATTCCGATTCTCCTAACCATTTCCACTTTTCAAAAATAGTATCCACTATTTTCCTCAACCCTGTTTCCGTATTCTAATATAAATTCACCCTATGAATTTTATATTCCCAATTTAGCGACTGTTATCGTTTTCCCTTATTTATAAACATCATTTATAAATTTTATAACTCCTTTGAGTTTACCTATTTACAAAAATATCCTCACTTATAAAATCCCATTTTATAAGTCCACTTCTTTATAAATTCCATTTTTTTTCAAATCTATTTTTAATATCAATTTCAACGCCTTCCCATATTTTTCAGGCTATCATTTTTAAAAATCCATTGTTTAAAATTTTCTATATGAATTATTCTAATGTCTCTATAAAAAAATATTTTTCTTCCTTCCGAATTGTTAAGTACGATCAAAATCAATTATTGCTTATCCAAAACATTTTCTTTTAAATAGTCCGAGTTCCGATATAAATATTTTCATATTAAAAATCTCCTTTAATTTCTTAAAAATTCAAAATAATATCTATGGTATTTAAAATACTAAAATTAAGGCCAGCGCTACTGTAGCATCCAATGATTCACATTACAACAATATTCTATGACAGATTATTCTAACACATCATATATTATTATATATGAAAAACAATCAATAAAATTTTGAGGAATCTAGTTGGATCCCTCCAACCCGTTTTCCTGCATCCGCAGATGTTAGACAACACTAAAAATATCAATCCCACTTCGAGGGGGATATCGCAGTATTAGGTCATCCGCTATTATGCGGGGCGCATAGGGTCTCATCCGCTCCAATCGGTGGGTATATATCCAACTACTAATATATATACTACTATATATATCTAACATCCAAACTGATAATAATTTATACTTTCAACCAGCATCCAATAATTAATTTTAACTATTTAAAATTTATTCTAGTAATCCATGTGAGTGTGAATTTCTCACCTTTATTTTTAATTGCAATCCGTTCCAATTCCAAATTTATACAATTGCATGTAGTTTGTTCCAACGATCCAACGTGATCGATTTCGTGATTTTTGGACCTCGCATAAAAGTTATACAATTTTATAAGCACTCGATTAAATCAAAATCAATTAATTACAAATTAATAAATTAAATTAACTAATTATAAAGGTTAATTACCTTTACTCCAGAAAACCTAATCGCCTTCATTGACAACACGACCAGACCTAAACATGCCCAGCCTCAACCTAGCTCGCGCTACCCAGTTCCCACGCTTGTAGCCTCGAAGTTCGCACGCGATTCAATTTCCATCCTTAGCCGTACATAGCTCAACCATCACCTCGTGAATGCCGTGACTGCCAACATCATCGCAACCTCCTCCTCTTGATTCAGCCAACCTCGATTCTTAAACCCTAATTCTCCAACCACACCTCCCCTTGTACACCGCCTACGTGCTCGCGCTCTGCCAAAACCCTAAACAACTTCGAACAATATGCCTAAAACCTCCTACAAACCACCACTGCCAGGACGAGCTGCCGTCACCTTCCTTCAGGTATTGAGCGACATCCAACCCAGCCATTCACGAACCCCACGCACACAATAAAAATCTCGTCGCCGCAATTAGGTCGAGCCCTTTCCATTTCCTTCTATCATGGCATTTTTTTTCCTTTTACTGCTATGGATCCAAACGAAAAGAATGGGAGGGGGAAACATTTAAATCGAAAGAGGTGCGTTTTGAAGGAATTTATTTCATGATTTTGATCTGAAAAGAAAAGATAGGGCGTGATTTGAATGTGAAGGGGGGCTTGGGTACGATGTTGTCAGATTAGATTTGACTTCGATTTGATCATATATATCTTTATTTAATTCAAAATATCTCACATTACATAACCCAAAATTTTGAACCCCTATGGAGGTGTGCCGCTAGGCGTTTATAATGTTATACCCCTATTTCAAACTCAATGCAAAAGTTTTCGAGTCCTAATTCGATCGTATGGAGAAGATAGCTTTTTGGATCCAATTATTATATTGAATTTTCGATATTAAATTCAATGCGTTTATATCCCATATGACCAAACGATAAATCTAAATACTACGAAATTTGAAATCCGATAATAATAAACTATTACGGATCCAATGGAAATGGTTTCGTCAAATTCCGAGACTGTGCCCCAGATCGCTATTTTAACGCGTCGATTAAATCGACGATTTCAAAAATTGACAAAATCAGTTGAAATATCAGTTTTAAAATCTTACTAACACAATTAAAATTCCAAATCCATTATTTAAAACCATTTAAATATTCCAAATTAATCGTTGAAAAATCTATGACGTTACACTTCCTAAACTTTCTAACGGCTTCTCTAGTCTCTTCCACTATAGCAAAGCTCTATTAAAATAAAAAGCTACCAGATACGAAGAAATACAGCCTTAAAGTCAAGATACGCATCTGTACTCTCTTTCTTTTTCTTGGTCGTGCATTATAAGGAGTCACACCATCTCAAAATCAAGTTTCTACCTCCTACAAGCCTAGGTCGTAAACTTCGTAAGGGAACCAAGGTTGATTTCATAAGCTTCGGCGAGATAGTAGCGAATCTATAGTTAATTTTGGAATAAGTAAAACCAATGAAGGTGAGAAACTCTACAAATTTATTATATAGAATCAATGATGATATGATATGATTTCTATACTTGTTTATGATGGTTGTTTATCATGTTTGGATGTTATAATATGTTTGTTTGGTTGTAGAAATAATTCACGTTAAATACACGTCGAACTTATACAAAGGAAATCACTTTTCTATATGAATTATAAAAGTGTTATGGAATGGTTAAACCTCTTTAAAATAGTTTAAAATGATTTATAAATCGTTTATAAACATTAAAACTTATTTTGGCAAATTTTGAAAAAGTTTGGAAAATAAAGTAAAAATAAACCGTCTTGTTTTAGTAGTTCGCGATTTCACGACCTGAAAAGTTTAATGGACGTGTAAAATGGAATATGAGTCGGAATTCTTTGCAATAAGAATTTTTCCGACCATAATGAATATAGTTTTCAAACAAAAGAAGAAAATCAAGATTCCATTTAGTAAAGTTTGAGATATGTCTAAATCAAGTTTCTAAAAACGTCGCATTTTGGTTGTTCGAAAACCAAAGTGATAAAAATCTTGAAAATAGATATTTTTAGATCTTTAAAAATATGAAATAAATTTCATAAATATATTAAAATGTTTTAAAAAGGATTTGAGTTATTAAAATGGACTTATGTGGAATGAAATTAGCATTTTGATCAAAGAAGCTTTTAAAAACACTATTTGCAACACTTTTTGGTAACTTTTGAAATTAAGATTTAAACTCGGGATTTTCTTCCCAAATCTTTTGCAAATATTTTTCAAATAATAAATCAAGAATTTTAAAGACCTTAGGGTAAATCTAATAATTTGACCGCCTTATGAATGACAGAGATATAGTCTCTATACCCGAGCTTGGACAACCAGTGTCTTGGTTCCACTCTAGCTATCCGAACTGCCTCGATGGAGGGGATAGAGAATTTGATTTACTCGGACCAAATCTTCCTAAGAAAAAAAGGGATTTGGAGCTTTCAAAAAGTTAAACAAGATTTAAAATAGGATTTTGGTTGTTAAAGAAAACATTCTAGTTAAACTCTGTACTAAATTCCGAGGACGGAGCTCGTATTATCTGTATGATTTTAAAGGGTGATTTCACCGTTATTCGACAAATAGTATAGGTTGAATATGGAAATTATTATTGGGTATAAACAGTCTAAAATCTATGTATTTCTTTTATTCAATACTAACTGGTTTGGGTTTACAGTAAACGATTTCTTAAATAGCACTGTTTTTGACCCATTAAAGATATGTTTTGGAAATGTAAAATCTTCATTAAGATTTGAATTATACTTTTCCTAAGTAAGTATAGATGAAATGTTTTTGTACTTCCAAAGTTAAAAAGTGGTTTTAATTTATCAAAGGGTTTGATAAAAAAAGGTTTAATTATCCCATATATACTGAAACAGAATATGTTTTAAAGATGTATATCTCTAAAGAGATACTTTAATAAAAGATATTGATTAATTGAATAATAATCACCTATATACTTGACAACTATTATCGATGATTGGTTCGGAGAAACCGAGGTCGGGTTTTGTTGATTCATATTTGAAAACAAATTCAAACCAATATAGGTTCAAAGTAAAAATATGTTGAAGACAATGATCTTGAGGATGGAGATTTTCATAATCTAGGGCTGCTTGTCGCGAACCTCTGGAGTAATTCCCTTATCATATATATGGTGGCAGTGGTTCCTTCGATTTGAAATCTTCGATGCAAGGACTACTCGCTACTAATCCTAGGGTTGATCCCCGATGGGATGTAGTAGGAGAGTGCCTTCGATCTATCCTACGCCTGGACAACTTGTATGGACGAGTGTTTGACATTGCATTTCTTAGAACAAGTACATTGATATTTATAAATGTACATCTGTTTGGTGCTGTAGGAGGTAACCCCTCTTACACTTAACACTCTTCTCTGAGACGTACGAGCTCGGATGTTGTACTTTTGTGGAAAATAATCAGTGTGTCGTTGGAAATAACAAGTGGCATTCAAAGTAGTATTTGTTCTGTAAAAGATAAAACGTTACCTTAAGCCTCGCACATCGGAAATGAAAAAAACAGGGTAGATGCGGCAGGGCTAAATGGGTCGCTTCCATTAGGAGATGCTCATCTCTTTTCTAGATTACCCTCTATATTTCGGGTCTATTGTGTATGATATGGCCAAGAATTCGGGAACGACCGTGATGACGACATATTCGGTATTATCTATGGGAAAGGTAGGACGGTTCTGTGTTGGTAAAGGGCAGCGGGTCTGTGCCTCGGTACATTCCTCTAGAGATGTACCATCGGAAGGTAGTACATTACCTTGTCATTATATGGAATCCATTCTCCAATACAAGCCTTTACGATTTTAGTTGTAAACCTATTATGCTAAAATTTAATAAATGTAACTATTTCGGCTAAGATTATATATATTTACTTGATAGAGTTTTCAAAGAATGTCGTTAAAAATAATATCAAAGATTTCGCGTAGCAAATGGTTTGTTATCATAAGGTAAAAAACCGTCCGTGTTTATGTGCGGTGTGGTCTTATGATATACCCTTTGTTTTCAAAAATATCCATGTTTTGAGTTTTCTCACACCAATCCCATGACTGACCCAGAGTTTATTTTCTTTTCCCTTAAACTCTAGGTGCCTTATTTTTCTGGGCAGCCAAGTAATTCATGTCTAGCTTGGGACATTTTGGAGGTGCTCGGAGATGGAGCTTGAGTTTCCTCTATATATGGTTATCCATTTCCATTTTCACTGCATTTGTTACTATTTGTATTCAGCAATAGTAGGGACAGAGATTTATAACTGTCCAGGCTGAGATTAGGATAGACTCTTATGTATGTATGCATAATTCCCACCGTAAAGATTAAATATATTAAAATAATATATGTTATTCAATTTGTGTAAGATTATATTCTATCTTTGTTTTCTTCTTACCCTTCACGATTGGATTTTCTAGCACATGAATGCTCGGCACGTGATACAGTAGACGCATTAATGTCGATTTTCGGGGCATCGAAAATCCCATTTGTTACATTTATTATCAGAGCTTAGGTTGAGAAAACACCTGAGCTTGATAGGGGTAAAGTTTCATAAGAGATAGGGTTGCTAATACCCTAGGATGAGTAACTCATTAGAAATAGGTTAAGTGACACCCTAGAAGGAGTTTGAGTGTATTATATATGAGCATGTATTCATTAATGTTATATAAAAATGATTTTTGTTTTGAAAAAATAGTAAATTAAATAATTTTGTCTAGGATTATATTTTGAGTATAAAGGGATATCTTTCAAATGACATAGTTATCTATGTAGTGTTTGGTTATTAAGGGAATGATAATATTCAGTTATTATCATTTATATATTGGTTGTTTGATTTTTAAATTTTAAATACGAACACCTCGTGAATCATAATTTGACTATGTGGTGTTTGATAAATAATATTGGTTTAAGGTTAATGAAATTTATTTAAGATAAATGATTTTATGAATGTATTATAAAAATAAGTGATTTTATAAATTGGATTTATAAAACATGTTTTATAAAGATATTTTTGAGAATTTGAATCCTAGTATTTTTGAAAAGAATCTGATGATTAACTAGTTTAAGTGGCTCGAAAGTAACTAAAAATGGGCAGGAGATGTGTTCGGATGGTAAAGCCTTCTTTCAAGTATTTCCCTTCTTGTTAAGGGAATATGCGATACTATTAGTAGTACCCAATTCCTTGGTATCATTTCTAAGTTACTCAATCTATATAATTTTGTAAAGTTGAAAAGATAATGTGAATCATTAATTAATAAATTAATTAGTGATTGTTAATTTTTATCAAGGTGGTTGCATTTAAAATTGGTTAAAAGGAGTATATTATAATATAAGGAGTTAATTATAATTTTAGGAATAAAAGATATATAGTGATATTTTGAAATAATAAAATTGGTATTTGAATTCTTAGGAAAGTTGATTCAAAATAAAGGTTATTTTTAAACGGAGTGTTTTAGCAAATAAGTCCATCTTTTATTACAAAAGAAATATAGTTTTAAAGAAGATACAAATAGTTTGAAACAAATGTTTCCAAAATGGTTTAACTAAAAGATTTATAAAAGTAATATTTCGTAAATAAACTAATAGATTTATAAACGGTGTTTTATAAATATTAAAGATGGATTTGTAATTGATAATTTGTAAATAGATTTATAAATGGGATTTTATAAATAAAGGAGGTTTAGAAAGGAATAGATTTATAAATGGAATTTTATAAATAAAGTGATTTTATAAAAAGAAGTTTTATAAAAAGAAAGGAGATATAAAACATGGTTTTATAAATATAAAAGGTTTATCTTGATAAGTAGAGGATGTTTTTATAAAGGGAGATACATTTGTTTTAAAAGTAAAATAATCTCTTAAAGGAATGTTTTGAAAGTGATATTTGCAAATGGAGTTTAATGGTTTTAAAAGTGATTTAAAATGTGTTAAGTAATAGTAAGACATAGACTTCAACATTATTGTTGTAATAAATGTTTTCAAGAAAACGGGAAAGACATAGACTATAACACTGTTGTTATAGTAAGTGATTTCCAAAAGAAGATGTTTTATATAGTATACGGGAATTATTCATATCCTATATTTGATGTGAGGTTTGGGGTAGGTAACTTATATCTATTTCAAAGTTAAGAGTGACCGTCCATTCAAGGACTGAGAGGTAATGATACCCTAACTTGATCGGCTTCATTGTTAACTAATAGTTTAAGTTCGACATTGGAAATTAATATTAAGTATAATTAATCAGATCCTTATAATAGTGTTTTTGGGTTGTCGTAACGATGTTTCACGCAACATTCGTTTTAACCCAATAATGTTTTTTTTGGAAAATATGAAGCTTTCCACAAAGATTTTTACGGATTTAAGTATATAGAGGTATTTTTTATATGTTGAAATTGAAATAGCATTTTTGGAAAGAAGATAGAAATTTTTTGTGAATAAAAAATATATATGAAGAAACTTCTTTATAAAAATGTTTGAACAAAAGTTTTATGAAAGGTTTTCACAAAAGTTTTGGGAAGGTTAATAAGTACGTATGAGGTAATAGATCATTTTTTTGCATGATTTTGATCTAAGATTCGAGTACAAGACTTTGAGTTGTTTACACCGATCTGAAAAAGGATTTATCACTCGATTCTTAACGATGAACATTGATGAGGAATTGCGGTTGGGTACATGCGTTTTTTATTGTAGTTGAGAGCTATGTAAGAGAAACGAAAGTTTCTCATCAAGAAACCTGATCAAAGTCCACACTAGAGTTTCAAGGGATCAATACTAGTTCGAAAATAAAGTTGTGTATTTGAGTAGAAGATCAAATTTGATTTGCATACGGATGATCTGGGTATATTCGAATTTAAGATCGAATCAGATAGTGCATATAGATAATCCATGAACATAACATGGGTTTTTATTTGAAATTTAAAATAATGTTTTTACCGAGTTTATGGTTATGTGTAATTTCAGCGACAAAGTTCTTGTAAGGAGAGAAGTCTGTAACGATCCGCAAATTTATCACTTTGATAAATTATATTTATATTTGAAATATTCAAATACAAGATTTTATAACACAAATTATGATGTTTTAAACCATAACTAATGATGGTAAACTTGTTTTAGAGGTATATTAAAAATATGGATATTTGGGGGTTTTCATTAGAAAAACGATGAAAATCAATTTTCGGTAAAATTGAGATTTTACAATATTAGCATGCAAAGAACTGGATACATACACTTATTTATTCATTTAAACAAAAATATGAAATAAAAATTATTTATTTTATTTTTGAAAATAAAATATATTCATGACATCATCATGGATGTCGTAAATATTATATATTTTCTGTAATTTTAAAATCAAGTTTAAATAATTATTTAATATGATAATAATTTATTTTAATTAGTAATGCAGTGAACATAAATCATTTATAATAGTATGATAAATATATATGCTTGATTTAAAAATATAAGAAAATTCAAAACGTTTATCGATATAACATCACCTTTTGTAAACAATTGTTTAATATTGGTTTATATGGTTTTATAATTCAAATGTGACCATTTTAATTAATTTATAATGATGAGAAATTAGTTTTCAAATTTTGTTTACATTTATATGTAATTTAATTAGTAAGTGAAAATGTGACCAGGAATCGGCTTTTAGATTTTCAACGGTTTAATGAAGTTGTTCAAAGTGATTGCAACATTGTTTATATGTCTTGTGCACATATATAACATATACATGCATGTCCTAGCATATACATATACACATGGATACATACCAAATACATACATACATATACATGTTATTTGGCATTCTTGCCTGGCTATATTGAACTGATTGCACAAGATTGATCTGACTGTTATCAAGGTCGATGATTCTGGAGCAATGATTGTGGGACTTGAAAGTCTAGTATAGATGGTTATATGAAGTCAAAATTGAATAGAGTTGGTAGATGAACAATATATAATGCTTAAAGTATGGATTATAACTTAGCAAATGGAAGGGATCGGCATGGGTTGGCTCCTATAGAGGGTTCGGTATATTTCATTGGAAAAAGGAAGGATCGGCATAGATGGCTAGTATGGATCAGCATACTTCAGTTCACAAGGAAGGGATCCGCATAGTCAAATGAGGATAGATCAGCATGCTTTGCTAGAAGATATGGATCAGCAGGCTCTGTTGAAGAGGGCTCGGCATCCAACCAATTTCAAGTGCCTTCACACATTCAACAATCAATATGTCAAGATTTGTAAGTCCAAAGCATATGGAATTTGGAGAGCAAGGCATATGGAACATACCCTAAGGATCTTACATCAAATGGACAAAGATGGAGAGATCAGTATACATCCTATGGGAGGGATTGGCAAAAGACAGTACACAAGCATTACTGAATCAAAGATCATGCAATAACTTGAGATTCTTTTGTCCAAATGACATAAGGTTTGAAGGTCTAACATATTTAAGCATATAGAAGCCACCATAGGGACCGCTGCCCAAAAATCGAACAATACAGGGATCAGTACCGATCACTCTTCATGAGGATTTGGGCCTAGCGACCCCTCTGGTTGGCCCATGTGGGTTAGATGGTCCTGTAGCCAAAGTTTTAGAGAGATTGGTGGTCCTCTTCACCTATAAATATTGGCCTAATGGTCATCCTCGGAATCTTTTACGCTGCTGATTACTTTAGCCTTTATTATAATCAAGTTTTCTATATTCCTTGCTGTTGTAATTGGATTTATAAGTAATCAATAAAGATAATCTTTAAAGTGGACGTAGGCATACAGCGCCGAACCACTATAAATCTCCATGTTTCTGGTTATTTCTTTTTATTTTCTGTTATCTCAATATGTTCCTCATTTTAATTTTAATTTCTTCACTTACTTCTCTACAAAAATCTGTTCTTAGGTGTTTGTGGCCAATTTGGTTGCGAACATTTTGGAGCTTCCATTAAGAGCGTGATTTTCAGTTTGTCAGGATCCCTTTTGTTGCTATTGGATTGGATAAATCTCCTAAAGGAGATTTGTAGTTTTCTTCATAGGGTTGCTTATACTATTCAGATTTGGAGGAATCTAAAGCAAGGAGATTAATAATGGTGAGACATACTAAATCTACTGCTCAGAACGTGGATGGAAATGAGACTGTTAGCATTCAGCAAGTAGACCCAAGCAATCAACCAACAAATGTGAATGCTAATCCGGTTAAAGTTCAGAATCCCGCTGATTCTATTACCAGAGCTGAATTTCACAATTTAATGAGAGAGTTGATGGTAAGCCGTTGACAACTAGATCAGCAAATTCAGACTAATATCAACCTGATGAACCCAATTACTTAGCAGTATCAAGAAAAAGCTAGGAGGGAACCAACTCCTTACTCGGCATCAGAAAGTTCTAGCTAATCGGATGAATATCACAGGCATAGGCGTTGCAGGATTGAAGAAAATCACGTAGAAGCTTCGAAGCGTCACTTGGCAGACTATTACGGTCTGCCAGGATCGTTCGGTGTCGATCCCTCCCTAGGGATCGGTACCAATCCCTCCTCCAGAGGAGGGATTCCCCCATGCACTTGGAGAATCGAGCTGGAACTATTTCTGAAGGATTGGATGATGGAGTTCGATTGAATGCTGACCAGTTACCTCCCCGGAATGATGACGGAATGAATGTGCAAGATGCATGTCAGGAATATGTTGAACCAAGAAGGCATGAAATGGCCTGTAGACATCGACCGGACCATTCATGTGAGGTGGAGCGCGACCACCGCTTGGCACCACCCATCCAAACATCGGACTTATCTGCAATGGTCAGATAGTTAGTGAGGAAGAGTCAAGGCATAACCAATGATGACTGGGGAATCTCAAGAAGTCATACCTTGTTCACTGATAGTGTATTACATGTATGATACCCAAGGAAGTTCAACATGCCGCTGATGCCTGCCTACGAGGGAAAAACCGACCCCAGGCAGCACATCATGAGATATGAGTGGTCGATGGATTCCGCGCGAGTTGATGATGCGACCAAGTGTAGATGCTTTTCCATAGCTATTTCCAAAATAGCGACGATGTGGTTCATAAGACTGCCCCCACGATTAATTTCTAGGTTCGATGATTTGACAAACCAAGTTTGTGGAGCAATTCCGAATGCACATGACTCGTCCTAAAGACATGATGTCCTTTTCTAGCATGATTCAGGCTCCAAGAGAGTCATTGAAAGATTATTTGGAGAGATTTCGTACAGCTGTTACGGAGGTCAGTAATCCAAATGAACATGCGATACTCATAGCCGTGACAAGAGGGATTGATCCAGAGTCTGAATTTAGCGATTGGTTAACCGACAAGCCGCCCGCAACGTTGGAGCGCTTTTACGCAAAGGCGACATAATTTTTGAGGAAGGAAGAAGCCGGGTCCTCTAGAAAAAAGAATGTCGCGGGACCGAGTGTAGAAGGAGTACAGAGTAACATTGCAATCAAACAGTCCGATGACAGTTCTGGGAAAGTCCAAGTG
This sequence comes from Allium fistulosum, assembly GCA_030737815.1. Taxonomy (NCBI): domain Eukaryota; kingdom Viridiplantae; phylum Streptophyta; class Magnoliopsida; order Asparagales; family Amaryllidaceae; genus Allium; species Allium fistulosum. The sequence goes on along the minus strand of CM060902.1, from coordinate 1,349,046,120 downwards.
AATGTTCAGAATAAACCAAATCAGCAAAAGAGAGGCGAAGATAGGAACTGAGAACGAAAGAGGGATTCTAGAAGGTTGAAGCCTAGGATTCCAATGTATGATAATTACACGCCGTTGAATACGTCCCTGGAAAATATTTGTCTACTTGTAATACCATGTAGTACAGGAAGCCGCCTCCAAAAGAGTCAACAGAGAAGTAGAAACAAACCGGGAAATACTGTCGGTTTCATGAGTGTTATGGACACAACACAAATGAATGTAGGCATCTCCAGGATGTTATAGGAAAAACTTATTCGAGAAAAGAAGTTACAACAGTTTGTGAAAGCCCCACAGGATGGCGGACAAGGGACTTTTGACCCCAATCTAAAATAAGGGCCGCATAGGGCTGAGGAACCTGCACGGAGTGGTGGAAGGCTGGTGATAAACACGAGAGTCGGGGGACTGCACCCAACAGAAAAGAGCTGGTAAGAGATGGAGCGCTACACTAGCGCGATTAGGCATGTGGATTTTGATTGCTGTTCGAATATGGAAGACGGAGCTCCGGTAAAGCAGCAATGTACTATGGCGGATGATATTATGTTTAGGAACAGAGATGCAGATAAGGTAGAGGCTCTGACAATCGACCCAATGGTTATTTCGGCCATGGATTTTGATTGATTGTCGAAGTTCGGTAAATATAACATTCAAAAAAGCTTATGCTCAGATGAGGATGGAAGCCAAAGATTTAAATCCGTCTAAAGCTCGTATACACAGTTTTAACAGTGTTGCAACCAAAGCTGTTGGTTGTGTGGAATTACCTGTTGAGTTGGGAGAAGGTGAATGGAGGAGAGTGGGGATCTTGCCATTTATTATTTTGGATGTTGACTCTCCATATAATGTTTTTCTGGGTCGATCGACCCTACCTGAATTTCAGGAAGCTCTTGCCCCATAGTGTTTGACTTTGATATTTTCGACAGACAATGGTGTAGGAGTTGTTCAAGACGATCAGGCGACTGGACATGCCTATTATGTAGCTGAGTTGAGAGAAGCTCAGTGAAAAGAAAAGGTAAGGGTGTGGACAAGACTGTCTGCATCCAAGCCATCGAAGGTTGAAACAAGTGCTTGGGCCTTAGCTTGCATGCCACAATCGGTTCTATAGAGATATAGATTTGAGAGATAAAGAAGAAGAGCCCAAAGAGACCAAGGCTGCACCGGCTGAGCTGACAATTGATATTAGGGTCAGCCATGACGATCCATCACGAGTAATAAAGATTGGATCACGAGTCCTAAAGATTGGATATTAGGGTCAGCCACGATGATACATGATAAAGGAACTTGTGAAAGAAGAGGGAAAAGCTAGTGTAATAGTGCAAAACAGAAGAAGTGAAAAAGTGATCCAGTTGCTACTTTAAGAGCTTCAAAGGTGAGCGAAACTTCATGATTTTTGTTTTTAGTCTTTTTATTTGGAAATCTGGTGTTTTATTCTTGAAATATCAATTTGATTTGGTGATGTTTGATGTTCATAAAGTAGAGGAAATTGTAGCCAAAACTTTGACAAAAATTTGTTGAAACTAAGTTTTAAAACAATATTTTGTTGAATTTGGTGAAAGATTAAGAGGGGGTTAGATGTGACGGAGGGGAGAGAGGTTGAGCCAAAAAGGAGAGGTGTTGCTGGGCCATGGTAGTGGTTGGCCCGGGCCGTCGTCGAGGGGCAGCAGCCCTTGCTGCTGTGCATGGCACCACCAGTGCTGTTGCACTAAAGTGCAACATGGTTGCATTTTTGTGCAATAGCAAGCTGTTGTTGTTGCAGTTGCCCAGAGGCCAGGCCTCTGGCAAGTCCAGTCTGGTCTGGTTAGGTGCAGCTGAACTGGGCCTGCACAGGCCCAGCCGTAGCCCAAATGGGTTGTGCATATGCGCGCCCATATACAAAAAAACTCCTTACATGAATGCGATGTCCAGAAGTTTGCTAGCCCCATCCTAGCTTGATCGACCGTGGGGTCACACCTTGATGGTTGTGACGATTTGGCCCAATCGTCACATGGTCACAATCTACTGCACGGGCCAATGAAATTAGGAATACAGAACGAAATGAGATGATTATTGATGGGAAGCGAGGTACGAGACAAAGAAGCGAGGAGATGATGTGTAATTTGTGCAGCTAAGAACTGGTGAGGACGCTCACAAAATTTACGAGTAAGGTTTCCTTTTGCATCTAAAAAATGATGAGGCTCAGGTGTAGATTCAGCTTTTGGCAGTAGCATTAAGTAAGGCAAAAATAAAAAATAAATTAAATTCAATGAATATAATAGAATAAATATAAATCAATGGATGTGTGATGTTTAGTGTGTGCGATGGATGTTTGTTGTGATATGTATGTTTTTTTATTGTATATTTTGATGGCATTTTCCCAACATACCATTATCATTTTATTTTTCATGTTTCGCTCACACTAGACTTCTAATCTAACCCGTTTATTATATTTCTATAATACTCGGGTCAGTTGCACCGAGTTCCACAAGTTAGCAGGTATGGAGACACTTTTACCATTACGTCTTAGTTCTTCAGCTGGATCTTATCTATCTATATATATTATAGCACCATTATGTAGCCTACATTATGATGTGTCTGTGTTATAGTAAGTAGGGTTGTAGTTGTTATGTCAGCAGTTGTAAGATATGGATATGTACTCGTTGGGTTTGTTGTATGATGGTGATGTTGACCCAGTCATGTAATATATGTGATATGTGATATATGATGTATATTATATTTTATCATGTTCGACTCTGCGTTATAGTTTGCATTATTTCTGATTGTGATTGTATTGTTCTATCCTCGGGAACCACACGTGTTTATTTTTTTGTACCGAGACTGTTTATATAGTGGCGAGTTGTATATTTATATTTTGAGATGTATTCATTGTTAGTCTAATAGAATATTCACGTGTGTATCACCCACATCATCTCATTCTCCCTGCTGTTTGACAGTATTACTCAGTGATATTCTTAGGTAATATGGGTATAGAGGTGGGGTGTTACATATATTTTGATCTACTCCAAGACTGAGGATGAACATTCGCGCCATCTAAGGATTGTTCTAGAAATACTAAGTGAGCATGTGTTGAAGGCTAAGTTCTCGAAGTGTCAATTTTGGCGTTCAAAAGTTGGGTTCTTGGTCATGTTTGTTTCAGTGGAAGGTATTTATGTTGGTCCCGCTAAGGTTATGGCCGTTCAGGACTGGAAGAGGCTAGAAAGCGCAATTAATATTAGGAGCTTTCTAGGTTTAGCATGTTATTATAGGAGATTCACACAAGATTTTCCGTAGATTGCCTCTCGCTTAACGATTGACGAAGAAAGATGTCAAATTTGTATGGACTGATAAGTGCGAGCAAGCATTCATAGAGTTAAAGGAAAAGTTGATTAGTGCTCATGTTCTTACCGTGCCAGATAGAGGTGAGGGTTTGACTATTTACACTTATGTGTGTGGAATGAGTTTAGGTGTTATGTTAATGCATCATGGAAGGGTTATCGCTTATGTGAGTCAGTAGCTCAAACAGCATGAAGCGAGGTATGCTACTCATGACTTGGAGTTGTTAGCAGTGGTATTTACGTTAAAGATGTGGAGGCATCATTTACTAAGTGAAAGGTTCGAGTTATATATAGACCATAAACCTTTATAGTATCTTTTTATGTAAAAAGACTTAAACATGAGGCAACAAAGGTGTTGGAGTTTCTTGCGGTCTATGATTTGGATATATTACACACACCGGGGAAAACTAATGTCGTAGCCGATGCGCTTAGTAGGAGGTATGCAGTTATGGCAATTGTTGAGGTTCGTCCGACTTTGATTAGTCATATCGAAGAGAATCAGCTTAGGGATCTTCATTTTTCTAGGGTGGCTAAGAATGTAAGCGAGAATGATACACAAGAGAGATGCTTAGGATTTGACGTGGATAGCCATGGCATTTTTGAGAATAAACGGTAGGTTGTGTGTCTCGGATATTGATGGGATTAGGCATGAAGTTCTAGTAGAGAGTCGGTATTCTAGGTTGACGATACATCCCGGGGTCACTAAGATGTATCAAGACATGAAAAGGACGTTTTGGTAAGAGGGCATGAAGAGGGATGTTTCTATCTTTGTAAGCAGGTGTGCTAAATGCCAACATGTGAAAGGTACTCACTAGAAGACGTGTAACACCCCTAATTTTAAATAACATTATTCAGGAGATTTAATTAGATAAATTAAATCGAATAATGTAAACATTAGAGTGATAAGGGGATTGAGATTCGAATAAATAATTAAAGATTGTGCTTAATCATTTAAATGGGCTTAAGAATGGCTTATAGGCTAATTAATTTACACAAGGGCATATTGGGAAATAGTCGCAGTATTACCATAACCCTTATATATTTGCGGCTTTACCATCCATTCACGTTCATTTTCATTTTTCATAAAAGTGTAAACAAAAGAGAAGAATAGCCAACCACTACTAGGAGAAAAGAAGAAGACGAAAATTCAAGTAAAGCTTAGAATTCAAGCTAGGGGAAATTAATCTCAATCCAATCTCTCTATCCTAATCAAGGTGAATAATAATTTATATTATCTCTATTTTGTTTTTAATCATATGTTTCCAAGTTTAAGATTAAATCCATTTTATGATGTTTTTGATGATGATATGCTTGGATTTATAACATGTTTGATTTAAATCAAATTGTTCAAATATGGATTCATACGGTTTTAGGGAAAAACCAATTATTGGTGATTTTGAATGTCATGGGATAATTATATGTTATGTAAAATATGATTTTGGAGATGGGTTTCAATTTTCGTAATTTTCCAAGCCATGGAAAACTTGATATGAGTTTTCAAAGGAAAATATATATGATTGGGTTTAAAATTTTAATTCGAGTATTTCAGAACGAATATGGGTCTGAAATTTTTGTATGTTAGATAACATATTGAAAGTAAATTTCTGTAATTTTTGGGGATTTTTCCTAAGTGAATTGCTATGGAAATTAAATTATTTTAAAAGGACTTATTTGCATTATTGCTTTTGCTTAATGAAAGGATTTATTTGTTAATTAAACCTCGACTTAAATCTGAAATTATGCGGCAGTTTTATTTGGAAAATAATTTAAAAAGTTGAGGCAACTAATCCATGTTTACAAGTAGGCAGGTTAGTTAGAAAATGTTTGCTTTAATGGCATTAAATCGTTTTACTCAGAAAAGTGGGTTTCGCCTCTTTTAGAAGCACCTTTCGACTCATAGCCTCCGCCTTCAATCAAGTCAAAATCCCACGAAGTCGAAACCAATACACAAGGTATCACTTAGATTGTAGAAGCGGATTGAAGGAAGGCAGAAGGCATAGTGTCAAAACCTTAGCATCTGATGGGGTCGAAACCATTGTTTTACCTTCAAATGATAAGCGACTGCCTTGTTTTCATAAAAGCTTTCGAAGGAGTCAAAACTGATGCTTTCGAAGGGGTTTTCTAAATAGCTTCTGAAGAGGGTTGCTATCTTATGTTTTTAAAGTATAAGCTTTCGAAGGGTAGCCTTTGTTTTAAACTTATACTAAGCCACTTCCTAAATTATTTCGAAAGGATTCAAGGTTTTCGAAGGCAATGGTTTCAAAAGGGGGGTTCGATGCTAACCTTCAATGTTTTACTTAAATGTTTTGAAGCTTTCGAAAGGATGGTGTCAACGCCATTAAACTTTCCCCAAACAATTTTATATGAAGATTAAAGGTTTCGAAAGGGATACTTTCGTATATATTCACTTTGACCCAAAAGATGTTTGTAAAGCAAAACCCAATGGTTTCGAAAGAGTTACTTTCATTTGTTTCGAAGCTATGTCTCTAAGGATTATTAAGTAATGCTTTGTGCTTTCGAATGGTACATTTTGGTTTCAAAAGAGAGTTTACTGAGCTTCAAAAGGTATACATTTAGTGTTTTAAAAAGAACTTTTCAATGCTTTCGAAGGAGGTTATCCATGGGTTTCAAAAGTAATGTTTTAAGGTTTCAAAAGCCTTAGTTTTTCAAAATAAATAACCAAATCTCATTTTAAAGGAAAACCATGGCATAAATAAAGAGTTTTGAGATAATTTTAAGTAGGATTTTTTGAAGAAGTTTTCCTTGATTAACAGGTTAAAGGGATTAACCAAGTTTTATATAAAATGATTTCAAGGATATTAAACCACATGTGTTGGTATTATTATGTTTGCTTCTTTATATATATAGTCACATTGTAATGGACCCATAATTGTATCTTGGGAAAGGGCAGAATAACCAGCTAGGTTGACCCAGTAGTGAATATAAATTAAAAATTAACTTCTGAATGAGTAGAATTGCATCCAGGAGGTCAGGAAGACCAGAATATAGGATGATAAAATATTGATTAAAGAATTTGTCGGGGAGACAGGTTCATAGTAAACCCATGAAAAATATGTATGAAAGAATTTGTCGGCGAAACAGGTTCATAGTATACCCATGAAAACTATGAATAGAAACAATTATTGGCAAGGGCCACTAGGTTTGTAGTGAACCCATGAAAACTATATCTGGATTAAGTTATTGACAGATGTCAATAGGTTCCTAGTCAACCCATGAAAACTAGGATGAGAGTGAAAGTTATTGGAGTTACCAATTGGTTCAGGGAGAACCCATGGAACAGTAAAGTTATTGGCAGGGCCTAATAGGTTCTTAGTGATCCCATGAAAACTACGAAACTGGACAGGGAGTCCATAAGTGTTAAACAGGTTAACAGTCAGCCCATGAAAACTATCAGGTTATTAGTCAACCCATGAAAACTAATAGGTTAACAGTGACCCTATAAACTATAACTAAGACAGGTAGTCAGAATAAATGGGGATGGGAAATCCAGAATTGATTTACTTGTTTGCATATCATCATAATATTTTGAAGTGCAATGTTTTAACCATTGTGGATGCAGGAGCACAGTATATAGTTTTATAAAAGTTTTGAAAGATACTAATGAGGGAAAATCCGTTCCACTAAGCGGTGTGGTCTCACTAGATATCTAAATGGTTTGAGATGGTAGATTATTATTCATATCACGCTTTATGTCTAACTCGAAGTTTATGTTTTCCCCTTAAACTCTCGGGTGCTCAGTTGATTTTGAGTAGTTTGAGAGTTAAGGTTTTCAAGTACCTCTTTAGATGAATAAGCTTCCGAAGACGTGCAGGAGGCATGATAGCTATTTAGAGTTCTTTCTATTTTGATTCCGCTGTGTTCTGTTTTAAAGGCAAAGTTGTTAATTGCCTAGTTATATACTCTGGTCATCCAATGGGGCATCTTTATATGTCGCTCTTGGCGTATTTTGTAATAATTGTATTTTCTATGAACGTGGTTAACGATTGTGGGATTATGTAATGAATTTAGAATACTTTAAAATGAATGAGAAAGCTGTTTGTTGGTTTAAAAAAAATTCATAACCATATGTTTCAGCTATATCAATGTATCTAACATTACCGTATTTGGTTGCCGAGGATTAGTAACTATGGATGATTGCAGCATTTGTAGCCGTTAGTTTTGGGCCTCCAAGTGGGGAATGTTACAAGACGGTTGGACTACTTCAGTTACTCGAGATTCCTAAGTGGAAGTGGGAGAAGATTTCCATGGACTTCATCGATGGATCACCTAGGTTGAGAAGAGGTAACAAGGATTTGTGGGTCAACGTGGATTGATTAACCAAGAGCATGCACTTCTTACATGTTAAGACTATGAGAATAGTTTCTAGTTTGTCTAAGTTATATGTTAAGGAAATCGTCAGATTGCACGGTGTCCCTTGTGATACCGTGAGTGATAGAGATCCAATATTTAGAAGCTAGCTTTAGAAGGGTTTGTATGAGGCTTTAAGGACCGAGCTTGGTTTGAGTGTAGCTTACCATCCGCAGACAGATGGGCAAACAGAAAGGGTGAACCGAGTGTTGGAAGACTTGTTTCGAGCATGCATTTTAGATTTTGGGCGTTCGTGGGAAGAACACTTACCATTTGTTGAGTTTCATACAACAACAGTTATCAGGCAAGTATCGGAATGGCACCACTTGAAGCATTGTATGGAAGGCCTTGCATATCTCCATCGTTTTGGGTAGAACCTGGGGATCATCTTATGCTTAGGCCGGATATGGTTCGAGAGGTGTCAGATAAGGTTATAGATATTCAAAAGTGAATCAAGGAAGCACAGAATCAACAGAAGAGCTACGCAGACGAGAGGCACAGGGACTTGGAGTTCTCAATTGGAGACTTTTTGTTCAAAAAGGTTTCTCTGATATGAAGTATAGTCCGGTTTGGAAAGGTTGAGAAGTTGGCTCTTCGATATATAGGACCATTCCCGATTCTGGAGAGGATTGGTATATAGAGTTGAGTTACCAATTAGCCTATTAGGTGTGCACAATGTATATCATGCATCACATTTACATAAGTTTGTGCATGATCCTTCGATGTTAGTGGAAGCATTACAGCAGGACTTGGAGATTGAGCCAAATTTGACAGTTTTGAGACAACATGTTGAACTATTGAAGGGATACAAAGTGATTGAGGACTAAGGTTGTGAAGTTAGTCAAGGTATAATGGAACGAGGATACTCGGGATTGTATGTGGGAAACAGTGGATTGTTTGAGAGAGTCCTATCCAGATTTATTCTTAGACTAGAGATTTCTTATCTTAGTATCGTACATCTTTTGTAATGTTCTCACCGCTTAAGGTCGAGTCACTTAGTATGCATTTGGATTGCAGTTTAGTTTGTATATAGCTTTTGAGTACTCTATATATGTATAATGTTCTTTTACCTTCTTTGATTTTGGTTCTTATCTGAATTTCGAGGATGAAATGTTCTAAATAAGGGAGAATGTAACAACCTGGAAATTCGAACACTTCGTCTTCAAATATCAAAATGTTTTGAAATGTAATTATGTGTAATAAATATGATTTTATAACCTTGTTAAACATCATTTAATTAATGAATAATGATAAGAAACTTATTTTTTAAATTTTTTTACAACAATATATTCTTTAATGGAAAATCGATAATGTGGTCGAAAATCGATTTATTGTTAAACAGCTTTTTGATTGATATAAGTTGTTCAAACTCGTGTACTTATCTAATGATCAAATAAACACATTAGCAACTAATTAACACCCACACACATCTCATAAAGCTTAGAAGGTTTTAGAATGATCTAATGGATAAGGGATGTTATCATATAAGGGGTATAATGGTAATTAGCATAAATAAGAAGTGACTTAAAGGAGAAGTGATGGGAGGTGAGTCTTTCATGGCATAAAGGGGGTGAAGGCATGTGACGCCCTACCTCTATACTTTCACTAACCAAGGATATTACTGGGTAATGTCGTCGATTAGCATGAAGAATAAGGCTGTTGAGGAGCGACCAACTCTATAATTGCTTTGAGCGAGTACCGATATGTCGGATATATATATCACGCATTTCATTTCAAGAGGAAATCTGACATATTCAATACAAACTCAAAGCTACTACACAGTGGCTAAATGACCTTCGGAAACAAATATAAAATAGTCATAACATAAAATCAATCACAGATATTCATATCACTATGGCGGAAATAGATATGAATATAATACATAGAAGTGAACATCATAGTAGTGGTCATACAAGATCCACTACATCCCAAAAGAATACGTACATGTACTACACAAAAGAATATGAATACATCAAAGAGTCGCTATTTCGTATACATGAAAGATAAAACTACTAAGCTAAAGTAGTAAGACAAAAGTCAGAAGCTAGTCCGTGCTAAGAAGTCAAGTGGGAGCACGTGAAACACCTCGGTCTGACCCGAGTATTATTTAAGAAGAAAAATAATAAACGGATCAGTCTAGCTATAATTACCATGTAAGATGAGATAGGATAAGAGATATGACAAATATATATGATAACAATAAACAAATCGTACAATATCTCAAGTTTTCTCAAACACCTAAAAATAATGTCATATTCTTTAATTTTATTCACCAAATCACAGATATTGATAAAGCTTATCAATGCAAATCACAAAAATTGGCGAAACACAAATTCTAGAAATCAATATTTAGAAATCCAAAAAGCACAAAAGGGGAGGCCTATCATAAACGGGAGCATGAAAACTCACCAACACGTGTATCATAAACGGGACACTATCCCATGGGCCGCTAACCCATAAAATTTGAGCTGAAGCTCCACAAACGGCTTGAAGACCATGGGTCTCTACCCCACCAAATTGAGCCGAAGCTCCACAGAAGGGGTACATTCCCCCATGTGGACAAATAGACATTGCACATTGCAAGTCTAAATCACAAAATGATCATTATTGATCAATAAGTGTAAATTACACTAAGCTAGTAAATAAATTAGTTTAGCTTCATGTCCTATAACCACTGGCTTAACTTAAATATTTACGAATAAATTATAGATTACCACTCGAAAATTATCACGAGATTTCAATCGAACAAGTCTAAGAATTAACCGACGAAGTAAACGCAAGCGTTTCATACCACTTGTTTTGCTAAGTCGTTTAATTGGATTTCTCATACGAATGAGGTAAAGGTTTGTATATACTAGTAGATTGGAAAACAGTTTTAAAATCAAGCTTTGTATTAAAAGTAGTGTTGAAATCATTTTTGTGAAATAGTTTTAGTATTTACTACTAGTATAAAACCTTTGTATTTAAAGGTGACAAATCACAGAAATGATTGTAAAAACAATCTATCACAAAAATCCACATTTCAATGACGTGAATTAAAAACATGGAAATCGATATCAAATCCATCGAATGGAAACACCAAAAATCCAAAAAAGTGATCATCAAAGTTGATAGTGAATGATAATAACTATTTGGATAATCAAAAATCGATATATCGGTAATCCACATAAAAATAAGCCGAATTTCAGAATTTAACAGCCACAGACGTTTATGGAAAATCCACAGACGACTGTCCCCTGTTTCATGAAATTGTAACCCTGAGCTCACAAACATCTGTGGATAATCCATAGACGTCTGTCGCCTGTAGCGGGACAGAGTTTGCAAAGCCCTTAAATGGGCAAATCTACGCAACTTCTCGGATTCGGAAGCAATTGAATGAGCAACTGCGACAAGGGATTTATGCCAAGCGACAACCCAACCCTGAAGGCTCTTCAATTCACCCAAAACAACATGCGTAAACACCCAAACTAGGGTTTTCATAAATTTTGACTTCAAAATACCAAAATTAGGAAAATTCACCAAACCAATTCAATTCAAAAGCAATTGCATAAGACATAGATGTTAGGAATTCATACCTAACAACAATCAAAGCTATAGACATGGATGTGAGTTCAAGAACTCACCTTTAACCCAAAAATAGAAAAGATTAGCTCTAAAACAAGCTAAGATCAATTCCTCTTCAACTACACCTCTAGAATCTCAAATCTAGTATCGCATGCAAAGATTTCCTAGATTAGGTTTTAGGAATTTCTGAAATTTGAGAGAGATTGAGATGGAGAAGATGAAGAGGATGATTACCTAAGCTTTTCTTTAATTTTATAACTTGAATTTGAATTTCCTACGAATCTAGGGCTTAGGAATTTTAATTTCCTCTTTCCACCATTTTTCCTTTAGCTTGAGAGTATTAGAAAATTATGAAAGGAATGAAGGAAGGGAAGAGGAGTTGGGGGTATTGGTGAAGAGTTTGGGTTACCTTGTTGGGTTAATGGGCTAGAACACAACCCAAAGCCCAAATGAAAATACCAAAATCCTAATCAACTCCAAACACAACAATGTTTATACTTAAAAAAGTTGTAAACGTCGATTTGAACGCAATGAAAGTGGTCTCGAGTCCGGATTCGACTGTTTACGAAAAGTCACATTTCGGTTTTTAATTCAATTATCGATGCTATATTTAAATAAAACATTTAAATATATAATCGTGAAATATACGTGTTGTTACAGACTCCCCTCCTTAAAGAAATTGCATCCTCGCAATACTTAAGAAGGAAATAAGAAGTAGCAACCATTCTGTGACATGACAATCACAAAAAGGAAAATTGAAATGAGAAATTCACCTTAAGGAGCACGAGAGAATAAATTAGGATGTGTTTGCTCAATAAATTCTCTAGATTGCCAAGAACAATCCTTAGGATTTGCGGACCATTGAACTTTCACTAGCGAAACATCTTTGTTACGAAGGCGTTTAACCTTTGTAGCAATGATGCGAATAGGATGTTGCTCATAAGTCAAATTAGGTGAAACCTCAATTTCTTCAATAACACTAGGCTCAGGAATAGAATCAGAATCTCTAAGGCAATTCCGTAGCTGAGAAACGTGAAATACGTCATGAATAGTGGAAAATTGAGTTGGTAACAAAAGGCAATAAGCCACGGAACCAATGCGTTCAGTGATAGGAAACGGGCCAATATATCGAGGTGCCAATTTTCCCGATCGACTGAAACACACTACACCCTTCATAGACGAAACACAAATGAACACCAAATCTCCCACAGAAAATTCCAAATTCCTTCTTCGGTTATCGGCATAGCATTTTTGTCTACTGTGAGCTTCTTTCATTCTATGATGAATAAGGTCAATCTTTTCTGTGGCATCATGAATAAAATCTGGACCTAAAACAAGCTTTTCAGCGGTTCCAAGCCAACATGAAGGAGATCGACATGGCCTTCTATAGAGTGCCTCGAAAGGTGCCATACCAATACTAGATTGGAAGCTATTATTATAAGAAAACTCAACACGAGAAATATGATCTTCCCAACTTCCACCAAAATCCAGAACACATGCACGAAGGAGATCTTCAAGAGTTTGATTCACATGCTCAGTTTGTCCATCGGACTGAGGATGATAAGCGGTGCTAAAATTAAGCTTCGTTCCCAAAGCTTTTTGAAGGCCTTTCCAAAATCCACTAGTAAATAATGGATCATGATCGCTAACAATAGAAGTAGGAATTCCATCCAATTTAACAATTTCTTTAACATAGAGTTTAGCCAAAAGAAGTACGGTCCGGTTGGACCGAACGGGAAGAAAATTGGCGGATTTTGTAAGTCTATCTACAATCACCCATAAGCTGTCATGGTCTGAACGAGAACGAAGAAGACCATCAATAAAGTCCATGGAAACTTGATCCCACTTCCAAACGGGAATGCCTAGAGGTTGCAATAACCCACCGGGCCTCTGATGCTCGGCCTTTATGAGTTGGCAAGTCATGCAATGCTTAATAAAGTTAGCAATATCAGATTTCATTCCATCCCAATAATAAAGTCGCCTCATTTCCGCATACATTTTACTACTACCAGGATGAATTGTAAATTTAGAACGATGATAATCTTCTAAAATGTCTTTACGGAGACCACTAATATTTGGCACAATAAGTCTACCAAATTTTGAAACGCCTCCATGAGCATCCATTTCAATGTCTTTCAAACCATCAATATTATTGTTATCTCTACAACTTTGGCTAAGATGAGCCAATTCAGAGTCGTACTTTTGAGCTTCCAGGATGCGGTCCAACAGAGAAGGATGAGCCTCAAGGCTACATAAAAGAAGAGATGAACATGAATCGAATTCACGATCTCGAATATCACAAGTGGATAAAGTCTCGAGATCATTCCATTCAGATATCATCATGGAAACAACCGCTTGTTGCTTACGACTAAGGGCATCAGCAACACGATTTCCCTTTTTGGGAGTATAAAGAATATCAAGATCATAAGATGCAAGGAATTCGAGCCAACGTTTTTAATGCAAATTAAGTTCCTTTTGAGAGAATAAACACTTTAAAGATTTATGATCGATGTAGAGAACAAATTTATCTCCCAAAAGATAATGACGCCAAATTCTAAGAACGAAAACAATAGCCGCGAACTCTAAATTATGAGTGGCATATCTAGTCTCGGCAGGCTTTAACTGCCTAGAAGCATAAGCGATAACATGTTCCCTCTGCATGAGAACGGCTCCCAAACCAATATGACTAGCATCGGTATAAACACTCAAGTCTTGGTTCCCTTCGGGAATCACAAGAATAGGAGCATCGGAAAGGAGTTCTTTTAATTTTTGAAAAGTAGCTTCACATTTGTCTGACAAAATGTACTTGACTCCCTTCTTTGTCAAACTAGTAAGAGGTAAGGAAATTTTAGGAAAGTCTTTTATGAATCGACGGTAATAGCCCGCCAATCCAAGAAAACTACGAATTTCCGTTACACTCTCCAGTCTCTTCCAGTTTTGAATCGCCTCAATCTTTGATGGATCCACGAAAATTCCGGATTCAGAAATAATATGTCCTAAAAATTTCACACAAGATTGCCAAAAATGGTACCTAGAAAATTTTTCTTTCAATTGATTGCTCCTAAGAGTTTCCAACACAATTCGAAGATGTTTTTCATGCTCTTCCTCGGTTTTAGAATAAACAAGAATATCATCGATAAAGATAAGAACAAATCGATCGAGGAAGTCTTTGCAAATTTGATTCATATGGTCAACAAAATAAGCTGGAGCATTCGTTAAACCAAATGGCATAACAAGCCATTCATAATATCCATAACGAGTACGGAATGATGTCAAAGGAATATTATCCTCTGCAATTCGAAGCTGATGGAAACCGGTTGCTAAGTCTAACTGTGAAAAGACTCTAGCACCGCAAATTTGATCGAATAGATCATCAATCCGTGGTAAAGGGTATTATTCTTAATGGTAAGATCATTAAGCTTACGGTAGTCAACGCAAAGCCTAAGTGTACCATCGGATTTCTTCACAAAGATAGCTGAAGCTCCCCAAGGAGAGGAACTAGATCGAATGAATTGTTTTGCTTCCAATTCGGATAATTGTTTACACATCTCCATATTTTCCTTATTGGACATATGATAAGGAGGACGAGTGATAGGTAGAGCTCCAGGGATTAGATTAATTCTGAACTCAATTGCTTGCTTAGGTGGTAATCCTAAAACATGCTCAAAGATGTCGGAAAATCCACGTACAACGTGAATGAGGGAAATGACATCTTCCTTGTCATCATGTGGGTTTAGAGAATATAAGGATGTCACCGATTTGGAATCAGAATCATTAAGAACGATAGAAATCTGCTTAATAAATTGGGGATGTCGAAGATGGATAGTCCTCTCGGGACATAGGATGTGGGCTTCATAACGATTAAGCCAATCCATTCCCAATATCATTCCAAAACCTAAATAACACATAACATGCAAATTGGCACGGAAAGAATAATCACATAAAATAATCTCAACATCCTTACAAAATAAACTGAGTGTTGCAGATCCACCAACCAGACTTGCAATTTTCAGTGAAGTCATCAAGCCCATAACATTTAAAGCCAAAGTATCTACAAGTTCTTTTGATATAAAAGAGTGAGATGCACCCGTATCAAAAAGAATTTGAATAGGATGATCACGAAACATAATAATGCCATCAAAGACAGAATGAGAAATATCTTGACCAAGAGAAGGGTTACTAGGAGCTTGCACAACATTTAGCTTTCCCTCTTTCTTGTTTGGAAGTTTGGGACATGAAGATATAGGATGACCCGAACTTTTGCAATAGCGACAAGTAAGGGATCATGGACACTTATTGGCATAGTGGTCCTTAGAACCACAATTGTAGCATTCTCCACGACCAGGGGTAGGAGTCTTCGCTACCGAATTTGCTTGCTTCCCTTTCTTGTTGGGATTAAGGCCTTTGAACTTATTATCGGGATGCCTATTCTTGTTGTTGTTGAAGTTCTTCTTGGCACCTCCACCCATCAAATCAAATGAAGTAATTAATTTCTACATCAACATCACTTTCTTTATCATCCTCTTCAAGTCGAAGAGCGATATCTACAAGCTGATCGAAAGGCACTTCTAGTTTCAGAAGTAAAGCCTTTTTGAGATTCTTATTCAGACCATAGATAAACCTTTGATTCTTCTTCAATAGGGTATTAATATACTCGACCCCATATTTAGAGAGGGATTCAAAAGATGCGACATAATCTGTCATAGAAGATTCACCCTAAATAAGATCAATGAAGCGTCAAGCTAAAGTGTAACGACCTGCCTTTTTGGACGCTTTAAGCAGACACACACATCAAACTTAAATCATTCAAAAGGGTAGATTGTTATGGGGTAAATAAGAAAAAGAGAAAGAAATAAAACAAATACAGAATCTCGCAATGGAATGACAAAATATAATAAATTAAATAACAGTTCATGAAGTTGTTTACAAAAAACATTTTATTATATTTATACAACACAGAATCAGAGTTACATACAGCAGAGATAAATAAATAAGTGCAGCGGAATAGTATGAATTTAGTGGAATAAATATAGTAAATAATAGTAGTACAAATCTTCTCTTCGTCCTCCAGAAATAAGGTCTTCAAATCCTAAAATGCTCAGGCTGACCCAAGCGAATTGAAAAGACAAAACACTCGAGTCAGAACTAAAAGATCTTATGTAAGTTAAATCAACGGTAAATATGAGTGTAACAGCGTCAGAGATGTTTACGGGGTTTGACATCTCTTATCCAGTGTCTGACGTGAGTGCAGTAACTCAAGAGATGTTCGAGATTCACATCTCTTAAGGATCCATTAAACTATCTACTATGTAGTACAATACGCTATTATAATAGTGTCTACAATAAAGTAAAGTATTAAAATAGCGTTAAGGCGTTACTCATATCCTCCTTAACACATTTTATATATTCCCATAGTATATACAATACCGTAATCTCCCTCATACTGGGTGTCGTCAAAAGGCACTCCATAGGTATGGTACAAAACAAACTCGTAGAAGGCGCGCTAGGGCATGTGAACACGGCACAACTAGGCAATGCCAGGATAGATATACCAAATACACTTACGGGTTGGTGGTAACGCATAGCAGCTACTACCGCCCACCTCGGAACACACTCCCAAATCAAAATCAAGGGTGGCCACCAAATAAATCACAAAGTCAGAATATAGTATTGAAGGAATGTGCCCGATCGAAGGAATGACCTCACTTGGCCCGTCAATTGCTCCTGTTTTAGTCACATCTAAGCTGACTCATAGGAGTCAGGGTCACATCATACCTTATATAGAAATCGTCACCACCATCCTACTTCATTCTAGAATCTCCACCGCGTACACAGTTGTTAAAGTGATTTTTCAGTATTGGCAGAGAGTATGACAATATCTGATCCCGGTCTCTTTAACAACCAATCGCTTATTACACACCAGATAGTTATTTTACATTTCAAAAGTCAATTCACAATTCATACCAAAATATCATATTCTCAAAACCATAATACTTTCGAAATCATATTCACTTTGAAATCATATTCACCTTTGAAGATTATATCGTTTCCAAATCATAATTTTCCAAAATAGGTTAAATCCTTACTTCAAAATCATCATATTCAATTAAATACAACATTTAAATGCCAACTGAGGTTATAATATCATTTAACCATATTTACTTAAAATCGAGGATTTCAAATATAAACACCTCTACTTTATTTAGTTTGAAATTTAGAAAGATAGTTTTAGATAGTTAAAATTAGTTATGAATAGCTATAAATAGTGAAAGTACTCTAAAATAATTTAATAATAGATTCAAAATTAGTTTAACTTAATTTAAGATAGTTAAATAGATTAAAAATAGATTTAAATATAATTAAAATATATTAAATAGCTTTAAAATAGATAACTTAGATTTAAATTAAATTAAATGGTTAAATTAGTTTAAAATAAATTAACTTGGTTCAAAATAGGTTAAAATAATTTATATAGTTAATATAGGCTAAAATAGTTTAATAATATTATTTTTTTCATCTTAATAATTAGGAATTTTAAAATAATATATCTTTAAAACAGTTTATATTAAATATGAAATTTAGAATTCATATAAATTTAACTATTTATTTTATTTCAACACATCTGGACAATTTCACATTTCCAAATCACAAAACCCAATTTCAATACATTCAAAGTTATATTTCAAACAATTTTAATAACTCAATTCCAGTAAATTTCAATTTATACTTCAAAAATCAATTTTAAAATTCCAATTTAATTCCTTTAAACAATTCCTTTAAACCAATTCCAATAATAATTCAATTTATATAAATCAAATTCTTATTCCAAAATAGCATTCAATTAATTTCAAAAGTTAAGTATTCAAAGATCATTCAATTTAACCAATCCAATGTCTGTATATAATCCTCTACCCTAGGGTCAAGTGATACGGATATTTATCATTTCAATCCGTAATTTAGAATTTTACAGTTATATATCATTTCAAACCGCAATCCCAAATTTAAGAATAAAAGCCATAAAATCGCTCGAGTCTATCATTTCAACCCATAACATTTTTTTCCTAATCTATAGATCATTCGGGTATGTATCATTTCAACCCATAGTGAACTTGCAATTTATAATGATATAAAATACAACATCCATTCATCCAATACAAACAATCAAACATTTATTCACAATCATCATCCAAATCAATCAATAAACATCAATAAATAACAGGTTATCATTTACAGTTAATTTACTGGCAAATTTAAATTCAATAATAAATTAAATGACAATTTAATTCAAAACTAAGTTCAAATTAACTGGAATGATGATTTAACTATACCAAACAGCCATAAATAAATTTCTAATCACATCAAAAATTAATTTAACCAACATAAGAAATTTTATAAGTTGTGAGTGGGTTAAAACACTCACCATTGAATTTAAATCGAATTTAAATCCAAAATAGGGCCCAAATTTGAATAGTCTCAGTATTCGTCCAAACTAGTGTCAAAATGTCTGAAATTTCAATACGATCCCAGCGGATCAAACCACGTCCAAATCCAAGTTCGTAAGCAAAAGCTATGCATTTTAGAAGATTTAAATAAAATTAAAAATTAAAAATTAAAATAAAATAAAACAGAACTACATATCTCACTGTACACGTCTCTCCCTCACACACTCCCAGGAGCAAAACATGGCCACCAGAAAGGAACGCACGCACTCCCACGTATATCGAGAATCGTGCCCCCGGGCCGCCGCTAGGCACAGCCGCTACCCCCTAACACGCCGCTACCTCCTGACGCGCCTCCTCCCACGGCCACGTGAGCCGATGCGCCACCCACGCTCATGAATCTTACAGCTGCCGACCATACACACTAAACCCTAATGAATTATCAAGCTCGATCCAACCATCAACTCGTGAAACCAACCACACGGATGCACTCCCCTTCGTCCTCTCCACACAACGGTAACCTCCAATCGACGATCAGTCGAAGTTGATCGACGATCAATGGACGGCCCATAATTGTTCCATGAATTCCGGACACACAGAAACTCAATTCGAAAAACTATCAGCAGATTTGACTTGCGCTAGTCGAGAGCTTAAATCGATATATAATTTGATATATTTTGAGGAGTTTGAATTTTTGATTTGGTTTTGAATTGCAATTGAATTGGAAATTTGGGTTTGGTTTGTCTGCCACTGGAAAGAGGAGTTGAGAAGAAAATGTACGTATAGACAAATGAAAATAAGAGGTAGCTAGGGTTTATAATGGACTATTTATAGGAAGATTAGAAATAGAAATGAATGGATCCGATTTGATTTGGATTGGAACGATAACGACCCGAAAAGCCCGTTCTGCCTCCGGAACGAAAATGGGTCATCCCATATATCAAAATAGATGTTTTTGATGATTTTAAACTCAATGGAATAGGTTTCAAGTCCTATTTCCATCGTATGAAGAAGTTATGTTAAAATAAACTTATTTGAAATTGATTTCAATTAAATTAATTTCTACGCGTTTCGAGTCCGTACGATCAAACGACAAGTCTGATCGCTACGAAACTTGAAATCTTGCAATAATTCACCGTTACAGATCCGATGAACTAGTTTCATCGAAATCCAAGTCAGTGGTCAAAATGGCTAGTTTCACGTTAATTAAATAAATTAATATTAAATGAATTAAATCAAATTTTCAAATTTCAATTTTATGATTAACAAATTTTACCATTTTTGATTTCTTTAACATTCACAATGATTCAAACAAGTTAGATATCAATTTAAAGTTGATAAATTTACCAATTACAGTGTATATTTCAATTTCAGTAAATTCAGAGATTATAAATAAAATTTCCAATAATCCATTTGTTTGACTTCCAATCTTGTTATTCAAGTAATTATCATCTTATGGATATGATTAACATGGTTTATATCTTATTACACTAATATTTTACAATTCATCTAAATTTCGCTTAATATAATACTTAATTACATTTAATTGCAATAAATCCAATTATTATAATTTAAATTCCAAAAATTTATAAAATTTGATTCTAGCCTTTATATTTAATCAACTATTACCTTATGAATATAATTTCACTTCTATTCTGTTAGTCCATGAGTTGATGGTTTTGATGACAACAACCTTAGAATAAGATTATAAAATATAAATACTAACATTATAGTTTAGATATATATGTAAATGCAGGATTTAACCATGTAGGTACAAAGAATGAAAACTGTACAATATAGAGATTCAAGATATCAAGATTGAAGACTCATGAGTATCAAGATTATCAAGAGTTCAAGATTTCAAGATAAGTATTGAGTCTAGAATTATGTTAAAACTTCATAATAGCACTGATATCTTCACTCCATTGTTCTTTTGGGATGGAACCCATTTCTACCTTTTTAGTGGCTTACAAACCCACGACAAGTAGCTTACAAACCTACGACAAGTGGCTTACAAACAGACGAACATCCTGGTTTGTACAAGTTCTCGAGTCCTGTCATGATGAGATATTCTGCAGGAAGAAGCTTGCAAAACTACTTCAAAATGATTTTCAAAACTACTTCGGAATGATTTTAAAAATTGTTTTTCAAAATGTTTTAGCCTTAAAAATTATCTTTTCAAATGATTTTCAAAAAGATGTTTTAGCCTTAAATATTCTTGTTTTTAAACTTCGGTTGTTTTAAACTATCTTTTAATTACAATATATTTATACTTTGATTTAAATATAAAATTATAGTAAAATGTTATATATATTGTTCTCTATATTTATCTATGTATTTTATCTATAGTCAAGTATATTTATAAAGTTTAAAATAGTTTTAATATAAGATAAAGGTTATTTTCAAAGAAAAACAAAACATCAAAACATCAAAATTTTCAAAATTTGAATTTCAAAAGAAGTGTCTATTCGCCATAAACTTTCACGAATGGACATGACTGTTGTTCTTCTATAAATAGGGGTTAGTTTCAACGAATTTTACATCAGTTTTTCTGGTTTTTCACTTCTCTTCTTCTTCCACATTTTCTTATTGAAAATCCTATCATCACTCTACCGAAACCAATATTGAATCTAACTAGATTATCTCTGGTTTGATTCTCTTTCACTATCTCAACAAGATCCAAGTGCTATTCAGAGTTATAGGCTTCTTTGTAATCTATCTAGCGAGAAAAGGTGTGATTGTAGCCTTGGAAATCAATCAAGCGAGAAAAGGTGTGATTGTAGCCTTGGAAATCAATTGGGTGAACTTGTTGCCCCGGAAATCAAGTATCTCTACCCAGAGGATTGTGATTCTGGAGGGTGTACCTCGTAGCCTTGAAAACGAGGGTTGTAATTGTTGAATTGCTTTTGAAAGGAAATCTGTACTTAGTTGTGCGGGACTGGATGTAGGGTAACCCCGAACCAGTATAAAATCCGGTGTGTTCTTTCCTTTACTGCATTTACTTTATTTCTGCATCTGTGTTTGTTTCTGTGATTATATCTGTGTCTGAATATTGCATACATTTGTGTTCAAATTAACATAAACTCAGAAAGATTTAGTAATTTCTTAAAAACACTATTCACCCCCCCCCCCTCTAGTGTTATTCCTAGCCTTAAGATCCGTAATCCGCATTCCTCACATTTGGTATCAGAGCAAGGTTTTCAAAAGTTTCATAATCTGAATTTTGAAAAGTTTTCAAAATGGCTACCAACACTGGTACTGTTATTAACACTATTATCCCTATCACTATTTCATTTGTAGAAGGTCAGTCTACTGCCAGACCACCACTTTTTAATGGCAGTAACTATGCATATTGGGCATGTAGGATGAAAATATATTTACAATCTGTAGGATTAGATACTTGGAATATCACACAAACTAAATATTCTGAACCTACAACTAATTTTGCACAGTGGACTACTGAGCAAAAGACTGTTGCATAAAGCAATGAATATTCTGTTTTGTTCACTTGATAGGAATGAATTTAATAGAGTGTCAGTTTATAAGTCTACATATGAAATCTGGAAAACTTCGCAAGTAACTCACGAAGGAACAAGCAAAGTTAAACAGACCAAAATTTCCATGCTTAAAAATCAGTTTCAGTTATTTAAAATGAATACTAATGAGTCTATTTCAGATATGTATAGTCGATTTCAAGATATTGTGCATTCTTTAATATCCTTGGGAAAGGAATTTTCAGAAGAAGATCAAGTTAGAAAAATTTTAAATTCTCTCACTCCAAAATGGGATCAAAAGACACTTGCAATTGAAGAGGCAAATGACATCAGTACTTTAAAGATAGAAGAATTGATTGGAAATCTAATGTCATTTGAAATCCAAATGATCGGGAGAAGAGAAAGAAAAGCATCTGAAAAGAAATCAATGGCATTCAATGCATTAACCGGCGGATCAGACTCAAACAGTGATAATGATGAAGAGATAGCATTTATGACCAGGAATTTTAGGAAATTTCTACAGAAAGATGAATAATCTCAAGAGAAACAACTATAAGAATTCTGGAAATCAGAATGCAGTGCCAAATAATGTCAAATGTTTCAACTGTAATGAACCAGGCCATATCAAAAGAGACTGTCCGTATCCAGAAAGGCAGAATCCTCCTATAAACAATGATTCAGTAAAGAAACGGAAGCGTGCATTTACTGCTACTCTAGATGACTCAGACTCGTCCTCAAGCGATGATGATCAGAAGACAGATAACTCAAATTTGTGTTTCACGGCAGTTTACGACTTCAACAAATTCAAGGAAACGGACTCAGAAAAAGCTACACATTTACAATACAATTGATTGAAATTGCATGCTTAGAATTAGATGATTGATTGCTTGATTGATTGATTTTGAATTGGTGTGTTGATTGAATTTTAAATTTATTATTATTATTATTTTTTTTTTATTATTATTATTATTTTTAATATAATAATATTTTTTGGAATATACTAAAAAGAATACTCCAGATATATATATATATATATATATATATATATATATATATATAGACATTAAAATAATAAGTATATATATATATTAGAATACTCAGGAAAAATAAATCATAAAAATTCACAGGCACATGTCGACATGGTCCCTACCATGATGTCGACATGGGTACAAATTTTGAAATTCAAAATTTGAATTCAAATGGTTGAATTTCCCTCCATCTTTTCACTTCATTCAATACTCTTAAAAGGCATCTTTGGACCAGAGAACATGTCTTTCAAAAATCTATTTAGTCACTATCTTTTATCACAACTTTTCACTTTCATTTTCAAATTCAAACTCTTTCTTCAAAACTCCAAGCTCTCTACTTTCTACTTTAATGGCTTCTTCAAGCAACCCCTCCACCATGAGACTTTCCAGAAACTTGAAAGAGCAACTCCTCAATAATACGGAGGCAATAAAAGCATACATCAATTATGCTAATTATGGAAAAGTCCATCCCGGAAAGTTTGCTATTTTTCAAGATTTTGCTTCTTATTAAGTGGATACTCTTTTTGCAAACAATCAAATTCTCAGTCTTGTTGATTCTTCTCAAAATGATTTTGTTTGTTACCCAAATCTTGTTAAAATTTTCTATGCAAATCTCAATCGAGAATTTTATGAAGGAAATGATAATGAAATTTGGAGTAGTGTCAAAGGCACTAGAATTGTTTTAAATTGTGATCTTTTGGGTACCATTCTCAATTGTAAGAATACGGGAATGGGTCTTTCTAGTTTTCAAATCGATGAACATGATCGTGAGACATTTCATCATATTTTTGAAGGAGATGAAAACTTTGAATTTAAAAACCGAAACTTTTGTCCTAAAGCAAGGATTGTCAATCTCTTTTACAACATACTTTGACCCTAAGATCAGGAAATTTTAACAATCCTACTTCAAAAGTGTGCAAAGCACTTTTTGCTATTTTCAGAAATTATGATATCAATTGGGCGCAAGTTATTTTGGATGAACTTTTTCCTAAAAATTTTGAAATGGGAGAAAACACTTTATATCATGGAATTTACCTTACTCGGATTTTCAACTATTTTGGAGTAAATTTCAAAGGAGAAGAATTTATTTCAAGAAAAGTTTTTAATATCTCAAACATTTCTCTCATGAAAATCCCATATGTTTTTCAACCTTATGAGACTCTTGCCGAAAAGGAAGAGCGTTTGGCTCATGAAGAAATGGAAGAGGAAGAAGAAGAAGAAAGGGATGAAATGGAAATAGAAGAAGAAGAAGAAGGAGAAACATCCCTAGAAAGTATTGAATATCCCTCCAATCCTTCCAACAAAACCCTTCTTAAAAACCAAAAGATTATTGTTGAGAATCAACGGGTTCTTAAAAGATCCGTTAGTAAGAAGTTGGACAAAATGTCATCCAAGATGAACAAGTTTTTCTCCAAAGTCAGCAAGAAACTTGGATTATCTTCATCTTCATCATCCTCTAACTAGTTCTATATCTTCATATCATATCGAATTAGTTTAAGTTTGTTTTAATTTAAGTGTTATGAAGTTCTTTATGATTAATCATTGTATCACTCTTCTATGCAATGAAATTGAATTTCCTTTCTGTTATCTAGCTTATCTTATCTCTTGAATAAATGTTAGTATATTATATAAATATATATATATATACACACACAATTATTCACAAAATCAAAATGGTCATCAAATTTCACTACCTCATGTCGACATCCCCCCCTTGACCATGTCGACATGTACTGGTCAGAAATGACAATTCATTTTTGAATTTGAAATTTTAATAACTACCATATGTCTATTCATTTCAAACGAATTTCTACACCTATAAATACCTATTTCTTCCAAAAGTCATTACTGAATATTATTTCTTATCTATTCTATCTCTCATTCTTCTCACAATTTCAAAAATGGCTAATCCAATTCATAACTTATCCGAGAATCTTGAAGAAACTCTTAATTCATTCAAGAATATTCTCTCGTTCATCCTTCGTAACCAGTGACACTTAGAGTTGAGTCAAATGCAGATGATCAAGAAGCAAGAAAGGCATTTCGATGCAATTCGATGGATGATTTCTTCCTTGCACAAGGATGATAACGAAGCACATCCTCCTGTCTCTCTCACAAATGACAATGAAAATTGGGATGCCATCAAAGCAGACCCTATTTTCGGAGAAGAAGGATGGGTGGAAGTTCCTCGTAACGTTTAATTTGTTTGCTTTATTACTTTGTTTGAATTGATTGTTTTGATTGAAATTGGTTGTTTTGATTGATTTGATTTATACATTGGTGTGGTTTGATGATTGTATAAATATACATTAATATATTTATAATCGTTGATTGAATATCATGTCTATAAGTATAGTTATTTCTTATATACTCTATTATATAGTTTATTAATGCAGGTACTTGAGTACAAGAATGAGGGAGAGTTGTATAGTTTAGAGTTTGTTTGTTTTTGTTGATGACAAAGGGGGAGAAATATAAAATAGGAGAGTTAGGCATAGATTTAGGGGGGGTTATTAGATTTAGGGGGAGTTATTTGGATAGAAGTAATATTTTATAAACAAAGGTTGTCATCATCAAAAAGGGGGAGATTGTTAGTCCATGAGTTGATGGTTTTGATGACAACAACCTTAGAATAAGATTATAAAATATAAATACTAACATTATAGTTTAGATATATATGTATATGCAGGATTTAACCATGTAGGTACAAAGAATGAAGACTGTATAGTATAGAGATTCAAGATATCAAGATTGAAGACTCATGAGTATCAAGATTATCAAGAGTTGAAGATTTCAAGATAAGTATTGAATCTAGAATTATGTTAAAACTTCACAATAGCACTGAAATCTTCACTCCATTTTTCTTTTGGGATGGAACCCATTTCTACCTTTTTAGTGGCTTACAAACCCACGACAAGTAGCTTACAA
The DNA here is from genome assembly GCA_030737815.1 of Allium fistulosum. Taxonomy (NCBI): domain Eukaryota; kingdom Viridiplantae; phylum Streptophyta; class Magnoliopsida; order Asparagales; family Amaryllidaceae; genus Allium; species Allium fistulosum. The sequence continues at coordinate 1,349,019,955 of CM060902.1, read as the reverse complement.
ACCTATGAAAAGTGGCTTACAAACCCACGAACATCCTGGTTTTGTACAAGTTCTCGAGTCCTGTCATGATGAGATATTCTGCAGGAAGAAGCTTGCAAAACTACTTCAAAATGATTTTCAAAACTACTTCAGAATGATTTTCAAAATTGTTTTTCAAAATGTTTTAGCCTTAAAAATTATCTTTTCAAATGATTTCAAAAAGATGTTTTAGCCTTAAATATTCTTGTTTTTAAACTTCAGTTGTTTTAAACTATCTTTTAATTACAATATATTTATACTTTGATTTAAATATAAAATTATAGTAAAATGTTATATATATTGTTCTCTATATTTATCTATGTATTTTATCTATAGTCAAGTATATTTATAAAGTTTAAAATAGGTTTAATATAAGATAAAGGTTATTTTCAAAGAAAAACAAAACATCAAAATTTCCTTTGGGATGTCAACATGCCCTAGTAGCCCATGTCGACATAGTGTCAGTTAGTTCCAAAATTTAAATTTCAAAAGAAGTGTCTATTCGCCATAACCTTTCATGAATGGACATGACTGTTGTTCTTCTATAAATAGGGGTTAGTTTCAATGAATTTTACATCAGTTTTTCTGGTTTTTCACTTCTCTTCTTCTTCCACATTTTCTTATTCAAAATCCTATCATCACTCTACCGAAATCAATATTAAATCTAACTAGATTATCTCTTGTTTGATTCTCTATCACTATCTCAACAAGATCCAAGTGCTATTCAGAGTTATAGGCTTCTTTGTAATCTATCTAGCGAGAAAAGGTGTGATTGTAGCCTTGGAAATCAATCAAGCGAGAAAAGGTGTGATTGTAGCCTTGGAAATCAATTGGGTGAACTTGTTGCCTCGGAAATCAAGTATCTCTACCCAGAGAATTGTGATTCTGGAGGGTGTACCTCGTAGCCTTGAAACCGAGGGTTGTAATTGTTGTATTGCTTTTGAAAGGAAATCCGTACTTAGTTGTTAAATTAACCATTTCTAATTATCGAAATTTACGGGTCGTTACATAAAGTTACCTTTTCTGCTTCAAGTACAAACTTTAACTCGAACCTTTCTCGGAATTGCTCTCAAGTAAGATCTGCTTCAACAATTTTTGAAATTAAAAGCTCATACTAATCTAATGCTCTCTCCTAGAGCATGCTAGAAGCCAGTTGGACTCGATGTAAATCCAAAAGATTCATGCGAGAAAAGATGTGATCGCATGTTCTAAGCCAAGCTTGGACTCCTATAACGCTTTCGGAACCATTGAATGGCTTTCCACCCAAATTGGTGTAATCGCTGCACAAGCGTGCAAACCCGGATTTAGGATGTGCAGGCTCAGGAATGGGACCGGCAGCTTGCGCATTCTTTACAAGATCCAAAAGCTGTTGAGCAGACATGAATACGCCATCTTAAGGAGGACCACTGGATTGACCAGTGCTAGGACGGCCTGCTCTAACCATTTCTCTTCTTAAACAAAAAGAAAGAAGAGGAAAGAGGTTATTCTCAGAATGAATTCAAATAAGCTTAATTAATAAAACAAGGCATCATAAGATAGGACATGACGAATCCTAAGACTCGAATTAAATCCTAAGGCACGATTCCTAAGAGAGACTTAGGACAATGATCTTCGTCATAATATCCTATATTGTTCTGATGTTTGGATCTAATACCAAGCTGTGACACCCCACCTCTATACTCTCACTAACCAAGGACAATACTGGGTAATGCTGTCGATTAGCGTGAAGAATAAGGCTGTTGAGGAGCGACCAACTGTATAATTGCTTTGAGCGAGTACCTATATGTCGGATAATATATCACACATTTCATTTCAAGAGAAAATCTGACATATTCAATTAAAGCTCAAAGCTACTACACAGTGGCTAAATGCCCTTCGAAAACAAATATAAAATAGTCATAACATAAAATCAGTCATAGATATTCATATTACTAAGGCGGAAATAGATATGAATATAATACATAGAAGTGAACATCATAGTAGTGGTCATACATGATCCACTACATCCCAAAAGTATATGTACATGTACTACACAACAGAATATGAATACATCAAAGAGTCTCTATTTCGTTTACATGAAAGATAAAACTACTAAGCTAAAGTAGTTTGCCAAAAGTCAGAAGCTAGTCCCTGCTAAGAAGTCAAATGGGAGCACCTGAAACACCTCGGTCCGACCCGAGTATTATTTAAGAAGAAAAATAATAAACGGATCAGTCTAGCTATAATTATTATGTAAGATGAGATAGGATAAAAGATATGACAAATATATATATGATAACAATAAACAAATCATACAATATCTCAAGTTTTCTCAAACACCCAAAAAGAATATCATATTCTTTAATTGTATTCACCAAATCACAAATATTGATAAAGCTTATCAATGCAAATCACAGAAATTGGTGAAACACAAATTCCAAAAATCAATACTTAGAAATCCAGAAAGCACAAAGGGGGAGGCCTATCACAAACGGGAGCATGAAAACTCACCAACACGTATATCACAAACAGGACGCTATCCCATGGGTCGCTAACCCATAAAATTTGAGCCGAAGCTCCACAAACGGCCCGAAGACCATGGGTCTCTACCCCACCAAATTGAGCCGAAGCTCCACATAATGGGGTACAGTCCCCCACGCAGACAAAGAGACATTGCACATCGCAAGTCTAAATCACAAAATGATCATCATTGATCAATAAGTGTAAATTACACTAAGCCAGTAAATAAATGAGTTTAGCTTCATGTCCCTTAACAACTAGCTTATCTTAAAGGGTACTTTTGGCACAGGTCCTTATTAAGGTTCAAAATACATGAAAAGTCATTCACTAAATTTCAGTGTAAATTAGGTCCCTATTTTTTATTCACGATTATTGCAGAGCATGATGCAACATTTCATAAAAGTTGCTGACATTTCTGCAACTTTTCTGTACACTGTGAACATAGTGTATGAAAGTTGCTGAAATATTAGCACTTATTTATAAAAGTTGCTGACATTTCAGCAACATTTATGTACACTGTGAACACAGTGTATGAAAGTTGCTGAAATATTAGCACTTATTTATAAAAGTTACTGACATTTCAGCAATAATTTTTCTTTGTTTCTAGAAAATAGGGACCAGATTTAAAATGAAACTTTGACAGGGAAAGTTGCTGAAATATCAGCACTTATTTATAAAAGTTGCTGACATTTCAGCAATAATTTTTCTTTGTTTCTAGAAAATAGGGACCGGATTTACAATGAAACTTTGACAGGGACCCGCTTTACAATATGAAAGTATGATAGGGATGCCTCCTTAATTTCCACTAACTTAAATATTTACGAACAAATTGTAGATTCCCACTCAAAAATTGTCACGAGATTTTAATTGAACAAGTCTAAGAATTAACCGACGAAGTAAACACAAGCGTTTCATACCACTTGTTTTGCTAAGTCGTTTAATTGGATTTCTCATACGAATGAGGTAAAGGTTTGTATATACTAGTAGATTGGAAAACAGTTTTAAAATCGAGCTTTGTATTAAAAGTAGTGTTGAAATCATTTTTGTGAAAGAGTTTTAGTATTTACTACTAGTATAAAACCTTTGTATTTAAAGGTGACAAATCACATAAACGATTGTAAAAACAATCTATCACAAAAATCCACATTTCAATGACGTGAATAAAACCATGGAAATCGATATCAAATCCATCGAATGGAAACACCAAAAATCCAGAAAAGAGATCATCAAAGTTGATATTGAATCACAATAACTATTTGGATAATCAAAAATCGATATATCGGAAATGCACATAAAAATAAGCTGAATTTTAGAATTTAATAGCCACATGCGTCTATGGGAAATCCACAGACGTCTGTCCCCTATTTCAGGAAATTGTAACCCTAAGCTCACAGACGTTTATCGATAATCCATAGACGTTTGTCGCCTGTAGCGGGACAGAGTTTGCAAAGCCCTTAAATGGGCAAATCTACACAACTTCTCGGATTCGGAAGCGATTGAATGAGCAACTGCGACTAGGGATTTATGCCAAGCGACAACCCAGCCCTAAAGGCTCTTCAATTCACCCAAAACAACATGTGTAAACACCCAAACTAGGGTTTTCATAAATTTTGACTTCAAAATACCAAAATTAGGCAAATTCACCAAACCAATTCAATTCAAAAGCAATTGAATAAGAAATAGATGTTAGGAATTCATACCTAACAACAATCAAATCTATAGACATAGATGTGAGTTCAAGAACTCACCTTTTACCCAAAAATAGAAAAGAGAAGCTTTAAAACAAGCTAAGATCAATTCATCATCAACTACACCTCTAGATCTCCAATCTAGTATCACATGCAAAGATTTCCTAGATTAGGCTATGAGAATTTCTGAAAATTGGAGTGAGATTGAGATGGAGAAGATGAAGAGGATGCTTACCTAAGCTTTTCTTTGATTTTAGAACTTGAATTTGAATTTCCTACGAATCGAGGGCTTAGGAATTTTAATTTCCTCTTTCCACCATTTTTCCTTTAGCTTGAGAGTATTAGGAAATTATGAAAGGAATGAAGGATGGGAAGAGGAGCTGGGGGTATTGGTAGAAGAGTTTGGGTTACCTTGTTGGGTTAATGGGCTAGAACGCAACCCAAAGCCCAAATGAAAATACCAAAATACTAATCAACTCCAAACATAACAATGTTTGTATTTAAACAAGTTGTAAACGTCGATTTGAACTCAATGAAAGTGGTCTCGAGTCTGGATTTGACTGTTTACAAAAAGTCACATTTTGGACTTTAATTCAATTATCGATGCTATATTTAAATAAAACATTTAAATATATAATCGTGAAATATACGGGTTGTTACAAGGCAAGCTTTAGAAACAACAATTGGATCTTATATAAGGAGTATAATACCCTTAGTTATCATTCACAAAGCATAGAGTTGAAATATCCCTGTTTTCTTCTTCTTTTTAATAATTTCCTAAAGGAAAATATTTGCAAACCAAATCCAAATCAACTCAAATTGAGTAAAGACTTGCCACCACATTATAACATCTTCCGCCTAATTAGAATTTGAAAAGGAAAAGCCAAAATCTCAATCCAACCCATAGTCATGAGCAATTTGTAGGAGGAGGAGGGAGAAGCAAGGCAAAAGCAAGAAAGGAAGGAAAGGAGGTTGCTAGGTTAAGTTTGGAATTAGATGCTTGGATCTTGGTTGTTTGTTAGGTTTAAGGTGAGCTAACTTACCACTTTGATTAGAAATATAACTCATATATGCTTGTGTTTGGTTTTGTTAAAGTTGTCGTATATGGACTTAAAATTGACTTGGACATATGTTGAAAACAATGGTTTACTTCTTGCCTTGAAAATAAGTGACATAAGAATGGACTTGAACGGACTTGGATGAACTTGAATGGACTTGTATGACATATAGAAATGTTTTAGAACAAAGCACATAGGTTTTAGTTGAACATGGGTTTGAATATGACTCGAATTTAGAAGTGCACTTATAGCGATTGTCGCTATAGATGCACTTGTGAAATGCCTTACTTTTGGCGATTTCTATAGAATTTTGTAAAGATATCCTTAGGGGTTTCTCATCATATTTATAATATTATATATGTATGTTTGTTGCTATTAAAAGCTTGAATAGCAAAAATTTAAGTAACATCTCGAAAACGACCAGAACTTTACTTGTGCAAAAATACTCCATTTAGACTTGATTTTTTGGACTTAAAAGGTTTAAAAGATATTTAAGTTTAAGTATTTTGTTTCATCGTTTTTACAAGTGTTTACTAACTATTATTAGAGTATTTTAAAAGTAGTTTGAGGTCTTTATGAATTTTTAAAGAAGAGGTTTTTATAATAAAACAAGTCCTTTTCCAAGTTTAAAATTTTTTACAAACTTGTTATTTTAAAGTAAAATTTTGAATAAATGTTTTAAAAACTTTTGTAAGTATTTTCAAGTATTTTATAAGTATATAAAAAAGTTTTCAAAAAAGGATTAAGAATTACTTAGTAGTTAAATGGTTTTATTATGTGATTACTTGTTGGAAAGTAATTAACTTTGCTTAGTGCTAAAAGCCGACGAAGTAGGCTTATCTATTTGAGAGAGTTAAAATTGATGTCGAGTAGGGACAGAGTAATAGAGCTCTAACCTACCAGTTTCCCTCTTGGTTGAGGAATAGTTAAGTCGGGAATATCGAAAACGTGTTAATCTTATTGATTTCTTACTTGTTTATGGAAATCAGTTATACTATATTTAAAACTAAAACCTAACGAGGTAGACTTATCTGTAACGACCCTACCATTATACCCACGTTATTAAACAGCATTACAAATAATGTCGTCTAATAACACGGAGAATACGGCTGGTTAAGGACGATCGAATGTGAATATATCTTTATACTAACACTGACACGTCTTTATTACCTATAGAGGGTCTGAACTGAAAGAAATTCAGACATGTACAGTATTATTACAAAGAAATAAACACTTCAATTAAAAAGATTCAGAACAGTATATAATATAGATAAAACTGGATTAGAGTCACAGATCACAGCGGAATACTATACATCATATACATAATAGAATGTGAGTCTACAAAATATCAATACTAGACCCACATAATATTTACACATATCACATCCAAAAGTACTATAGCAGGTACACAATGACTACTAGAATATATACATGACACAATCTCCTAATGTCAACATATACAAATATGAAGTAAACTAAAACAGTCAAAATAGTCTACTTCATTGCTAGTCCAAGATCCAGGGGTCAATGAGTCCTAGTACCTGTAGAGTCTCGGCCTGACCCGAGTAGTTTAAAATAAACGAGTCAGACTATATCTAATAAAGAGATGAGATAGCGATATCGTAAACAAATGACTTAAAATAAATAAGCCATAGTAAAAGTATGCCAAAACAACGATCAGAATAAGGCATAATATCCAATCACCATTTCTTTAAATCCATATCAAGTATAAAATGGAATGTCATTAAATATGGCAACAACATATTCAAAATTCTCCAGAGCCAATAAAAGATACTGAATATCTATCCCAAAATCTCCGAAGAAATAATCATCACTAATGAAATAATAATGGTAGTCAACTATCAGTGTGATACAGTGCGACACGGGGTCTAACTAAAATAAATAAATAAACTCCGTCACATAGCGTAATAGTCTAACGAAAAGAAATAGACTACCAGTTAAAAACTCCGACTCCTAACGATAAGAAATAGATAGTCGTGCTTATGAAAAAACTACGTGAATTTACCTAACGAATATAAATAGGTAAACATGTCCAACTGTAAAATAAACTGATAGGCATGCATATAACACCTGCCCAAAAATAAAAAGGGTAGCTGTGTCATACCATAACAAACCTAACTAAAAGAAATAGGTCTGCCTACCCAAATTTAAGAACATATCGACTCTCAGGTCGATAAAAATGAGTTATCGTCTCTCAGGGATCTATCAACCTAAAATCCAAACACCCTAAGATAATATAACTCTAAGTGTAGCTTACTTTCACTCTAGTAATCACTAGAATCTAACTAACTGTCTCATACCAGAAGGTGAGATTCTAATATTTACTGAAAGCTAGTAAATTCCACTCAAATTCTATTTAACAAATTATATATGATAATAAGTGAAAAAATTGTACGAAATGTCCCATACCAATCCGACAATTCAATCATTTATTTAAAATTCTTTGTTTCATAGAAAATCATAAAATTCCAATAAACCCCCAAATTCATCGGGAATAAAATAAAACAAATTTTATTATTTATTATTATTATTTTAGTAGCACTTTAAAATATAAGATTTCATGGAACAAGACATTTCAAAGTATGTACAAGTAGGTTACATAAATAAACAATACGTATTGGTCAAGTCAAACTGTAGAATTAATATATCAATAACAATAGTTTATGTTTCACAACAATGTTATAAAAGGAACCAGGTTGTACATGCAAGGACGAAAATATTTAAAGCAAGAATGCTTGCATTCTCATTTTTAAAGCAATACGTTTTTAATGTTTCAAAGCTTGAGATGCGTGCCTTTATATCAAAAAAAAATATATTACAAGAGTAGAAAGAACAGAGACATTTTATATATAGCTTTGAAGGAATTAAAACAAACAAGGAAATGTGTAAAATTCTAAAACAAAGGCAGGGACGAAAATCACCAAAGCAACAAGCTGATTTGTATATACTCAAAATACACTAAAGTGCATGGGCAGAGACGAGAAAATGGAAGTAAGAAAGTTTCTGCAATTTAGAAAGATTGGTCCATATTTTCATATAATAATATATCTAAAAAGTTGAAGTGACAGAGGCTAAAGCTAAATGCAAAAATGTTAAGGGTAAGGCTAGTTTTCAAACAATAGTACACATAAAGGACGTGTATATATTTTTCTTTGTACTGAATGTGGGACGTGTACAACAAGTGTTTGAGTGTGTGGCAAATTTTCTAAACGTTTAAAAATGTGTTCAGGTAATTTTCGAAACATATATATATATATATATATATATATATATATATATATATATATATATGTTTAGTAAAACATGTACAGGCAAGTACTTATATATATACATAGTTACAGAGTATATCCAGTAGTTGCTAGCATATACAGGCCGAGGCGAAAAAGATTTAGAAACCAAAGTGTTTTCTTTAAAAAAATTTGCTGCATATAATTCCATACATTAGTATAAATCAAAGTGGACAAATTTTTATAACAGCCACATATTTATGGCAGGGACGTGCATAATTGTATGCAAACTTGAGTGTGACTTTTCTCCAAAACAACTTGACAGGCACAAATTTTAAATTTCTACTCTAATAATAAGTATATGCGTTCCTACCTTTTTAACAAGTCATGCTTTTATGCCACTTCTAAAGTGCCAGGCATGTATGCCACTTCCTTTTATATGTCAGGCATGTATGTATACCCATCTCTTATTTAATGTGTCAGGCATGTACTAACTAAATGAAAGAGTTGAATGAGACTTGTCTTCATAACAAGGACAGAAAAAAAAACTGTTCTTTTATATTCAATTTAATATTTGATGTAGCTTGAAATTAAAAATCTAAACTAATGTATACAAATGCAAGGCATGATTTGGACGTGCTCAAGTGACAGAGCGAACTCAGAAGAAAATTTCGAAGCTTCAAATCAAACTGATCCACACATGTTTGCTCTGTTCAATTAAACACTACCGGTTTCCAAAAGTTAAATTATACTAAATAAAATTTTATTTTTACTGATCAAATTATTAAATTTGCAAATCAATACAAAACAATAATTTATCTCAGATTATAGATATAGTAGTGTGAGATTATTATCTCACCTTGAGTCTTGTAACTAAGCAAATTCAAACTCCAACAGCGGTATAATTTGAAGAATCGCCGGCCTTGATATTATTAACTTTGACAAAGACCTAACTTGCAAAGGATTTGAGTTGGGTTGAGTGGATTTAATTTTCTAGGTTTTGGATTGGGAAAGAATAAGTTTCTATTATTTCACTGCAACCTAAGAAATGAGATAAAGAATGAAGATACGTACGATAGTTTTACTTAGCATTCTTTCTCAATTGCCCTTTCTACATTGGTTTGGATTGTGGGCTAAAAAAAATTAAATTGGCCCAAAATGAATTCAACTATTTATTTACAATTAATGAATACTTCTATTCAACAAAGCTTTGTTTTGTAAAAAAAAAACATCATAGCCCAATTACTAATTCACTTCCTAAATTATAAATTTTAAACCTAACTAAATATTTGTTTTCAACTTAAATCTCTAACTTCTTTGAATTCAACCTTTATTGATATTATAATAATAATATCTAACTTTTGAATAAGCTTCACTTTTTAATATTAATAAATTCAAATCATTTATCTAAATTAAATTTTTAACTGTTCAATTAAATCCTTAAATTCACAATTAAATTTATTAATTAGATGATTATTAACAGGGTTGTTACATTATCTATTCATGAGATTCAAAAATGAAGTATCTAAGCAAGGCTTTAATACAACCAATACTCTAACTTACCTAGTTTCATTCTTGGATGAGAAATCGTTAAGTTTGAATGTCAGAAACGAGTAAGTGTACAAATATTGATTTGTATAAGCAATTGTTTTGACTAGATAATCGATTAGTCGACTATCGAACTTGATCTAATATTAACTTAAGAAGTAATTGAAAGGATTCACAATTTCATACCAATGAGAACCCTTGGGGAGGAGTATTGATACGAAACGCCTCTAGTTTTCACTTACTACTAAAAGAACCGGAATTGAGTTAACGGGAAATTCATCAATTGGTTTTGCAGAGTACGGGATTGGTAAGTGTTTTTCTTACCGAATACCACTTCAAAACTAGTACACAAATTCTATGTTTTGGAAGCAGTTGAAAAGGGAATCTATGTGAAGATTCGAGATCTGTTCGAGATGCTAGAATCCATGTAGTGATTCATGATCTGTTCGAGATGTGGATTTCCATTTGGAGATTTGTGTTCTGTGCGAGTAATGAAGACTCGTGTGAAAGATGTCGAACGTAACCTCGCATCGAAAATAACTAAAACAGAGTAGGCCTCACAATCTAGGGTTTAGCGACCCATGTCAGGGTATTATCAACTCCATATCTAGATATACTTATCGATTGTTGGTCGGCGGAAGTTGATGATATTTGTTTCACGTTGCTCATGCTTATGTTCGGACGTTGGACCGCTTGTGTTTACCTAAATGGTATATTTATCTAGAGATATACGACGCTCGAAATGTACTTACGACCCTTGTGCAGTAGATTGGATTCGGCTTCTCCGAAGAGATCTCCATGGTAAAAACCCATTATGCGAACGTACCTTAAAAGTTTTAAATATAACCTAAATATGTTGTGGTGTGACCAATGTAAGCATCACGGCTATTTGATATGATTATATCCTACATTCTAGATATTTTCTATCCTATCACTATATTAAAAAAATAAATGGTCGGTTTCTTTTGAGAGGAAAATTGTTAAGGCGATCCTTACGGTCTCAATAGTTACTGTTACATGCATTCATATATCTCAAGTTTTTTTATACCAAACTTATGTCCGATGTTTAGTTTTTGTTTTCCTAAATTCCTCATGTACTCTTTCGAGTAGACTAAGTATAACATGTTTTAACTTGGACGCTTCAGAGTTCAAAAGATGAGCTAGGGGCTTCCATTATCTACCTATTTCTATTTATATTCTTATTGTTCTGTATTAGCTATGTATATATCAACGCTATGAAAACATGCAGTTATAACTGTCCAGACTGATGACAGTACTTGGGTTTTGTAACTTCGAAATTTTTATATTCATAGTAACCCTTTGTTCAGTTCTTTTGATATTATATATCATCGTTCTACTGTGAGGTTCTGATGTTGTGTTCTTCCTTTCTTGTTCTATTCTTTTATTTCACCCTAACTTTTTATCTTTTCAGTACTTGGATGTTCGGCACACGAATACCGTGGATGTATTAGTGTCGACATTCGAGAGTCGAAAAGTCGAGTCATTACAGTTGTAATATTGATATGTTGCACTATTTGCTTGGTGGTAAGCAATTTTGACTAAGGATTTAATTTGTGTTTCATTCTTAGTTTTGACCAACCATGGAGATCTGGTATATTGATCGATACAATTATCATATATAGTAGGACTGTTATGGTAATGGTTACCGTTATCATTTTGTAAATACTGTTACCGTACCGTTTTTACTGGTAAACTAAAATTGTTTACCGTTACCGATTGACTGGTATACCAATGACTGGTATACCGATAAACCGGTAATCGTTACACTGGTAATGGTAAATTACCGTTTGTCAAGAAAAATAATAAGTTGATATATTTTTTCACTTAATGATGATTCATGTATCTCATTGGGTCACTTAATAAAGGACAGAAAAGAAGTGTATTTATCATCGTTTGAATTGAATTACTGAAATAAATTGAACTGTTTTTTGCTTCTAAATGCCCATAATACAACATCTTACATGAATATCAATGTATTATGAATGGACTGGTTAATTACCGTTACCGCTGGTTTTGAAAAAATATTACTAATGTTTACCATAAAAAATGGTAAATTTACCATTACTGTACCGATTATGCTGGTATACCAACTTTAGTTTAAAACGGTAACCGATTGACCGGTAACGGTATGGTAATGGTAAATTTACCATTACCATAACAGCCCTAATATTATATACATCATTGTTAGGCCCTAAGAAAGTAAAAGTAAATTCCAGACGTAGACACGTATCTGCCTAATATAAATGGGCTTATGCAGTTACACGCCTCGATTGAATATTAAACTGATAGTCCATATATCAAATAGAAGGGTAGTATATTAAGAATTGATGAATTGGTTCTCTATGCACCATCCAATTTTTGATGCACAATGACACACAGTTCCTTCAGCATAGAATAAAATCAATCTGTTCACATATTAATGTGAATGAGTACCCAAATACATCGAACTAGAAACACCAAGTATAAAAGCAGAACTAAGATCTAAGGCTAAAAAAATAAGTTCTTGTAGATAATACTAATATTTTCATCTTTGAAAAGAGTATACATGTAGGTCATTCTCAAAGCTTATAGTAACCATGGTCCTGTACTTAGACAAAATTGTCTCAGTTTTTTTCATTTTTAGCCATCATGCAAATTGTTGTTTGAAAAACGCAATCTTACCAAATATGCATATGTAATACAAAAAGAATCCATTGAAAGCATATTTAATAGGGTATTGTAAGTTAGCTGTTAAGTGCTGTTACATATGCAGGCCTTTATAGCAAATTCAGTGAACAAATTGTAAAAAATCAGCTGAGCCTGTCAAACTTTAGAAAGAACACTGACATGCAAATTGAATGTTAAACTGCTAGTCCATGTATCATTATGAGATGAGGTACTAACACAATCCTGGAAAAAACTGCTAGCAGCATGTGATGATGAGCTGCCAAAATTAACAAAACAACATACTTATAATATTATATCATTTCAGAGGGAAACAGATCGACTTCTACCTTGTCAACAGGAGTGGTTTTTTTATAGTCGTCCATTTCATCTAGATCCTTACTCAATAGTATAGTAATGCAATTTATTTCCAAGTGAAGTTGATCTATAAGACGAGCAACTAGATTTCCAAACTTTTTTCTTCTTTTACCATACAAGATGGATCTACCCAATCCATTCCATTTGTAAGGGCAGCAAGAACAGCTAAAATAGCTGCATCAACGTCTTCAAAGTTGTATTCCATACCAGCAACACTTAAGGCAATTCTTCCATGATTGTTTTTCAGAGGAATATGTGACCTACAAATGACATATGGGCTAGACAATTTAACATTCGTTTTCTTTTTAGTATGTCATCTTATAATCGAATCTGAATCAGACATGCAAGCAATTAACTGATGATGTAAATAATCAATTATGAAGAGGAATTCAGTTAAAGAGATTTTATCACCACGACTTCAAAGTTTTAACGTTGAGAGGCAGTGTTACCTTTTCTATTGTGATTTCATCGCCGTCGCTTCAAATCAGATAGAGGACGCAATGGTGGTTTTGGACAAATAGGGATGTACGAAGGCTAGACGACTGCTGGAAGTAGCCTTCGATGAAGTGGTGGCGTGAGGAGCAATGATTTAGGGCTTTGTGAAGTAGGAAACGAGAATGGATTTGGCGAAGGAGATTTAGGGCTAGGTTTTGTATTTTGGGGATAAAGCTAATGAACTAATATGAGCATTTATTTTTGTGAACGACCGCTTGTTAAAAATTAAAGAGGGAAGGTGAACACCTCTCAAAAATTAAAGAGGGAAAGTCAAAAGTTGGATCATTTCAGCCATGTATATTTTTAAAAATATAACATTTTATTTCTTATTTTTAAATGACTAAAAATAACATTTTATTTTAAACATCGTCTCTTGATGTACTCAAACATGGTTGTTTTTGTAAAAATTTAACAAGGAAAAGTATAGAATTAAAATTTTGCAACAAGGAGAAAACTATAAAGGATAACTATATTAATATAGGACATTAACCATTCATATTAAAATATTATATAAATTGCATGAATTTTTTTATTAAAATATTAAATATTACTTCTTAATTATTAAATATAACTTATTATTTATTACTTCTTAATCATTAATCACTACTTATTACTTCTTAATTATTAATTATTAATTCCTAATTATTTGTTATTAATAAATGATTATTAAATATTTAATACTAATTATTTATTAATTAATTACAGTTTATTAATTATTAATTACTAGATATTTCATATTTCAAAATAATTATTGATAATAATGAATTATGAATTTTAATTAATTATTTATTATTTAATTATTATTATTTAATAGTAATTATTATTTATAAATTAGTAATTATTAATTATTATTTAGTTGATGATTAATTATTATTTATTTAATTGTTTATTTAATTATGTTAACTGGGTTTTTAAACTAATAGAATTCAAATGGAACTAGAACATCTACAACAAGTTAAAATATCTCAAGGATCGACAAAGAAGACAAAAAGGAAAAGAAGAGAAAGACCAAAGAAGAAAATGCCAAAACAAGCTAAGGCGATGGATCGCTAGCGATCCATAAACTTGCTTGTGGATCCCTCTGGTCCTCTTGCATCATGATCTAATATGTTCCATAGAGACGCTTGCCAAGTTTCATAGCATGTCGAACAATCTAGCTCGAGAAGTGAAGACTCACCTAATTCAAGCTGTTTGACCAAAAGCAGCTAACTTAAAATGTACCTACAGAACTCATACGAAGTCGGATTGATTTGAAATTTTGAAAGAACATTTAGAAGACATAGGAGAAAGCTCATAAAAAAATGAGAGCACACTACACCACAAAAGGCTTTTAACAGCGTTTGATAAACGATGTAATACGATACAACAGCGTTAGTTCAAACGCTGTATAACGACATGTTGTCGTATATACAGAACTTACAACAGCTTTTTGATAAACGCTGTTGAAACATCACTTTGACAGCGTTTCGTACAAGCTTTCAATAATGTTTTTACAGCGTTTTCAAACATGCTGTATTATGTTTCTACAGCGTTAATAATTTAGTTGTCGGAGATGTTTTAATTCTACTTTAACTGTTTACAACAGCTTTTTATAAATGCTGTTATTGAATCATCAACTATTTCGTCAGCATGTACTAAACGCTGTTATTGACTATTTAAAGATAATTACAGCACGAATTTAACGCTGTTGTTTCTTCATTGACAACATTAATCAGACGATGTCTTCTATTTATATAACAGCTTTAATATTCCACTCTATTTTTGAATATTCCAGAATTATATTTTGAGTATATTCAAGCAACTAGTATATATAACATGTTCTAATAACTATTAATTAGTTACATAAACTAGTTAAGACAATATTAATAAACAAAAGACATCCATAAACCAAGTTTCAACAATATCCATAAACAAAAATAACAAAGTAAACCAAGTTGCCACAAATTCTGTTAAACAAAGACACGTTATATGTTAAACAAAAATATAATATCAATACAGTAAGTCCGCACCAAACGCCAACAACAAAACGTGCATCTAAAAAGTTTCATATGCTTGCTACTTGCTACGAAAGAAGAATGTGTCATCGCCATCTTTAATTACCTACAATGAAGAAATTTGAAGTCAGTGAGTAAACGCCATCTAAAAATTTGAAGTTTCATACGCTAAAATGCTTAACTGCGCCAAAAAATCACTATATGGTATGTTAAGCCGAAACCTAGCCAATATACGCATTAGTAGGTTAGCTCAGTTAATGAAGCTAAACTGCTCTACAGTAACATAGTTATATTTCACGATCTAGTTGATCACCTAAATACTAAGTGAAGAAGCAGTCCTTCTTAATATAAAATCTATGCATGACCAAGATCAAACCAAATGCACAAAGACAAGTCAAAACGGAGGAACTGCACTATATTTACAAACTAAACTACACACATGCATCAACAAATCCAAAGGAAGAAACCACTTCAATATGCAAATCTGCATAGCTATAATTTTATCGAAGCTTTGACTAAGTAGTACTGCTCCAAAGGAAGAAATCACGTTACATCGTTTACATACTTTTTCAGTTCATTGTTGCATTCTCATTTCCATGTCCTGTCTTTGTTGCATCTCGAAACATCTTTGTTCTAAAAAACAATTCACTGTTCTGTTATTTTCTTTTCTATTTGTTCATTGTCTACTGTACTTTTCATTTGTGCACTCTCCCTTTTCATCTCTGTGTTATTGTCTGCATCTCATTTCATTTGTATTTAAAAAAAAATTGCAATGCATATTTCAATTTGCTACACTATTACATTTCTATATCTTCTTCTATGCACATTTCCAACTGTCCTAACTCCATAAAACATCCCACCACCCGTAAACTCCTCCACTAGCATTACCACCCCCAAACTTCTCCATCAATTCCTCAAACACTTCACCAGCAACCCAATTTTTTTAACTCGCATATTTCAGAAAATTTCTATACACCATCTTCTGCTTCAACACTCACTATCGAAAACACTCCCTGTCAATCACTCGCGCAGACTCCTCCTTCACATTTATTATCACCACTTCATCCCGCAAATCCGAATACATCAACCACTTGAAACCTTCACTCATCATTTTCAACCAAACACCACCCGCATCACAACTCCAACACCCCAGTTCCACCTCACAACACCCAAAATAAAGATAAACCACACCTCCAACTCAAAATGAGACTATGCAGCCACTTCGAAATTAGACTGCACCGACATGTGGAAATTGGATCACAACTCACAGATCCAGTCTGAACTGGACTAACAAAACGGTTTTAGACCGCGTCGTCATTTCTTAATAAAATAAGGCCCAAACATTCCTAGCAAGAAACATAGCTCTAACCCCTTGAGCTGCGTATGTTACCAAAGTAAACACAAAACCAACAAATTCATCAATTTCAGACATACATTTCAAATTCAATTTATTCTGCCTAAATCCAAATCTTCCTGCCAAAAGAAAACTTTCCTACCTAGAGCAATGTCACTAATCCACACATGCTTAAAGAAGATAGCAAATGAATAACACATTTCAATATCTAATGGAGGAGGAAGAGCGTGGATCGTTTGCTACTTGCTACCAGTAATAAATTGACATTTGTTTCCACTCAAATTTCTTGTGTTTCGTTCAGGTTCAAGTCTCATGTATGCTAACTGAAACTGGACTAGATAGGTATCTCATACGTGTGGTTAAACATGTTAATTACTTGAATTCATTTAACTAGATTAAACTTTAACATTACAAGTTTAATCATATGAAAATGAACATAAAATAGTAAGAAACCTGAAAGACCTTGTATTTAAGTATAATCGTAAAAATTATAAATTAGTTCAATCCTCGCTCCTTGTGGTAACTAAACCAAGTTCAAAAACATTGTAGAAATTATAACTGATATGCAATTCAATTTAAAACGATAATAGAAAATTGGGAGAAGCTTATGGATAACTGTACGAATTCAATTTAAAACGATAATATGAACATTAGAGGTACTACAGGTTTTCAGAGCAGCAGCTTTTATGGTCAAAATTGTTTTCCTCGTGGTGACGTTAGATTGCTTGATAGCAAAACCAGGTGAAGAGCTTTCTATCTAATGTTAAAGTAGCTTGCAAGGGGGAGAAAGACAAGGGGTAGTTGTATACAAGGGACAGAGAAAGCTTAGCATTGGTAGTGCATGCATAGCTGTGAGTAAAGCATGGTGTACATGCATTTCAAAATGAAAGAATGAAAAAGAGGATACAGGTGTGACATAAAGAAGTATGCATGAGGGAGGATAAAAGGAAGTAGCATGCAAGTTTGGTATGTGTTGGGCCTTTGGAGGTGTGTGAGTGTTCATATCAGAATTTTTATAGCTAGGTTGTTGTGTTTATTTGGCGAAAAAGAAAATGTCAGAATTTTTTTTAAATGTCGGAATTTATATATCTCTATCAATAAAGAAAATGTCAGAATTTATATATCTCTATCAATAAAGAAAATGTCAGAATTTATATATCTCTATCAATAAAGTAAATGTCAGAATTTATATATCTCTATCAATAAAGAAAATGTCAGAATTTTTTTTAAATGGACATTTTTTCACAAAGTCGGTGAGAATTAACAATGAATTTGAATTTATGAGATTTAATAAAAACCGCTCACAACCAATCAATGCTCATTTACACTAGCATATTTAATCAAATGAAACTATAGTAGTTTTTTTGTTGTCTATTGCATATAAACAAGATGTGAAACTTACATGGAAGTTGAGCCCATTCTAACATTCGCAACAGGCCATACTACAGTCGAGCCAATAGCATCTGATAAGCATTCCATGAAGGATGTAGGCCGCCATAGAGGTGCATTTGGGACTTTTACAACATCCACCCAAACTCTTATCGCATTTGGTCCTAGTGGAACAGAATGTACCAAAGCATTTGGATCTGTTGAAGACACGGTTCCTTCTGCTACTATTTTTCCCGTACCCTCTAAATCAATCAACTTGCATTTGGTATTTGCAGAAAAATTTGCACTCTATCACATAACAAAAAAAATGGTAATACTCTATCAACAATTCTTTGAGAGGAATATTAGCAATATGAACATGTTACCGTAAGAGATGTTGAAGCATTGATCATAGGAGCAGGATATGTGCTAGCGTTAACCGTTTCAACAACCACTGTTGATTCTGGCCATGCTATTTTCTTACCAATAGCTTCTCCAATACATGTCATGCCAACTATAGGCCTCCACAAAAATGCATCTTCTTTTTTCGGATTGTCCACCCAAACTATCTTGGCATCTGGTCCAAGAGGAATACCATTAATTATCTGATTTGGATCACTTGAGTACACTCATCCTTCAGCAACCAATTCTTTGCTCCCACCCTAATCATACAGCTTGCAATTGGTTTCCATGCTATTGGTTTTACTCTATTAAAAAAATACATTTGTTTAAGTTGAACATAGAAATATACAAAAAAATTGCACAAATTTCAGTAATACATCTTTAAAGCGTTGTAGCAATAGAAATTAGGGGTAATCAAGTCTCTAATTTTCAGATAAACTGGCTTTGTATCTAGTCGCTAAACTGACATATGAAACCCAACCATGCTGTCTTTTTTGTAGCAAAGATGTCATTGTAATTGATATATAATTTATTTTCTTTTCTTTTTTAACATTTTTCCCCCAGCTTAAACATGTTTTTCATTATTTTACAAAGAGTATGAGATCAGTTGACAATTCATTCATCGCTTTGGAAATTAGTTACTTCAGAAACTTTGTTACCCGGAGCTTTGTCCCCCTTTCTACACAGATTTACATTAACAACATTACCAGTTGGAAAATAAAAAGTTTGATACCCAGAGCTTTGAAACTTGCAATTTATAAAGCAAATCTGATCATTATGTTTGGAGTATCCTTAGTTTTTTTGCACATTCCGATTCAGGTTTATTACTCTTATAAATTTATCAAACATTTCAATTTTTTAGTTAAAGTTTCATGTGATGAGAAAAAGACGCATGTGGTCGAAGTTGAAGTACCCAAACACATATAGTTAACTTTCATATCAGAAAAATATACAACGTGATAGCAACGCATCCACGATGGCCCACATAGAGATTATTATCACTGTACCAGAAAATGATCGGTGGACCATAAAATGCTAAACCATACTACCATTAAAAAAATGCTAAACCATACTACTATACTACCATAAAATGCTGAATTTATGGATAGAGATTATTATCCACGATGGCCCTACATATTAAAAAAAATGCTAATTAGTGTTAAACTTACCTCGTTTTGTTTTCTGGAGTCCTCACTTTTGTGTATAACAACTTTATCAGCTGGCCATACTACTATCTCATCCTTGGCATCTCTTATATATACCAAACCAGGAGAAGGCCTCCAGAAGAAAACATCTAATTTTCTTGGATGGACAATCAATTTTTTTTGGCATTTGGACCTAAAGGGACTTCATTGCACAGTTCTTTCGGATCGCTTGACACAATTTTTCCTTCGACGACAACCTCGTCATCATCTCCATGCCAAGGCAGTAAACTACAATTATCACATGTTTGACTATACTTACTCTGCAATTAACCAAAACTAGATTATATTGATTATTGATTTAGATATCAAATTATGTATGATGTTGCAACCGTCATATAGTTGATTTTTACCACTACGGATGTGTTCTCTTCTCCCCAACTTTCTTTATTCTGCCAATTCAATAATATTGCAAATTAAAGGTAAAAATAAATAGACGTTCATTTAACCAAAGTATAAATTGACTACCAGAATTCGATTTACGCAACTATTTGCATTCCCCAATTTATGTCAACATACAAAGAGATTATCTTTTCATAACTCAAGCCAAATAGAGAAATATTCTGAATAAATATTTAAGCAAGTAAAAACAAACTTTATTTATCTAGTTTAATTAGTGTTGATATTGTCGAAATAATCACAGAAAAATAATCACAGAAACTTATAATAAAGCTTTGATACCAATTATTGATGCAGAGTGCTTAAACAATGTATTTATCCTTGCACTAATATAGATTCCATGTACCCACAAATAATAGTACATAAAAATAACCAACATTAATAATAGATTTATTTTTCCCTTTAAATTTGGTCAACTTAATTTACATTAATTGGCCTACAATTTTGATCAAATTTACTGGCCAATTTGATTATAATTAAAAGTAAATTATGTTGGTCAATAAATGCTAAATTACTTCCCAATTTTGGTTAAAAACCTATATTTGGTATAACCTTAATGTATTTTAATCAGCATCAATGTGTAATTTGTTGTTATAGCTTAACTTCTGATCATTCCTTAACTGGGTGCTAGAGCTACTAAGTTACATTCACCTAATTTGAAGCTAAAAATTGACTGTTTGATTGGTAAATTTGTTCAGTAAAAAATTTAATTACATTTTAATCAAATATGATCAATCTAATTAATTTGAAGCTAAATATATCTTAATCAATTTTACCAAATATTTTTCTATTTCTTTCTTTGAAACTGAATATCCTATGTTGATGTAGAAGCCACATCGAAAAGTGATAGTACCTTTAGGCGATTTTAGTTTCTATCTTTTTCCAAATTTTTGATCCATTTACCAAAACAGTATCACCTTACCTTTTGTTCTTACTATTTCCATGTCTTTGTCATCGCTACAAATTATATATCAAAGTTATAAAGTAGGAATCTGAAAAGAAAAGAAAAAAACTGAAAGTAAGATCTTTACTTTTTAAGCAGAAGAACAAGATAATATCAAATAGGAGGGGAAAATGAAATCGATGAGGGAAGAGTAATTAGGGAGATAATTTCATATTTTGATTAGTATTGTACTGTGCTATGCATGATTCAGATTTCAAATTTCACTTTCCATTTACTACTCCATACTCTAATTTGTTGCTGTAGTTAACAATTTCTACCCTCCGTTGAAATGCATAACAAATTAGTTTTAAAGATATATAATATTTAAATGATACATTATCGGTACATGAATCAAAGAATATTAAGCATGTTAAATGGTACATATTTTTTACCTTTAATTTTATAGTTCAAGTCCTGTTATATAGTTCAAGTCTTGTTTCCAGATTTTTTTTATCTACTTTTATATATGTTATTTTTACATTCTATATGATTCCATAATGTTTGTATACTTTTCTTAAACTCAGATCTTTGCTAGAAGGTATTATACACAGTGCATTTTCCCCCTCTTTTTACATTTTTTTCTTTTTTTAAGGACAATGGATGCCAAATCATAGATATCTTGTTTTGTCATTTAGGTTATCTCCATGAAACTAAAAAACATTCTCGAAATTTCTGAATCCCAAAAACATTTAAAATATAAATTAAAAGTCGTACCAGACGCTTCATTAACATGTAAACCACTTGCTTTAGTTCTAAAACACTATGTTGACATTGAGCTACTTGAGTATCTTTGATTTGTGAGAGAACCGCCTTGGCCGCAGTCATGCCTCTTCCCATTCCACGTAGTCGTCCTGGTCTATCTTGTCCCAACACTTGTGAGAGAGTATCATCTTTGAAATTACATGTTAAGCTAGATTGTGATTCATTTTCCACCTTTTTTATTTTCTCTTACAAAAAATATATTTTAAATATGAGTTCTAAATTATATTATTTTCAAAATAATTACTTTAAAAAAGGTCAAAAGCACTTACAATAATTTCGGCAACATATGCATTCACGGGTTTGCCATTCTTTTGAGTGTGAGATTTAACCCAAACATCAACTCTAGAAATGGAAGAAGGATTTACACTTTCCTCTTTCTGCATTAAAAATGACATAACATTAGATAAAACAACTAATCATAGTAAATTAATCAAATATTTTTTCTCACCATATCTTTAGTTAATCGTGCCATTCCTCGACGACTACAAGTATGTGGCATTTGTTTACCCCTCATGGATTTGAATTTTTCGCTTCGTAACTATTTATAAAGATTTATCACATTTATTAGTTAATTTGCATTCTTTGTGCACTTATATTTTATATATAGAAATGATTAAAACAATTACTATATAATTACCTTAAACTCATTACTCGTTCTGGACTCAACAAACCTTTTCCATTCCTTCATAGTTTTGACATTATCTGGTTTTAGTCGAAGCCGTTCCTCTGTGGTTTTTGCCTTTAATAACTTGTCAACTAGTTTGCCTTTTGAACACCTCCAAATACATCCCATTTGCCGAAGAATGGGAACCTTTTGCCATTCTTCATCCAGTTTAAATCTAGCCTGTAACAAAGAAAAATATCAAAATATAGTAACTTTATTTAAAAACTGAATAAAGAAATTAATAAGATCGCAAAATTTTGATAATCAACATTAGCCATGGACTACATATCAACACTTCTAAAATTATTGTTTTCCAACTTAAGAATGCACCCTTAATCTTTAACACAAACTAAACGCTATTTTAATTTGTTGGAAAGGTTTCTGTATCATGGATTAACCAATGTTTTAGAAAGTGTGATTTGTGGACACAATAATTACAGGCTATCTAAAAGTGCATCTTTGATTTAAAGTAATCAATGTCATGGTGTTATTATCCAATTATGATATCTACTTTGATTATACTGAATAAAACTTAGGAAAGTATTAAATCTGCATTTTTGATAAAACTCAAGAATTAAATCTGTATTTTTATATTATTCATTCATAGTTAACAATTACAAAAGCTTACCCAGGTTACATAAAACTTAGGGAAGTATTAAGTAACAAGAGCCAAATGCAATTACAAGTGTTGATTCTATCAGTTAGGAAGTCACTCAATTTCAAATCATATTGTTACCAAGCAAAGAAATTGTGACTTCCTCCCTGTGTCACTACCGTTGCATATCAAACACACAGTTAAACTGAATTTGAGATGGCAAGCAACAACAAAATATTTAGTCAAGTTCTCATTGTATACCCGTTCTCAGTACAATTTTATCACTTGCAAAATCTTTGAACATATAAAAGCAACAGTACACTGATTTTCTAAACAATTGAAAATAAAAGATTATTTAGGACGACTTCCAAATGAACGCACATAGAAACGTGGTCCTGATGGAATCAAAAATGTCTCAGTGGTGCATGTACAAACATACTTAATAATGAAAATGGCTCAAAGCAATAATGCCAACATGATGTTCAAAGCATGATTTGGTTTTTTCTAAAAAATGTCCAGAGAAGGATAAACAAAGATACGTCTCTATGACTATCTTAAAATAGTGAAAAAAGGCTCTAGACTTTTTTAAAAGTAAATGAAATCAGATTAACATTGTCCACTTTATCATAAATAATATCGTAAATAAAGAACAAGCAGCTAATTAATGCAAGCCAATGCCAAAGCCAATTTTGAAGATGGATAAATTTTGAAATAACTGGCCAGTAAGACTTGAAGAAGAGCAGCATTTTCAAGGTCAGCAGATATAGGATAACACACAACCGGTTCAGAACCAACAAGGAAAGGTAACAAAATATGTTACACATTCCAGGCAGAAAGCTGAATAAAAAAAAAGGTTAAAAAAACAACTATTAACGTACAGATCGTAGTGCTTACAACACACGTAATTGAACTGAAAATATCAGTAGCTTCTAAAATAAAAGACAGTGTTAGCTTCTAAAAGACAAAGACAGTATATGTGATAAGGCAACGGATAAGATTGTATCAAAAGTTTGTATCAAAAGTTTGCTATTATATTAACTAAGAACATTGCAAGATAAGCAAACCTGAACGGATTCCCATAGAACTGATTTCAATTCTTTACCAAGTTGCCTCCAGTCCTCAAATGTAAATGGAACATGCTCACACACAAGTGGCCCTAGATAAGAAGATAGCTTCACCGACCCTTTTCCTATCGGTTCGCCCGATGTGTTAAACTCGACTTCGATTCGGCTTGCAACATCTGAAGGAAGTCTTTTCACTTTGATTGGGCCTCTAGTCTTCTTTTTCAAAATCTGATTTGCATCAATGTCTTCAATTGTTCTATCGATTTCCATTGCTGTTTCAGGATTTCCATCGACTTGCATAGCAGTGTCTGCGATTGAGTTGTTTGCATTCCCAACATCATTGTTTTCCAAAGGTGGCTCAATATGCTCTCCTATTGCATTAGATCCATCGAATGCATATGTGGATTGTTCGAGTCTTTTTTGATTGCGCGTAATCCTCTTATCCATTGTCTTTTTCGTACTTCTAACCATTTTATGCAAGTATAACATATCAACATATGAATTTCAAGTTATAAGAGCATATTAGTGAAATTACAAGCAATTTTTGGGAAATCGAATATGAGCAATGACATATTAGTCAAATAAATATTTATACAACCAAAAATTTAGGCTATGGAAAATAACAACAATTTTTCCAGCACCATGAAGTATATACTTTGCAGAATGTTTAGCAGGTGCTGGTTGTGATGCCAGTCATCGTTGGAGTTATTTACAGTATGTTGTTTGTTACTTTTCCGACTACTAGACATGGGATTGGATTTCCTTTGTCGCCACATTGATTTGATTGATTTTAACTCTGTTAGTTGTGAAGGCAGATTGCTTCTGTCCTCCAACTGGACTCTGAATCAATGTTTTGCCACCCGAAAGAAGCAAAATTGACTAGAATGGTGTATATGCCCAATAGAATGTGTGTATATAAATGTAGAATACTGGATTTGGATTGCACCTAATTAAACTGGAGTAATGCATAATATAAAATCAACCATATAAAAAAGAAAGTTCCAGCACCTTTGGAGTATGATTTTGTTCACACACTTTAACGTGTGTTATTTTAACACACATTAAAGTGTGTGAACAAAATCACAATGACACCTTTGGTATTACAATAGCATAATTATCTGATTGTAGTCTATTTTTCAAACTCTGTCCGTGCAGGGAAAATTATTAAGATTTTACGAGGCCCAAGAAGATGGTTAGGGATTAAGGCCGAAAAAATCATAGCCGCTGAACGGTAATTTCCCTCCTGAATTCCACAGTTAGATTACTTTTTGCAACTTTCCTACACTTTCTTTTCTGGCTCTCTAGCAACGTTCCTGGATTTAATTCACCTTTTCTGAACAATAAGAATTGATCATATACAAGGCATTGTCAAAAATATGCTCCCCACCCATGGAGTCCATTTAAAACATTGCCCTTGTATATTTTCTAAAGTAAAGCTTAAGTCTATACCAATTTCCAGTGCCAGAAGATGAAAATTTACCTATTTGTAATAACAGAATATGATAATTTCATAAGTAATGCAGATTCATATAAGTGATACTAGCACGGGTTATTGATAATTAACCTATTTTTAACAATAGGTAAATTACTAAATGATGATTTCCAACTGACAAAATAACTGCAGAGTACTTAAAAATATAAAGCAAGGTGATATTCACACACAATATAGCACACACAGCGTGTGCTAAAACTTATATTTTGCTATAAAATTCAAAGTAACATGACAACATATGATCTGTATATACAGCACAATGCCAAAATACTGCACAATTAACTTGTTCATATAAAAAAGAATATAAGCGTAGAGAACTATATATATAACCGGGCATACAGTAAAAAAAACAATGTGCTTGTGATAGTTAATGTAGTATTCTAAAACAGCCACCTTGTTACCCATCATCAGGTACTATGTCAAGATACACGGGTACTGTACATAGCAAAACCATCAAAAAAAAGAACCTACTAATGAATTAAGCAGGTTGTGTGAGTCTGAGAACTTGTACTTTATATAAGATCGGATTTTTTTAGTAAGATGGACACATTTACGTTTAACTAATTGCATGTTTATATAGAAGGCCCTCTCCTATAAGAAAATCAATTGAAGTAGGATTTTGTAATAGTTAAACCTGTATGAAAACCATACAAGTTAACAGGACTTTTATATTCAAAATTTTCAACTTAATTGATTTTGTTAGCGAAGCGGTTCCATATGTTGATTTAGCAATGGTTGGTAAGTTGATTAATTGTACTCAGAATATTGAATTAGTGTCTTCAGTTGATTAGTAGCTTTATTCTTTTAGGAAATAATTTTCTTCCAGGTTATATATTTCTTATAAATTTATTAGAATTTAAACATTGGAAAGCTTTCATGTTATGAATCAAACAGAATATACATTCTTTTTAATCGTAAATCTCTACTTCAAATGACCACTCACTCCAAAAAGAGAAGATAAAATGAAGGATGACATACAAACTTGAAGTTTGGAATACAAAAGCAACATTCTAAGAGTAACAAAACCATAAACAAAAAGAAATGTACATATTTGTCTATTCAAAGTTCAAACCAAAATTTCAGATTTCAACATTTAATAAGACTTCAAATCTAACTTAAACTTCTCATAAGAAAACAAGACATCAAAACTACTCAAGTATGCCTTCGCAATCCTCCCTGACATAACTAACATTCTCAACTAAATCATCTGCATCCATATCGTTTTCTTCAAGGCCGCTCGCAACATAGTTAGCTTCTTCAACAAAATCATCTATCTCTAATTCATGAAAACCTCTTGGCGGTGCTTTCATTACAACATACCAATTAGAAGAATCATTTTCTCTTGAATAAAAGACTTGTTTCGCTTGAGATGCGAGGATATAAGGATCTTTTGAAAATGAAACCTGACTTTGATGTAAATTAACAAGAGTGAATCCATCTTCAACTTTTATCCCGTTTCCTATGTTCGCCCAATGACACTTAAAAACAGGAAGATAAAAAACATTATAATCTAGTAAAATTATTTCAGTCAGTATCCCATAGTAAGTAACCACATCAACCACTTGAGAAATGTCTTTTGCACTTGCTCTACACATGCTAGTCGCGCCATAAGTCACTCCGCTATTATGGGTTTCTCTATCAACATCTTTTGTATGAAATCGTTGTCCATTAATAATATATCCTTTGCATGAGAATGCCATCTTTTTAAGACCATATGTAATCCATTTTAATATTTTATCATGATCCTTTGAGTCAATAGGTATCTAAAGAAATATTCAAACATATTTTAAAAGTAATTTCATTAATTCATATATGAAAATATTGAAATTTTTTAACAAACCTTCCTTTTAATCCAATCAGCGAAGCTATCTCTATGGGTTTTCCACAGTAAGGTCGCATTTTTTTCTAAGCGCTTGTTTGAATTTTGCAACTCCTCCAAATGCAAACTAGTACGATAAAAGTGATGTTAAATTATAGTTGCCAATACAAGCACATCAAATCAATGAAAGTGGGACATAACATATACTCACTCTAAAAATGGTTCCACCGTAGCCATATTCATTAACACAGCTAAATGAGCAATTTCTTTCTCATTGGAAGACAATGTAATTGATTTGGACATTGAAATTGGACGCCCTTCAAGTATTGCGTTATCTTCATAATCTTCATTTCGATCTTTTTTTTCAATACTACCGACTTACTCAAAAATTCACTAAAAAATCTCATGGATTCTTCAGCAAGATATGATTCTGCAATGCACCCCTCAGGTCGTGCATAATTTCTTACGTAGTCTTTGAGTGTTTTCATATACCTTTCAAAAGGAGACATCCAATGAAAATGAACTGGTCCGCACAATCGTGCTTCTCTTCCAAGATGAATTGTCAAGTGTATCATAATATTGAAAAATGAGGGTGGAAAATATCTTTCAAGTTCACACAATATTTTAACGATATCATCATCAAGTTGTTGCAACTTCTCCCTATCAAGAACACGTTGACATATTTTATTGAAAAATGAACATAGACGAATTATTGCATTTCGGGGTCTGGTTGGCAATAAACCTCTTACTGCAACCGATAATAATTGTTGCATTAAAACATGATAATCATGAGACTTCAAACCACTAATTTTACAATCCACCAACGACACGCATTTTTTTAAATTTGAACAATAACCATCGGGGCCTTTGAAATCATACAACCTTTTGCAAAATATTTTTTTCTCCAATTTTGACAATGTATACGGAGCTGGTGGAAGATATGTTTTGGTTCCACGAGGTTGTGCATAAAGACCATGCCGAATACCCCAATCCTCTAAATCATGTCTACAATTAATCCCATCTTTTGATTTGTTATCATGCAACATTGTACTTAGTGTGCTTTCACAAACATTTTTCTCAACATGCATTACGTCCAAATTATGACGCACTGGAAGTTCCTACGAAAAAAATTAGCATTTAAATTTTCTATATGTTCTTTTTTTTAGATTAATAAAGAAAAATGAGATTTGAATACTAACCTCCCAATATGGCAAGTCAAAAAAAATTGATCTTTTTTTCCACCTTGATAGCTCCTTTTTTACAGAATTATCATCTTCATTATCTTCATCCAAACTACTGTCATCGATCTTCCTTTTCTTACTTTTCCCTTAATCTGCCCTTTTCCAAAATCATTTGGAAAGTCCTTCAAAATAAGAGAGATGTTTTTACCTGTTAGAATTCTAGGCATCTTTCCATCCTCTATAGTGTTATCAAACCAAGCTTTTTTTTCCTCAACGGATGTGAAGTAGGCAAAAATCTTCTATGACCCATATAAACATTCTTTCGACTATATTTCAACCATCGATGATGAGTATTGACACCACATAATGGACAAGCCTTTTTACCCTTTACACAACATCCAGCAAGATTACCATAAGCTGGAAAATCATTTATCGTCCATAATAAAATAGCTCTCATATTAAAAAGTGTCTTACTAAATGCATCGTACGTCTCAACTCCACTACTCCACAAGTAATGCAAATCTTATACTAATGGCGCCATATATATATATATATATATATCAATATCATTCCCCAGTTGCTTTGGACCTGGAATTAGAAGTGTTAGCATAATATTTTCCTTCTTCATGCACAACATAGGCGACAAATTATATGTCACAAGCATTACTGGCCAGCAACTATATTTGGAACTCAACATGGAAAATGGATTAAACCCATCTGTAGCAAGACCAAGTCTGAGACTACGTGGATCGGCTGAAAATGATTTCCAATTTTCATCAATTGTGCTCCATGTTACAAAATCTATGGGATATCGCATCTTTCCATCACTGCTTTTATTATTGAAATGCCACCTTAATGCTTCTTCCATCTTTTCAGATCTGAACATTCTTCTGAATCTTGGAATTATTGGAAAATATCTCAACACCTTAACCAGGATACCCTGCATAATCTCATTTGTATCCTGATTCATTTTCCATCTTGAGGAACCACATTTCGGACAGTTATTCAAATTTTTATACTCTTTATGAAAAAGACAACAATCATTCTCACATGCATGAATCTTTTCAAACCCCATATCAAATAGTTTGAGGAATTTCTTTACTTCATATAAAGTCTTAGAAAGTACATTATTCTTTGGCAAAAACAGTTGTTGCACATTAAGAAGCTTATCAAAACCAGAATCGGATAATCCAGTTTCGCATTTAAGGTTATACAAAATAGTGATGGCAGATAACTTTGTATGATCTATGCAGCTAGGTTATAATGGGGTTTCTGCATCTTCCAAGTTCTTACGTAAATCATCATGTCGTCTCTGTGCATCATCCTTATCTTTATCATCATCAAAAAAATTATGATTAAAGTAGTCTTCATCTTCATAGTGAATTGCTTTGAGTAAGTCGTACGCCTCACTCTTTTTATTATTATTTTCAACATCTACTTGCTCGCCATGATTATACCACCTACCATCTTTGTACTTAGGATCCATTCCCTTTATAATTAAATGATCAATGACGGTTTCACCATAATGATGACTAAGATTTCGACAATCTAAACAAGGACACAAAATTTTCTCTACATCCACTAACTTTTTCTTCGCAACACGTACAAAATTTTGAGCTCCTTGTCCATACTCTTTACTGGTTCTATGTTTAAAATTGAAAGCAACAAGAATGTTAGCTTTCATTATCAAAACATGTTAAGTCTAAAGTTATGTGTAAATTTACTTTTATATGATTACATGTGTAGACGCAACCAGTCTTTCTCCATCATCATATATAATATGGAAGCAATCAAGTATCTAAAATTCAAAATAGTAATTGGTTTTACAACATATGTGTAAATTTACATAAATTATAAAATAGTCAGATTGCCATTTTTTGGATAAGAAAGAAAATTATAAACTTAGATTTCGTGCAATTGAAAATAGCACTCTTACTTAAATTCAGGACACTTACATCATTGCTTCATTATTTTTTACCGTGAAGTACTCCAATTTTCAAATCCACATTTTAGGCATGGTAAGAAACAAAGAGCTATTACTTTATTAATATGTCAAAGTTATGTAAATTACACCTAAGATAGGCTTCATGATCTATAAAGAGTATGGTTAATGGAAAAAAAATTTGTTGGCGTCTGAATAAATGTTTGATAACAGTTATTTAGAAAACTAATAAATGGAACAAATATGAGTAATTACACCTTTTACTACATGTTAACAAAACTTAAATTCGTATCTACATATATAAGAACAAATAGATGTTGGAGGCAAAGTCTAAACATTACTATGGCAAAAAAAATTATCAGGCCACAAATTTAAGAAAATTGATGGTAATTGTGGTAAAACAAAATAAATAGTCTCTGCATGCACCATTTATGAAATTATTTACCGACCTTCTAACTTTCTCAAATGCTCTGTTATAAATATTATTTATTATCCTTTCAACTTGAGCTTTATACTGACAAATGGCATGCATAACTGGGTAAGTGCCAATGACACCACTTGAAATGAATGAATACAACTATTGTTACTTAGAAACTACACATTTTTTTCCGATCATGCACTTCCATTTAATTCTTTGCAGAAAACCAACGTTAGATGGAATCTAGTATTTACAATTCTCTTATTCCTAGATTAGGAGAAAAAGGAAACAGACAACTCAATGTAGAAAAAGTATTGAGCAACATATTACCAGTCATAAACAGTCTTTTTGTTTTTAATTCAGGAAGTGGAGTCACATCCTAAGATTCGTTCGTTTGTTTCAACAATGTGTTCATGACTTTCAAAAGAAGGAATAGCTTATGTATAAATGGGCTTTGAAAACATAAAAGTTTAGAGTTCAAAGCTTATTTCATAAACATTGTTCTTCCTGGATGTATATGCCAGACTGTGAAAATATATTATTTTCGAGTTCAAAGTGACTAAACGTCTGAAAGTTTTTAAATGTAAAATCTTTCAAATGCTTGAAAAGGTTTTTGGGTATATGTGAAGGTCAAGCTTCACTAAGTCTACAAGTATGTTAAGGATTTTATGCAAGAATAAGCTCTGTGTGTGTGTGTGTATTTTGAAGTGTTCACTTCTGACTATTTCAACGTGGCATATTACAGACTTCATATAAGTTGTGTATATATCACGTTTCTTAGCGATGATAAAGTTCGAA
The DNA here is from genome assembly GCA_030737815.1 of Allium fistulosum. NCBI lineage: Eukaryota > Viridiplantae > Streptophyta > Magnoliopsida > Asparagales > Amaryllidaceae > Allium > Allium fistulosum. The sequence continues at coordinate 1,348,987,962 of CM060902.1, read as the reverse complement.
TACACATGAATCCTTAAATATGTGTTAAAGTTTTTACCGTTTATTAAGTTTTACTTTGGGATGTATGTCACTATGATTTCATATTTGTATGTCACTCTCAAAATGCATTCTATTGAGCTTTAAAACAAAATTCTCCCCTGTTAAGTTCGAATACACATTATTTTCCGAGCATGCACAATCCAAAACAACAAGTTCTTTGCCATTTATCAGTGGATTTAGTGTTGGTAAAGATTTTGCACACCTGTTGTTTTCTTTTTTAGCAGCAGCCCGAGCTTCTTCTTCTCTGAGCCTTCTTCTCCGAAGAGCCTACACATTTAAATACATTTATAAACTTCAAACTTTTCAATACTTTCCCCATAGAAGGTTTGTTACTATAATAGATAATGGAATTCGACTCGGGTACATAAAAAATCTTTTCGAAATTCAACTTTAATACTTTCGAATTCAATACTTCAATATAGTAACAAATTCGAATTCAATACTTTCTCGGAAAGGTTTTTTATAAACTTCGAACTTTTAACTTTTATAAAAAGAAAAAACAAATAAAAAACCACACAGTTTACATACAAAGTCGATCTGAGGTGCCCTTTGTACCTGAGATGGAGACGATTAGTTGAAATGAAATCCGGTTGTGAATCCTAATTCGACTATATGTAAAAGACATCGACGGAAATGATTAGTTGAAAAAAAAAGAAATCGACGATTAGTTGAAACACGTACCTGAGATGAGCAGCTAGCAGTGACGTTTCGGATTCGAAATCGAAAGAGAGGTGAAGGAAGATGCATGAACGATGAGGGCAGTGACGAAGGGAAACTTCGGTGATTGGAAGAGAGACTTAATTTGCTCTGGGTTGTGAAGGCGGTAACGAAATGAAAGGGCGATGGAATTAATTGGGGAAAGTGGGAAAAAGTAGGCGGCAAATGATAATTAGGTTTTCCTCAGCATTTGGGACGTAAACATTTTCCCTCCAGAAATTCTATGACTGCATTTTAAGGAGAAACGCTGATATTGGATGCTGTTGATAGTATGTTTTCTTGTAGTGGCATTTGGAGTTGATTTGATAGATCGCTAATGATCCATCTAGATAGATCGCTAGCAACCCACCTAGACTGGGCCCCACCACCTCAAACTTTTATGGTGGGTCCCCGACACCCTCTAGAGTGTTCCTGCAAAGTTCCGTTCGATTTCGTTAAGATTTGAGCGAGTTATGGATGATTATTCTAGACTAGATGAACCATGAAGACAGATGATCAAACTAACTCGAAACGACTTGATATTTGAACAAGGCACTTAAATAGAAGATAGGAAGACAACCAAACAAAGATCACTCAAAAATATGCTAAGTGGATGGATAGCTAGCGACCCATCCCCTATGGATGGCTAGCGATCCATCCCCTATGGATAGCTAGCGATCCGTCAAGATAGGTCGGATCGCCCTCAAACTTTCGGAGCTCCTTCGTAGCACTAAGTAAAGGCTTCTGGTATAAAAATATTCTATGCTGATGGATAGATAGCGATCCATCGCCTATGGATAGTTAGCGATCCATAGAGATGACTCAGATTGATTTGAGATTTTCGATGATGACTTGGCATAAAAACTGGACTCTTCTGCTCTTGGACTTCTATTCCAACACTCACTGAATTGTCCTATAAATACTCACCTATCTACAACTAGAGATGGATCTTTTCCAGAGAGAGAGCCGCCATTACTCTACTGAAATTCCTTCACTTTTTCAACTTTCTTCTTCCTCACAACAGTCACCAAGGGGGTTACTGTGATTCTCCAGTCAACCCTTGTACTTGTAACTTATTCTAACTCATTGTAACTTAGATCTAAGGACTAACTAGTTGATATCCAAAGAGATTCAACTAGTATAGTCACAATAAAGATTGATTAAAGTGGACGTAGGCCAGAGTCAGCCGAAACACTATAAAAATCCTGTGTCTCTTTTCTTAATCTTGGTTTTTTTCTTGTTTATCTAAGATTTTTGCTGTTGATTATCTACACTGGTGTTTTCACACTTGATCTAGGGTGTTGATCCATTTTTCTGGGTTGACATTTTGGTGCTTTCACTAAGAACAATGGTAGATCCAAAAACTTGAAGCTTGAATCAGTGATTGAGGAAAAATGAAGGGCTTAACACTAAATCTTAAACTAGAGCAAGTCAACCAAAGCCTGAGGGCAGTCAGGAAGTGTCCTCAAATTCTCACCAATCCAACTATGTAGCTAGAGAAGAAATGGAAAGGCTGATGAAGGAGATGCATGATGGAACCTTGGCTTGGTAATAAGAGATGATGAAGGGTTTCATCCGAAGGATGGGACAATAAGGAATTGCAGGAGATGTAGGAATTCAGACCTTAGGGAACAATACAGGAGCTGCTAGAGTTGGATTAGAACGAGATGGAATGTTGCCTACATGCGCAGAGCAAACAATACGTGAGGGAAACACGGGAATCAACGCTGATGATGGGATCAATATTGAAGCTGGCACCGAAAAGTCCAACAATGGAGTGACACTTGAAACTCCAGAAATTGGTGGTACGGGAGCTAATACTAGAGTGCAACCGGTGGAGGAATATGTGACAGGGCTACCCCGAAGGAGCGGAGGACATAATGAGACTAGAAGAGTAGAGCAGAACACCAGCGTGCACCCAATGGAGTATGCACCGGATTTCCCTTGCCAAGGCAGGGGCAGAACATTGCTTTTGGACGAACACCTTCATTGGATGGTGAAAATCAAATCGCTGAATTGGTAAGAAGGTTGGTTAGAGGAGGACACACAGATCAGGGATTGGAAGATGTGAATAGAAATTCGTTTACTGCTATTATCCGAAATGTGAGAAATCCTCCTGATTTGAAGCTTCCCGCGCTAGAAATGTACGACGGAAAGACCGATCCAATGATTCATCTTATGAGATACATCCGACATATGGAGGTGTTGGATGCTTCTGAGGAAGTAATGGGGCGGTGCTTCCCATTATACTTGATGGATTTGGCGATGATGTGGTTTAAACAATTGGAGAATGGGTCCATTAGCACATGGACTGAGTTAGTAGGTAGAATTTTAAGACAATTCCGAGTTCATGTCTCACAACCGAAGAATGTGATGACATTGGAAAATGTGAATCAAAAGCCCGGGGAAACCTTGAGAAGTTATTTAACAAGATTCAATGTAGTGGCGGCTGTGGTCGATAGGCCGGACCAATCAGTCAACTTGATGGCGGTAGTGTCGGGAGTCGCGAGCAAAACCGACTTCAGGGCTGCACTTAAGAGGGATCCACCAATGGATCTTGTTGAGTTTTACTATGAAGCTGAGAGATATTTAGATCAGAAGGATACTGACGCTGAGGATGAAGCTGAAGATGCCAAAATTTATGCTGTGGATGGAAAGGGATCCTCCGGAGCAGGATTTGGAAAAAACAAAGGGAAAAGAGAAGCTGATGATGATTCTAGAGAACTGAAACGACAAAGGAGGGAGCCCAAATTCTCCTCCTACTCTGAGCTGACTGAAACCCTGGAAAGGATATACCTAAACACTAGGTGGAAAATTCCCTATCGAAAGCCCTCGAGAAGAGAGCCCGCTAATTGAGAGAAAGGATACATAAAGTTTTACATCTACCATAAGCTGGGCGAACATAAAATGAATGAATGCCGACACCTTCGTGATCTGATATAGAAGAACTGGTTTGGAATAACCAACTGCCACAGTATGTGAGGAACAGAGCTGCGATAGCACAGCCGGAGCAGTCACCACCCACAACAGAGGCTTCAAGGAATACCTAGGGATCTGGGCCAAGACAGATAATCCCATAACCGGGATGGATGGGAAGTTAGATCTGGTTGTAACTCTTTGCTTTGGTTTCTGTTTTGCACTTTTCTTTTCGTATATTAGCGGTAAAAATAATAATGATCCCAGACCGCTTAGATGTGTGCTAAACCTTTCATAGTCGCACTCTGAGTCGGATATCTGGGATAATTACCTAGGATAATAATCTCAAACCGCTTGGACGTGGACAAAACCTAGATTGGTCCCTTGCCACGCTCTGAGTCAGATGTTTGGGATAGACATTCAAGATTTCAACTTATTTAATTTCTGCTTGTTTGCTTTGATTTGAAATTTGAATTTTGTAAAATCCATATTTAATATGATACTGATTTTGAACGCCACAGAGTCTCGACCGGAGAGACGGGACCGGAGTGCAAGGTGCAAGTATCCTTGTCGAAGAGCTAGTGGATGGACTTGTACGATATTGAACGCCATAGAGTCCCGACCGGAGAGATGGGACCGGAGTGCAAGAAGTAAGCCCCTCACCGGAGAGTGAGCGGATGAGCTTGCTTAATCCCCCTTAACTTAATAAGCAAATGATCCAGAGAGATCACCCCACTTTAACTTAAAAAATAAACGATCCGGAGAGATCATACATTAGAAAAAACATTAAACGATTCAGAGAGATCTTACATTAGACAAAACATTAAACGATCTAGAGAGATCGTGTATTAAACTAAACATTAAGCGATCTGGAGAGGTCACTCATTAAACTTATACGATCAGGAGAGATCGAGCCTTAAAACAGATTTGATTTAATAAAAGGATTTGAGTGTCTTATAAACAGAATAAAACAGATAAATCCAAGATGAACACAGGATGATTTTGATATATGATGTGATTCTAATATATGATGTGATTCTAATATATCATGTGATTTTGTTATATAATGTGATTTTGATACATGATGTGACAACTCTGAATGAGAAGCAAAATTGATAGTGACGTAAATCCCAAATGAACATGGGACAATTAGAGATGTGTTATGTAAATGGAGATATGTGATGTTATTAGAAACATGTGATTTAATTAGAGATGATGTAATAACTCCGAATGAAATCAGAATAATTGTGATGTATAGATTACACCTAAGCAGAGTTAGATTCCTAGGATATAACAGGTTTGGAGCGACTTTTAATTGACCAAAGAATCCAAAGGAACTGGACGGTTTTCCAATGCTAAAGCCGCTGGAAAGCTCAACAATCAAAGACTTGTTACTGGAACTTATTCTGGAGCAAAGCACACCTTTCATTCAACAGGCGTACTTTTGAGGGCAAGTGTTAACTAGGTTTTTAACCCAATAGAATTCAAAGGTAACTAGAACACCTACAACAAGTCAAAATATATCAAGGATCGACCAAGAAGACTAGAAGGAAAAGAAGATAAAGACCAAAGAAAAAAAGGCCAACACAAGCAAAGGCGATGGATCGCCAGCGATCCATAAAGCTTGCTCGTGGATCCTTCAGTCCTCTTGCATCATGATCTAATATGTTCCCTAGAGACGCTTGTCAAGTTTCATAGCATGCCAAACAATCTAGCTCGAAAAGTGAAGACTCACCGAATTCAATCTGTTTGACCAAAAGTAGCTAACTTAAAATGGACCTATAGAACTCATACAAAGTCGGATTGACTTGAAATTTTGGAAGAACATTAAGAAGATATAGGAGAAGGCTCATAGAAAAAATGAGAGCATTTGGAGTTGATTTGATAGATCGCTAGTGATCCATCTAGATAGATTGATAGCGACCCATCTAGACTGCGCCCCACCACCATAAATTTTTATGGTGGGTCCTTGACACCCTCTAGAGTGTTCTTGCAAAGTTTTGTTCAATTTTGTTAAGATTTGAGTGAGCTATGGATGATTCTTCTGGAATGGATGACCCATGAAGACGGATGATCAAACTAACTCCAAACGACTTGATATTTGGTAAGGCACTGAAATAGAAGATAGGAAGAAAACCAAATAAAGATCACTCAAAATATGCTAAGTGGATGGATAGCTAGTGTTCCATCCCTTATGTGCAACGACCCAGAATTTATATTAATTAAAATTTTAATATTTAATTGATTTTAAATATTAATAAGTGAAATTAATAAGTCAAGTAATTTAAAATTCGAATAATTGGATTTAATTGGACAATTAAATCGATAATTAAATAGTGAAATTCCAGAAATAATTGAAATCTGGATTTAATGTGATTAAAAATGATTTATAAAGTTATATTAAATCATATTGAAGTTATAGAGATGTTATAGAACTTTTAAAATTGAATTTTAAGTTAATCTGTGAAAATTGAATATTTTAATATTTAATCGACTAGTAAAATTAGCCATTTTTCAAACAGTCTCAGAATTGGACGAAACTAGTTCCATTGGATCCGTAATAGTTTGTTATTATCGGATTTCAATTTTCGTAGCAATCGGAGTTGTCGTTTGACCGTGGGAGCTCCAAACGCATCGAAATTGTTTTAATATTAATTTAGCGAGTTAAAAATAGTCATTTTTCAAACGGTCTCGGATTTCAACGAAACCAGTTTCATCGGATCCATAATGTGATATTATTGTATGATTTCAAATTTCATGTCAATTGGATTTACCGTTTGTCCGGGGCAAGCCAAAATGCATCGAAATCGGTTTAATTTAAATTTGATCGTTTAATTCCGTAACTCGCACAGATGACCGAATTAGCTCCCAAAACACATTCCATTGTGTTCGGAATGCGGGGTAAACTTTAGAAATGTCAGTCGGCACGCTCGATTTGGAGTTCGAAAATTTCCGGATGAATAATGATTTGTGAGATTTTCTATAAAAGCACCTTTAATATTCACTTTTGCAAAATAATCAAGCCCTAGGGTTTCAGGAGTCGGCCGCCACTGATGTTTTTCAATGGCCACAAAAAAATTCGATCCTTCTTCTTCATTTTCTTTCCAATCCATAAGTTAATTTCAAAAACTTCCAACTACAAAAACGTAGAGCTACGCGAGATCTTGAGATCCATACAGCTATGATCGTTTATAGTCGAGCGAATCATTGGCAATTCGCGTGAGAAGTCACGACATTCGCGCACGTTTTCCAACGTGGAGACACGACCAAGCTCGAGAAGGCTCTGGCCGTGGGTAGGGCTTGGATAGGCGAGTCGAACCGTGGTGCCTGATCGTTGGCGAAGTCATCATAGGCGGTGGGAAAATAGCACGATGTAGGCGGCCAAGATGGGTTTGGGCGTACGTGTTTTACGCGATAGGGAAGAAGAGTCTTCAAGCGGCCCAGACTGATGAAGCTTGAAACGAACGGTGATGATGGATCTGGGTTGTAAAATATAAAAGAAATGTTAATTAATTTACGTTTTAATTTGTTCAATCTTTAAAATGATGTAACTTATTGATACGAGGTCGGAATTCGACGAAACCTTTTGCGTTGGAACCGTTTCGACGAGCACTACGCAATGGAGCTAGATTGGAGTCATTTAGAGCTAGCAAAAATTTCGGGTAAAATTAAACGTCCGTTTAATTTTATTCGAAATAAAACGCCACAAATTATTATCGGAAATTCAAGGTGAGAACTTCTCACTCAATCGAAATAGTTCGATGTAAATTTTAAATAGTTAGATTTAAAATTTGTTGATTGTATGCCTGGATGATTGTTATCTATTGATTGTTAAAATAGACATTATACGTCGTTATTAAGCGGAGGTTATTTATTAAAAACATATACCGCGATAATTTCACATTGAAGTGAAATTGGTATTATATATGTATATAGCAATATATATATATTGGAATACGTATATATTGGAGTTGATTTTCCGCATTGTATAGCGGATGAGACCCTATTGTGCCGCATAATAGCGGATAATATTTATGAAACCCATATACCGCGATATTCCGTACTAGAGTGGAATTGGTATTGTGCTAACACCTGTGGATGCAGGGAAACAGGTTGGAGGGATCCGACTGGATTCCTCACCGTATTGATTTATTTACAGATATTGTGATATATTCTATTATCATATGATGATATGTGATGTTTGATTGCCGTGATTGATTATTGGGTGCTGTTGCATCATCGGATCCATTTTTGAAGTTTAAAAATAACGATATTGATTTATAAAGAATTTTTAAAGTGATTTTTGAAAATATACGTTTTATTGAATTTTGGAATTGATTCATTTTAAATAAATAAATAAATGTTATAATTTTTATGTTATGAAAATTATGAGATTTGTGAAATATAAGCGAAAAGTGATTTTTGAAATTAATAGTTAATTAATTTATAAAATGGTTTAAATTGGGATTTTTGAATTATTATGAACGATTTATCTAAAAGATGTCTAAAATTGATACTTTATAAATTAAGAATACTGGGATTATAAAACGAGTTTTTATAAGGGTTAAAATAGGAAAAAAATGGATTTCATAAGTGAACGAAATTTATAGACTTATAATTTGTGAAGTTATAAAATGAATAAATGTTGTAAATAACTGGATTATAAGTTCTTAACTTATAATATAGACTTCCGGTATAAAATTGAGTTATATAAATTGAATTGGATAATAAAGGAGATATATTCGTGATTTTGGACAGCGAATTATCCTTTTGAGTTAAATGTTGTAATAATAAGAGTTGGGTTGGGAATTTTATCCACGATTTTGGACAGTGGATAATCTTTTAAGTAAAATGTGTAGAAACGCTAAATGCGTTAACGAAGTATATTCACGATTTTGGACAGTGAATATATTATTAAATTTAATGGATATGTTTTGAAGAAGTGATATTACGAAATGAAGTAATTGTTTTAAAAGATGTTTTTAAACGTGTTAAGTATCGAATACATAGATTTCAACATTCATTGTTGAAATAGACGTTTTCGAGAAATAAGGAAATGGTGGATTATAACATTGTTGTTATAGTAAATGATTTCCGAAAGGAAATATTTTATATCGTATTGGGATTTATATATCTATCTAAATTTTGAATCCCTATACTAGTGGTTTTGAGTTGTCGTAACGATGTTTTACGTAACATTCGTTTTGACTCAAATAAAATTTGTGAAAGAGAATGATTTCCTTAAAGAATGAAATATATACTTAATTTTGATTTAAGTATATTGAATATTTTCCAAGTGTTGAAAATAAATGATTTGTGAATTACTTATTATTAAATAAGTATGGAAATGTTTTCCAATATGAAATGAAAGGTTTGAAATTTTATCTTTTAAAGATAAATTGAAAAGTGAATATTTGAAATTTGTTTCAAATGGTTAAGTGTGGAAAATTATATATCTTGTAAAGATATTTTTGGAAATTAAATAATTTGGAAAATTATTTGGAATCTGATGATGTTGCGCATCTTTATTGATAGTTTAATAACCGACTATCAATAATTACCTTGAATGGGTATTTGTTGTGAATTGGATGAATTTGAATGCCACACTTATTTTTGAATAAGCGCTCACTATTCGGGTTAGCCGGGAAAGGGCCTTAGGATCGTATAACCCATTCCGAATATGTGACACGTCGTAATGGACTGCATTTGATGACCGGTGTTGAAGACCGGATATTTTTGAAAACGGAAGGATTACCGTCGAGTTACTCTGCATCGGCTGATCTCCGATATAGAGGTTTTATCACCCTTAGTGACGGGAAGTCCGGACGTGATTAGAAAATTATCCGGATTTGCAAGGGCTTCGTAAGAAGTGCCTTCGGTTCTGTTCGATCCCGGAACAGACTTGTATGGTTGTATGTCTGACGTTACAAATTGAGATATAAAGCTGGTTTCTTTCAAATACATATCTGTTGGTGGCGGAGAATTTATTCTCTTAGCTTAACACCCTTCTCTGAGACGTACGAGCTCAGAGGTTATGTAGTTGATGGTTACTAGTGATATATTCCCAATTTGGTAGCGTGGCATGCTGAGTGTTGTTGTGAAATGATCATTGTTTGATCATTTGTGATATGATCATTTGTTTGATCATTTATCTTTATGATCATTACTTTGATCATTTGTTGACCCAAAGCATGGCTTTGTACCAAAGCGTGGCTTTGTGGACGAGACTTCGTCGGACCTCACACCCCGGAAATGGTCAAAACAGGAAAGATGCAACAAGGTTATTAGGGGGTAGCGCCCCTTTAGTGTATGTCATTCCTTCTGGATAGAGGTGGTATCATGGTATGGAGCCCAGATATTTAACCTATGTTGTTGCTGCAAATTTATTTCTTTGTGGTTGTTGGAAATCGAGGATCCTCGGAAAGATCGGTTACGATCGGGGGATGACATATTCGTGTCAGTAGTTACCCAGTTAGGGGTAACCCGGCCTTGTGTTGGCAGAGATCTAACCGTAATGTTAGGTTATTTCTCGGGTCGTCTTTCCAGAGGCGTACCTATGTGGCAATGGGAAGTTCCTTGGCCTGACCATTTGTTGGAAAATCCAAAGAAACAATACGAGACTTGTACGGTTTTAGTTGTAGAACCTGCCATTTACTTATGGTGGTCACCACTGTTTGGATGGTAGCTATAGTAGGCATAAGTGCGGAATGCCTATGCTGGCTAAGATTTATATTATACTTTCAAAATGTTTTCTACACTATGCACTAATAATAATATCAAAAAGGATTTGATTTTGCGTAGTAAGCATCTTTGACTATCATAAGAAGAAATCTCCTCCAATTCTGCGTTTGCATTGTGTGTGTGGCGGGAGGTCTTATGGTAGTTTCATTTTCCAAAAGCATTGCGAAATTGACTTAAAAATCTTCCTGTTGTTTGTTTTAAAGATAAACTTTTTTAAGTTCTCACACCAGTCACCATGACTGACCTGGAGTTTATTGTTTCCTTCCTAAACTCTGGGTGCCCACCAATTTCCACACGGGCAGTCTAGAGTTAGGTTATCAGGTCATTCTGGATTCGGGATGCTGTGGAGCTTAGTGGCGAGCTGGATGGCGAGACGTACCACTTGTATATGATATTATTTATTCCACTGTGTATTCTATATATGGACAAGTTTATATAACTGTCCAGTGTTGTATTGTTGATGTATTGACTCTGATGATGTGATATAATGTATAAACTGATATAGTTCTTTTGATTAAAGTATTCATTTATCTATTATATGTTGTTCCGCTGCGAATCTGAGATTCTGATATTGTTTCTATTTCTGTGTTTTTTGTTGTTTCTTCTTTCTTTTTCTTCTGTTTCTTCTACCTCTTCTTTCTTAAACCCTAAGAATTCGGTTTTCCGGCATTCGATGGCTCGGCAGTCGATACAGTGGACATATTGATGTCGATATTCGAAAGTCGAAGAATCGGGTCCTTACAACGTGGTATCAGAGCATATGGTTAAGCGACAACCCTGCTCTGTTGGGTGTTACTCATTAGAGATAGAGTCAGTAGTGCTCTAGAATGAGTTGAGTGTAATAATAGATATGAGCGCGTATTTGTTAGTGAATATAAAATTGTTTTATATTGTGATGATTGGTTTGTTGAGTGGTATATGGATTCTGGTCGGTATTGTCAGTACAACTCTATCGATAGGGATCTCTAAACACTTATATAGAACAATTCGGCATGATATTGTTTTAAATTGGGTAAATGAAATAATTTTACCTTGATTATATTTTGTATATAAAGAAATAATTTTTCAGTGTTAAAGTCTATATAATTGATTGTTTGGTTGTTAAAAATGTATATATATATATAAGTTGATAAAAGTTGTTTGAATAAGTTAAATAAAACAACAATTGTAAAAGAATGAATTGTATAAGCAATGAATTATAATGTATGAAGTTATAATTAAAATGATTTACAATTGTGAAATAAGTCTATATATAAGAAGTGAAATTATATGAGAAAAGTGATTTATAAATGTGATTTATAAAATAAAATGAAATTTTTGAAAAGAATTTAAAGCATTGAATTCACTATTGTTGCTGGGAAATAGTACGGTGATGACTGCAGCATCATCAGTATCATTTTCGAGTTTCTGTATGATTGATTTTGCTACCCATAGTAAATTGGAAATTGAAGTTTTGTTGTGATAAACAAATTTGAAATTAAAGTCCAAATTTAAATTGATAAATATAAGTGAAATGAGTTTTATACTTATAATATGATTTGAAAATTTAAATAAATAAGTTGTATAACTTATAAAATGAGAAAATGTAAGCAAAACCAATTATTAGAATGGTTAAACAATTTTGTTAAGCAAAATGAGATATGAATTTGGATAAGTGATAAAATTTGACTTTGGTAAAAGTTAAAGAGAATTTGAATCTGAATTGGATTTATAAGTGGAAAAATTAAAGTTAAGATTTAACAAAAGATGTTTAATTGGAATATAACTTAAGTGATGAAGTTGAAATTGTTATAAATTAATAAAGTGAATTTATTAAATGAATATAAACTTGAGTTATATAAATGAAATTCAACTTGAAATGTGAAATGAATTAGCAGTTGAATAAATAAATGGATTGAATGTTAATCAATCTATTGTAAATAAGTTGATATGAAATAATGAATATAAGTGTTAATTCATTAAAAGCTAATTGAATAATTGAATGGAAGTCAATTTAATATCAACCAATTGAATTAAAGGTGTTGAACCAAATCGAATGTAAAATTAATAATTTGTTGTGTTGAATGACATTGGTTGTTATTTGATTGTTAGTTGATTGTGTATAAATTCATTAAGAGTTAATGAAAGTAAATTAGCGAAGTTGAAAGCTATGTAATTGAATTCAAATTGAAAGTAAATAAATTTGAATAGGATTGAATTTGATTCAAATAGAAAGTGAACTAATTTGAATTTAATTAGTGAATGTAAACTAATTGAATTGAAAGAGAATGTTGATAAAATCCAATATAAATGAATCAAATATGATTTAAAATTGAAAACCAATTCAATGAATGTTGATGAGAAGTGAATCAATATTGATTGGGTATGAAGTTGTTGAATGTTTATTGGATGATGGTTGCATTTGTTGTTTGTTGCATTTGCTATATTGACACATATGTAGTTGATATGTTGCTATATGATATATATTGATATTATTTTCTATATATATGTTCTCATTTGTTTGATTGAGTGTTTAGTAGGTGCGGATGGCGTTTGCTTCGCATTTGCAGCTCGCTTTCGCGCTATATTAGCCGTATACGCTCGCTAATAATAAATAAGGTACATATCTCGGATTAAATATCGTACTTTTACACTTTTTTCCCTATGGGATGCCTCATCACTTGATGAGATGTATATTTGTGATATATATACACTGTCATTTTTTTTCGGATCGAGCCGCGCAAAGGAGACTATGGCGAATTTTTCCGAAAATTTAAGGCGTTAGAATATTTTTGAGAAATTTGAAAATTTTGGAAACTTAGTAAAGTTGTTGAAAGAAGTTTAACTATTGGATTTTGGAAAAGTTAAACACTTAAGAGATTTGTAAATATAATTTGAACGGTTTGTTTTTAAAAGTTAATGGATTTTGTGAATTTTTCTTACTTGGTAATTTCGAGGACGAAATTCTTTTAAGGGGGAAAGTTTGTAACGACCCAGAATTTATATTAATTAAAATTTTAATATTTAATTGATTTTAAATATTAATAAGTGAAATTAATAAGTCAAGTAATTTAAAATTCGAATAATTGGATTTAATTGGACAATTAAATCGATAATTAAATAGTGAAATTCCAAAAATAATTGAAATCTGGATTTAATGTGATTAAAAATGATTTATAAAGTTATATTAAATCATATTGAAGTTATAGAGATGTTATAGAACTTTTAAAATTGAATTTTAAGTTAATCTGTGAAAATTGAATATTTTAATATTTAATCGACTAGTGAAATTAGCCATTTTTCGAACAGTCTCAGAATTGGACGAAACTAGATCCATTGGATCCGTAATAGTTTGTTATTATCGGATTTCAATTTTCATAGCAATCGGAGTTGTCGTTTGACTGTGGCAGCTCCAAACGCATCGAAATTGTTTTAATATTAATTTGGCGAGTTAAAAATAGTCATTTTTCAAAAGGTCTAGGATTTTGACGAAACTAGTTTCATCGGATCCGTAATGTGATATTATTGTATGATTTCAAATTTCGTGTCAATTGGATTTACCGTTTGTCCGGGGCAAGCCAAAACGCATCGAAATCGGTTTAATTTAAATTTGATCGTTTAATTCCGTAACTCGCACAGATGACCGAATTATCTCCCGAAACATGTTCCATTGTGTTCGGAACGCGGGGTAAACCTTAGAAACGTCAGTCGGCACGCTCGATTTGGAGTTCGAAAATTTCCGGATGAATAGTGATTTGTGAGATTTTCTATAAAAGCACCTTTAATATTCACTTTTGCAAAATAATCAAGCCCTAGGCTTTCAAGAGCCGGCCGCCACTGATGTTTTTCAATGGCCACAAAAAAATTCGATCCTTCTTCTTCATTTTCTTTCCAATCCACAAGTTAATTTCAAAAGCTTCCAACTACAAAAACGTAGAGCTACGCGAGATCTTGAGATCCATACGGCTATGATCGTTTATAGTCGAGCGAATCATTGGCAATTCGCTTGAGAAGTCACGACATTCGCGCACGTTTTCCAACGTGGAGACACGACTGAGCTCGACAAGGCTCTGGCCGTGGATAGGGCTTGGATAGGCGAGTCGAACCGTGGTGCCTGATCGTTGGCGAAGTCATCAAAGGCGGTGCGAAAATAGCACGATGGAGGCGGCCAAGATGGGTTTGGGCGTATGTGTTTTACGCGATAGGGAAGAAGAGTCTTCAAGCGGCCCAGATTGATGAAGCTTGAAATGAACGGTGATGATGGATCTGGGTTGTAAAATATAAAAGAAATGTTAATTAATTTACGTTTTAATTTGTTCAATCTTTAAAACGATGTAACTTATTGATACGAGGTCGGAATTCGACGAAACTTTTTGCATTGGAACCGTTTCGACAAGCACTATGAAATGGAGCTGGATTGGAGTCGTTTGGAGCTAGCGAAAATTTCAAGTAAAATTAAACATCCGTTTAATTTTATTCGAAATAAAACGCCATAAATTATTATCGGAAATTCAAGGTGAGAACTTCTCACTCAATCGAAATAGTTCGATGTAAATTTTAAATAGTTATATTTAAAATTTGTTGATTGTATGCCTGGATGATTGTTATCTATTGATTGTTAAAATAGACATTATACACCGTTATTAAGCGGAGGTTATTTATTAAAAACATATACCGCGATAATTTCACATTGAAGTGAAATTGGTATTATATATGTATATAGAAATATATATATATTGGAATATGTATATATTGGAGTTGATTTCCCGCATTGTATAGCGGATGAGACCCTATTGCGCCGCATAATAGCGGATAATATTTATTAAACCCATATACCACGATATTCCGTACTGGAGCGGAATTGGTATTGTGCTAACATCTGTCGATGCAGGAAAACAGGTTGGAGGGATCTGACTGGATTCCTCACCGTATTGATTTATTTACAGATATTGTGATATATTCTGTTATCATATGATGATATGTGATGTTTGATTGCCGTGATTGATTATTGGGTGTTGTTGCACCATCTGATCCATTTTTGAAGTTTAAAAATAACGATATTGATTTATAAAGAATTTTTAAAGTGATTTTTGAAAATATACGTTTTATTGAATTTTGCTATTGATTCATTTTAAATAAATAAATAAATGTTATAATTTTTATGTTATGAAAATTATGAGATTTGTGAAATATAAGCGAATAGTGATTTTTGAAATTAATAGTTAATTAATTTATAAAATGGTTTAAATTGGGATTTTTGAATTATTATGAACGATTTACCTAAAAGATATATAAAATTGATATTTTATAAATTAAGAATACTGGGATTATAAAACGAGTTTTTATAAGTGTTAAAATGGGAAAAAAATGGATTTCATAAGTGAACGAAATTTATAGACTTATAATTTGTGAAGTTATAAAATGAATAAATGTTGTAAATAACTGGATTATAAGTTCTTAACTTATAATATAGACTTCCGGTATAAAATTGAGTTATATAAATTGAATTGGATAATAAAGGAGATATATTCGTGATTTTGGACAGCGAATTATCCTTTAAGTTAAATGTTGTAATAATAAGAGTTGGGTTGGGAATTTTATCCACGATTTTGGACAGTGGATAATCTTTTAAGTAAAATGTGTAGAAACGCTAAATGCTTTAACGAAGTATATTCACGATTTTGGTCAGTGAATATATTATTAAATTTAATGGATATGTTTTGAAGAAGTGATATTACGAAATGAAGTAATTGTTTTAAAAGATGTTTTTAAACGTGTTAAGTATCGAATACATAGATTTCAACATTCATTGTTGAAATAGACGTTTTCGAGAAATAAGGAAATGGTGGACTATAACACTGTTGTTATAGTAAATGATTTCCGAAAAGAAATGTTTTATATAGTATTAGGATTTATATATCTATCTAAATTTCGAATCCATATACTAGTGATTTTGAGTTGTCGTAACGATGTTTTACGTAACATTCGTTTTGACTCAAATAAAATTTGTGAAAGAGAATGATTTCCTTAAAGAATGAAATATATACTTAATTTTGATTTAAGTATATTGAATATTTTCCAAGTGTTGAAAATAAATGATTTGTGAATTACTTATTATTAAATAAGTATGGAAATGTTTTCCAATATGAAATGAAAGGTTTGAAATTTTATCTTTTAAAGATAAATTGAAAAGTGAATATTTGAAATTTGTTTCAAATGGTTAAGTGTGGAAAATTATATATCTTGTAAAGATATTTTTGGAAATTAAATAATTTGGAAAATTATTTGGAATCTGATGATGTTGCGCATCTTTATTGATAGTTAAATAACCGACTATCAATAATTACCTTGAATGGGTATTTGTTGTGAATTGGATGAATTTGAATGCCACACTTATTTTTGAATAAGCGCTCACTATTCTGGTTAGCCGGGAAAGGACCTTTGGGTCGTATAACCCATTCCGAATATGTGATACGTCGTAATGGACTGCATTTGATGACCGGTGTTGAAGACCGGATATTTTTGAAAACGAAAGGATTACCGTCGAGTTACTCTGCATCGGCTGATCTCCGATATAGAGGTTTTATCACCCTTAGTGACGGGAAGTCCGGACGTGATTAGAAAATGATCCAGATTTGCAAGGGCTTCGTAAGAAGTGCCTTCGGTTCTGTTCGATCCCGGAACAGACTTGTATGGTTGTATGTCTGACGTTACAAATTGAGATATAAAGCTGGTTTCTTTCAAATACATATCTGTTGGTGGCGGAGAATTTATTCTCTTAGCTTAACACCCTTCTCTGAGACATACGAGCTCAGAGGTTATGTAGTTGATGGTTACTAGTGATATATTCCCAATTTGGTAGCGTGGCATGCTGAGTGTTGTTGTGAAATGATCATTGTTTGATCATTTGTGATATGATCATTTGTGATATGATCATTTGTTTGATCATTTATCTTTGTGATCATTACTTTGATCATTTGTTGACCCAAAGCATGGCTTTGTACCAAAGCGTGGCTTTGTGGACGAGACTTCGTCGGACCTCAAACCCCGGAAATGGTCAAAACAGGAAAGATGCAGCAAGGTTATTAGGGGGTAGCGCCCCTTTAGTGTATGTCATTCCTTCTGGATAGAGGTGGTATCATGGTATGGAGCCCAGATATTTAACCTATGTTGTTGCTGCAAATTTATTTCTTTGTGGTTGTTGGAAATCGAGGATCCTCGGAAAGATCGGTTACGATCGGGGGATGACATATTCGTGTCAGTAGTTACCCAGTTAGGGGTAACCCGGCCTTGTGTTGGCAGAGATCTAACCGTAATGTTAGGTAATTTCTCGGGTCGTCTTTCCAGAGGCGTACCTATGTGGCAATGGGAAGTTCCTTGGCCTGACCATTTGTTGGAAAATCCAAAGAAACAATACGAGACTTGTACGGTTTTAGTTGTAGAACCTGCCATTTACTTATGGTGGTCACCACTGTTTGGATGGTAGCTATAGTAGGCATAAGTGCGGAATGCCTATGCTGGCTAAGATTTATATTATACTTTCAAAATATTTTCTACACTATGCACTAATAATAATATAAAAAAGGATTTGATTTTGCGTAGTAAGCATCTTTGACTATCATAAGAAGAAATCTCCTCCAATTCTGCGTTTGCATTATGTGTGTGGCGGGAGGTCTTATGGTAGTTTCATTTTCCAAAAGCATTGCGAAATTGACTTAAAAATATTCCTGTTGTTTGTTTTAAAGATAAACTGTTTTAAGTTCTCACACCAGTCACCATGACTGACCTGGAGTTTATTGTTTCCTTCCTAAACTCTGGGTGCCCACCAATTTCCACACGGGCAGTCTAGAGTTAGGTTATCAGGTCATTCTGGATTCGGGATGCTGTGGAGCTTAGTGGCGAGCTGGATGGCGAGACGTACCACTTGTATATGATATTATTTATTCCGCTGTGTATTCTGTATATGGACAAGTTTATATAACTGTCCAGTGTTGTATTGTTGATGTATTGACTCTGATGATGTGATGTAATGTATAAACCGATATAGTTCTTTTGATAAAGGTATTCATTTATCTATTATATGTTGTTCCGCTGCGAATGTGAGATTCTGATATTGTTTCTATTTCTGTGTTTTTTGTTGTTTCTTCTTTCATTTTCTTCTGTTTCTTCTACCTCTTCTTTCTTAAACCCTAAGAATTCGGTTTTCCGGCATTCGATGGCTCGGCAGTCGATACAGTGAACGTATTGATGTCGATATTCGAAAGTCGAAGAATCGGGTCCTTACATTATGGATAGCTAGTGATCCATCAAGATAGGTCAGATCGCCCTCCAACTTTCGGAGCTCCTTCGTAGCACTAAGTAAAGGCTTCTAGTAGAAAAATATGGTAAGTTGATGGATAGCTAGCAATCCATTATTTATGGATAGCTAGCGATCTATAGAAATGACTCAGATTGATTTGAGATTTTCGGTGATGATTTGGCATAATAACTGGACTCTTTTGCACTTGGACTTCTGGCCCAACATTCATTGAATTCCCCTATAAATACTCACCTACGTGCAACTAGAGATGGATCTTATCCGGAGAGAGAGCCGCCATTGCACTACTGGAGTTCCTTCACTTTTTCAACTTTTTTCTTCCTTATAACAGTCATCAAGGGGGTTACTGTGATTCTTAAGTCAACCCTTGTACTTATGACTTATTCTAACACATTGTAACTTAGATCTCAGGACTAAATAGTTGATATTGTAGCGACCCATCGTTCTGTACCTTTTGAGTTAACAATAAATCACACTTGTCCAACCCAAATTGTACAAAAGGGCGAATAACTGGGGGTGAAGAAGAAGAAGAAGGGATAGAAGGAAAAAGAAAACAACAATACTTAGAATCTCACGATCGCTGCGGAACAATATATAATAGATAATAACACATCTTTATACAAAAAGAACTATAACTGTTATTTATACATACCATCATCAGAGTACAACAACAACAAACTAATTTGGACAGTTATAATAACTGGTCCTCATAAGTGCTGAATACATAGCATACACACGCATAGTGGAATATAAACAAGTACGTGGATACGTCTCTATCATCCAGCTCGTCTCCTGAGCTCCATAGCATTCTAACCTGAATCTGTAATACTCGGTCTGAACCGAGCATTATAATAAAATAACACCCAAGTCGGTCTGGATAACCAGCGTAAGAAAACACACTCAATTTGAATTATTAATGTTATCAAAATCCTTTGAAAAACAAAGGTATCTCGTAAGACCACATCACACATAAACACGGCGGGTTTTTACCTTACGATA
The DNA here is from genome assembly GCA_030737815.1 of Allium fistulosum. Classification (NCBI taxonomy): domain Eukaryota; kingdom Viridiplantae; phylum Streptophyta; class Magnoliopsida; order Asparagales; family Amaryllidaceae; genus Allium; species Allium fistulosum. Next base: position 1,348,968,275 of record CM060902.1, on the reverse strand, counting down.
ACCAAAACACTTTTATAGAAAATCCTTTGATATTATAATAGTGTCTAAGTACAAATACTTATTAAAATAGCTGAAATTGTTACATTAATTAAATTCTAGCATACTAGGCTCTACAATCAAAACCATAAAGGCTCATAGTCCATACAATGACTGGGCTACTGGAGTATCGCCCGCCACAGTACACCTCTAGAAAAATGTACCGAGGACCTCGCCTGGATCCCCTGCCAACAAAGGACCGGCCTACCCCTGACCTGGATAGTACCGAAAATGTTATCACCCCAGGTGTTCCCACCCTAATCTCACGCTCTCTTTTCCATGCACAACCATATCCATAATTATAATATATTCTAAGGGTATCTAGAAAGGTGATTACATACCCTAATTGGATGTGACCCACTTAGCCCTGCTGCATCTCCCCATTTTAATCATTCCCGGTTGATGAGGCATGAGGCTACGTTTTACCTTTTTGAATAGCAATCATACTTAGAATGCTAACACTACCTTCCAGACAACAATGCAATGGTAGCATTCATCCATACAAGTTGGCCTGGGTCTGAACAAACCAAATCTCCTTCAAGATCACCATCTTCATTTGCTTTGAGATATCACAATTCGTAGCGCACAAACCGGATCGAAGTGGTTTTTGGATAATTAAATCTAATCCCGGTCTCTTCGAAACGATCAACGAATTTGTCCAGATTTGATAATCAGTTATTTAAATATCAAATAAGATCCATAAGCAGTCACTAGGCCTAATTTTATAATTCTCCAAAATATTTATTTCAACGTATCTTTACAAAGATATATATTCAATCTCTTCCCGTATTCCAATATTTGAAAGCCAATTTCAAACTTATATCCATAATAGGATAAATTTCAAATCATATCTTACTCCATTACTTAGTGAAATATTTTCAAATTCGATTTAAAAAGCCATTACTTAGGAAAAATATTCTTATAGAATCATTTCGTAGTTATATATCTCCAAACCTTTCACTTCAATCCTTAGGAAAATATTATAAGTATCTTTTCCCAATCATTTTAAATATCCACACTTATGAAATGTTTATAAGTATTTTTCCAAAAATCATTTTTATTTCCTATACTTAGGAAATATTCTATCTATTCCTATTTCTCAAATCTTCTACAATTTATTTGTAAATCCCTTAACCCATTTATGTCGAATTCTATAAGTTTCCCGGAATTATTAATTAACTTCCCTTTACTCTTCAAAAACGATTACACTTGTCTATGATTCCAACTAACCAATTCTAACTTCCTTTCTATGACTTCAAATTCATTTCGAAGTTCTAAAATTTCAACATTTCGATAGTTTACTTAAGTTTCCAGAATTCATTACAAGATTTCTCTAACAAAAATCATATCCGTTAAATAAACCCCGTTTACCAATCTCGAGAGAATTTATAAATAAATTTCAATCATTTCAAAAACTCTATATATATAATAAGTATTTTAAAAGAATAATAATTTATTTTTAAAACATGTTTAGATAATTATTTAAAATATCAAAACACTTTAAATAAAACATCGATAATTCATTCCCAACTCATTTTTAAATAAAACTAATCAATTTACAAGGCTGACTGTAGAAAATAGAATTTCATTTCAATAAACATTAAATATTTGAGTAACTAGCTTTTCCGAAATATCTGAATCTAAATAATAGTTTTTATACTACATAGTTTAATAAATAAAAATCTCATTTAAAACAATTTTATATTTTCCGACAAAAATCTATTTTAAAAATCCAATATTTCCAATTTCAATTTATAAATCCCTCTTGATTCATACCATATCTACTACATCATAATCATTCTCACATTCAAAAATTAATTCCACTGTTTCTTTTCCAAACGATTTTTCACTTCTCATTATACATTCGCTCTTATGAATTTATATTTTCAATTTATCAAATGAAAATCGTTTTTACTTTATTTATAAACCCCGTTTATAATTGATAACTCCTTCGGATTTCACTTGTTTATAACATTCTCATTTATAACTTCATTTTTAAATCTATTACCTTATAAATCCCATTTATTTTCCAAATCTATTTTAAATATTGATTTTTAACTTCTTATCCCTATTTTTTACAAAACCATTTTAAAATTCATTGTTAAAAATCCCCTACAAAAATTATTTTAAAATTTCTATTTAAATATTTTAACGAATAGTTAAGTACAAACTAAAATCAATTATTGTTTTATCCAAATAAATTTCTTTAAAATAATCCAAATTTCGATATAAATATTTTTATATTCAAAATCTCCTTTTAATTCCATCAAATTCAGAAATAATATTTATGGTATTTAAAATATCAAAATTAAGGCTAGTGCTACTATAGTATTCAACATTTAAATCATACAACGATCTATAGTAGATTATTCAATTCCAACATATATCATTATATATGAAAAACAATAAATATATTAAGGAATCCAGTTGGATCCCTCCAACCTATTTCCCTGCATCCACATATGTTAGATAACATGAAAATACCAATCCCACTTCGAGGGAGATATCGCGGTAATATAGGATCATCCGCTATTATTCGGGGGGCATAAGGCCTCATCCGCTCCAATTGGCGGAAAATATATCGAACTACTAATATATACTACTATATATGTATATAATATAACATTCAATTAATAATAATATATCAATTCAACCAATCATCCAATAAGTAATTTTAATTATTATAAATTAATTCCAGTAAACCAAAATGAGTGAGGTTTACTCACCTTGATTTTAAATTTGCTAATTGTTCCAATTTAAATTCTTTTCGTCAGATTCCACAGGAACCCCCTCCTTCACAATTGATTACGTTTGATTTAACCTCGTATAAGCAAATTTTCGAATAATACAATTTATGATTACAATTTTTAATTATGATAAATCAACTAATTAATTACCAACGAATTTGATTAACCTTAAATTTCAAAAATCTAAATTACCTTATAAATCATGCTTAGCACAAACGACATCGCGACCCCGATTATCATTTACTATTTGTCGCCCTACTCATGCTAACGCTGTCGCTGCACTCCGACCATCGCCCATCCTCTGCCACCAAGCCCCGCTGCCAATCACCTGCGCCCCCCCCCACATGAGAAATCCAGGCCTCGACGATGCATCCTATGCTCTGCCGACCATCACGACTTCGACCCCCAACCCTCAATTTAGAACGTCACCATCCTTGACTTCGTTCGCCGTGCTCGAGAACAACTTCACGACCATCGCGGCCTATTTTCCTCGATCGCTTTTCTTTCTTTTGATACGCGACTTCCCACCACTACTGTCGAATCCACAGTCGTGTCATCGCAAGCTTCTCCTCTTCGCCATGACTCTCCTCCATCGTCGATCAAGCCGCGACTCGAACTCCCACCCTAAACTCGACTGTCGCCACCCATCGCGACCTTTAAATCCCCTCCGCGCTTCCACATATACGCGCGCGCGACTACTAGGCAATCGCGATTGATCTCGATTGCTATGCCATTTTTTATCTCTTCTCTTCGATGATTTTGAATTGTAGAAGACAAGAGGGAAGGCTCGCGATTTATTTAATTTGATTTCGTTTTTTTCTTTTGTTCTGTTCAAATTGAATTCGCTCAAACTGAAAAGATAAAAAGGGAGGACATGATTTAAAAGGGTGAAGGCGACTTTGTATCAGACGTAGGGTGGCTCGCGTACAATCTAGGGTGGCTGATGGGAACATTTTAACGGCTGATGTGAATGGAGATAACAATATATATATTAAAAATTCCAAATTATCTAGATATTTTATTCGAACGCCTATTGAGGCATGCCACCTGGCGCTTCTAATGTTATACCCCTATTCTGAATCCAATGGAATAAGTTTTGAGTCCTAATCGCTCGTATGGAGAAGATAGCTTTGTAAACCCAATTAAAATATTAAATTTTCGATATTAATTTCAACGCGTTTCTATCCCGTACGACCAAACGGTAACTCCAAACGCTACGAAATTTGAAATCCGATAATAATACACTATTACGGACCCAATGGAATAGGTTTCGTCAAATTCCAAAATTGTGCCCCAGATCGCTATTTTAACGTGTCGATTAAATCGACGATTTCAAAAATTTGCGAAATCTCTTGAAATTTCAGTTTTAAAAACTTATTAATTCGATTCTAATTCAAATAGAATTTATATCAACATTATAAATTGTTTCAATTTCTATTCAACTCAAATTTCAATTATTTACCATTTCTGTATTTCGATAAATCGCTATATTTGAAATTTAAATCTTATTCCACCTATTCGATTGACAAATTTCATATTAAAAATCCATTTACATTTCGAATTCAACATTTAAATTAAATTTTCAAATTAACGTATAAAAATCCGGGTCGTTACAAATATCTAGAGAAATTCAACTAGTATAATCACAATAAAGATTGATTAAAGTGGACGTAGGCCAGAGTTAGCCGAACCACTATAAAAATCCTATGTCTCTTTTCTTGCTGCTTTTTATTTGTTGTTTATATAAGATTTGTGCTGCTGATAATCTACACTAGTGCTTTCACACTTAATTCAGGGCGTTGATCCATTTTTTGGGTTAACAAATTATTAATTATTAGATATTATTAATAATTACTAATTGAAACTAATTATTATTTATTAATTATTAATTAATTCTTAATTATTTAATAGTAATTATTTTATATTAATTATTAGTTATTTAGTAGAAATTATTTAATAGTAATTATTAAATATTTAAAAATAAAAAATAAATATAAATTATTAATTATTATTAATCTGTAGGGTTATTATTAAATATTAAATATTATTATTAATTTGTAGGGTTACTATTAATTATTAATTGTTAATATTATTAATTATTAAATATTAGTTATTAATATTATTATTATTAATTATTAACTATTAATTATTAAACATTAATTCTTATTTATTAATTATATAATAATTATTATTTATTATATTAATTATTGAACAATAATTATTACTATTAATTATTAAGAGTAGTTAATTCATATTTCAAATTAATTATTATTATTTAATAATAATTATTATTTATTATTTAATTATCAATTATTAAGTGTTATTATTTAATTATAATTATTAATTACGGGCAAACAAAAATTATTGTAACAAACATCTATTACAATTGACAAAAAAAAAGAGTTGTTAAAATTATGCATTTATTACAATTGGAAAAGGAGAAAGGTTGTAATAGACATCTATTAAAACTGGCAAAATAAAAGAGTTATTGAAAACAAGTTTATACGACTTTCTAACAAAAACAACATAATTATTAGTTATTAGTTACCAAAAATTGACTTCTAAATATTAAATATTAGTTCTTAATTATTAATTATTAATGTTCATTATTAATTATTATATATTAGTTCTTATTCATCTATAATTTAACAATAATAATTATTTATTATTTATTTATAATTATATTAATTATTGAATAGTGATTATTAATATTTATTACTAATAGTAATTATTTCATATTTCAAATTAATTATTAATTATTATTATTATCAGCAATCATTATTTATTATTAATTATTTAATTATTAACTATTAAGTATTATCATTTAGTTATAATTATTAATTAATTATTACAACTAGCAAAAGAAAATGGTTGTAATAGACATCAATTACAACTATCAAAAAATAAGAGTTGTTAAAAATATGTATATATTACAACTGGCAGAAAGGAAAGGTTGTAATAGGTATCTATTATAACTGGTAGAATAAAAGAGTTGCTGAAAATGAGTTTATTACAACTGTTTGGAGAAAAACGTTGTAGAAAACCTTTATTACAACTGGCATTTTATGACCGAAGTAAAATTATAGTTTTAATAGGGTCTTTTGTTATAGTGACAGTAACATTATTATTAAGAAATTATTAAAAGGAGAATCAACTTGCATAAAGGAAATAAAAATAATGATTTTTTTTAGTTCAGGGAAATTGTCAAGGAAAACTTGAATAACCGGTTCTTCCCTTGTAAAAACCAAGCAAAATCACTAAATTTCCATTATTATAATCCTCTCTTCTTTTATGCACATCTCTTCATCTCTAAATGCTAATATCGCATCATTTAAACTAAAATAAAAAAATGTTAAAAATTAAAACCTTGGTGAAAATCGATCTCAATTTTCATTTTCTCAATCTCTATCGAAATATTTGCAAACATAAGATTCGAAATAGATATATTTCAGAGTTTGGAGAGTGAAAAATAAATGGTGTTACTATTTACATCCACCTAATTCTTCTATACACTTATCCTCTCTCCACTCACCCATTTACACCCATCTTTTCATGACCTTTTTGCTTTCTCAAAAGCATAACTCAACTTCTCCTCTCAATCCTTCTTCATACAATAAAATCAAATTTTCTCCATCCAATTCCTCCACAGACGATCTTTTTTTAATATATGCTTCATTGGGATATACAAATCCAACTAATTTTGTTATGATTAAGTTGTTATCGACTTTAATTGTAAGTAGAATTTCCATTTTTTTAACTGTGTACACTACAACAAAACAAGCTTTTTACAACGGGCAATGCCCGTTGTAATATGTGTTCCACAACGGGCAGCGAACCGTTGTAATAGGCGATGTTGTAATAGGTCACCCATATTTTACAACGGGCATTTAATGTTGTAAAGACCGTTGTAGTAATCTTTTTTACAACGGTCGCCGACCGTTGTAATAGACTATAATACAAGCTTCTTTGCCCGTTGCAAAATACTATCATACAAGATGGATAGCATGTTTCACAACATTCCCTGACCGTTGTAAAAAACATTTTGACAACGGTTTTCGACCGTTGTTATAGACTTTAATACAAGGCGCAAATGACCATTGTGAAAATGATTTTTACAACGGTTATTGACCGTTGTAATAGAGTATAATACAACACGCTTTGACCATTGCAGAAAAAATGCAAATTAAAAAAAAATTACAGCAACGTTGAGGTAGCACATCCATACAAATAATGAATAATTTAACAGTAATAAATATTACGCACAAACAGCCAAAATCACATGCGAAAAGACTAAAAGATAGTCATAAAATTCCAACACTCCAAAAAGTCAGATAAGTTTACCTCCCAAATTCATAAAGCATTAATACATAACAGTCGGCTATAAATATTAAGTTCTAAGTACAATCATACTAGACTAAGGATATAAAGTCTTTGTGCCACGCGACGGTTGATCCAACGGCCCCTTTAATAGTGGACATCTCTGAATTTGGCCTAAATAAAAAAGCTTCTGGTTCCACTGCTACATCCACCCATACTTTCCAAGCTTCTGCTCCAAGCTTTACAATATGTACCAACGCATCAGGATCAGTGCTTGCTATTGTCCCCTCTGCAACTACGTTCTTCTCCGCAACATTAGCGAACACAAACTCCAATGGAACAAAACTAAATCGAGCTAAGACAGTTGTCAGATTACAAACAGTGATACAAATTACAAACGCTGAATTCAGTAACAAAGAAACAAAAAAGGCAAAAAGAAGAAAAGAAGAAGAAAAAACCTCAACATCATAAGATAAACCTCTGTCTGGAAACCTCTCATGAAACAAGAAACAATTACATCTTTTTATGAATGGGAATGCAAGGAGGCTTGCTGCTAGCAAAGTAGCTGCTTCCACTGCTCGTCCTTGCTATTGCAGACGTGCATGCACTGCTCTTCGGGTTCATGAAACAAGAAACAATTACCTTTTTGCTGTAAGACCCTGTAAACGAATTGGCGTTTTCATTCAGCCCTCCTGCGTAGCTCCTGCTTGGCTTCATGCTCTTGTTCACTATCAGAGTTTCCTTTTTAGCCAGATCTTCCACTGTTTTCACTTCCGAGAAGGACTGCGATTTGCCTCCAATTCAAACATTGTCTCCAACTATTATTTTTGTTGTTGGTTGAAAAAACAAAGAAATAACAACGAAACCAATTGTAGTAGAAACTAATATGATATAGTTAAAAATATTTTTTAATTATGATAATTCATTAACTAGAAAACTAACGGGTTTACAAAAATATTGATTTACATTCACATTTAAATATAATCAAATATCTTAACTAATCAACTTCTGATCCAAAATTCATAAAAGAAAATTTATTTACATTATTCATCTTATTTTTCTTTGTCATCAATTATTAACAGGATTGAAAATAATTATGTTCAAGCATTAGATTTTTTTTTGAACACTCGGGTAAACTGGATATCTATATTGGATGGTCCATCTGTAACATAACGAGGAAGTATGCATCTACCCCCACAACACATACTACTTCAGGTAATTCAAAGGGGAGTATTGGATTTTATTATTTATATGTTGTTCGATTATTGTATACTTCCAAATCATTTTATACTTAAGGTGAGTTATTGAAGTAGATTTCATAATTTAATTTTAAGTGGCGTTTAGCAAGTGTTTAAGTGGATGTAAATAGTAACACTCAAAATATAGCAAGAAATGAAGTTGCATTAAATGACAATGAATTTTTGAGAGCATATACGGTTTAGAAGATTGGGAAATAGTCGCAATGCGGAAGGAACAAAATAGGAAGAAAATGAGAAATAATAATCGTTGAAGAAAAATCAATGATCTTATGATGTAAATGAGATAAAAGAAACATATTTTCTCTCTATATCAATATTGACATTCGCAAAGATTTTCTCTGTAAAATTCATATCTCTTATATAGTTAAATTCTTGGTTAATAGATTCTTTTTATGGGCCATTGCATAGCGGGTCTCTATTTCCAATGTTATTACAAGAAATGTAACTATAACAATGAGTATGTAATTAGGACCCTGTTTTTTCTAAATCGGAAAGTGCAAACTAGCTCTTGCAGTTTTTTGATAGAAAGTGCAAGTTAACTTACGCTTTTCAAAAATTTCAAAAATTTTAAAAAAAATTCAAATAAAAAAAAACTACAAATTACCTTACATTTTCTACCAGAAAAGCGCAAGGCATTTTGTATTTTCTATTTTTTTAAATATGGGCCAAATTTACATATTCATTTCTGTAGGGACTTTTATTATAACAACATCAAAAAACATGGACCTGTGATCCTTTTCTTGTCTTTTTTTATTAATATACTATTATAATTTATATTACGCACAGTTAATGTAGATTATAGCTTTTTACTACGAATATTGTTTTATGAGTAATACGGCACGCGCTTCGTTTGTGATTTTTTTCTGCAAATTGTATATGTTAAACACTTTCAGAAGAAATGATTTGTACAAATATTAGCCATATTTTTGAGTTAAAATCTTGTGTAGTAAGTTCAAATTTTTATTTCTAAATCGCTAACGTCTAAATTTTTGTTTGTTTGTTATTAATTAATAAAGAAAAATATGTAAAGAAACTTTATTTGTTAGATCTATTTTTAAGTAATATTAAAATTTGATAATATCCGCAGAAGACATTTTGAATTTGTAAAAAAAGTTTATTTGTTAATTCTAAACTTAAGTGGCATTAAGATTCATGAATATCAAACTAAAGGCGTTTTCATTAATTCACGCTAACACAAAAAAGATATAACATCAAAGTATTACAACTAATATTAAAGAAAGATATTGAAGAGTAGATATTGCAACATTAATTTTGTTAAAAATATAGTAAATAAATAGCTAACATATATGTAAAAGGGAGGGTATTTTGAGCTAATTAGGGATGTACATGGTTGTTCGGGTCACGGGGGAATGGGATAAATATTAAATACTGAGTCAAACTTTCCACCTTTATATATGGTTGCTCCGTCCTTATTTCAGCTGTGATTATTAAGTTGTTGCATAAAGCGTAACTTTATCAAAAAGAATCTTCAACAGTTTACTCGTAAGTATCATTTAAATCTCAGAGAAGGTATCCGCTTACTTGCTCAAAAAGCTAGAAACTTTAAAAGCTGATATACTCCTACGAAATCAGGTAAGTTCTTTGCATGCATTATTTCCCTCCATGTTTAGATAAATTCGAGAATCGAGAGTAATGTTTCTTGCATGTTAGCTTCAGTATTTACAGATTGTTTATTTCTAATAATTGACCTAATTAAGCAAATCGGTGGTCGGAATAATTCATAGTTTTGTCGATTGCTTGTTTGTTTTTTTTTTGTTTTTATTTTTTTTTGAAGAAATATAATAAATTGTAAAGTTGGTGTCATGAAGGAATTGGCAGCTGAAATCTACAATGGAGAAAAACGATGATATGGAGAAACTCCAAAATGATAAAATAACATCAAAAGATTCAGAACTCCAAAATATGAGACTGCAAAATGAGAAACTAGAATTAGAAATCAAAATCGTTAAATCAGAGAACGAGAAACTGAAGTCAGAACTTGAAACTGTAAAACTGCAGAACGAGGCTTCGTCTTCAGAGGAGGAGGAGGAGGAGGAGGAGGAGGAGGAGGAGGAGTTGATGGTACTGCATCGATGTAGCAAGAAAGAGAAATTCATTGCTAGTAGTAGTATGAAATTACTCGATGCGGAAGAATTTATAAGAAAACTAAGAAATGAGCTGCATAGCCTACAGAACATCGTAGCTTCCCACAATGAAACAAAAAGGAATAAAAATGAGAACTGTGAAGAAAAAGTGCAAAGACAAAGTATCAAGAAGGATAATATACTGCTAGAGAAAGAAATAATGAATTTAATTGGAAAGGCTGATGAATTTTGTGAAGAGTTTGAGGAGAAATTCGAAGAGAAGAGAAGCTGCCTAATAACAAAGCTAGCATCATGCGAGGGACAAATACAGGAACTGAACAAATTGTGTCTGAAACAAAAAAAAAAAAGTGAAGCTTCTGCCCAATAATGTACATAGAAGTTTAAGATGAACTTGATAAAGAAGTTCCAGTGATTTTTTATTTTATTTTTTGATCTGAATAAAGTTAGAAAGAGGTTGATTCTTCATAAGTAGAAATGCTTTTTTTTTTTTTTTGCATTATTATATGCATTCCTTGCAGCGATTTCTGATTTTCATGTTAAAACACAATTTTCCTATTTATTGATAAATACATGAAGTTTATGACTCGTCAAATATCGATCAAACCGACCGTTAGAAAGGTTTGCTTACTGTCACTAGCCAATATCAAATACTTTTTTTGGTTTTTTTATTTCTAAGTTGGAGGGAAGAAGAAGAAAGTCTAATCTAAAACAAGGCTAAAGCAATGATAATTTTTTTTCTCCTTCCTTTTTGAACATGATTACATAAATATATGTCTTGGTTCAATTTATTTATTGATCGATTTTGGGATGTGTTAACGATGATATATGTTATAGACGTGAAGTCGATAAAGGCAGTTTAAGCAAAAGTTGATTTTATTAGGATAGATCTGATGTTAACCGTGAAATGTTCTTGTCATGATTTTGCATGCGACAAGTGTTAAACTGGCGCTTTTAAATTTAACTACATGAAAGTCACAATACATCAAAACATCAATTTTTTTAAAGCTAGACAAGTGCATATGCTTCCTACAGTAACTAGGTTTAGTTATTGATGAATCTTTTATTGATGAATCTAGCTTAGTTTTTTACTCATTTTAATGCTTTGATTTTAATTTTTACAGCATTAAAATCATTGTTTGCTTGAATATACTTATATTTATATGTGTAATATGCACATGTAGGATCATGTTTTCATTTTTTTATTATCAATATGTAAACGTCTATATTTAATGCGAAGTGTTGACATTTTGTGTATATAGTTATCGAATCAACAATTTGTCTGGGAATCAATAACTTACATAATTGAAATCTATAATATTATAGCCATTTTGTTAGTATAAGATAAAGCAGCAAAAATATACTAAAAGCAGTAATATTTTTATGTCCTACATTATTTTATGAATAGTTTTAAAACCATATTATGTTTATGTAGTAATAAAAAGTATTGTGTAAACATAGATTGTTTTAGTTATAAAGGTAATTCTATATATAATATTAAAAAATAGGTTTCAAATAAATAAATTAGTTCAATTATAGAAACTGATATGATAAAACTTAAAAGTCATTCCAATAGATTACATGTGAAGTAGACTATTTTAGATCAATATTGACTTTAATATATACTTAATATCTTTTTTGATTCCAAGTATACAGCCCAATATGTTAAAACTAGAGATTTAGTATTTAAATGGAAATAACATATTTGGTTAAAACCATTATATTATGTAAGTTTAACAAATATAAAAATGTGCGAACAACTTATATAGGCCATTGAAATATCAAGGGTATCTGACTTATGTTGTGAAACAAGAAATAATGTGAATACCTCCTGGTAACTTAAAAGAAGTAAAAGTTGTCCATCCACCCTAATTTGTAATAGTAAACGCTCAAAAGGAAAACGGTTTCAACAAAATAAAATAATTTTAACTTACTCCCCCTTGGTTCTACCTAGCTTCGCCACTGTTTTGCGCTTGTACACTGTTAACTATGTGATTGTGAATCATCTGGCATCTGTGAATTATTTAGCATCTACCTTTCCGCTTTATTCGTGAAAACAAAAACAAAAATCCTTTATTTCTACAACCATCATAGACATCGTTCAGAAATCAAAAATTATAGCTTGCTGTTTTCCTTCAGTTGGAAACTTTGCAAGAAAGCAGCCTAAGTTTTTTAACAAGTATTAAAAATAAATCCATAAAAATTTGAAAATGGCTGGGTATTTGGAATTATCAATTACTAAATATATAATAATATATAGTCAAGTATCTATGGTCATGAATGTATGTGGCTTTTCATCATATTTGTATTATAAACATCAGTGGTGCGCATATTGTAAGAAACACGAAGAAATTATTGAACTACTATAAAAGATTATAGGCATAGAGGTAATCTGGAAATGATCCGTGATGTTCCTGATAAGAACGAGATTGTCTACTACTGCATTGTTTAGTACCTATATATGAAATGAAACTGTTAGCTTATCCCCTGTAATCCAAGTCAGTTAACATGTAAAAGATAGTAGTATTAACCCCTATCAAAGTTGGTTAGTGAATTGAAGAAATCAGTTGAGTACTACAGAGATAACATATAAATATTAATGCAGATGTAGTTCCATGTGTGGGTATTTTAAGTGGCATAATTTAGGGCTCTATCTTCAAAGTTTACTGAACATAGCATACCATCACATTTATGTGGGACTCATACTTTATAGTCAAAAGAAAAACAATGGGTATTAACATTGTCTTCTACTGTATGTATATAGCACATATTGGATATGATTATATCGAGTGTTTTCATCATCTCTAAATTATTATATATAAATAAATATACATGCATACATACTTACATACATGTATATAGTTATGTGTATATGTATGTATAAATGTGTGTGCATGTATATAGAAACAGGTAGGATCACGTTTTCATTTTTTTATTATCAATATGTAAAAATCTATATCTAATGTGAAGTGTTGACATTTTGTGTATATAGTTTATGAATCAACAATTTGTATGGGAATCTTTTTGCAATCTCACAAAAACTCTACTATTTAGTTTTGTGTTTTTGTTCAAAAAATGCACAGACAACGTATGTATTTTTATAAACTTATTATATAATTCATGTTAAAACTTATTATATAATTCATGACAGCTTAATTGTTTATCAAATGTTGATAATGGCCATGCTCGCCTGAATTGACTAGTTTGGTTACTTGCTTCAACAAAATGAAAAATAAATTCAAAAAAGGAACCAAAATTTTGACTGTATCCAATTGATTATCGAAATTACATGTACTATTAAGTGCCAATTGGCTTAAAAATGTTTTTATTGGCACCCACAGAATTATAGAGGGATAAAATTAGAAATAATAAAAGGAATCAAGCAACAAAGAACAAGTTTTTTTAATCCTGGCTTTATTTGGTAGCATCCTTGTTATCTTTCTTGAGGTCTACAGTCAAGAAATATACTTCTCCATAGAGAAGCGGAAATTGTATTTGCTTGTTATATTTGTACTTCGTACACTTTATCTCAAATTTAAACACATGATATACATGATCAGTTTCACCTTTATTGATGAAAATTTATGTCTACTGCAGGATCATTGCTAGACATTGAGAAGATGGATCAAGCTACAATTACAGATTCAGAATATAGAGATAAATCACTTATCAGGAAGAGTAGCCATGGTTCTTTCAGACGAAATTCAAGCAGCCTTTCTCGTGATGTAGGTGATCGGGTTTTAAAATCACTCGGTCTATCTCGAGACATAGCAGAACAGATGCTTGGTGATGTTGATAGCTTCAAGATTGCTCAAGTAGGAGACAGTGGAGATCGTGTGTCAATAGATATAAAGATGATAACAAATCTATTGAGAACGAAACTAAAGTTAGATTACATCTATCAAACTGGGTATTGCATGTTTCACCAGATAAAGATGAGGCTACTTCACCATTACCTACTGATGGCATGCTAAATTCTGCCGAGAAAAACCAGTCACACAATGAACACAGTGTCAAGGTTAAAACCGACCGTAAGTGTTAACCAGGTATTTGCTGCAAAAACTCTTTGGCCCCAATCTTCTTAAGCTTACAGAAGATGACACACTGATATACCTTGATCTTCCTTCTAATGTGGTATTTCTATTTCTCTTGATTTTTTTTCCTACCCATGAAATAATGAAAGCTAAGTTTTGGAGTCCGATCTTTTTAGCAGGTGTGAAGCATATATGAAATTCGCAAAATTTAAGTATACAATACATATTAAGCTAACCTTGAACTAAGTATAAACGATCGCATAATATGCGATTTCATGATCAGTATGAAAATTATTTTTACTAAAGATAGCATTGTTGTGTAACTAATTCTACGTGTTAAACATCAATTATACTGCCATCAATAATTGTTGACTGAAATTCTAATGCACAAAATACTGTTTATTATGTGAACTGTTTAGTTCATCTGCACTTGGTCTCAGTGTACGTTGCATAATTTTCTCATAATAGCTAGGTTCCTTTCTCATGGGGTGGCTTGGAGTAGTGTTCAAGTCAAATATACGTTATTTTTCCAAGCACTTAGCAATTGGATTTTCCACTGGCTATTTGGGTAGCCTGACAACTTTCAGTGGATGGAATCAGAAAATGCTTAATTTGGCATCTACAAGTCATTGGGCATACGATATAGCTGGCATCATACTGGGTATAACTGGTTTCAAACTTCTAAGCTGAAATTATTGCTAATAAGAATATCATTCTTTTGCAGTCGAAAACCTACTTAGTTTTAGTTATATTACAGGCATTTTAATCTTAGATGGGAGTATTCGATGGGGGGTTGAATCCACATCAGGCCTTAAGAAAACCCTCTCCACAAATTTCAACAAAAATGAGACCTGCTTTGAACATGTGCGAGTAAATAGTCTCAAAAGACATGTTATGGCTGCGGCATCCGTGCTATTTTTCCATGTCATGCTATGGAGTTTGAGTGGAGCATTAGCAGGGGTATAATTAACTGACAACACGGATGGAGCGGTTCTTTGGTTGGTCCCGCCTGGTGTATGGGCCCGCTGGTATTTAGCAAGGCTTAATGGCTAGGGCATTGGCAGGAATGGATCTCTCAAGCGGTCATCAATAGGAACTTTATCAGCAAATATTATTGCAGCATGTCTTATGGTATCTCTTTCTACAATAAGTAAAGCGGTATGTGTGAAGTTGCTTTGATAATACTTGCAATGCAACATGAGTTAACCATTTGCTTTCAGTATTTTTTTTAGCTTCCTGTATAACGATCATGCTGTAGTTAGAAAAACAATATATTATTTTGTTGTTCACAAGCTTATAGATTTATGATATATATGATATGTGCAGGTGAATACAAAGAGATGCACAGTAGTAACTTGTATTTGAAGTGTTCTCTGTCTTCTTTTTTATGTGAATTTGTTTATATGCGTATATTATGTTGAAATGTAACTTGTATTCATATAATCTGCTGAATTTATATATTTTATGTTTAGTTTGAAGACTTATAATTATATGTTATGTTCGTCTTCTTTTTAACATTTGATTTATTGCAATTACACCATTAGAAGCATAATTATTGTGCATGTATTATAATCCAGTTTGTAGTTGTTTATAGCATTGGATCATTTTTATTGCTCTTGTTGAAGCTTTTAGAGGCATTTAATACTGCCTCTACTAGAATAGCATTAGAATAATATGGTATATTAATGACGTGGAATGCATTTTATTGAAGGCAAACTGTGAGAATTATATGCCCTAATTTTTTATTAGAGGCATAGTTTTTAAAGGCAGATCATATTTTACCTCTCATAGTTATAGTGACAATCTAATATTAGTTTTGGTCTCTAATTAAAATTTTTGAGGCATATCTAAAATACCTTTAATTCTTTTATTTTTGATAGTGGTAAATGTTGGATCTTTAATTAAGAAAATTTCACATTTTATTAAAATCAATTAATTTCAAATATACTTTGTCGAAAAGGTCCAAATTTTGTTAATAAGTTCTTTTAAAAAAAAATTAATTTTGTTCCAAAATGTATTTTTTGATAATAAATATTTATAAAATTAGTAAATGTTAAATAAACATTCAAAAATGTTCAACAAAATGAAGTTTATTCACTGAAATTCAGAAACGTTTGGAAGATATACCAACTTTTTTTATTCTTATGTCCAATTAAGGAAAAAAACATTTCCTTTTGAGAATTAATGCAAAAAAAAAAGTTTTATTATAATTATATCACCAAATGGTCGGTTTTCCCCACCGTTGTGCGGTTATACTAGTTTATTCATAAAATTTATTCATTATACATTTTGTTAGTTAAGCTTATTGTCAAATCAAATACTCTAAAGCCCAAATAATATTCCCTCTTCCTCGAAACTGCTTTCTCTGTTGTTTTAGCGACTGCAAATTCTGATACCTAGTATTTCTCATTGGCTTCAAATTCCAGCTACTTCAAATTCTCTACCTAATATTTCTCCTAATGATCCGTATCTACTTTAAATCTAATTCGCATTTCTTCGATCTCCTTCAACTATCGCACCAACACAACCCTCCAGTTCAAATTGAGACAATTTATCCAAATATCGACCACCGGTTCAAACCTAATACCATCACTCCAATTCAAGCCATCAGAGTTTATTGCATCTACATCACCAGGTTCTCACAATTTCATTTATTAATATTATTATGCTCGAATGCCGAAGAACTTATTCATTTTTGGTTTTCAAAAGGTATAATAATTAGGATTTAGGATTGTGTTCTTTCAATTAGGTGATTAGTGATCAAAAATGATTTTCCTATTCAGATGCCTATATTAATTTTAAATTTAAATGATTTTCATATTCATATGGCAACTATATATTTTGCATTAGGAAGAGAATAATCAGCACTTTACTCATTTTTGCGTGCCGCAAATGAACTATGATATACTTTTACTAATATTATTTCTAAAAGAACCACGATTTACTTTTAATTCATTCATGATTTTTAATGTTTTGTTTACTATACAAACATGGTATTTGTCAATAAACACTTAGAAAATGATGTTAAACTTTAATTAATCCAAAAAAAGTACCACTTTATTATTTCTATATCAGAGCATATGAAATTGTGGTTTCAATTTCAACTGCATAAACTGCTTTTGCCTCCACCAAAAATGTAAAATAAATTAAATTTGGATGGAGGTAACATATAATAACATGCACATGTCTGAGTGATTAATGCAGCTAAATTTTAACAAACTCTACTTAGATTCTGTTACTGATTTTGATTACATTTATGATATATGATTATAATTCTTTACATGCTTTCAACAAATACTTACTTACTTGATTTTATCAGGGAACTATATGCATTTAGTTTTGTGTTAGGTGCAGAGAGTAGTTCAAGAAACGGCTGCAATAATAACAAATCACTGCATATTATTTTGATTGGTGAAATTTTATAATTTTATTATATATAAAAAAATACAATGTTTAGTGTTTGAACCGACTAAAAATAGCGTTGAATGAAATAAGTGATGTAAATGACGATTCTAACATGTCTTTAAAATAATCCTTCTTCCCTTATCGTTTTGTTTACTAACCTTTTCCATGTTCAGTCATATAGGACAAATAATACTTATCATATTGTTTAAATACATCGCCTTTACCGAACATTGCTGACGAACAATTAGAAGATTATGTCGATGATATGCATGTGGTATCAACATCAATCTTTGATATGGTAATTATTTTCATTATCAACTTTTCATTAATCACATGTTTTATGTTTTCTATTTGAACCAACTAAAAGTAGCGATTGAATGAAATCAATGATTAAGCTATTATATCATCTTTTATATTTGTATGTCATTTTATTAATAAAGCACATAAATTTTTTAGCATTCTCTAAGGCTATGAGTATGCAATTGATACGTGGTACTATTTTCTTTTTCTTACTGTATTTTATTACATGTAAGATGTATATTATATTTCTTTACAGGCTTTCATCAAATTCTTATTTCAACAAACTTAAAATATTACCACTTTATTATAAATAGATAAAATACTAAAATAGTGGTTGAATGAAATCAGTGATGTAAGAGGACTCAAACATGTCTTTAAAAAAAATACTTCTTTCCCTTATCTTTTAGTTTACTAACTTTTACCATGCTTAGGCATATATGGCAAATAATATGTATCATATTGATTTAAATACATCGCCTTTACTGAACAATGATGAGGAACCATTTGAAGACCATGATGATGATATGCATGTGGTATAAACATCAATCTTTGATACGGTAATCATTTTCATTATCAAATTTTAATTAATTGCATGTTTTATTCTTAAAAATGTATTATAATAAAGCTTGGATATAAGTAATAATTAATAATTCATAGTTTGAATTTTTATAGATTTACTATGTTTTGATGAACCTGTTGTCATAAAAATATATACATGCCATGAAATATAATGGATGAACATATAATTTTGTACTAACAATAAATATTAGTTTAATCAATTATGCACACTAATATATATTTTTTCTTTAGGAAAACGGGATACATAATTGATGTCCTATTGATTTGAATGCACCTCCATTGCCTAGTAATGATGAGCAGTTATCTAAAGTTCATGTTCATCAGATGCAAGTGCTATCAACATCGCAACCGATCTTCCATGTGGTAAAATTTTCATAATCTCAGTGTATTGGTCTTTTTGTCAAATTTATGTTCCATTTATAACTTTTACGATAAATTGTTATTCGACAATAATCAGATATTCTTTTTGACCATATTTGCATTAAAATGTTTTAGTTCTAATTGAAGCAATATGTAAATCAGTTATTATACAAAAGCCAAGATCAGTAGCACGTACTACACTATATGAAGAAACTTCTGAACAGACACAAACTAAAGATCAAGGTTACTCTTTTAAATTTTTTTGTAATTGTGTACTATATGCATTAAACATTAATTGTTATTAATTGTATTCTAAGTTGTTTTGATATTTTTAAAATTATTATGACTACTTTATTCATCTTCACATATACAGATGATAAGCATTATATTGATCTGATTGCACCACCTCTGGTTAATAGTGAGGAGCAATCACTCGCAGTTTGTGTCGATAAAATGTAAGAAATGTCAACATCAAAGATGAACTTCCATAACGTAGTTTTTTTTCCAACATACCTATTTTTTCACTTAAATCTTTAATTTTTAAAGTAAACAAACATACTATAATATAAATATCTAATGATACTTTGAGAGTTTATGTCACATACTACCCTTTTACTTAATTTTTCAATTAATGTATACTTGCATAGATGCCACATGATGTACTACGTGAACCTATGCTCGTAGAAGATCCATTATCGTTCTCTTATGCTTTGTAGGGTGCTTCCGTTCCTTTTCATACATCCAAGAAGTTTGATTTATTCACCCCTTCCCATTCAAGTCCGCGCAATATTTTCAATGATTCATTTGATGCAATTTGTCCTTTAGATTTATCATGCACTTTACAAAGGTATATAATGCTACGTTTACCTATAGTGCGATTATTAATCTTACTTGGTTTTGAGTTATTTGTTAATTGAGTACACTTATTTTATAATAGAGACTTTCCTATATTTCATAAATATGATGAAATGATGGTTAAATACAATGAAAATCAATTATCCACTCAATGAGCTAGGATTTTGAGAGAAACTGATCAACAACAACATAAAAAAGTGGTTGATGCAGCAAGACATAAAGAAAAACAGTTCGTAAAAGATCAAACATCAACACCTCATCCATTTCTACTCCATTGTTACTATCTCCAGTTCCGAAAATTACAAATGCTCACAAATTTATAAGCTCATGCCAAAAGATTCATTGGATAAGTTATCAGACTTGTTCTCGATTTTTTTCCAGATTTAATTGTTACCTCAAGTTCATGCTTTGATTGTCGTACTGATAAACCACAAAATGACCTTCCCTACAAGTTTAGTTCTCAAAACCTAATGGAACCCAGTTCTATTCCACCTGGATTATCCCATCTTACAAACTTGGAGCGAATCCTAATTGAGCGCATTCATCCAATGATGTCAATTTATCGTTTTAAAAGACAACAATATAAATATAGTGGAAATATTATTAATTTCCCTCAGGATATCAATGCAATAGCACGCTCTCTCCCTTTTAGGTTAAATGATTTATCGGCAGTATTAGTTGTCAATAAAAGTGGAACAAATGAAAGTCGGGAGTTTCGAGTAATACGTGAACATGTAAGACATGCACTACTTTGGCTTAAATCTCATAATATATTTTATTCCGATGTGCACATTACTGAAATATCCCTCCATAAGTTACCAAAGGACGGTGCACCTTTAGATCTTCCTGATATTCAAGATAATTCGCAAACTCAAAATTACAACGACGATTTTCTAGGACCTCTAGAATTCGAAAACAAAATAACTGATATCGACAAATTTGAGATATCAGGTGCAGTCATGGCTTCAGTACAACCAAACCACCAAGCCTATGTATTATCCTTTTTGGAAAACGAAGAAAACAATGAAATAGTTGTTCAAATGCATATTTCATATGTTGCTATTGATGAGTTTAATACCCCTGGATATATCTCAATGGCATTTTCAACATTATTTCCATTAGGAAATGCTGATTTACGACAAGCACGACCAAGAAAAATTAGACCCCTAGAATATTTTCAATATTTAATGAAATTTCACGATCAAAGGTTTGCAAAAGATTATAGATTTTGATATTTTGCTTACAATTCTATTAGTAGGTGGCATGCGTTAGATATTGGTAACATATACGTACAAAAAACCCAGACGATGGGAATTTATATATAAAAGATATATGTGAAATGTTAAAATCAGGAGATACGCAGTTGTCTCAACGCATTTCTTACTATGCAAAAGGCATTCGTGGAAGCCGTTGTTACTGGTCTACAAGATTAAAAGAGATTATGCTATGGTTAAACAACTAGGTACTCCAACAATATTTTTCACATTAAGTTTAGCAGATTTGCAATGGCCGGAACATTATAAACTTCTCGGTCAAATGGATGAACTACAAATATTGAATCTCGGTGAACAAAGGGAAAAAAGGCATAGTTACTAGATGAAAATCCACTTGTTGCTACATGGGTTTTTCAAGCAAAGGTTAAAACTTTCATCAAAGAACTTTTGATGCCAGAATTTTCTGTTAAGGACAATTAGTATCGTTTTGAATGGAAAAATCATGGAAGTGGACATATTCATGGCTTCCTATGGTTGCATGATGCGCTAGATTTATCTTTTGTTAGTAAAAATTCATATTAAAATTCTACAATTGTTGAATATTTTGATCGCCTTGTTTGTCCAATAAATCCAAATATGGGTGGACCTTCACAGGAACAAGAGCATCCATGTGCGTAAGTTATTCCACCTGATGCAATTTATGATACCACCGATGATGACTATGCAAATCTAGTTACTTGGCTTATGCATAATTCTAGGTGTGGAAGCCATTGTTTGCGAGTACATAAAACAACCAAACAATTGACATGTCGCTTTAAATATCCGTTTGATGTGCTTTCATGATCTAAAATTGTTGAAGATCCTCCAAACAATAATATTTCAGTTTATTTCACAACGCAACAATCCTTTGGTTTGCTACATAATATAAACGTACTTCAGGTATGGCGTGCTAATATTGATTGGTCTCTGGTGTTATGTGTGCATGCTGTGGTCAATTATATTGGAAAATATGCAGCACAACCTGAAGCAGTATGAAAGAGCTTTACAGACACATTTAGAACAATTATTGAAAACATACATCGATGCTATCAAACATCAACTTCCTCCATCAAGAAACCACTTCTTAAGAGTGTATCCGAACGAGACATTTCTGCACAAGTGGTATGCCATCTTCTGATGTCTTACCCTCTAGTGCGTTCATCTAGAAAAATAATGAAACTCACCATAGCTGAAAAAACATACTATCAACTATAATTCGACGTCAAAATACAATGACAGATGAAGATATGGTTGAATCAGACCTAAATATTATAAGGTATATGGATCGACCAAGCGAATATGAAGATCTTTCACTACTTGATATGGCAAAAAAAATTTGTTACTATAATAAATGGTGGCATAAGTTTCGAACGGAGGCAATTGTACGAATAATATCAGATTTAAGTAACAATATTCCTCCATCTAGTGAAAAATGGGAATTTTTTTGTGAACAACATGAAATAAAAGATACTAAGCTGATTGCAAATTTACAAATATTGTCCATTCAATTGAAATATACAATACAAAGCTGATAGTAATTATATTTTGCAATATGAAATCAAAATTTATACATTATGTTCATTATATTTTTATATAAATACAGGTACTACTATGTCATCACTATCGAAATTTGAATGAAGTGAAAGGAAACTTCGATAATTGGTCTGAAAGATATGTCAATTTGGGTTTGATTTAACCCGAATCACTCCCAGATGCTATAGAAGATGATTTCGAAGATAATAGTATAAACTATGATATAGAAGAAAATCGACAAGAAGAATGGATGATAGCAGCCACGATGGTTCCACTATTTGTTTCAAGAGAGGCGATAAAAATGGGCTTAAGAGAACTCGATACTTTGCACAGTTTGAATGAAGCACTTCAGCAATATCCTAATATAGATATTGAACATAATTTTATCCATACCAATTTACGTTCTATCATGGAACGTGCAAATGAGACTATAAATAATTCTATTATTGTCCCTTTTTAGAGCTTGTCTAAAGATCAAAGGACTACATATAGTATGATATATAAATCCATATCTGAAGGAAAATCAATTCGAATGATTATATATGGTGGTGTTGGTATAGGAAAATCAACTCTTGTAAATGCCATTATTTGAACAGGTTTTACTTATTTTGGAACCAGAAAAGTAGTTTGCATTATGGCTCCAACTGGATTGACTGCATTTAACATTGGTGATAGCATAATTTATCATGAACTTTCAATCTCAATGGAAAGTAAATCATCGGCAAAGAACTTTCAGCAGAGCAGTGTCGTTGTATGCAAGATGACTTTAAAAAACAAAGTTGATTATAATAAATGAATATAGTATGCTTGGTATAACAATGATGGAAATATTGATTTACGGTGTCATGATATTTTTGTAAGATTTGGTAATACAATATTTCCAATTGTAGAAGATTTGGAAGATATTGTTAATTTCAGTGATACAATATTTCCATTTTCAGAAGATCTAGAAGATATTTGAGATAATTATTCAAATATATTGCCTCTTTTATAGCATTAAAGAGAGTAATAAATTACCTACGTGAGAAGGAGAGTTATTTTGGGAGGTTGATGTAGTAAATTTATTCCATAATTAGCTGATTAAAGAAGGAATCTTATCAAGCGCATGTAAATTGGGGAAAATTGGAAAATCAAATGGATAAACGTTTCCTGTATGAATAGGAGAATTATCGATGCATTGATTTATGACCATAAATCAATTAATTCAACCCTAAGTAATAATATTTATATAAAGGTAGATGTTAGCATTAGTAGAATTATCTCTCTCAATTGCATTTCTTATTCTTCTTCTCCATTATCAATCTTATAAAAAAATTCTCCTCTTAGAAAGTAATAAAATCTTCTCTTCTCAAGTGGATGTACATTACTGCGAGGTAGTGGAACCACTATAAATTGCACATGTTATTTTTTCCTTTTATTGCTTGATCTGAGATTGCTTTTAGCTGGTGACTATCAGTTGTTTGTTTTGCCTCACCATCAATCCGGTCTTATTTGTTTTTCCACAAGGTTGGGTTTTTTGTTCCTAAGGCGATCTTGAGGGATTTTTTCCACAACAGTCTGGTATAATAGCGACAAGGTTGATTGAGAAAGGGTGTTAGGCATTATAGCAGGAGATGAGGAGACTCCAGCAGTTGTTCCAAGACCCTATGTTAGAGAGACCTATATCTATATTGCATCAGGATCTAGTTTAGCAATAGAGAAGTGGAATGACGATAAATACTTCAAGAAATGGTAATAGAGGGTGAAAGTTGTTCTGATGAGAAACGAAGTTCATCTTGTGGTGTTTTCTCCTGAGGAGTTGACGGTTTAAATTTTAGATGCGGTAAGGAAGGAGATAGGAAAATGGGTGTTTACTACTTTGCAATTAGCTATGGGAGAAAATGTTATTTCTGAGATTAGTGGTGAAACTATTGCTAAGGGCATTTGGACCAAGCTAGAAAATCTCTGTATGAAGAAATCTTTGACTAACCTTCTGATTTTTCACCATAAGGATAAGAGATGGTACTTCTATCAAAGAGCATTTGGATTTCTTCGACGATTTAGTGATGAAGATGAAGACTATGGATTTGAAGGTAGATGAAGAGCAAATGGCTATGATTCTCTTGTGTTCCCTTCCAGAGCGTTACACAGGTTTCGCTAACGACCTTATCTTTGCGAGAGATACTTTGACCATTGAAGATGTGAAGTCGATTCTTCTATCCGAGGACTTAAGGGATCAAATGAAGGAGATGGATGAGGTAAAGGAGGAAGTAGTAGTCAAGGCCTATTTGTTGAGAGAGGGAGAGAAGAGAAGAAGAGTTGGAATTTTAGGGTGCATTCCAAATTTAGAAAGCTCGGTAATAATTATAGAGGAAAATTTAAGGATGGAAATTGTCACCATTGTAAGAAATCAGACCATTGGAAAAGAGATTGTCCAGATTGGAAGAAGAAGAAGGAAGAAGATGGTTCTTCATCATTTGTGGTGGAGAAAGCAGTATCTAATGATGTGTTATATGCAGCGGTATCAGATGTATCAAACCGTTGGATGATTGATACGGGAGCGTTTTCTATATGACGTCTAATAAGAATTATTTTAGTTCTTTGAAAGAAAAGGGGAAAGGAGATTCTTACGAGAATAATTATGGCTGGAGAGTCATGGCCTAGGTACTTTGCAGATTTGCATGTTTGACGGGATGATATGCATCTTAACAGGTGTCCATTACGTTCTAGGTCTTCGGAAGTCGATGATATCTCTTGGATAGTTGTCATCGAAAGGATACAAGGTGACTATGGAGAAGGATAGTATGATGATTTCTAAGGGTGCACTTGTAGTGATAAAGGGAGATATGTTTCAGAATTTGCATCTCCTGAAGGGAAGTACTGTACTTGGAGGGTCTAGGGTTGGAGCCTATGGTTCTCGTTGAGAACATGTCAAAGATAGGCATATGAGAAGTGACTTTGAGTTTCTGCATAGATAGAACGGGATCAAAGGGGAAAGCTTCAATAAGGTGAGGTTTTGCCTAGAGTATGTGCTTGATAAGGGAAGAAGGGGGATCATTTGAAGTTGGCCATCAGAGATCCAAGGACAAAGAAGCAGATATGCATAAGTCTTTGCAGGCTGTAGAGTTCGGACGTTGCTCGAACTGGAATCGCTTATCAAAATGCTAGGTGCCACATGGTAGCACGGGGTGGGGGGAGAGTTGAGATGGTTCATGGAGACATTTGTTTTCATTGTAGAGATTGATAGGTCCAACTTAGAGTAAGAGAATTTAGATGGAGTTGATAGGCTTGCGGGGAAATATAGTATCAAGGTGAAGTTTTTAAGATTTGGTGATACAATATTTCCAATTGCAGAAGATTTGGAAGATATTGTTGATTTTAGTGATACAATTTTCCAATTGCAGAAGATTTGAAGGATATTTGAGATAATTACTCAAATATATATTGCCTTTTTTATAGCATTAAAGAGAGTAATAAATTACCTATGTGAGATGATGAATTATTTTGGAAGATTGAGGTAATCAATTAATTTCCTAATTAGCTGATTAAAGAAAGGATCTTATCAAGCACATGTAAATTGGGAGAAACTGGAAAATCAAACGGATAAACATTTCCTGTATGAATAGGAGAATTAACGAGGCATTGATTTATGACAATAAATCAATTAGTTCAACCCAAGTAATAATCTCTATATAAAGGCAGACTTTAGCATGAGTAAAATAATCTCTCTCAGTTGTATTTCTTGTTCTTCTTCTCCATTATCAATCTTGTAAAATTTTCTCCTCTTAGAAAGTAATAAAATTATAACGAAATGGATTTTCGACACTCGAAAATCGAAATCAATACGTTCACTGTATAGCATGCCGAGCAATCGAGTGCCAGAAATACCAGATCATTTGGGGGTGAAGAAGAAAAGATAGAAGAAAAACAGAAACAACAACATAGAATCTCACAATCGCAGTGGAACAAAATATAATATATAAAAATAGTTTTTTATACAAGGAAACTGTAACTGTCAATATACATACAATTATCAGAGTACATCAATCAGCAATCAATCTAGACAGTTATAATAACTTGTCCTCACTCAGCGGAAATATGAATCAAGTACGAGAATACATCTCTGTCATCCAGCTCGTCTCTTGATCTCCATAGCATCCTATCCTAAATCTGTAATACTCGGTCTGACCCGAGCATTATAATAAAATAACACCCGAATCAGTCTGGAAAACCAGTGTGAGAAAACACACTCAATTGGAATTATTAACTTTTTATGAAAATCCTTTGAAAACAAAGGTATCTCGTAAGACCACGTCACACATAAACACGATGGGTTTTTCCCTTACAATAACCAAAACATTTAATATCAAAATCATCTGAAATTATAATAGTGTTTATTGGAAGTAAATTAGAAAATAGCCGAAATGCTTGTATCTCACATTTCAGCATAGTTGGACACAATCAAAACCGTACAGGCTCGTAATGGATATTGGATTCCATATAATGACTGGGCTACTGGGGTACCGCCCGTCATAGTACACCTCTAGAAAAATGTATCGAGGACCTCGCCGGGATCCCATGCCAACACAAGACCGGCCTACCCCTAACCTGGATAGAACCGAATATTTTATCACCCCGAGTGTTCGCACCCTTAATCGAGCGCTCACTTTTCCATGCACAACCATATCCATAATTATAATATATTCTAAGGGTATCTAGAAAGGTGATAACATACCCTAATTGGGTGCGACCCACTTAGCCTTGCTGCATCTCCCCTATTTTAGTCATTTCTGGTTGATGAGGCTTGAGGCTACATTTACCTTTCAAGAACAATTCCACTTAGAATGCTCATCGTCCTCCAATGATGATGTTCTGATAGCATTCGTCCATACAAGTTGTCCTTGGTTTGGACAAACCGAGTCGCCGTCTTCACCATCTTCACGATATCACCATTCGTAACGTTCAAACCGGATCGAAATGGTTTTTGGATAATTAAATCTGATCCCGGTCTCTTTGAAATGATCAACGAATTTGGCCAGATTTGATAGTCGGTTATTTAACAATCAAATAACATCCATAAGCAGTCACTAGACCTATATTATAAAATTTTCAAAACATTCATTTCAAAAATATCTTTACAAAGATATATATTCAATCTCTTTCGATATTTCAATATTTGAAAATATTTTCGAATACTTATATCCATAACAGGATATTTCAACCCATATCTTACTTCAACACTTATCGAAATATTTCCAATTTCGATTTATAATCCACTACTTAGAAAAATATCTCGATATAAATCCTTCATCACTAAATATTTCCAAAAACCTTTCATTTCCACACTTAGGAAAATATTATACATCCATTATTCAAAATCATTTCTAATATCAATACTTAGGAATTATTTCATATCTTCTCTCCTACATTTCCGAAGTTTATATTAATTCCTTTTACATTTACCAAAATAGATTATACTCACCTATAATCTCATCTATCCATTTATAACTTCTTTATGAATTTAGATTCAATCCTGAAGTTCTTGTTTTCTAACACTTCGGAATTTCCTTAAGCCCCCAGAATTTCATTATAAGATTTTCTCTTATAAAATCTCATCTGTTAAATAAACCCCATTTACAAATCTCAAGAGAACTTATAAATAAATTCCAATCATTCCAAACCTCTCTATATATATGTATAAGTATTTTTAAAGAATAATAATTTATTTTTAAAACCAGTTTAAGTAACTATTTAAAATAATAAAACATTTATAATAAAACATCAATAAATCATTTCCAACTCATTTTTAAATAAAATTAATCGATTTACGAAGCTGATTATAAAAACTAGAAATTTATTTCAATTAATATTAAATATTTGAAAAATCCACTTCTGAAGTATTTTATTACTAAAGCAGCTTTAAATTACATAGTTTGAATAAATAAAAATTCTCTTTCAAAACAATTTAACTTCTCGATAAAAATATATATTTTTAAAATCCCAATAACCAATTCAATATATAAATCCCTCTCGATTCATAACACATCGATATCATTCTAATTCCTAACCATTCTTACTTTTCAAAAATAGAATTCACTATTTTTCCCAAAAATCTGTTTTTCATATCTTGATATAAATTCACCCTGAGAAATTATATACCAATTTATCGATTGATTTCATTTTCCCTTATTTATAAACATCGTTTATAAATTTATAACTCCTTTGAGTTTCATTTGTTTATAAAACTATTCCCATTTATAAAATCTCATTTTATAAATCCATTTCTTAATAAACTCCATATATTTCACAAATCTATTTAAAATATCGATTTCAAACTCCTTTTCTATTTTCCAGAAATATTGTTTAAAAATCCATCGTTTAAAAATCCTCTATATAAATTATTTTAAAATCTCTATTTAAAATATTTTTACGAATAGTTAAATACGACCCAAAATCAATTATTGTTTTTATCCATATCAATTTCTTTAAAAATAATCCAAATTTTGATATAAATATTTTTATATTCAAAATCTCCTTTTACTCCTTTCAAATTCCAAAAATAATATTTATGTTATATAAAATACCAAAAGTTAGGCCAATGCTACTATAGCATCCAATAAAACAAAGCACACAACAATCCATAACAGATTATCAATTCACATTATATATCACTATATATGAAAACAATCAATATATATTTGAGGAATCCAATTGGATCCCTCCAACCTGCTTCCCTCCATCCATAGATGTTAGATAACATAAAAATACCAATCGCACTTCGAGGGGGATATCGTTGTAATATAGGTTCATCCTCTATTATGCGGGGTGTATAGGGTCTTATCCGCTCCAACGGCGGGAAAAATATCCAACTACTAATATATATACTACTATATATATAACATCCAAACTGGTAATTATTTATAAATTCAACCAGCGTCCGGTAATTAATTTTAATTATTATCAATTAAATCCAGCAATCCAAAAAGAGTGAGATTTACTCACCCTGATTTTTATTTTGCAAACCGTCTCAATTTTAAATTAAATTGAATTACGTTCAATTTAATCTAAAATCCAGTTGACTCCGAAAATCTCCAAACCAATTTTGTCGCGTAGCAGTTGTCGATACAAATCTGTTGCCTCTTGTTTCATTCGTTTCGACCTCGTATGAGCACGATATGGATTAATGAACTTTTCAATAAATTAAACCATCATTAACATTAAATAAAAAAATATTTAAATTAAATTACCTAACTACCTTCTTCCCTTAAAATTCAAATCCCACCTCCAGATAAACTCCCTTCCCCCATTGCTGACCCCTTCTCTCCACCGCTGCTCCCTAATTTCACATTAAATCGTCCCAAAACAAAAACCAAACTCTTCTGTCCGCGAGAGCAACAAACCCATGCCCATCACTCCACACACGCGCGACCCTTACGATTCACATCACACAGCCCTTGGTTTGGACTGTACACATGTCGTGACTGCTACTGAGGTGTCGCACCCCCTTCCTTCAGCCACCAACTGCTCCTTGATGCGGCGAATTCGATTACAAAATTCGCTTAGCCTATCTCCACCTACATCGACCACTAACCCCTGCCCTAGTTCCACCTACACAACCGCCCAGCCTCGACTCATGCCGCGACCTCCAAAACCCACCCGAACACCTTAAACTCATCACCACATGCAGATCTCCACTCGACAAAGCAGTGGAAATTTGATTTAGAATTTACGATGGAGCATTTAATTTATTTGTATTTTAAAATGGAAGGCTCCATTTTTCTTTGCTTAATTCGTTTACTGGGAAGAAAAAAATTGAGAATAAGAACAGAGGGAAACAATGGTATTTAGTTATGCTCGAGTTTTTTTTCCATTGCCGCTGCGTTTAAATAAAAAGGAGAAGGTGAAGGTCAAACTGTAGGGGCGGTTGATAAGGAAATGAAAAAGCTGTGTAGTTGCATCTACTAAAAATATATTATTTGAAAATTCAAAATATCTAGATATTAAATTTTGAACCCTAATCGAGGTGTGCCGCATGGCGTTCCTAATGTTATACCATTATTCCGAACCCAATGGAACAAGCCTCGAGCCATAATTTGATCGTATGTGGAAGATAGCTTTTTAAATCGACTATTTAAATTAAATTCAATTGAATTATTTCTAGGCGTTTTCAGATCGTACGATCAAACGATAAATCCAAACGCTATGAAATTTGAAATTCGATAATAATACACTATTACGGATCCAATGGAACGGGTTTTGTTGAATTCCGAGACTCTGCCCCGGAAGGCTATTTTAACGCGTCGATTAAATCGATGATTTCAAAATTTAGAAATTCCAGTTTTTAAAACCTATTTACTCATTTATAATTCAAATAGAATTTATATCCATATTAGAATTTGTTTTGATTCATATTCAATTCAAATTTCAATTATTTACTATTCCCGTATTATGATAAATCACTATCTTTGAAATTAAACGCTATTTTCCGAATTCAACCAATAACTCCATGTTCCAAATAAACTTATATTTCAAACTCAACATTTTAAAACCATTTAAACATTCAAATTTAAATGTTGAAAAAATCCAGGTCGTTACAAAAATCTCCTCTCCCCAAGTGGATGTACACTATCACTAGATAGTGGAACCATTATAATTCCGTGTGTTAATTTTTCTTCTTCTTTTATTGCTTGATCTATGATTGCTTTTAACTGGTGACTATCTGTTGTTTGTTTTTCCTCACCATCAATCCGGTCCTATTTGTTTTTCCACAAGGTTGGAATTTTTGTTTCTAAGGCGATCTTGAGGGATTTTCCCCAGATGTTTGGGAAAAATATCTCTCAAGATCGCCTCAGGAATAAAAGCCCAACCATGTGGAAAAACAAATAGGACATAATTGATGGTGAGACAAAACAAACAACAGATAGTCACCAACTAAAAGCAATCACAGATCAAGCAATAAAAGAAAATAATCACGCAATTTATAGTGGTTCCACTACCGTGAGGTAGTGTACATCCACTTGGAGAGAGGAGATTTTATTACTTTCTAAGAGGAGAAAACTTTACAACATTGATAATGAAAAAGAAGAATAAGAAATACAACTAAGAGAGATAAATCTACACATGCTAATCTCTGTCTTTATATAGAGATTATTACTTGGGGTTGAAGTAATTGATTTTGGCCATAATCAATGCCTCATTAATTCTCCTATTCATACAGAAAACGTTTATCCATTTGATTTTCCAGTTTCACCCAATTTACATGCGCCTGATAAGATTTCTTCTTTAATCATCTAATTAGAGAATTAATTGATTACCTTATTCTCCCAAAATAATTCTTCTTCTCACCTAGGTAATTTATTACCCTTTTTAATGCTATAAAAGAAGAAATGTATATTTGAGTAATTATCTCAAATATCTTCCAAATTTTCTATAATTGGAAATATTGTATCACTGAAATCAACAGTATCCTCCAAATCTTGTGCATTGGAAATATTGTATCATCAAATCTTACAATCTCCACCTTGATGCTATATTTCCCCCACAACCCTATCGACTCCACCTACATCCTCTTACTCCAAGTAGAAGCTATCAATCTCCACAATAAAAACAAACATCTTCATCTACCAACTCACTCTCCCCCATGCCACCCTGTGGCACTTAACACTTCATCAAGTGAATTAAGTTCGAGCAGTGCTCGAACTTTGCAATGGGTAATGACTTGTTAAACATATCCGCTATATTCTCCTTTGTGTGAACCTTCTGAAGATGTACAAGCTTCTCTTCATCCATAGAGGCAAGAAGGGACTCTCTCACCTCAATATGCTTTATCCTTGAGCTGAAAGCCAGATTTTTAGCTAAGTGAATTGCACTTTGGCTATCACAATTCACTTCTATAACTTCATACACGAAGCCCAAGTCACATAACAAACGCTTCAAGTGAAGTGCCTCCTTAGCTGCTTCATCCGTAGCTATAAGCTCTACCTCTATAGTAGACAAAGCTACAATCGTCTGCAACCTCGCTCTCCAACTAATAGCTATCACACCAATGGTGAACACATAACCTGAAGTTGACTTCCTTTAATCTTTATCACCGGCATAGTCAGAATCACAAAATCCAACCAAGCTGAAATCTCTATCTCTACCGCCAAAGACAAGACCATGGTATGGAGTCCCTCTAAGATATCTGAGAATATACTTCACTGCCTCCTAATGCGTCTTTCCTAGATTCGACATGAATCTACTCACCAATCCAAGTGCCTATGCAATGTTAGGCCTAGCGCAAACCATGACATACATTAGACTACCACTACACTCATATAGGGAACTTTCTCCATATAAGACTTTTCCTTTTACGAGATCAGAGAGCCTCTACTAGAAAACTATATGTGCAAAGGCATGTATGTGCTAATTGCCTTTACTCCTTCCATGCCAAACCGAGCAAGCACTTTCAGAATATTCCTTTTGAGTGAGCCTCAAAAGTCCAAGCTTCCTATCCCTTTGGATTTCCATACCTAAAATCTTCCTTGCTACTCCAAGGTCTTTCATCTCGAATTCCGCCTTAAGCTTCAACTTCAAACTATCAATTTCAGCTTTATCTGTGGAAGCAATCAACATATCATCGACATACAAGAGTAAGTACACCCAATAATCATTTTCAAATGCTTGAAGTACACACAAGCGTCTTTGATGCTATGATCAAAACCCAGTAAAAGCATAAAAGAATCAAACCTCTTGTACCACTATCTAGGCGACTACTTAAGTCCATACGATGACTCATTAGCTTGCAAACCCAATTCTCTTTTCCATCTACGACATATCCTCTGGTTGCTTCACGTAAATGGTCTCATCCAAATCTCCATGCAAGAAAGCGGTATTCACATCAAGTTGCTCCAACTCTAAGTAATAAGAAGCAATTATAGCAAGCAAAATACGGATGGAGGTGTGTCTCACTACAGGAGATAAAATCTCATCATATTCCAATCCTTTCCTTTATGAAACCCCTTTAGCAACAAGTCTAGCCTTATATCTTCTATCATCCTTCACATTGAACACTCACTTGCAACCTACGGCTCGGCTTCGTTAAGGATGAGGTACCAAATCCCAAGTCTTGCTCTTCTTCAATGACTCTAGCTCCTCTCCCACAGCGCGCATCCACTTCAAACCGTCACATGAATTCAAAGCTTCATCAAGGTCAAGCGTCTCCTCATGAATCACATGTAGGAATAATCAAACTGATCACTAAGGCTAAGGTATGCATACTGCCAATCACCATACCTCTCAGGCGGCCAAATAGTCCCACCACAGGCTTGAGTACGTACAACTTCGCCTAAACTCCTTTCAGCTCCACCTTGAACTGAACTTCCTCTAGTCTCATGCATATCGCCAACATTACTAGAAGGCACCTAAGGAGTACTCTATGATGTCACATCAAGTGCATCTATCTCACTCTTAATAGCATCAATAACTCTGCTTCTAGGCTGTAAAATGGGAACCTCTTCCATCTCCTTAGGCCTATCAAAAACATCTGATCTGGTAGGTAAGTCTTTCTTATGATTGAACATTGCCGACTCATTAAAAGTATCATGTCTGGAATGAACAATCTTCCTATCAACATGGTGCCAAATATGATACCCTTTGATACCGTCTGTGTATCCCAAGAGGATGCCCTTGTATGCTCTAGCCTCCAACTTATCATTACTTATATGGTGAACATACACATGACAATTGGAAATATGAAAATAACCAAGGTACTTGGTTTTACCTCTCCACTTCTCTTCTGAAATCTTCCCATCTATGGCTAAGCATGGAATTCAATTAATAGTATGCGCCGTAGTCGATAATACCTCAGCCCAAAAGCCTAGAGATAAACCCACCATCAATCTCAAGTAGCGAGCCCTTTCAAGTAAAGTCCTACTCATCCTCTCAGCAACCCCATTAGATTGTGGATCACCTAGTGCAGTGAAATGTCTCTCAATGCCATGCTATCTACAAAAGTCAAGGAACACCCCAGAGACAAACTCGCCGCCATCATCAGATCTCAGCACCTTCAACTTAGAACAGATTGGTTATCAACAAGCACCTTCCAAGCCTTAAACTTCTCAAAGCTCTCTGATTTGGCCTTCATCACATAAACCCAAACTTTCCGAGAAAAATCATCAATAAAAGAGATAAAATATTTCATTGCCATAATGGAAGAAGTAGCAACTGGTCCCCAAACATATGTATGCACATAATTAAGTACCCTTCTGATCTATGGAGTCCAACTCCAAAGGTTACCTTAGTCTTCTTACCTAACACACACTCCTAGCAGAAATCCAACTTGTCAAAGTCACCTTTGATAATCTTCTATCCATGAAGCAACTCTAAGCCTTTTTCAGAAATATGACCCAACCTGAGATGCCAAAATCTGGTGGTATCCAAAGCACGAGAACTATCAACTCCAGCACACGACTCTTCAAGAACTGTGGTCCCCTTAAGCAAGTACATATTCCAAAAAACAATTCCCTTCATAAGAACAAAAGCACCCCTCAAAAATTTCAAACCATCCTTCTCTAAAGTGACCTTGAACCCCATGGATGCCAACTGCCCCAAAGAAATCAAGGACTTCTGAAGATCCGGAACTTACCGGACACTTGGAAAAATGCATATCACTTCGTCAAACATCCTAATCCGCACTGTACTTTCCCCCATGGCTCTACAACTAGCTTCATTACCCAAAAGGATTGTACTTCCCTCTCTGTTGACTAAAGAACTGAAGTAATCTCTATTTAGCGTCATATGAAAAGATGCCCCGGAATCAAGCACCCAATGGTTTGATACATCTAATATCGCTGCATCTAACACATCATCAGATATAGCTTTCTCCACCGTAAATGATAAAGAACCATCTTCTTCCATTTTCTTCTTCCAATTCAGATAGTCTCTTTACCAATGGACTAGGTTCTAATGATGGTGACACTTTCTATCCTTAGACTTTCCTCTATAATTATTACCGGGCTTTCTAGATTTGGAACACCCCCTAGAATTCCAATTCTTCTTCTCCTCTCTCTCTCTCAGCAAATATGCCTTGACTACTACTTCCTCCTTTCCCTTCACTCATCTCCTTCATTTGATTCCTCAAGTCCTCATACAGAAGACCCGACTTCACATCTTCAATGGTCAAAGTACCTCTCGCAAAGATAAGGCTGTTAGCGAAACCTATGTAACGCTTTGGAAGGGAACACAAGAGCATCATAGCCATATGCTCTTCGTCTACTTTCAAGTCCACAATCTTCATCTTCATAACTAGATCGTCGAAGAGACCCAAATACTCTTTGATAGGAGTACCTTCCCTCATCCTCATGGTGAAAAATGTCTTTAACAAAACCATATGGTTAGTCAAAGATTTCTTCATATAGAGATTTTCCAGCTTTATCCAAATGCCCTTAGCAGTAGTTTCACCGCTAATCTCAGAAATAACATATCCTCACATAGTTAATTGCAAAGTAGTAAACGCCCATGTTTCCATCTCATTCCTTTCCGCAGTTGAAATTTCAGCCATCAACTCCTCAGGAGCAAACACCACAAGATGAACTTCGTTTCTCTTCAGAACAACTTTCATCCTCCGTTGCCATTTCCTGAAGTCTTTATCACCGCTCCACTTCTCTATTGCTAAAGTAGATCCTGATGCAATATAGGTCCCTCTAACATAGGGTCTTGGTACAACTGCTGGAGTCTCCTCATCTCCTGCCATAATGTCTAACACCTTTTCTCAATCAACCTTGTCACTATTATACCAAAATGTTGGAGAAAAATCCCTTAAGATTGCCTTAGGAACAAAAAATCAACCTTGTAGAAAAACAAATAAGACCGGATTAATGGTGAGGCAAAACAAACAAGTGATAGTCACCTGCTAAAAGAAATCACAGATCAAGCAATAAATAATACACATGATTTATAGTGGTTCCACTACCTCGAGATAGTGTACATCCACTTGAAGAGAGGAGATTTTATTACTTTCTAAGAGAAGATTTTTTTTACAAGATTGATAATGAAGAAGAATAAGAAATACAATTGAGAGAGATAAATCTACTCATGCTAGTTTATGTCTTTATATAGAGATTATTACTTAGGGTTGAAGTAATTGATTTATGGTCATAAATTAATGCCTCATTAATTCTCCTATTCATACATGAAACATTTATCCATTTTATTTGGCTGTTTCCCCCAATTTACATGCGCTTGATAAGATTTCTTCTTTAGTAAACTAATTAGAGAATTAATTGATTACCTCAATCTTCCAGAATAATTCTTCTTCTCACATAGGTAATTTATTACTCTCTTTAATGCTATAAAAGATGCAATATATATTTGAGTAATTATCTCAAATATGTTCCAAATTGTCTACAATTGGAAATATTGTATCACTAAAGTCAACAATATCTTTCAAATATTCTGCAATTGGAAATATTGTATCACCAAATCTTACAATGCGGTATTATTTCAGTAAATGACTAAGTCAGTGGCATTCTATTGTCTTAGTCGATGATATGCTACAACTACCTTCTGTATGTGATAGTTCGTTATACTTGAAAGGTGGTGATCTCTTACAACAACGTGGAGGACTTTCATATGTGAGTTTTGATAAGTGTGTAAGACTACTGTATATATTCTGTTAAGCTGGAGAAAGCAAGCATATGTGGGGCTTAAGAAAGATTGAGTAGAGGTGCATCTACTTTAGACGATTAGAAACTTTTCAAAATCAGAGATTGGTCAATTTTATCGAACTAAGAGAAGGAAACCTTTAAGAATGTTCTTTATCATTTTCAACAAGAATTTCTGCTAACGAACATAACAAAAATCATTTGATTCAACTTAGAAAACCTATTGCACGCATTCCTTCGTTCAATAACTGTGAAGCAGCATCTAATGCTTCTTTTGATGATGCAAAAGATTTAGAAAGATGTATTTATCTTTCTATAGGTGCTCGAGTGATGTCACGATCTAATATTTCATTGAAAAGTGAGTTGGTTAATGGTGCAATGGGTATTGTTGTGGATATTGTGTATTCACAGTCATTAAATTTTCTTAACGATCTACGGCTAGCGATCATGGTAAATTTTATTATTACCATGGCACTCCACTTCATTAGGGAACGATTATTATTCCAGTAACTCTGCAAACAGTAAATTGGAAAACTTCTTCTGGTACAACATATATGAGAATCGGTTACCTTTAGTTCTATATTGGACAATAATAATACATAAAAGTAAAGGACTAACACTTGATCAAGAAATCAATAATATTGACGATCGAGAAAGTCTTGGTTAATGTTTGTTGCATTATTTAGAACTAGAAAATTAGCGGATCTTGCTTTCAATCCTATGTTCACTCTTGAAAGACTTGCACATATTGGAATATCAAAAGGTTTTCCTTTTGGATTATTAGAGGAAGAACATTTGAATGCAATGTCTCTTGAATAAATGGTAAATAAAAACAACTATTATTATTTTAAAATTTTCAAATAAAAATATTCATTTTATTTAAAATCAGCAATTTATGAAACTCAACAAACAATAATGCTAATATGTATGTTTTAGTATAAATTAGAACATTTGACCTGATACCATAGGTGTTTAATAGTTTAAAACCCTAGAATGCTAATATGTATATATTATATTCTTTTAGCTAGCTATAGTATTAATGCTAATATTTGCAACACTTCACCAAGGTTTTATACTCTATGCATACCAGGTCTAACGTTGGCACGGTGACGCTTCTGAAAATAATGAAAGTAATGCCTCTGTAATCATTCACATAGATACTGAGAAAGGAAAGAGTTATCCTCCTGTTGAGGCTGCTGATGATAAAATGCAAGGTATAAATATCATAATTTTGCATAGCATTCTTATTGTATTTGTTTTTACTTATAACTGTGTGAATTAAAGGTATTACTTTATAGATATTTAGCTTTCAAAAGTAACGAAAAGTTTCACTATACACAGTATATATATATATATGTATGTATGTATGTATATATATATATGTATGTATGTGTGTGTATATATATGTATGTATGTATACACACAATGCACATACGTATACATATACATACATACATACACACATACATACATATATTGCATTTTAGTATATTTTGCATGGTAAGATCATATGATTTGTAGTTTTACCCTTCTGCACAATTCTCAACCACATAATTCTATATTTCATATTATTACACTGCTTGTTGTAATTTCTGAGTAGTTAGATCATTTTGTTGTAGATAAATTTGATGCCACCAATTGTTTTTTCTTTACATTGATCCAATATATCCAGCAAATAAGGTTACCTAATTTTAGTTGCAGTAAACATGTTAGATAATCAAGCATGTGCATCATAAACATGGAATCTTTTCTAAACTTTGAAGTTAACATTTCATATATAGATACTTTTGACATTGTTTTTCCGTGCTTTAGCTTTGAAATTTTACATGATCAATGGGCCATGCTTGCAGCTCTTGGGGTCTTAATACCTGAATTGCTAGACCTGTTGGATAGTGTGCATTTCATCGAACCTATTTGGTTGAAAGTTAGATATGTTAAACTTCAGGTTAGCATTCATTGCACGAACTTCATAAGACAAAGGTATATGTTTTATACATAAATAAAAGATATGCTAGGTTATATGGCACTTCTAAATATAGTACATCATTTACAACTCACTTTAATCCATCAAATGAATTTCATTAATGATGATGAAAATTTGCTAATAAAATAAACCATGTTGTCATTAACACACGCACGAACGATCTCCATTTCTTTACTCCTCAACTTCACATTTTATTTGTTTAGACTGAGCTAATTTTCTACTTGCATTTTATTGTTATTAGCAAGTTCAGCTCCACAAAATTAGTGGACGTGATCAACTTCACTCGTATTTTTATTCCTATCCCTGAAAACTTGTTGATAAATGTAAGTTACTCGATTTGTATTCAAATTCTCTATCTGGATAACCATCTTTTTTTTGTAGGAAGCTCAAATGAGAATTCACAACATGATATAAAATAATCTTTGTACCCATAGTTCATAGAAGAAACCAACATGAATTATTATTATTTTTCATATAGTTTTATTAACATGCTTCGACTAAGTTGCCTTTGTGTTGTGCTTGAGAATATACAAGAGATTACTGACCATGAGCAAAGAGTAGGAAAAATGATTGCTTTATCTATATATGTACTTTTTGCAACTTGAAATATTTATTTAAATGCATAGTTGCAAGTAAGTATTATAATAAAGATGCATCAAGTAAAATATTTCATAAAATACTGCCAGACACAGTAGCATATTTTAATTATTGTTTTTACCCACAGAGACGCTCTCGACTACCTCGACATTCCAGGACTTCACATTGATGTCAATCAAGCAGTACTTGTCATAGCAATTTGCCAGGCTCTTCTTATGGTAACTATATAGTAGCTAAGCAAACATTATTTTATTAATAAAGTATTAAATGATCACAATTAGTGAATCCATTTCCCGGACATATTGCAAGATGCAAATAGAATAAACATCTGGGCACATAAAATTTGAGAAATGGCCAAGAATTTATATTGTCACTACAAGATAGCACTGCAGTTTCCTATGTAAAATTTCATACTCCTTTCCTATGCCATAAGACGGGGTGTAGGGAAGGCGTAGGAAATAGGTAGAAAGAGATAAAAGTGTAGAAAAGACACAGGAAATCTCCTACGTTAAAATGTTTGGTGTAGGAAAGGCATACGCAATCTCCTACGATATTTTCATACTTTTGTTAATTTTCTACAAATATAAACTGGCGTAGAAAAGGCGCAGAAAAGTTCCTACACCATCCTTACAACTTAGCTTGGGGTATGAATTTACTACGCCCTTCCTATGCCTATATAATACTCCTGCATGACATAATAATAAATAGCATTACACATATCTTTTATTTCATGAATTTTTTACTTTAATATATATTTTATTTTAATTTATTAATTATCTTTCCAAAATTAAAATGGTAGAAAAATATTACTCATTTTTTATTAATTAAGCATAGTTTAATAAATAGTAAAATTATTTTTATTGTATGCTAAGTATTTTTATTATTAAATTAACTATTTGATTATAGCAGCTAAAAACACTCAAAAAAACCCTAAATTAAAATCCGACTCTCCCATGCCCGCCTCAACTCCACGAATGCCCTAAAAATAACATCATGAATCTCCTTTTCATTCAACTTTAGATAATAAACCAACATCTGCTCCAAAAAATCCCAATCCAAACTTCCATATCCATCAATATGATGCGCTTCCACTATTTCTTTTATCGACTGCCTGAAATCGAAGTACGGATCCATGCTCTTCGTCACCAATGGCATTGCATGCTACAGCTTCGGCGAGATTGATCCCATGCTCATCCTCGATCGCTTCCTCTATAGGTGATCCCATCGATGCACAAACATAGACTCCTTTTTCCTGTTTTGAGATATTTTCCTATTTAAAATCGTGAAACGTTGACTTAGAAAAAATGGGCTAAATTGAGATATTTCCTTGTTTAAATTTGAATTAAATACTAATAGAAAGTTGAATGCTCTCCTTTTTCAATTACAAGGCCTGTGTGCTTATATCATTGGTTGGGACTTTAAAAGGGTTTGTCACCATATATGAGAATTTAACTTCGTTCTCAGAGTTATTTTTGTCATTAAATGATCTGCTACATGCCGTACAAAAAAGAGTTTTACCAGGCTTGTTACAGTCAGAAGTGAACGATGTTATTGATTTGAAAGTCGATGAACATAATATTCTGAGGACACCATTCAAATGCGAAAACATAAGCCTGTGCCTATCAGACTGCTTAACCCGAAGTTTGAGGAAAAGTAGGATCTCTTATTTTTATTTTTATTTTTCCCTTAGCAGAAGCTGCTACTGTTATTGGTGGAAACAATGAACTTCGACTGAGTCGTATACGTTGAGACTCTCTTAAAGACGTTTCGACGTTCTACTCGAAGGTGTAAAGCAGTTCTGAAAAACAAACAACGCCGCCTCTAGGATAAAACAGCCTCTCTAATCTAAAAAATATCAACATGTTTGCACTGACAAAGTCGATTCTGATTTGCACTCTGAAATATTGCTCAAGGTGTTTAGTTTTGTTGAAGGAAGAAGAAAAGGAAAAACATATGTTATTCTTTTCATTTCTCTTCTATCTATCTATCATTTAAATAGGCAGAATGAAAATTGTATACGTTACTAAAGTGATGGAATGTTAATGGATTTTAATTTATTTTCATTTAAAACAATATTGTAACACCATTAGCTTTTGTAACAGCTCAATAATAATGTCACATAAATATATTACCGTTATAAACTTGCAACGGTTTAGTTATAATAATGGTTCATACATAAATTACCATTAACCTGTTTTTTTATTTAATTTTTTTAATAAATTCACTTCATAAACAAAAACATTTCCAACAGTTATACTTTCATCATTATAGTCAATTATGTTGATGAGCAATGTTTAAACCGGGATTCAAATTGCAAAACATAAAGTTTAAATGTAAAGTTCATGCTTGATTTAAATCGTGAGTTGTATATTTAATATATTAACACGGGTTATCAGTGAATTTGTAAAGCCAAATGGGCCGAAGCGGAACCGCTGGCCACCATAACCACAAAGAAAATTATTAATTTTATCACTAAAAATATCATTTGCAGGTTTGGTGTGCTGCAAAAAATCATCACCGACAATGGAACCCAATTCGTAAGTGTCGAGTTCAAACCTTCTACAGGCGCTTCCAAATTGAAAAAAGCTTTTCCGCAGTGGCTCATCCACAAGCAAACGGGCAAGTGGAAGCGATAAACAAGATCATCAAATCCACCATCAAAAAGCGACTAACAAAAGCAAAAGGAAATTGGGTTGACGAACTTCCACCCGCACTATGGGCATACATGACAACACACAAAACGGCAACTGGTCACACTCCGTTCGCATTAGCATATGGTTCAGAAGCAATAATTCCTATTGAATTAGAAGTCCCCTTGCATTGAAGGCAGAAATTTAACCAAGCACAAAACGAGCAACTCCTACTCGAATCGCTAGAAATGGTCGATGAAAAAAGAGAAGACGTAGAGTTGAGAACAGCTACCCACCAAAAAAGGGTTGCACGGTACTTCAACTCCAAAGTTCGTAGTCAGACCTTCGAATTTGGAGATCTTGTGCTCAAGCGAGTTTACCCTGTGCCGGGAGCCTTCAAACCAAACTGGGAAGGACCGTATGTCGTTAATAAAAAGCTCAGCGATGGGACTTTCAAGCTGACAACCGTCGACGGGGTCGTAGTTTCCAGAGTCTGGAAAAGCAAATCGCTCTGACGTTATTTCATCTAAAAAACTTTTTTTTGTATTTTCCATTTCTTCAGCAAATAAGCCATCCCGGAAATGTCGATGGCATTTCAAATAGGCAAAGAATCTGCCATGCTTTCCTTAATAAAGTTTGATTCTTGAACCAACTAATTTGTGTTCATAATAATCACCCGTAGAGTCGACGGAAGCAAATCGACTTGAACCGATTCTTTCCCTCTAGCAATTAAATTGCTCCAGAAGCATCGAGAGAGCTAAGAAAAATTAGAAACTCCTCGTGTTGCCCGAAGATAGGCAACGTCGAGGAGCCCCAAAGTAAAAAGTCCCTGTGTTGCCCATAGATAGGCAACGTCGAGGAGCCCCAAAGTAAAAAACTCCCCATGTTGCCCGAAGATAGGCAACGTCGAGG
Organism: Allium fistulosum; assembly: GCA_030737815.1. NCBI lineage: Eukaryota > Viridiplantae > Streptophyta > Magnoliopsida > Asparagales > Amaryllidaceae > Allium > Allium fistulosum. Next base: position 1,348,924,751 of record CM060902.1, on the reverse strand, counting down.
AACCCCAAAATAAAAACTCCTCATGTTACCTGAAGATAGGCAACGTCGAGAGCCCCAAAAAAACTCCTCGTGTTGCCCGAAGGTAGGCAACACCAAGGAACCCCAAAACTAAAGCTCCTCGTGTTGCCTGAAGATAGACAACATCGAAGAGCCTCAAAATAACAACTCCTCGTGTTGCCCGAAGATAGGCAACCCTAAGGAGTACCGAAATGACAACTCCCCGTGTTGCCCGAAGATAGGAAACACCGAGGAAAAATAAAACCCGCGCATCTCATGAGCCGCGCACCAAAATTCTAACTCCTTGCATTGCCCGATGATAGGCAATGTCAAGGAGTGTGAGAAACCGCACACATATAGTCGGGAATGGTAAGTGCAGCCCGTACAAAATTGGCGCTGGAAGGAAGGCACTCAATAATCGACCACACAGACCCATGCGCAAATTGCATATTCACCTAAGTATCAAAAAATTCCAAACAAAAAAGAGACCGCTTGCTAAAATCGCAATATCTCCAAAAATTAGAACCAAGTTGTAACTTAGTCCAATTTTTAATAAAGATTATTTAGACCCCAAGTTATCAGCTATCTGAAAGTTGTTTGAAGTGAACAGCCCTACGAACTGAGGGGCATACACCTGTACTAAGACAAAACCAAACAAATACAACAAGTTCACAGGCTCTGTCCCTCCAAACCTCAAGTTCACAAATTCAACATTTCAACTTCCAAACAAATATTCCAAACAACAACTTTCTAAGTTTTAGAAAATTTTCTAAAGTTTTGCGAATTTCCAAACATAAAAATCTCTAAGTACTGTTAATCTCTAAGTTCCATATAATCACAGAACTAGCAAAGTATGAAATGAAATAAGCACAAGTACACAGAGCATATATGAATAGATAGATAAAAATAATGTCAAAATATCATTGTATTGCTTGTGACTTTCTGTACACAGGATCAAAATGTGGGGGTCGTACTCACACAACAGCGGCCAACAAAGAAAAAATACAGACTCTACAATCAGGACACAAAGTGTAGACTCTGCACTTGAACAAAACAACTCAAAAAGAAAAACAATTCAATCTTCTTGCACGTTGTTGGTTAAAATCAAGTCCATCCTCACGACAGCCACTCAACGCTTCTTGCCATCGCTTCCCTTCCCGCCTCTAGTTTGCAGCTTCTGCTTCTTTTCGGGAGAGATGTCGCTACCAGTAATGTCAACATGCACTTCGGTGGCAATCTACCCCTCCTCCTTTGAATGTTTTTCAAAAGAGCTTCCCTTTCCTTTGCGTTTTCATGATTTCCGAGAGCTCTTCAAAGCCTTGACTTCCTCCACCTTTTCCTTCTTGACGGCAACCAAATAATGTTGAGTCTTCTACGGCTGCACCGTCTGCGTCTCCTGCTGCTTAGCCTCAACGGCAGTTGAATAACCTTCCAGAGATGCCGAAGAGTCGTCCAAGCCGTGGAGCGCCGCAATCTTCTCGGCCTCTGGTCCCGGTTGTGAGCTAGATGTGGATGTGGCAATTGTAGCAAGAACGGATACAATCTCAAAGGATTTGAAGATGGCAGCATGCACAAGCGCCGAAGTAGCTGGCGCGTCAACGAGAAGAGTGGATGGACCTATAAGATAAAAAAGGAAAGCATTAAACTCCTCTTGCTCCTATGGCTTAAGATGAAGGCTCCCGAAGTCGGGAGAAGCATGGACGTTACCTGCACCAAGGAAGGATCACGAATGACGACCTCGAACTCATTGCCTTCACCTTCTTTTGAGGACTCCACCACATGAGGAACAATATCGAGCCCTAAGCTCGTTGGATGGTCGCGGGGTTGCTTTGATGGTTGACCCTCGCTGGAGGAAGAAGACCTGGTAAACACGTCAATATCAGACGTCAGGGCAGCATCATTGGCCTCCTTCTCTTGTTCAACCCGAAGGATCTCATGGCCCTCAAGTAGTGCCTTCTTAGACTCTTCATTAAGATAAGCATCCCGTAACTCTTGATCTATGTAAACGTCGCCGCTCTCAGTAAAGCGGGACAAGATCTCCTCCCAAACAAGGGCAAGAGTGCGCGGGTGCTTAAGGCTGAGGTAGCTAATGCTCCCCTGATGCAACAAGGAGTTCATGTAAAAGTTTAGAATTGTTGCGTCCAGTTTATCCATTTTTCGATCAAAAGCATGTTAAAGGTCCAAATAATCCGCTGTCACCGCAGCCTTCTCAATCTCAACATCATTTATATCGGCATTGAGTTGGGCAACTTGAGCTTGCAACTTTGCGATGGTCTCGGCTTGTTCAAAGACCGTTTTGTTGTGCCCCTCAATAATTAGATCATGGTCGGACATTGTCTTCCATTGGGCTTTGATGGTAGCATTGCAAGCGATCACTTCCTCTTTCAATTTCGCCTCCTCCACATGCATCTTTTTTATTTCATCCCTCCAGACGATCTCGACCTTCTCATGCACCTCTTTCAGCTCCTTCATCAGGCTGGCGGTTCTCTTACTGTCCCGGAGCGCTGTTTCCTTCTCCTCCTCTAAGTGTTTAATCTTGGCTTCCCGACCAGCCAACGCCCTTTCAAAGTCATCTTTCTCAGTTTAAAAGGAGTGGATCTCTTGATAATTATTCCTATTTGTGTCCGCTAGCTGCTTACAGAGCTTCTCCCATTTCTCAGCCTGCTCAAGGTCACTTTGGATAGCTAGGAGATAAGGCACATAGGAATCCTTGCGAACGGGATGAATGTCCATGTCAAACTTAACTCCTCTTAGGAACCAACTCGGAAGGGCTGCCTCAAGCTTAGGAGGGCCTACAGGAAGAGTGTAGGACGGCCTCCGATAGGGATGAGAGCGCCAGGGGCAGCGGTAACAATAGAGGAAGATGGAACATGTACTGGAGGCAAAATCAGGGCAAAAGAAGTAGGAACCTATTGACCTATGGAAGTACGCTTCAAAGTGGGCTCGGAAGGATGAGAGCGGTAGTCAAACTGATTTCTTCGACGGCTTATCTCTTTCCTCCTAAGACTGTCTTTTCTCATATTTGCCTCTGTGCGAACGAGCCTTATCTCTCTTCTCTTGGTGGCGAGTGTCGGCCTCGAGCTCTTTCCTCCGCCTATACTCGTCCTCCGTTTCCCAGACTTAGTGGTGGCTAAAGGAGCGCTTCGGGTACCGCTGTGAGTCGGTATAATCCTCAAAGTCATCGTGGAAGCCTCGCCCTCTTGTCATACCTAGAATAAAGTGTACATGAAAGATTTCAGAAACACAACATAATTTAGGAAATTATATGAAGGAATGAAAGATTAGAAATAAGTGTAATCCTAGTGTGATGTGTCGTGCATTTCAAATATTAGCCTAAGGCATCGTCACAAATCGGAGCGAATGGTTGTCGAAGGAGGGATTGGGCTGGCTTCGGTTGTTATAGGCAAAGCTGGGCTAACTGGTGGAGTAATATCGCTTGAAAAAGATGGCGTCGTGTCGAATTTTAAATCCCCTTTCATAAGCGCATCGAAGTCGACGAATACATCACTAAAATATCCAAGGTCCGCACCGACATTCTTGCTTGGGGAATCTTGGCGTCTACTAGTTTCCAGGGTGTTGCCTTTGCCACTTATGTTAGAAGGGGGAAAATCGAAAGGACGGGACTCAGCCCCAGAGTCTCGTTGCAAGACTCTGAGTCATCGCCTTCATATTCCGACGAAAAGTAATCACTGGCAATAGTTTCATCGCTACTACTTTCAAACTCCCCCTCCTCTTCTTCAGAGTCCACCGCGGCTTTGACTTCTCTATGCATGGGCTCCTCTTCCATTTCCTGCTGGATTGGAGACATTCTGGCTGAACCACTTAGGCCAGCCGTAGTGGCTTCTTCCTCCTCATGGGCCTCATCGTGTGGTCTTTCGGACGGGCCACCTATCTCCTGACCTTCATCAGAATCGTGTGAAGAAGAAGAGGGTCTTGTGCAAACTCTGGCTCGACCAAGAGAAGGACCTTCACTCTGAGCAACGGACCTACCCGGAGCCAACAGTCATTACCGGCGCAAGTTATCATCGGTCAGCAAGACTCTAATGCACCGCTCCTCGGCATCGATAGCCTTTAATGTTTAGAAAATCACATTAAGAGCTGCGTCACTATTCGGCCTTGGAATAACTGCAAAGGACACGCGATCAGTTTGAAACCCTATTACAACACTTCAAAGTCCGAAAAACGAAAGAGAAAAGCTTACCCCTTGTTTTCCATGGCGATTGAACCCCTTGGGGGCATCTAACAAAGAAGTATTGTGTCTTAAACTGTGATAGATTGCTTTGCAATCGTAATATGATATCCGGTTCCGCTGGGCTTCGATTATGATTAGAGAGGAGCAGTCATCTCTCCTCGTGAAAGAAATAAAATACCGTAACTCATCGAAATTTAGAGCATGGCCGAACGTTTGCATGAAAAAACATGTAAGCAAGAATAGCGTAACTATTTGGATAATGCTGGAATGGGGCAATTCCCAAGTTCGAAAGAGTTTCACATAGAAAATTGTTGAAGGGAGGCACAGCTCCATTCAAACACATATATCTATGGCAAGCGGTGTACCCCGAGGGAGGCATATGAGCAAACTCATTATTCATGGCCAAATGCACATCTTCCTTGAGAATCCCATGCTGCTGACATATATGGTGAAGAACCTTAGCGGAGACCACTAACGAGACTCGTTAAGGTAGATTGAGCAGAACTCGAAAGTTGGGAGGTGTACTATCCATGATGGGCCCAACCGGAACTAATTGGCCGAACTGGGCTTGCGAGGTAGATGATGATTCAGCTTTAGAGAGCGTCAGGCTTCACCCGGGTTACTTACGGCGTGTGGATGGCTGCTTCATTCTATATAACAGAACTTGCGTCCGCAAGTTCGCTCGCAGTGAGAGAAGAAAAGAACTTCCCATGTCAGTTCGTTTTTCCATTTTATCTACTTTTGGTGCACTTACCCATTATCGATCAACGATCGATAACAGATCCATTGTCCGGAGCGACACGGAAAATTCTTCTCCTCGCAGGAATGCCGAACATGCAACAAGAAAACAAGACGAATCTGAGTATTAGAAAGAAATCGAGATCGATTAAGTAGATGTGCATGGTGTGCAATAACGACTATAAAGTTGGGCATGAATCAATTCTGGTTTAACATACAAAGATAGCAAAGCGCGTCAAGTGTTGGGCCACAACCCAAATGTCACTTCCGGAAGAAACTCAAGACCCGATTGGCTGTCTCGACCGTTAAACCGTAATTAACTCGAACTTCTTGTAATCAACATTGCAAATGGACACTAGACGAAAAGTCATCACACCAATGCAACAATTAGCAAACCAAGTCAACCCACCTCCAACTGAATTCAAAGGGACAAGAAGAATCAAATTTGATAAGCTGTAGAATAGATCGGCGACAAGCTACTTTAGGTCGGCTACAGTTCAAAAGCGAGCTAAGGCTTGGTGACAGGTTGGCTAGGGTTTCACAAAATGAGCGAGCTCTTGAGTGAATCAATGGTGGATGGATGAATCAGGCCGAGATGATCTTTGGGCCACCTGGAATTGAATCGCCAAAAGCTGGATCGCATGAGGAAGCAAGATTGGTTCGAGCAAGTGAAGAAGCTGTGGGTCGGCTCGAGTTTAAATAGGCAAGAGGAGAAGCGAAAATTTTCGCTAAGTACTCGGGTTGCCAGCGACCCGACCTGACTATATAAAATCCTTCCTGTGCATTTAGGTCGCTAGCGACCCATACCACATAGATCGCTAGGGACTTCAAAAGAAAATTAAAAATTAAAAAAATAAATAATAATAAAACTAATAATAAATAAACAAATATAATACACATATTTAAAGGAAGAAAGAGAGCCATCTATTCATCTCAAACTCGATCAACTACAACCATTCGTCATTCGAAAAGCATCCGGAAAGCTACAGGCGGAAACATAATAAATTAGGGAAAGTCATGATGGTCAAAATAAAAGAAAGATAGCCGGTGACGTTGGGCTAACATATTCGTAGCGCTTTAATGCAATCACTTGAAAATCAGCAAATGAATATTGAAGATGATAACTTCCAAAGCACACCTTATTTACAACGAAGACGTACTCTAAGGGGGGCAAATGTTATCCAGGTTTTTAACCCAGCAGGAACTAAAAGAAAATGGAGCAAAACTTGTGCAGGCAGGTTGGTTCAAGACTCAACCAGAAAAACTAAGACAAGGGATCGACAAGAGCCAAGCTATATGACTAGGGCAATGGATGGGATCAATGAAACCAAGAGATTAGCATACCTTTAGTTCAATCAATAGCTGAGCGTAAACAACCAGTGAATTGCCGTCAAAACATAAGAGCAACGATAAAAGGCTATGTGGACATCTCCAACTCCAGGTTCAAGAAAATCCTAAGGGCTTAGCACGCCGATAACCCATGCCTCTGCTTAAACCATCAAACGAACTAGATATGGAACACCATTGAAAAGAGGCAAAACGTAGTCCACAAAACAAACCAGGTCTATGAGTCGCTAGTGACCCATAGGCCATGGGTCGCCAGCGACCCATGGTGTTGGCTCATTTTGCGAGCCTAGGTCCCTACAGGTCGCCTGTAACCTACCTGATAGCTGATGGTGACAAGCATGGCCCAGAAACTCTCCAACCTCTATAAATAGCATGCCACTTGCGACATAAAGAGGGGCTTCTCCGGACTGGTTGCTGAAGCTCTGCTGGAATTATTCTTCACTCTCTACCTCTACACAACTATCTCCAAAGGAATACACTGTGATTCTCCTATGGATTCCAAATCTGGAGATTCAATCTAGCTAGAAAACAATCAAAGCCTTGTAATCAAACAACTCTTATAACAGCAATCAGTATATAGTAAACTTATAAAGTGGACGTGGGCTTCATTAACAGCCGAACCACTATAAAAATTCTCTGTCTTCTTTCTTTTAATGTTCATTCTTTATATCTGTTACCTGTGATACTGCTCTGTCAGGATAGGGCTGGTTCTTTCAAATCCAAACCAGGGTGTTGGACCATTTTTTGGGTCAACACCTGTAACAGCAAGCACTTCTTCCTTCATATCATGTTTACGTGATTCTTCCTTAATACGGAGGCGAGTTATCATGCTTTCTAAATAAAATTCTTTAGTTTTATGTCTCGGATTATTCTTAAAATCCTTCCAACTAGGGGGTAGTTTATCTATCAAAACATCAACTTGGAATTGTTCATCAATAACCATACCTTCAAAGACGATCTCATGAGCTATTTTCTGAAGTTCATGAGACTGCGTCCCTATTGACCTGTCGTCCATCATCTGAAATCTAAGGTAGCAGCTGACGGCATATTTCTTTGCTCCAGCTTCTTCTGTATCATACTTCTGTTGAAGTGCCTCCGAGATTTCTTTAACTGTCTTCTCCGAATTATAGTAGTCATAGAGATCGTCAATAAGAACATTGAGTATGAAGTTCTTACAGAGGTAATCCTGCTCTGTCCAATTCTATAATTTTTGGTTTTGTTCCTACCAGATCTGCAGTTGTTGTGCATCAATTTCAGTGGGCTTCTCTGGTACTGTCGGCTTTTCTACAGTGAGCACACCAACCGCCTTCCTCATCATCGAAAAAATTCCATCTTTTGCCTCTAGCGCTCGAATTGGAGGCCTTCGAATCAGAAGGGTGCAGAAGCGACCATGGGAACCTGAAACATTAAGGTCAGTGCAGCATCATCAATAGTTGCAGCAGAAGTCATTATTGTCTGGAACATCTTCAAATTGTTGGGAACAATGAATTTCGGCTGAGTCGTGTACGTTGTCACTCTCTTGAAGATGTTTCGGCATTCTGCTCAAAGGTGCAAAGCAGTTCTGAATAACAAACGTCGCCGCCTCTAGAATAAAACAGCCTCTTTAATCTGAAAAAATATCAACCTGTTTCACTGACAAAGTCAATTCTGATTTGCACTCTGAAATACTGCTCAAGGTGTTTAGTTTTGTTGAGGGAAGAAGAAAAATAAAAATGTCTGTTATTCTTTTCATTTCTCTTCTATCTATCTATCATTTAAATAGGCAGAATGGAAATTGTATATGTTACTAAAGTGATGGAATGTTAATTGATTTTAATTTATTCTCATTTAAAATAATATTGTAATACCACTAGCTTTTGTAACAGCTCAATAATAATGTCACATAAATATATTACCGTTATAAACTTGCAACGGCTTAATTATAATAATGGTTCATAAATAAGTTACCATTATCCTGTTTTTTTATTTAATTTTTTTAATAAATTCACTTCATAAACAAAAACATTTCCAACAGTTATACTTTCATCATTATAGTCAATTATGTTGATGAGCAATGTTTAAAACCAGGATTCAAATTGCAAAACATAAAGTTTAAATGTAAAGTTGATGCTTGATTTAAATCGGGAATTGTATATTTAATAGACTAACATGAGTTATCAGTCAACATGTAAGTATGTAAAAACATTACTTTTTTCCTACCAATATTATCTTGAAATTAATTTATATGTTTAAGCCTCAACATCTAAACCTAAAGTAAAACTTATATTTATCTCTTTGTTTGCTATTATTTTATCTAGAAAATAACTAATTTTGAACTGTAAACGTAAAGAATTTTCTTGATATTTCTTATTCTATTTAACGTTTGTAACGACCTGGAATTTTATCACTTTGATTTGTGAATATTTGATTTATTTTAAATATTAAATTGATGGTTTTACTAATTAAATAATCCTCTTTTAATTTATAACTAAGTAGGAAATTCATGTTTGGATTTGGTTTACATAACAAGATAGTTCGATGAAAAACTAAAAAATATGATCGAAACCTCTTTTTGGAATTTTCAGCTTTTATCGAACGACAAGTGTAGAAAGTCGTAATTACCCTTGTATGTGTTTTAAAACAAAAATTTACACTTTTAAAAATGAAACTTTATAGTATGAAATGTAAAAAAAATTGTAAACAAAAAAATAGTAAAAAGATAAAATAGATTTAAATTTTAAACTTGAAATGACATTTAGATTCCTTAAGTGTCTAAGTGAACAAAAGGACTTGAAAACACCCTAATACCTAATATGTTTTTACATGTAATGTACTTTGATGGATATGAAATGATGTTAGAATGAAAAAAAAATCATTTTCATTTTCATTTTCTTATTTTTAAAATTCCTTTTTGAAAACCCTTTATATGTACACTATTCCATTCTTATTTCATACTTAACACTCTTATTTACAAATTCATCTTCTTCACTCAAGGGTTTTAAAAGGGAAAAAAAATCACATTTTTGACTCAAAAAACAAAGCTAGCTTAGATTTTGTAACAACGATCAAGGTGAGAATATCTATTTTCTTGTTTACTTATTTTATTTTGTATTGGTAAATGAAGTAAGAAATTTTATCTAGTTTGTTTGGATTGTTTCAAAATCATTTTTTGTTAAAATAATAATCCAAAAATCAAAATTTGATGAGAAATGAGTAAATTAGCTTACTGGAAGTATTCAGGAACCAAAATAAACTCATTGTTCTTTAACAATTTATATGATATCATTTCCATTTTTTATTTCTAAATTCAGTATCTCTCAATCCATTCTGATTTTGCCAAAACTGTCAACTAGGGAGATGTTCATCTTGGAGTCTAGTTTTTAAAAAAAAATTAGTCTGGGATGTTTCAATGACTGCAGAGGAGTTTAGGTGCTGATAACAGTAAGTGGTCAAACTTTGTCGGGTTTTGTCGATCATGAAATGAATGGCCTTTGCAACCATATTCCTATCATCAAACCGTGATTTTTAGTAGCCTTCTCATGATTTCTAGTCACATGGTTAGGTCGAGATAGTTAGTTTATCAGTTTTTGGTTAAAAATCAAATTCCGACGAGGGGATGACCTGGAGGGGAAGCGGTTGGAGCTACTTGGGGATGTGGTGGAAGTGTGGTTAAAGTGGAGATCGATGGTCGGAGGTGGGCTATTGAGGTCGACTTAGGGTTTAAGGCACTTGAGTTTGTGTGAGTGTTCATCGTTGTCGCGACGACACATGGTGGCACCGAGGGGGATTCAGTCCTTGCCTTGAGGAGTGTGGGTAGGCGGCAATCACAATAGAGGCAGTGGTAGTTGGAATAGATGGCCGAGGCGATGGGAGGAGCTTCTTTTTTGGGTCGTGGTTATAACCTGGAAGCAATTCGAATGTGGGTTTGTCGGTTGGATTTTAATTTATGCGGCATTAGTCAAGGTGGTATGGTGCACTATGACGAGTTCGACAAGGGAAATTTGTGGGTGAGCCTGGATTTGGCGATGGGTGGTCGGAGCTTCGTGTATATGCACGCATGCACATTGGTGTACTAGATTTTGGGTTTTAGGCAATTCATTTTAGGGAAGGTGTTTTGATTTGAATTGGAGAAATGAAGGAGGGAAGAAGAGGCATATGGGTTGAGTTTGGTTATGTGGGATGGACCTTTGAAATGGTATTAAATATCTATCTGTTTTAATTTAAGAAATAGGTTTGTCAAACTTTGAAATGCCGTAATTTGTTTAATTTAAATTCGTTAGACCCGTGGATTTTTGCATTTGTCTCGTATTGATGAGTGCAATGCTATAGTATAAATAATTGATGGTTTGAATAAAGTACAGATTATGATAAAATCATAGTGGTTGAAAAAAAATTATGTTATTTCAAACAATAACATGGTTAAATTTATTATAGTCATTAATAACATTTGTTAGTAGAATAAAACACCGTTCTGCTATATTTAAATTGACTAGATTATTTCAGACATTTTTTTAGGAAAATAAATCCCCGTTATGCTATCAAATTAATTTCGACGTTTAATTTTATGCCAGTTGATTTATATGGGATAAGTGACACATTAACTATTGATGGTTAGTTATTGATTTTATTTACATACATATTGCTTATGTAAATACAAGTTATGTGACTTAAAAGTCAAATTGAATTAAATGGTTACTTGATTTAGTACCATTGTGATCGCTGAGCCTTTTTCCAAATTTGTAAAGTTATGGATTAAAAAAACTTCAATTGTATAACCATTTGAGGTTAAATGTTTATAAATAATGTTTAAAAGTATGTTATTTAATTATTTTAAATAAGTTTTTATAAATGATGTTTTAAATTATGTTATTTAATTAATTTAAATAAAGATGTTTAAAATTATTTAATTATACTATTGATGATATTTTAAGTTATTTAATTATATTATTAATGTTGCTAGTTGATTGGTTTAGATTTGTTTTAAAGTTAACTAATTATTATTTAATAACGTGTTTAAAGTTAATTACTTATCTTATTAGTGTTGTTTTAAAGTGAATTAATTATTTAATTATGATGTTTAAAATTAATTAATTAATTGAATAAAGATGTTTATAAATGGTAATTTGTTTTATAAAAAGGATTTTTCTTAGTAAAAAAGATTTATTTAAGGAGACTTACAAATGATATTTTGTAAAGGATATTATAAATGATATTTGGTAAAGGTGTTTCATAAGGAGTTTATGAATCATTTTAAAAGATTTATAGAAAGAAGTTTATAAATTAATTTAGAGATTTACAAAAAGAAGCGGCAATTATGAAATGGGTTTATAAAAAGAGAATTTTATAAAAAGAATAAGATTTGATTTGGATAATTAACCCTTCTTAGTTACGGTTCTATGGTTCCACACTTAACACCGAAGGATGGTGGTTTGGTTTACCGTAAGAAATATTTTACAAAATATTTGTTTTGGCCCGTGTAAATATGATTTTGGAAAGGAGGAAAATCTACCTTATGTTTTGCCAAGATATTTACACCGTTGAGATAAGTATATGGATATATTTTCTAAGTATTGAAAATAAATGTTTGGTAATATACTTATATATGAGATAAGTATATCTTTGTTTTCCCAAGTATTGGAAATAGTATAAGACGGTTTGTGAAAATATCTTTTATGAGGGTATTTTAAATCAAATAATTGAAAGGGATTTTAGTTAACAAAAGATTAATAAATAGAGCCTTGGTGGATCCCATATGGAATTATACCTATGTTTGATTGCTTGTTATTTGATAGTTAAATAAGCGACTATCAAATCTTGGTCAAATCTAACTCTGGAAATATCTAGAAGAAACATGAGAGTTATATGGCACAGTCATCTTCGATGATGTTATACTGTGCGCATAAATCTTGTTTTGTTCTCCTAGAACAAATGATAAGGAAATCCGTCCATTTAAACGGTTAGGGGGTGATCTCCGCTTTTATGTATTGTTTGATTATTTCTGAAAGAACCGGAGTTGAGTTTATCGAAAATTATCAAATGTTGGTTCGAAGAGACTGAGATTGGATAAGTATGAAGTATCCAAAAACCACTTCGAACCAACTCAAGCGTCATATTGAAGACATCTTGAAGATGATGGAATCGAAAATGGAGCTCTTTGAAGTGCAAAGCCTACTTGCCACTAATCCTGAGGGTGATTCTAAAATGGATGTAGTAGAAGTAGTGCATATGGTTTGTTCATATCCTGAACAACTTGTATGGATGAATGTTGGCATTGCATTGTGTTTGGAAGGCAGTTTTAGCATTCCAAGTGGGATTTGCTAAGAGAGGAAAAAGGTTATCATGACCTCGCAAGCCTCATAACTCGATAATGACTAAAACAGGGGATATGCTTCAGAGCTATGTGGTTCGCTACCATTAGGAGCAGTCATTCTTCGATCTAGAATCGATATTTATGGATTTGGTATGCATGCGGAAGTGGGACCATAGCCAGTACACATTGTTTTTGAGCCTTGGTCCCAGGGAATGATGTAATCCGGCATGTCATATTCGAGGGGCAGGCCAGCTCTGATTCACAAGGGTTCCATGTAAGGCCCTCAGTACATTTTTCTTGAGGTGTACCATGACAGATGGTAACCCAGTAACCTTATCATTGATGGAAATCCAATCTCCCATACATGCCCCTACAGATATAGTTGTAAACCTATTTTTCTGGAATTTAATTAATGTAATAATTTCGGGTATGATTAATATTTATTTTACCCTAGACATTATTATAATATCAGATGATTTCCTATAAAAATAGTTTGGTTATTGTAAGGTAAAAACCCTTCCGTATTTATGTGCAGCATGGTCTTAATAGATACCTTTATTTTTTGAAAGGTCTTTGTAACATTAAAATTCATTTGACCATGTTTCTCATGTTGGTTTTACTATAATAATCTGGATGTTATTTTTTTATAATGCTTAGGTCAGCCCATGCATATTTTCTAGATTTAGTTGGACATTTTGGAGCTGCAGGAGACGAGCTGGATGCCTCCAAGAAATACTCCCGTATTTTATTTATCTTTCGCTATTTGTTTCTTATCTGTATTTATCAACAATTGTAAGGATAGGTTTTTATAACTGTCCAAGGGCAGAAGATAGGTTAATTGTACTCTGATTGACGTATATATATATAAAAATAAAATTTGCAAAGTTCATTGTTATATTGTAGATTACTTGTCATGTTGTGAGATTCTATTATGTCTTTTCTTTTCTTTCACCCCAATGATCTGTCTTTCTGGCACTTAGACATTTCGCAACTGAATACCGTGGATGTTTTGTGTCGACTTCTAAAGATCGAAAAGGCAGTTTTTACTACATTGAATAAAATTTCTCAGTTTTTATTTTAATTGAGTTTTGAATCACGTTTTGAGAGTCCTAGATTTTATTATTTTTAATATTAATCTTGTCCAAATCATTGTTTAATTGACTAATTACTTCAGCTTATCTTCCTGTTGCCTTTTTTATAAGATTAAAGGCTTTTAGGCTTATGTCACTGACCTAATACTGTTTTTTGTGATTATTTACACTGATTTCAATCTACGGCTGTTCTTTGTGATTGTTTACACTGATTTCAATCTACAATGTTTTTTGTGCCGAGCCGAAGGCGAGCCGAGTAGCGGGTCCGGGCGCAGCGCCGGCGGGGGTCCGGGGCACCGCAGTCCCGGCGGGGATCGACCTACCGCCCGATTCATTCGATTTCGGAAGATCAAGCCTTCTTTGAAACGACGTAAAATGATGCACAAATAAAGAATGAACTTAGCACACCCGCAAACCCCATCCTCAGCAACTTCATCACCCATCGAAACTACTGCCCATCTACTTGCATTGCTTTCTACTCCTTTAATTCCTATCCTCCATCTCCTCGCCTAAATCTGCTTGAATCCCCTACGGCCAAACACCAAAACTCTACTGCAAACTCTTTTCAATTTCCAATCACCACATTAGCTTCTCTCCTTAACCAATACACATTAGCACTCTACCATTGTCAATACAAACAATCTCCAAAGCCTCACAGTTGCATGCTCCTCCATCCCCCTGTTTCACCAACATCACTTCTTCAAACAAGCAAAACAGCAACTCACTATCAAAAAACTGCAATTGCAACCACCCTTCACCATATTACAACTTTTCCAAACTTTCCAAATTTCACCAACCTTCAATACTCTATAAACACCAGAACACTCACCATCATTCAATCCACACTTCGTCAATACTCTATAAGTTCATGCTAACTGAAACTCAGTCCGAGTTATGAACTTGCGATGGAGGCACAGGGCATCCAGAAGCAGTAGATACCCAGCCAGATTCTGAAACATTAACAAGTTCCAAAGGATCATTTGCACAATCATATGGGGGGCGTACTACCTTATTGAAATTACCAGTACCAAGTGAAGCAACCGCAATCATAGGGGAAAGTACGAAGAGATCATCCTGGGATGTACCTGATATAGGAGCCGTGGACGGATTAATTGTTGCGAGAATGACAGCTAAATCTCGAGGGCAGTTCGGGTTTTGGGAGAAATTAAGGCGCTAGAAGGGTTTTCAGGTGAAGTAGGCTAAAGGAGAAAGGTGAGGGGTTGGTGGCGAGCAAGTCTTCTGTTGGAGGTGAGAGCTGATGGCGACGACAACGGTGGCAAAAGGGGTTTGAATAGAAAACTTTGTTTGGCTTCGGGTTTTGGTGTCGTGACGGGGCTCTGGTTGGAGCTAGATGGTCGCGATGGGTCAGGGGGTAGCTGGGGGTGAGGGTGACAATTTGGTGGCGAAGGCGAATGAGGAAGCAGAAGAAGAGGAGGGTGACAATTTGGTGGCGGAGGCGAATGGGAGGAGGCGAATTGGAATGAAAACCAAAAGGGGATCTACTCTGAACTAGTTCAGGCGGAAAAACGAAATTTTGGGGCAAATTGCAGTGGTGATCCATTTTAACAACCAGATTAAATGTAGACCGTTGGATCGTATTCACGCGGATTGCTAATTTTATTAATTTTTTAATTTGAATACATCTATAGCTACTGCAACATCTTGTTGATACCTATGCTAACACCTTGAAGCGAGTGTTGTAATAGACAAAAATCAGCATACCTATCGTTACATTATAGCTAGCAACACCATGTAATTTCGTTGCAGTAGGCCATCTATGGCGTAGTGAACTTATTAGTTACTTATTACTATGTGTATTTGCCAATTACACTAATTTCAATCCACAGCGATGCTTTGTTTTTGAGTAAGTTACTAAAACAAGTTATTGGTTACTTATTACTGCGTGTGTTTTCCAATAACTTATTAGTTACTTGGTACTATGTTGGTGAGATGGAAAAGCCAAGGTACAGACATTGCCTATGAAGTCAAGGAAGAAGTATTTAATATGCTTATCAATGCCCATGCTAAAAGGAAGGATCGTAGGCCCTACTATGGAAATATCCTTGGGGTAAATATTCAAAATTTTAGTAAATCATTGTTTGAATTTGTTTGAAATTTAGAAATTGATGCAATATTTGATAAAATGCAGAACTATAAAGATGCCACTTATAGCGCCAACAAGAGCGAAGCACTGACTAGAGACAAACTGGAGGAGAAGTTGGAGCGTCAAGAAGGAGAGGTTCAAATGCTAAAGACGTAGTATGAACAACTATGTGAGATGCTTCAAAAACGATTTGATGGAGAGTCGAATAGTCATCATGATAAGGGTTTATGGTATTTTCTTATTCTTAGATGTTTCCATATGATGTTATGTATTATGAATATATTACCGTACATTTTAAACAAATGAGAACTTGTTTGATGTTGGTTTGACCTTGTAATATGAAGGAGATATTTGAACTTGATTGATGATGAATGATTTGATATTATGTTTTTTTGTTGAATAAGTTGATATTGATGCTTGTTTGATTTTGATATACTGTTGCAGATTAATGTTGGGTTTGACGGAAAGAAACACAATAATAATATATTAAATTGCTTCAGAAAAGGCATAGGTAAATCCAATTTTACTATAGGAAAAAAGTCATATGGATGGCGTAGGAAAAACATAGACAACAAAGGTGTAGGGAAGACGTAGGAAAATGGGAGACGTAGGAAAACAGTTGCGTAACTAAGGCGTAGGAAACAACCTTACGTTTGGCTAGATAAGGTGTGGGTATTTTTTTCCTACGCAGGTTTTACCTACGCCATAAATGGCATATGTGCAGCGTAGGTATTGTGTTTAGCTATGTCCCGGCTACGCCATTTTGGCGTAGATTAATTGGCAGTTTCTTGTAGTTGCTACATACTACTTTGGCTTCAAACTGCTGCTCGTTGTTTACAGTAAAAACCACTAAAGAACTATTTGTACATCAACACAAATATTGAACATTGTGAGATATTTATACATAGTTAACATCTATTGAAGTATGCAAATTTTTTCCTAGTCTTTAGATTTGAAATGTTAGATGGTACCAAAATATGCAAGATACCGTGGGATAGAAGCTTTAGAGACTTTGGGAATATACTTACCAGGTGATTTAAATTACTCAGGTGGTATACTCTTTGACTCGTTAGGGATTTCAAAAGATCCAAAAACTATTGAAGATCACAAAGTGAGAGAAATAAAAATTGGACGGTCGGCATTATCCGACGCGCCTTCTTTTTGTTGATGTAATATTCAGTTTGTATAGTGCCTCATGCCTTCTTTATATATTGTTGATATAATATTCAGTTTTTATATAGTTGATATATGTTTCATTCATCAATTGAAACTCGGGTCATTCCTCGTGATATGGATTTTAGCAGCATATGAGTCCAACAAGATGATGAAGAAACAACTGCAGCTATAGAAGGATCTCCCAGGGCCATCACTACCATATGTGCTGAGGTAAATCCTCCTACTTCTTATTAATGGTCAGGACTTATGCATGTGTACATGTTTATCCATGAAGTTTTTTTTGCATATTTTTGCTTATATAAGTACATCCATGTCTTTAACTATCAAGAACAACTAGACTCAAAAGCTCAGGTTATTTAATCATGGGTTGTGTGACTTGTGTCCATATAGCCTTCATCACGTTATCTGACTATTTAATATTTCAAGTAAACATTACATAGTATAAAGCAGCGAAAACATCAACTCATCATATACAAATATTTGAGAAAAGTTTATTACAAGGTTTGCTTATGCACTGCAGGTGATGAAATTTATCACAAATCTTCACAAACCAATGATCCTAGTAGTGTCAAGACAAAGCAGGCTTTTGCTTAATTATAAATAAATACCAAGGATACAAAGAACCAGTTTCTCTAAATAACAAAGCAGGCTTTTGTTTCCACCGTTTGCAAGATATACTTTCAAAGTGGTTTTGGTACATAGCCATCTACAACAAAGTTTCGAGTAGCGGCAGGAAGTGCAAGGTGTTAGTTATTAAATTTGAAATTAAAAAGTGATTTAATTAATTTAATATTAATTTATTTAATTAACGTGAAATAGCCATTTTGGCCACTGACTCGGATTTCGAAGAAACTAGTTTCATCGGATCTGTAACGATGAATTATTGTAGGATTTCAAGTTTCGTGGCGATCGGACTTGTCGTTTGATCGTACGGACTCGAAACGCGTAGAAATCAATTTAATTGAAATCAATTTGAAATAAGCTGATTTTTAAGCTAACTTCTTCATACGATGGAATTAGGACTTGTAACCTGTTCCATTGAGTTTAAAAATATCAATAACATTTATTTTGATATATGGGATGACCTATCTTCGTTTCGGGGTTAGAACGGGCTTTTTGGGTCGCGTAGTCGTTTCGATTGATCAAATCTGGGCCATTCATCTCTAATTCAGATCTGCCTATATATAGGCTGTTATAAAGCCTAATTGTTTCTCATTTATTATTACTATATGTATAATTATCTCAGGCTATCTCCTTCTTTTAATGGCAGAAACAAAATCCCAAATACAAACCCTACAATTCAATCTCCAAACCAATTTCAAAAATCAAACTCCTCCAAACTATATCATATTATATACCGATTCAAAGCTCTCGACGAGCGCAACTCAAATCTGCTATTTGTTTTGGCAATCGGATTCTGGTTTATCTGGAATTAGCCAAATCATTCTCGACCGTTCGTCGTGCTTTGATCAACTTCATCGGATCGTAAATTGGTGGGTATGGATGCGTAGAGATGGTCGAGGGGAGGGCATCGGTGTAGGTTGTTCGTTGTGTCAATGGCCTGATGTGCGTGGAAAATTGAATTAGGGTTTGGTAATGTTGGTGGCGGCTGGCTTTTGGATGATCGATGGTGGTTGAGGAATTGTGGGAGAGGTCGTCGTGGCATTAGTAGGCATGGGTCATGGCTACGATTGGCCGTAACGAAGGCGGTCGTGGTGAGCAGTTCGAAGATCGTGACTTGACAAGTGGGTTTCGTTTATGAGTTTGTCTAGTGGGAGAAGGTTTCATGCTGACATGGCTTTGGTGATAGTAATTCTTTCGTTTATTTTATTTTATTTAAAATCTCAATTGTCGTATGTTCTAATGTGTATAATTTTTACATACGAACTCAGACATTATGAAACTAATTTGGAAGAATCTGAGACTGTTCAAATTTGGGCCTTATTTTGGATTTTAAATAAATTTGAAATCAAAGGTGAGTGTTTTAACTCACTCACAACTACTAAATTATCTTATGTTAGTTAAATAGAAACTATGATGTGATTTGGAATTGATTGGTTGACGTTTGGTATATTTAATTTGTCATTCTAGTTAAATTTGACTTTTATTGCATTAAATCATCGTTTACTTTAATATTGAATTTAATTGTCAATTTAACACCTGTTATTGATAATCAGTTATCTATTGATGTTTATTGGTTGATTTGGATGATGATTGTGATGGATGTTTGATTGTTGATATTGGATGAACATATGTTATGTTTTATATTGTTATAACACTGCAAGTTCCCTATGGGTTGAAATGATACATACCTAAATGATCATATAGAATAGAGGAAAATCGTTATAGGTTGAAATGATAAATCCAAGTGACTTTAATTGAAATGAATTTTGGGATTGAGGGTTGAAATAATATATACCCATGAATTTAAAAATAATTACGGATTGAAATGATAAATATCCGTATCACTTGACCATTGGGTAGAAAATTATATACGGATACTGGATTGGTTAAATTAAATGATTTTTAAAATCTTTGAATTTTGAATTCCGTTAAATGATATTTTGAAATAGAATTTGATTTATGTAAACTGAATTATTTTTGAAAATCCAAGCGTAAATGTTTAAATTGGAATTGATTTAATGAATTGTTTAAAGGATTTAAATTGGAATTTCAAAGTTGAACTGTCAAATATAAATGAATTCTATCGAAATTGAGTTATTGAAAAATGTTTGAATATAACTTTGAAATCTATTTAATATGAAGTGGTTTAAATTTGATAATTCAAACATGGATTTGAAATTGATATTTATTAAATAGTTTTAAATGAGAATTTGAATTGAAAACAGGAAATTAGTTGTTGATTTGAAAGCCGGACATGGTCCAGATGTGTTGAAATGAAAGAAATAGTTCAATTTGATATTAATTTCAAATTTATTATATTTAATGTCAACTATTTTAAAATATATTATTTTCAAATCATAATTTTTTAGATTTTCAAACTATTAAACTAATTTAAACTATTTGAACTATTTTAAACCATCTTAATTAATTTTAAACTATTTTAATTTATTTTAGTCTATTTAATGCAATTTAATATATTTTAATCTATCTTAAGCTAATTTACCCATTTTAAATCTATTTAATCTATTTTAAATCTATATAATCTATTTTAAATCTATTTAAACTATCTTAAATCTATTTTTAAAGTATTTTAATCTATTTTAAACCATTTAAACTATTTTAAAGTATCTTTAAAACTATTAAAACTATTTATAACTATTTAAACTATTTTCAAAATTTTGGATTTGCAAGTGGAAGTAATTATATTTAAATCCTTGATTTTAAGGAGAATACGATTAAATGATGTTATAACATAAGTTGGAATTTAAATGTCATATTTGAGAATATGATGATTTTAAATGAGGATTTAATCTATTATGGAAGTATGAATTCGAAAGTGATATTATTTCAAATGTGATATAATTTCGAAAGTAAATATGATTGTGGAAATGATATGGTTTTGAGAATATGATATTTTGATATCAATTATGAATTGACTTTTGAAATGTAAAAGAACCATCCGGTGTGAAATAAGCGTTTGGTTATTAAAGAGATCGGGATAAGATATTGTCATACTCTCTGCCAATACCGAATTCCACTTTAACAACTGTGTATGTGGTGGAGATTCCTGAAATGAAGTAGGATGGTTTGGCGAACGATTCTGTATGAGGTATTTACGTGACCCTAACTCCTGTGAGTCAGCTTAGATGTGACTGAAACATGAGCTATACCTGGGCCAGTGAGGTCATTCCTCCGATCGAACATGCTTCGTCGATACTATATTATGACTTTGTGATTGATTTGGTGGCCACCCTCGATTTTGATTACGGGAGTGTGTTCCGTGGTGGGCGGTAGTAGCTGATATGAGTTTCCACCAGCCCGGTTCTGCAAAACGGTAGAGTCCTATCCTAGCATTTCCTCGAGTGCCGTGTTCACATGCCCTATCACGCCTTCTATGAGTTTGTTTTGTACCATACCTATGGAGTGCCCTCTGGGTAACCCTCCAGTTTATGGAGGAACGTACGATACTATATAGACTATGGGAATATATAAAATGTGTTAAGGGGGATATGGGTAAACCTTAACGCTATTTTAATACTTTACTTTACTGTAGACACTATTATAATAGCGTATTATACTATGTATGTAGATAGTTTAACGGATCCTTAGGAGATGGAGATCTCGAACATCTCTTAAGTTATTGCATGCACGTACGTACACTGGATAGGAGATGTCAAAACCCGTAAACATCTCTGACGCCGTCACACTCATATTTTTTATTATTGATTTAACTTACATAAGATCTTTTAGTTTTGACTTGAGTGTTTTGTCTTTTCAAATTCGCTCGAGTCAGTCTGAGCTTTTCAATGTATCAAAGACTGCTTTTCTGGAGTACGAAGACGAAGAGTTAGTACTATGACTATTTATTATATTCACACTGCTACATCATGTTGTTCCACTGTATTATTTTATTTATTACTGCTGTATGTACTCTGATTCTGTATTGTAAAAGTGTAATCAAATGTTATTTGCAAAACAACTTCATGAACTGTTTATTTGATTATTATATTTTGTCATTCCGCTGTGAGATTCTATGTTGTTTCTTTTTTTCCCTGTTTTTTCTTATTTACCCCTTAACAACTGCCCTTTTGAATAGTTTGAGTCTGACGTGTGTGGTTTATCGTCGATTTAAACCGTACAATAAGGTAAAGATTAACCAGCTTCAAAAATATCATGTAGGAAACTAAGTTATAGGTAATGCATCCACATTTTTAATTTTTTATAAATCATTGTATGTTTACTTAACATAATAACCTTTTAGATGTAATCGGCCTTGCTCAGAGTATCTCATCAATCAATGGTGTTCGAAGAAAAATCAACAATGAGAACATTAAAAACATGATATAACTATTGTAGATGATTCGTAAGTAAACATATTATACTAATTAATTTGTTTAATCAAAATATTTATGCTCAGATTCAAACTACTGAACCAAAACCGTTAATGTGACGTTATGGGGAGAACTAACTATGGAAGTAAGTTCCAAGCTGCTAGAAATGGTTGATGAAGTTCCTATACTAGTTAGTAAATATGTAAAAGTTGGAGATTTTCAAGGTAAAAATCATTCTATTTTTTTAACCGTTACCATGCCATCATTTTTTTTAAAAAAAATTGTTGTTAATGTAGGTTTATCTTTATCAATATCATGTAAAAGCAATTTCGCTATAAACCCGAACATACCAGAAGCAAAAAAGCTTAGAATTTGATACGATCGTAAAGGCAAAAATGCAAAAATAACATCTACTAATTATAATAGGATTATGCTTTCTCATATAACAAACAATTCGACATTTGGTCATGATATGGTTAATCCTCATCATTTCAAATTATATCATACATTAACAATTTCATATGATTGTTTTTTTTTCATACACAGTTTGCATTCTTCAGTGTATTTGTTTACATAACTTACATTAAGAGTCAAACATTGTAGTATCGAGTCTATCAGAGTTGCAACAAAAAGGAAGTTGAAGCTGCAGGATCAGGCTATTGGTGTGAAGCATGCCAACAGAATGAAAGTACTTGTATTTTGAGGTAAAAATTTAGAATTAAGTATTTATAGTAATTGTTAGTGTCTGTAATAATATATTTGTGCAATGCAGATATATATTATGATAATGAAAATTACTGATCCATCAGCTAAAGCTCGGATTACTGCTTTCAATGAACCAGCAGAGGAAATCAAGGTTGCAGTGCTGATGACCTTTATAAGATTAAGAATGAGGAAGGTGATGACATATTCTAATAAAAACTAGAGGAATTATTATGAGTCCATCGTCTTTTCAAGGTTGGTATTGCCTTGATTGAGTACATGAATGAAAAAAAAAACAAAAGATCACTATCATGTCTCATTTAGTCATTGATTATTCGACTGATTCAAGCTTCTTGTTGGACGAAATATCAAGAATGACAGAGTCCAAATTTTAGTTTTTCTAGTATTTTTGTTTCAGCAATGGTAGTTTTTTTATGATGATGGTACTTTTAGGTTATTGTTTAAATATTGAAGTTAAATAATATGTGATTTATTTATTACATCTACTCTTTCATTTTTCATCTTCTTTATTTGAATATTCACAAATATGATGATATGTTTTGAGCTAATATGTGTTTGATTGCCCTTTTACCTTTCAAATCCAATAATAATTTAGAGCTACAGAGAAGCTCAAAATTAAACAATGCAGTTATTTTTTCATCGAATTCATAATTAAGAAAAAATTAACAAATATTTTTTTCCTTTGATGTTATATTACTAAAGGGACGGTTTTTCCACCGTTATGTGGTTATACTTGGTTATACATATGGACATGTACTAAATAATTCACTTAGTAAGAAGGATCAAGACTAACATGACGCTACTAATTCTCAAATTCTACTTATTCGTTTTAGTGGCAATCGGGTTGGGATTTGGAAAAATAGCTTGTTTTGGACACAAGACTAATAAAAAAAGTTTCCCTGTACAAAACAAAGAAAATCGATTTTCTATGTTTATTTATTTTTATTTTTATTTTTTTAGGAGTTGAAAATTGGGAGAATAGGCACTATGGTAGGAAGAGAATAACTTATAGAGGCTGTAATATATTTCGTTGTATATGGATTGGGCTTCGCATGTTAAACATTATTCACTAGGATTGTTACTTAGGCTTGATAGTTGGCCACTATACTAAAACAATACAATAAGAGAGTTAAATTAGATTTGTGTATCCAAATAGTTGGGTTTTAGGTAAAAAAGAAGAATACCTACTGATTGACAACTACGAATTGCTAATGAGCATTTTGGCACGCGATTCGTCCGTGAATTGTTTTTCTACAAATTATATATGTTTAATCATATTTTTATATTGAAATAATGTGTAATTAGTTTTGGATTTTATTTCTAAGTTGCGACATCTAATTTTTTGTTTGTTTCAATTTTTATTTCCATTATAAATTAAAAAAGAAAGATTCCATAAAGGAAATTTATTCGTTAGATCCTATTTCATAAGTGATATGATCTGATTTTATAATATCTGTAGAAGGGTGTTTTGAATTGATAAAGAAAATTTATTTGTTAGATCATATTTTTAAGTGATATCAAGATTTCATTTGGTAATCTTTGTAGAGGGATGTTTTGAATTGGTAAATTAAGTTTATTTGTTAGATCTTATTTTTAGGTGATAGTGAGATTACGATAATATCCGACGTGCATTTTTGGTAGTTCACACTAACACCAAAAAAGAGTAACACCAAAGGTATTACAACTATTATTAAAAAAAATTAATGAAATCTGAAATAGGAAAATTTAGCGGAATTTGCCAAACAAAACCAAATTTCAAAAAAGTCAGATGATTGAAGCGAAACTGAAAGTTAGAACTTTATACCTATTTTTAGAAATTAATTCCATGATTCCACATACGTTTCTTATGTTGATTTATGTTAACATCGTTTTCCTTAATTATGTGCTTGGATACAAATATAAGGCCAAGTATTTCTTTTTCTTTTTTTGACTAATAGTTAAGCCTACTACATGAAAAAAAGACATGCTTTTTTTCCAATTTATTTTGACATTATTGGTTGAATATTTATCAATATTATTTATGTTAGAAAAGAGGAGATTGACCAATTGCAAGAATCCACTTAGACCATGGTCGTCCAATTATGGACCTCTCCGGCCCGAAGAAGCTTTAAACCTCACTTATACCGGAAAAACACATACCTCCATTGTATTCAGTGTGCAATTAACCACGTCTTCATCGGATGAGAAGAAATGCATGTATTTAATATATTGGGTTGTTTCTATTGCTGAATTTATAAATAAGTAGAAAAGAAACGATGGTTACGATCATAGTTAATTTCACATAAAATGTTCCTTCACTATAAATGTTTTCTGGAATAAAACTATAAAAATATAAAACTGATCTTAATTTTGGTTATTGTCCTAATTCGTGGGAGCAAAAAGACTAAACTTTTATTTACATTGTCTTATTTGGTTATTAAAGTTGTATAGAACAACAACTGTGTAGGGGAAAAGTGTGGGAATATTAACCTTAAATCAATTATCTATGTTAGTTAAAACTATCATTCTCTTAAAAAAAATTAAAACCATATTAGTCTTACATAAAACAAATTAATACCCGTGGTTTTTAGTTAATGCAAAAATCTGGATCCACTCGTTTTCAAGTTTGATACATCAGAAATCATTTTCAAAAACATGTTCTAAGTTACAGCCATATTTTTTTTACGATAATCATTTTTGATTTTTTTCAAAACCAAACCTTAGCCGTATCTCAGGTTTCAATGAACTAAATCATTATTATTGTTAAGCTGCAAATATTTACAATTTCAGAAACTACAAATAGTTGCAATGTGGCTAAAACAAAAAATTGAGGTATTTTCAATACCAGATTTTTTAGGATGCACAGTTGTTTATTATGAAAATAAAGAGAGTATATTACAAATTTCTCATAGCTAATTACGAGTGTTACTAATTTTGTAGGAAAAACAACTTTTTATTATCCCTAGAGACATAATCCTTACCATGGTTTAATTTTTTAAATATGTTTGTAAAGATTGTATTACTTTAGTGTAGATTTGCATTCCATTTGTGGCTTAGATCACAACTAGCAAAGACTTGTTCAGTAGAAAAAGTGGACTGAACTAGCCACCATGCAAACAGATATGACTTGTTCTGTTAGTTGTGGCTAGTTTCTATGGTTTCTTGTCTAGTGAACTGAATAGGGGATTGGTGATTAAAACGATGAGGAGATTGCTGCTTTTAATATAAAACAACAAAGACTCTTCCATTTGAACTAAAATGGCAAAGACTTTTCCATTTTATATTTAAAACCGCAATCTCTTTATCATTTTAATTCCCAACATTCAAATCCAAATGGCTAGTTTTCAACGCCCATCTTCCCCTTAACCCCATATATACCCTACCATCTCTTCTTCCATCCCCGACACCAAATTTCTTCACTTCCTTCCTCTCTACTACATAGTCATGTCTTCTTCAACCAGAAGAATAAGTAAAAAAATAGCAAGCAAAAAATCCAGTAATACTCATTAAAATCAACAATCTAACATACCCTATACCGGTATTTCTAACGTCCGTCCTCCTAACCAACACCAAAACCTTCAACCGCGACAGGATTATGATTATATGCCATATCAAAACATGCACTATACTCAACCTCACCATCCCCACGTTCCACCTAGCATCCCTCACCATTTACAACCTTATTATCATTCTACCACACCTCAATCTACTACCACCATCGCCCCACCACTCATCAAGTTGGCGCGCACAAAGATCATTCATCCTACATGCCTTTGATAATGGAAGGTGACCAATAAAAATAACATCATCTAAGTGTGCAACAACTAGATACCCGTGACTGAGATGTTATGCGAAACCTAGCAAGGAAGTTTTATTACACTCGTAACACCTATGCAATGTTGATGTTGAAGTCGAAAGCAGTTCTGAAGAACAAGAAGGTCAAGAGGTGGAGGCAGAAAATGTTGAGGAAGGGACGGTGTTGAAGAAACGCGGTTCCTCAAAGTCCAGAATACAACAAAAAGAAAAGGAAGCGAAATTCATTCAGCGTTATGTTTGGATAACTTCGCAGGGGATCAACTTTAGTTTGAATTGAAGTTGGAATTGAAGACATTGAAGTTGAGACAACCAGTGAAGATGATATATAAGAAAATAAGGCAAGAAAGAAGAAAGTAAAATTTACTCTACAACATCATGTATCAGTTGCTAAATCTTGGGTAACAATTTCAAATGATAGTATCATGGGAAACAACATAAAATGTGAGAAGTTTTGGCCAAAAAATTACCGGCTTTCACAATATGCTTGAGCTTGTAAAGAGGACTTAGGCTTCTTTGAGAGGAGACTATCGGTTCGTATTTCATTTTCTTCTAATCGAATAGAGTAGAACTAGAGACCGCTCAAAGAACAAAACAAGGTAATGAACCCTCCATGCCAAACTACTTGGCAAAAATAAGCAGGTTTGAAACTAGGCAACAAAGCGGTGCTGCCACTTATGATGTTGTAAGTTTGCTTTCAAATTTTATGTATAGTTTTCATATTGTATAATTTATTCATACATTTTTTGTTTTGTTAAAAAGATAAAAGAAGTACGCAAGGCTTACCAAGATCAGTACAACCATCCTTTCAAATTTCAAGAGTGTTTTGAAATTCTTTCTTCTCCTTCCTATTAGTCTAAATCAATGTCAGCAAAAAACTAACAAATGAACAATAAAAGTAATAGTCCTCAAATTCTATATTTTAAAGAAAAAATAGAAGTGGGTCTTTAGGAATACATTGAAGAGATTAGGGGAGATGAGCACGAATGACATGTTGCCATGGCTTGTATTCCAACTTTGAACTTAGTTTTTCATAATTGGGTAATTATGTTGTATAATCGACATATAATAGTTCCATTAGAGTGTGATTTTTTACTTTGATTTTGGTTACAATTGAATAGTGACTGAAGGTTTCAAAATAGAGTGAAAAATGTCTGCTAAATTATGAAAACGTGGTGGATGTAGGTTGTAACCATGACTTTTTAAAAAATGTGAAGTTTTGTTTAACGACGACTATTTCACGATATGTTGCCAGGTAATACTGATATTGATTTTAAGCAACGCCGCCACTACCCATGCGATTGCCATGTCGTACGCTGCCTCCATGCCCTGAGCGACACCGCTCGATCACTTGCCCTGGCCGCAACCAACCAAAGACCGAGCATTTTTTTACTAGCCCTTAAACCCTAATGTTAGCTATCTCGACACTATAGAGCACTAAAGAAAAATCCGCCATGGTCAAAGCCTCTGCCTCATCCCTAGGCTCCTCCCCGACTACTACGATCAACCACCGGTTCGTCGAAAATTAATTTTTGAACAAAAACCGATCAACTCCTCCTCCTCGATGATTCATAACACTAAAAATCACCAAACGACCTTTAAAAATCATTATTTGATTTTACGGTCACACCCATATCCTTTGTTCGCCAATCCGCAATCTTCAAAAACAGTCGTTTTCTCAACCATTTACTGTTTTTGGATGATATTTGCCATAACTCTCAATGAAAAATCTTGAATTTATTTTTAAAATAAACTAGATAGAAAAACTAACAACTTTCATGTTCAAAGTTTAATCAAATAGTTAGCTGTTTTGGATATATTGATTTTTGAAGCTTGAATGTGAAGTTTTGTTTAATGGCAATAAAGGAAATAAAGAAGCATAAAAAAATGTGAACCTTCTCCCCATTTTCCTTGGGTACATATATATACACCTGCTAACCCACTTCAACATCGAGAGGACCCAAAATTTAAACCTATGGACAATCACTTAAATCCAAGCCAACAAAAAGTGGGCTTAAGGAAAATGGAAGGCAGGAGCAAGGAAACAAGATGGTGGTTGAGAGTGAGAAGGTAGTGTACTGTGTAGACATATGTGTATTTGATTATGAATAAATTCTATTTCCCTGCCACACCATATCGCGTCTAATTACGAGCCACGGTCGACAGTAAATGAAATATGATCACATACAGAATTGGGACGCAATTACAAAACAACAATAAAATATGATCACATACAGAAATATGAATTCATACTTTACACACCATTTCCTAACTTATTTTTTTCTTTTAAAACCGTATAACACAACATTAGAGAAGAGTTAAAGGTGGAATAGAATATGAAATATTCAAATTGCAATAACAAAGCAAATTCTACTATTTTAATATAAAATAATTAATATTCCAATAAATATATGAATTGATATTTTGTTTGATGGAATTTTTTGGTTTTAGTTTTAGGGTTTTCGCAAACAAAATTCCTCAAGGCATAAAACAATTCCAAACTTCTATTATACAAATACTAAAATATGAAAATCTACGGTTGCCACTTATAGAGAATTTGCCTGCCCCCTTTTGGATTTGATTTACACTCGCTCCTAATTTCTTCTTCAAATCTCTTTTTTTGGAATATGCAATAATTGGATTATATATAAATTAGATTCAGAATCAAGGATTATGGAAGAATAGAATTCAAAATTGAATATTTAAATATCTAAAATCCCTTACTTGGAAATCCAAAGTGATTATGAATCATAGAGAAAAAGAAGACAGACGGAGTTCCGTTAGCATTCCGAATAATTTGTGAATAAAAGTGAGGGCTAGCATCTTATTTATAATAATAAGAAGGCACCAGAACCATCAGATTTAAGTCAGTTTGAAATAATAAAATCTAGGTTGTTTGCATCTAACAAAACCCTAGCCGCCACACACTCACTAGTCGACCGCTCCTCCCTAGGCGGTCAACCACTAGCGATCAACCGACCCTAGTGGAGGCGGTCAATCGGTCTATTTATTACCTCCTACCTTTAACGTTTTCATTTAATGTTAATTTTCCCTAAAATTAACTTATTTATTACCTATTTTAATTTCAAATGTTAATGTTATTTAATTTTTAAATTTTAAATTCCATTTGAATTAGTCTAAATTCGAAAACTTCAAACATGAATAACTTTTTAGTTTGAGCTTCGATTACAAAACTTTATGTATGAAAGTTGACCAGAAAATCACCATGAACGCAGTGGTGTAACTTTTGTGCTCAAATTCCGACATTCACAAAATTTTCATATTTAGCCTTATTTTAATTAATTAATTAATTTTTTATTAATTTTCACAGGGGGTTATAGAAAACCTATTTTATACTTTAGTGGCATAGTCTTACTATGTTTTATGTTTAGGTAATATATTGCTTATACCGGATTTTATGTCTAATCCATTTTTTATCATTATTTTTTCCATAAACTCATAGGCACTCATTTGAGTAGGCTAAGTATATGGATATTGGCAGGTTGCCTTTGAAATTCGAATGAAGAGTTCTAAAGACAAAGTAAAAGGCTTATATGGTATAATGTAGGTTTATTTCCACTGTATTAAGTGTTCATATCAACATCTTCATATATCGGGCATGACACTGTCAACTATGATTATGCTATATTTTTTTACCCCAATAAGGGAATGACTATGGGAATTAATTTGGAATTGTAATAATGAATCCATTATTGTTGTTAAATTGTTGCTCTATTTACCTAAACTTTTTTTATGAATAACCGATCTCGTCTCTCTCATTAAAAAATAATTCCAAGGTGATTGCAGCACATTGGAGTTCCATCTTTAGATTTTGGAATAAAGGATGTAGCAAAAAAGTTGTTGATGCTTTGAGTATAAAGTAGCATAATGGAGTATTTTCTATGATTATGGAATGAAAGTGTTTGCAGGCATTAGTTCTTGTAGTTTACATTTTAGGCCGAATGTAGGATCAAGTCCTGATCA
Source organism: Allium fistulosum (assembly GCA_030737815.1). Taxonomy (NCBI): domain Eukaryota; kingdom Viridiplantae; phylum Streptophyta; class Magnoliopsida; order Asparagales; family Amaryllidaceae; genus Allium; species Allium fistulosum. The sequence continues at coordinate 1,348,894,363 of CM060902.1, read as the reverse complement.
GGTGCATTATCAAGCTTGGAAGTTCATCCAGCACTATAGGATAGAATTGTCATCAAGCAACGAGAAGACCCATCGATAATCAAAAGAACTGGGCGATTAGAGATGAGTGTGTACATAGAAGATTCACAAAGATTGGAGATAGATCCAAAAATATGGTATTGAAAGAAATGTGTGTCCCAAAAGTGAAAATATACCAAATTAAAATCATAGAGGAGAGTCAACAACTAATTTTATGGTTTGTCATGGGGAAATGAAGATAAGCTGCCACATGAAATGTGTGTTCTTTCATAAGGGGATAAAAAGGGATATCAGCGATGTGTAAAAAAGTGTTTCATATGTCAACATGTGAAACTTGAGCGTCAGAAGCTAAGTGGATTAACTAAACCGTTAGAATTATCGAATTGGAACTGGGATTTATTTACAATGGATTTTAAAGATGAATTTTTGAAGTCAAGAGCGGGAAACGATAGCATTGGTATAGTGGTCTATAGACTGATTAAGAGTTCCCATTTTATCCCAGTAAAATGATGAGGACACCTAGATTACCATGGCTATATGTGAAGAATGTCATGAGACTCCATGGGATTCCAAAGATAGATGGTTAAATGGAATGGGCAAACCGAGTTCTAGAAGATTTGCTGAGAGCATGCATCTTAGATTTTGGAGGTTTTGGGAAGAAGATTTGCATTTAGTCGAGTTTGCTTATAATAATAGATACCAGTCAAGTATTGGAATGGCACCATTCGATGCACTTTATGAGAGACTATGTAAGTCACCTGTTTGTTGGTTGGACATGGGTGATAGACTCGTGTTGGGACCCGACTTGGTAAGGGAAGACACTGAGAAGAGAGTTAAATTAAGCCAGAATAAAAGTCATGTCTTTGAGATAGAAGAGCGATGTTGATAAGAGGCACAAGGAAATAGAGTTCACGGTAGGTGGTCATGTGTTCGTGAAGGTTTCACCAATGCAACTTGTTATGTGCTTTTGGAAGTTAGGGAAATTGATTTCAAGATATGTAGGTCTATTTCTAATGATAGAGAGGATTGGTAAACTAGCATATTAAGTCGACTTATCTAGTAGTTTAACGAATGTGCATAGTTGCTCATATTTCAGAATCAAGGAAATTTATGTATGACCCTGATATGATAGTGATACCAAAGTCCATTAAAGACTTATCTTTAGAACTAGATTTGAATTATGTTCGATGATCAAAAGGAATAGTAGGTCATGATATGAAGAAGTTAAGGATAAAGTATAGTAAGTATACTTGTTCACGCATAGTGAAGCAATGATAAAGATGACTATACCTGGGAGGTAGATGATAAGATTAGGAATATTTAACTTGAGTTATTTTAAACATTTTCTAATATTAGCAGTATGCTTTATTTGTCTAATGCATGAACTAATAGTGGCATTAATGCATCTTGTGTTATGGTATGATTATGTGTTAGTAATTTCCCTAATGCATTATGGTTGATGATTGATGATTTTACATTAATAGTGTACTAGCATAATTATTATACTTGTGTGTGCACTTTATATTGATAATAGGGTCATTGCTCAACCTTTTCAAATTTCAAGGGCTAAATTCTCGTAAGGAGGGATATTGTAACACCCTATATAGTATAGTGCCATAGGGACTAAATTCCTATAAGGAGAGGATGCATTATGAGGGGATACTTTAATAAAGGAGTCACTCAAATTAATCAAGCATGGTACAATTAAAATATTGATTGAGTTGAACTAAAGCTATTACTATATATCTAATGGGTCCATAAAAAGGTTAAAAGAATGAAGGAATTGCGTTTAAGAAGAATTTAAGGAATTAATAAGTATGGGAAAGGAGGGTGTTTAGCCTAAGCCTGAATTTTTAGCCCTTATTTCCCTTAACATACGCAATTCTCTTCATGCTCCCATTTTGTAGAAACAAAACAAAGTACATACAAAGTCGCCATTGATTGGAAGAGAAGAGGAAAATAAATTTAAGATAAGATTCAAGCTTATTTATAAAGGAAGAAAGGATTTAAATCAAACTTTTCATTTAGGTGAGTGATATTAACCCTATTTTATATCCAAATTACTTTTTATTTGGACCTCGCGCATTGTTGTGGTTTATAACAATGACAAACATGATTTGATAATGATAGAATAATTCTATGAGAATTTTGTTGATTAAGTAGCTTAGCAAAAGACATGTTTAATGGAAAAACATGAGTTAATCATCTCTAAATGAATTAGAATTTCGATGTGATGTTTATAATATTGAATTTGTGAAATGTTTCAAATTTTATAATTTTCAGATGAGAAACTAAATTGTCATGAATCTTCTAAGATAAAAAGGGCAATTTTGGCTATAAAATGATGTTTGAAAATATCGAAATTTAATATCTTGATCTGAACTTTTTACTGAAGGTAAATGGAAGTGTTTATGATTCTCTCTTAATTTTTGAGAATTTTCCCATGATTTTTTAAATTAATATGAATTAGGTGACAAGGTGGAAAATATTCTTAATAATTAATTAATTAATTAATGAAATGGATTTATTAAGGATAATTAAAGAGTAAATGATGGCTCATTTCTGAAAACTGCCATAATTCTTAAAGAAACAAATGAATGAATGGCATGTATAAAGGCTAGATTAAAAAATGGTTACTTTATTAAGTATTATGTCAATATTCTAGTTAATAACGCAATTGCCATTACAACTCTAATAGCATAGACACAATGAAATATATGTGGTAGACATGATAACATATACGAGTTAGCTAGATGTTGATGGAAATGATAAATTGTCCATATGATAGCTCGCCGACTTTATAGCTTACCCATACAGCAGCTTGTCTGTATAATAGCTTGTCTATTTGAAGCGTGTCCATCCAATAGATTGTCTATGCCAAAACCAATATATTTGATAGTTATAGAGATGACAACTTGTCCACACAATAGGCCTAAAGATGGTAACTTATCATTAATAGCTACAAAGATGATAGCTTAGTATGATAATAAATATTTATATGTTCAATAGATGTTGGTTTATGTAATGGATAGCTAAAAGCATACACTCGGTAGCTAGTGTTTTATACTTTCATTAACTTAAATAGGTGTGCTATCAAAAGCAATTTGAAACCTAGTTTCCACGACGTATAGAATGGATTTTATAGCATGAAAAGTTATAAAATAAATAATGATAAGTGATAATGCAATAACTTATGAAAAGTTGGAAATGGCTAATGCTTAGGGTAAAAGAAGAAGTGATAAATGGAATCATTTAACTAATATGAAAGATAAAATGTTTTATCTAGAGGAACTGATGAACTTTGAAATAAAAATGAAAGGGTCTATGGAATGTGTAGGGTAACTTGAATAAATGGATTGAACCAAGATTTTAAATACACCGACTCATGGAGATATTGAATGGCAGGATGCCAAGGCCTAGTGAAGCTTAGATTCAATGGGTACATTGCAGGGTGCCAAGACTCGTGAAGACTAATGTGTTCCATTTTAGCAAAATAACTGTAGTATGAGTGAATAACATAAAAGTGGATGCAATTAATAAAGGAATAATGACTTGAATGTGTAACGAAAGTATTATTGGGACTAGATAGGCTATTGATGCTTAGTAAGGATGCTTGCAAGAATGTATTCAGGGTGCTTGCACTCAATCTCCTAGGAGAGTTAGGGTTGCTCCAATCGGGTTGGCTTCCAAGGTGGATGAGTAGCCATTTACTGGTAATGTTGTTCGAGAAGGATGATCTAGTTATAGGTAAACCTTAATTGGTAATCACAAAGTAATGTTAGTTACTACCCATAAACTGACATCTAAATACTTGTCTAGGTGATGCATGAGAATAAGGATGATAATAGTACAACATGGTTCATAATATGTTGATAAGTAGAGGTTATACATATATTGAAAAAGATGGTTGTATGACATGGTTCATAGGACTACGCTAAGTATAAGTTAAACTTATGATTGAACTGGTGAATGCGTGATTATGCTCGTGTTATGATGACTTTTACAACACATGATATGATGTACTTATTGTTATTGATTTAGTTATAGGAAAACTTGTTCTCTAGGCAGTGTAGTTTCACTATTTTTAGAGTTTAAGGGAAAATATTACTCATAAGAGGCTTTATGTCTGAACTGTGGTTTTATTATTGTTTTCCCTATAAACTCGTATATACTCATCTAAGCATGCTGGATTCAAGGGATTAGCCAGGCTATCTAGAAGACGAATAAAAGCTCCAAAGACGAAGTTGGTGATAAAGTCAAGGGTGTGGCCCAGGGAAAATTATGTATTTTCTATACAAACGTAACACTAAAAAAACTTGTTCGAAATAGAGTATGCTTTTTGTTTGATTTCTATTATATATGTTGTTATATTATGATATAAATAATGAGTTAATTACATTAAACATATATAAATAGTAAATCATCAGTAGAAGTGTTTTGTGATTATAGTTACGAATGGTTCGTAACCATGAGTATTGAATCGATATTTACAAAAAAAATTCCTTTGTAAAGTTCATAGTCGAGATGTATTGAGAAAGGGATATCAATATATCCACTGAGACTAATGTACATAATGACCTCCATGCGATGGAAGGTGATTTACTCCTGACCGTTAGGGACACTAAGGGGTTATGTACTTGTGGTTATTTAGAATAGAATGACTCATTGGGGGTCTTCTATGGGTAATATAATAGAGTCGAAATAGAAGATCTCATGGTAGTGACGTATAAGTAGTCTTCTAACTTGAGGCTATTATTGATCTTAAGTAGCTAGGCCATACGTTGATTATGGTTAAATAATTGGCATAGTGGCCTTGTTACAACCATAGCTGGGTATACGTTGAAATACTTGAAGCGGGACACTGCCCAAAATAGGATCCGTCTCTTTCATTATACAAGGTTGGTATCCCAGTAATTGGTATATGACTAAAAGTAAAAATCTCTTGCTGGAGTAAATCGGCTAATCGATAAATGTTATTGGATTAAACCAAGGACTTTAAAAGTTGTTTACATAATTAAATATGGATATTGATACAGTTTTTGACCTTAGACCAAACTCTAGATATCTAAGTGATATAGTGATGATGAAAATAATACGTATACAAAATGTCATTACTATGTGAGCTTATTTTAGAGAAGAAATTAGATTTTGCCTAAATGATCTGTAAGTGTTGAACCTATCTCCAATACTTTAATTCAGCAAAGTTCATATCAGTTTCAGTATTTAAATTGTTTAAATATTGAGTAAGGACCAAGTTCATACCAGAAAGTCAATAACACCGCATTGTTAATTATTTATGAATTTGGCCATTAGAAAAATTAATTTATAAATGTTGTAAATTAATAATAAATAAATATAGATGTTGTGTTGAAATTTTATGGCATTTTTAGTTGTTTATTTAGAGCTTAAAATCTGTCAGAATGATGTATAAAAGTTATACCTCGTTTCGATTAGTTATGAGCTAGAAATAAATAAGTAAATAATGATTCAAACAGGAATGAATAGGCCTTTATCATGCTCAGTCAATGCCAAAGATGGCCATAGAATTTTAAATGGGGAGACTTGTTTTGGTCTTCTAGGGTTAGGGAAAATATGGTGAAAAGTGTGCATATCGTTGGCTATAAATAGTATGGCCTCTGCTCATTTTTTTTCACACTTTCTAACAACAATCTAGTCCCATTGGTACCATTAGTGAAGCCTTGTATTCAACCTTGCAAACTTAAGTCGAGGAGAACTTGAAGCACCTAGAATGGTAAGTAAATTAAATTATTAAAAATTAAATATATTTATTATAAAATTGAAGTCGAGGAGCGTGAAACACCAAGAAATTATATATATTTGTTATAGATGGTAATTTTGAAAAATTCAATTTTTAAAATTAGAATTTCAGTTTGTTTGATGTTTTAGAACCATAAATAAATATAATACACACACACACACATATATAAATATATATATATATATATGTGTGTGTATTACTTAAAATTAAAAGTAAACATTTTATATCCAAATAAATTGTTAATATATATACATACACATATATTTTAAATTATAAATTTATTACATATATATATATATATATATATATGTTAACCCGCCTTTTGGCAAGGCCGTAGACAGGCGGATTTAACTCAAATCGATTACTCGGTTTGATTGGACTGGATGAATGGATGATCAATCATGGATAATAAACATGATTATGAGGCCAGGATTCGGCATAGTCGATGGACAAAAAGCACGGGATACTTGGAATGTGGATTTCGAGAAAAATCGAGTTGCTTTGGGTTGCTCGGAGTTTGCTTCGAGTCACATTTGGATTCACTTCGGGTTTTCAGGAGGGTTGCTTCGAGTCAGAGGGATACTTGCTTCGAGTCAGCCTTCGAGGCTTTAGGGTCGGCAAAGAAGGGATCGACACATGGAGGGGTTGGCATGCTTCAGGTCAGCATGCTTTAGGTTGGCATAGCTCTAATCCGGGGTCAGCATTGCACTGACTTCGGGTCGGCAAGCACTTGGAGATGGGATCGGCATGGTTGGAACTGCTTCGGGTCAACATCAGTGTGACTTTGGGTCAGCATGAAGCAAGGGGTTGACATTAGGATAGGATCGGCATATAGAGCAAGGGGTCGGCATTGCACCAGCCCGGGTCGGCATGCTTGATTCTTCAGGTCGGCTATGGGAAATTGGGGGTGGCAATAGGATTTTGGGGTCAGCTATATTCTACTTTGAGTCATTGGGCATTTTGCTTCGGGTCAGTGATAGGATCGCTTCTGGTCAATACCCTGGTTACTTCGTGTCGGCATATTGAGGACTTGGGGTCGGCAGTGATGAAGGATATGGACTCGACTATGGTTTTGGTGGGCCCATATCAGCGAGGAAGCCCGACAACCAGGGTTTTGCCTATAAATACAGCAGGCATGGCTTTAGAAAGGGGGATTTTCTCTCATTCTATTTTCCTTCATCTTCTACCTAAAGGATACTTTGCCATTCTTGTTTCGAAAAGGAAATTTCTGGAGTGGACGTAGGCCGGAGTTAGCCGAACCACTATAAATCTCGTCTTTTTTACTGCTTTCTTTTTAATTTTTGTTATTCTTCATATTATTTCCACTACACATACTCTGTCTGTGACCTGTGACTGGGTACTAGTGCTTTCATTTGCGATTGGGTGTTTGTGACCATTTTTGGCGCAAACATTTTGGTGCTTTCACTGAGAAAGCTAGCACTCAGGGATTCTGATGCTTGGATTTTCGATTTGAAAGCTTAGGAACTCGGATTCTGGAAGCTATGGTTAGGCATTCAGCAAGGAGAAAAGTGACGGAAAGGAGCCATCAAGAGGGAAGTCAAGAGGCTTCCTCCAGAGCTGGAGCAGATTAGGCATCCATCTACATCACAAGGGGTGAGATGCAGACTATGATGGATTCCATGCGGGAATAGGAGTTGAAAAGGCAGGAAGATATGATGCAGAATCTCTTCAGGCAGATGGGAATAGCTAGGACACAGAACCTAAGAAATGGACCAACCGTAGCTGTTGACAATGTAGAACAAGGAGATGGAGCTGTAGAAATCTCTGGAGGTCAGATCCAGAACCGGAATGGAGAACTTAAAGGGAATCAGCAAAGACCTGGGGACACCCTCGGGATTGGATATTGGAAGGCCCATAAATGGAGCTCAACAAGCCGAGGCCAACGCAAACGTGAACGAGCGGCATGAAGAGTACTACCCAGAATATCCTCCAGGACATGGAGGGCAAGTTGGAAATGCAAATAGGGGGCCACCCTCGGATGGAGACGAGCGGATGGATGGATTGATAAGAAGGATTATGAGAGGAGTGCTACCGTGCAGAGGCTTGGAGGAAGTTAGTCGGAGTCCATTCATTCCAAATATCAGAAACGCATGGAACCCTCCAGAATTCAAACTATGAATGCTGGAGGCCTATGATGGTTAGTCGGACCTAACTATGCACGTAACCAGATACATCAGGCATATGGATGTGCTGGGGGCATCTAAGGAGGTGATGGCAAGATGTTTCCCTTTATACTTGACGGATTTGGCTGCGCTCTGGTTCAGGCAGCTAGAGAATTGATCGATCAGGACGTGGAGCGACTAGTGGAACGCTTCATGAGATAGTTTGGGGTCCACGTTACACGACCTAAGAATGTAATGACATTGGCATCAATGAAGCAAAGGACAGGAGAGTCCGTAAAGAATTTTCTAATGCGGTTCAATACGGCCTTGGCTTCGGTAGATCGTCCGGATCCATCAATAATTCTGATGACGGTGGTAGCAGGAATTGCAGAAGGCACTGAATTCAAAGATTCATTGGCACGGAATCCACCACAGGATCTTGGAGGGTTCTATCGTGAGGTGAAAAGATTTATTCGGTTAAAGGATTCACGCACTGAAAAGCAGGAGGTGAATGCCGCACAAGATAAAGGAACATCTGGAGAAGGACGTGGAATGGATAAAGGAAAGTGGAAGTAGGACGATGGACATGATGATTTTGACAAACGGAGGAGATACCGAGAACCAAAATTCACAACATATACGAACTTGACTAAGAATCTAGAACAGATTTACTTGGAAACACAGGGGAAACTCCCTTATCGGAAACCACCCAGAAGGGATCCCATAGAGCGGGAGCGCAGGAGTGCAGGAGCGAGAGGTACTGCCTATTCCATGAGCTGAAAGGGCATGCCACGGATGAATGCTGCCACTTGAAGGATGTGGTGGAAGAACATGTTAGGAGTGGCAGATTGCCGTAGTATGTGAGGAACCGGACAAGAGAGGTAGAACATGAGCAGGTACTGCCTGCACCAAACAGGAACAACCCTGGATCAGGTTCACGACACGTCATCAACTTATCGTGATGGCAAGGGCCAAGTTTAGGATTTGGACTTCGGTCATAAAATAATCTTTCTGGTTTTGTTTCTAAAATAAAGCAGCTATGCCACTTACACATGTAAGGGAACTAGTGCGATTCCCAGGCATGCTCTGAGATGGTAGTAGACCGCTCTGCCCGGAGAGGCAGCACTTAGAATTTTCTGTTTTTTTTTCATTGGACATTTGGATTTTGTGTTTAATAAATGGATTTGGATTTTATGAAACAAATCCCTAACCAGAGAGTTAAGGGATGGATACTGGAAGTCAGTTGGAAATTGATCGCTTAATGTTCAGGGATACTGAACTAGAATGCAGGGAGTGATGCCACTTCCTCGAAGGAGTGACAGGATCAGCTCGCTCGATGTTGTTTCCCCTTCACCAGAGAGTGACAGGATGGGATCCAGCAAGAGCCCAGAGTGGCTGTAATCGGTCTAGGACTTAGGCCATGGCTTCGCTTGATGTTTAGGGATACTAGACCAGAGTGCAGGGAGCAATGTCGCTTCACTGGAGAGCGACATGATCGGCTCGCCCGACATTGTTTCCCCTTCACCGCAGAGTGAAAGGATAGGATCAAGAGCCCGGAGAGGATATAATCGATCTAGGAGGACCAGGGCATCGCTTAATGTTCAGGGATACTGAACCGAAGTGCAAGGGATAGGTTGCTTCGCCGGAGCATGACAGGATCTGCCTATTCAATCATAAAGTTTGGATCGAGCTTAGGAAGGGGCCATAGAGGCCGTCAACGATCTGGAGAAATCGTAGGATTTGATTACTGGCTTCCAAGGTGTGAAATAGACATTGATTTGGCTTTGAACAGCTAAGGATTTGGATAAGGACCCGAAGTAGTCCCGGATTTGGATATGGACCCGGTGAGGTCTGGGATTTGGATTTGGACCCGCAAAGGTCCGCAGATTCGGATAGGACCCGGAGTGGTCCCAGATTTGGATAAAATGATCTGGAGAGATCGTGGATTCGGTTAATGGATTTGGAATGGATTTGGAATTGGATATCGACTCGAAACAATTGCGGATTTGGCTATCGGACTTGAATGGAATTGCTTAGTAATGGATGGAATACGGACTTTGGATATCCGATTTAAAGCTATTCAAAACACGCCTTCCAATAGCAAAGCATGTTTTGGGGGGAAAATGTTAACCCGCCTTTTGGCAAGGCCGTAGACAGGCGGATTTAACTCAAATCGATTGCTCGGTTATCGAGGCTGGAGTACTATGGGTTTTATTTGACTGGATAAATGGACGATCAATCACAGATAATAAACATGATTATAAAGCCGTGATTCGGCATAGTCGATGGACAAAAAGCGCGGGATACTTGGAATGTGGATTTCAAGAAAAGTCGAGTTGCTTCGGGTTGCTTGGAGTTTGCTTCGAGTCACATTTGGATTCACTTCGAGTTTTCAGGAGGGTTGCTTCGAGTCAGAGGGATACTTGCTTCGAGTCAGCGTTCCAGGCTTTGGGGCTGGCAAAGAAGAGATCGGCACATGGAGGGGTCGACATGCTTCGGGTCGGCATAGCTCTAACCCTGGCTCGGCATTGCAATGACTTCGAGTCGGCAAGCACTTGGAGATAGGATCAGCATGGTTGGAACTGCTTCGGGTCGACATCAGTGTGACTTTGTGTCGACATGAAGCAAGGGGTCGACTTTAGGATAGGATCGACATATAGAGTAAGTGCTCGGCATTTGCACCAGCTCCGGGTCGGCATGCTTGATTCTTTGGGTCGGCTATGGGAAATTGGGGTCGGCAATAGGATTTTGGGGTCGGCTATATTCTACTTTGAGTCATCAGGCATTTTGCTTCGGATCAGTGATGTGATCGCTTCGGGTCAATACCCTGGTTACTTCGGGTCGGCATATTGAGGACTTGGGGTCGACAGTGATGAAGGATATGGACTCGACTATGGTTTTGGTGGTCCCATATCAGCAAGGATGCACGACAACCGGGGTTTTGCCTGTAAATACAATAGGCGTGGCTTCAGAAAGGGGGATTTTACTCTTATTCTATTTTCCTTCATCTCCTACCTAAAGGCTACTCTGCCATTCTTGCTTCAAAAAGGAAATTTCTGGAGTGGACGTAGGCCGAAGTTAGCCGAACCACTATAAATCTCATCTTTTTTACTGCTTTCTTTTTAATTTTTGTTATTCTTCATATTATTTCCACTACACATACTTTATCTATGATCTGTGACTGGATACTGGTGCTTTCATTTGCGAATGGGTGTTTGTGACCATTTTTGGCGCAAATAATATATATGCACATATTAAATATAAATTATTACTTCACAAAATTTTCACTGGCCGAATAAATAATTTAGTTATATTAGTATAAGTATAAATGTTATATAATTCCCTTTGCAATATTATGTTATCATAATTTCACCACATTGACATTATTTTGACCGTAGGACACAATGATCAATATTTCCTTTATATCCAAAGATAGTTTATACATTTGTATTGATTGTGATGTTCATACTGTGAATATTAATTTCATGAAAAAATTAAAATATAAAATTAAAATAAATTATAAATTAAATTATTAAAAAATATTATTTTAAACGTTAACTAACAAATGAATATTTTGGATAAATTAAAGAAATTAAAATATTATTCAAACACTTTTAATACTTAATACTAAATTTGATTTAGTGTAAATAAAACTTTATCCACATAAACATAGAACATGATCTCGTGGAATCTTAGATGGAATTTTCTTTTGAAATTTACCTCTTTTTACCCCACCGCTGATGCAACTAATCCAAGAATGGTATAAGAGTCATTGTATTCGTGTAAATAATTAACAACAAGTATGGTGTTATTTTGGAAATAGCCAAAGTAGATGGGTGTCTGAGGAAAATGTTCTTAAACAAAGGAGAAGGTTACTCTAATTAAGGACCACTTTTGAATGGAAAACCTCTCGATCTCCAAACCATTACCTAGCTCATTGAAATGGTCTGTATCTAAGGTATGCCCTTATGGAAGACTCAAATTGTTTTACGTTTTAGTTTTGTTCAAATAAACACATTTAAATATTATAAAATTATTTTAAATTAAATAAATACATACTTTTATAAAGGGTTATAACATGCAAATTTAAAATTGTATTAAATTAAATAAATATAAATGTTATATATATATAAATTAATTAAATTATTTAATTAATGAAAGAAATACATATGAGTTATATATATATATATATTTATAAATTATAAATGTTATAATAATTAAATATTTATGTATATTATATGTATAAAGAAAAATGGGTGGTTAAAATAAATAAAACTCATGAGCTATAACGACCCGAAAATTTTAATGATTTTTATAATGTAATTAACTAAATTTTTCATGAAATAAACAGTAAAATTTTGCAGTGAAAATTTGATAATTGAAATACTTCTATTTAAACGTAGCAAGTGTCATATTTTCATTGGAAAATATGAAAGTTAGTTTTGTTGTGTAAATTTTTATTTCAATTTAAAATCAGTTAAAATTTGATGAAAATAAAACATTTCTAAAATCTAAATATTTTTATATAATAAAAATGTAGAACAATTTCTAAGTGAGATGTCATATTTTGTTTCGCCAAATTTGGACTGCTATAGCTCCGTTTATCTTATTTTCGGTGTTTTAGCAGCATATTGGCAGCGAAATATCAACTTTTGATGGGATGATCATGTCACTCATATCTGTGTACCATTCTGTTCGTCTCGTCGTGCTGATCTCCATAGTATATTCATTTGTGTGTTTCCGTATCCGGTACACGGCGAAATCCACGAAACGGTCAGCCATATCGGTACCAGTTTTTTGAACCCTTGGTTTTCCTTTTGTCCTTTCGTCTATCCAACGTGAGAAATTGGATGGCCACTAGCCATAAATTATTCCTGAGTTCAATTGATGACTTTTACTATTCCCACCTTTTTGATATATATATTCTATTTCCACTTTTGTTTCTCTTTCCCCATCTCTAAGTTTGTTTCTTTGTTTTGAACAAAAAAGATAATAGTTTATATATATATAACATGTATTTTGAGAAATGCCTACCTGCTTCTTCCAATACTTCCTTACGCAACATACCTGTCCACCAAACTCTCTCCGCCGTGGCTACCCATCTCCACTTCCCTTGCTTTCAAACCCTTCGGCCCCAGTCAAGCAATAGCCTAGCCCACGTCAGATCTGACCGCCTCCAGCCTGTCACCCCTCTCTCCACTTGCCTTCTTTTTCTCGTGATCCAGCACCCTAAGCACCTCCACCCTACGAACACAGCCATGCGACCTCTCACCCTCATCCGCATCTCTTCTCAACTGCCATGCCACCGCCCACTGCCCGCAACATCAACCATCACCCATGATTATTATGAGTCTATCAACCAAAACTCCACCAAACAAGCATCGACAGCCACCACCTGCCTCGGCTGTTGTGATTTGCCTCAGATCCGCTTGCCTCCCCTCCAAGCAGTGCCGAGCAACTCCACCTAAACGCCGAAAACATCACCCACTGACAAATCCTCCACCTCACCATCCAGTGCAACCAACTCATCGCATACCCCTCTAAACAATGTCGACAGCCGCCATCAACCTGCTCCGCCTCGCCAATACAGCAGCTCCGATCTCTGATGCTGAGTCTCCCACAGCCATAGCTCGCTTTTTTCCCTTCCACTGGCCTCGTCGCTTTCATCCGACCAGCCTCTACTGAGCAGTGTTCACCCACTTTCCCTGACCAAGGCAACTACACAGCGTGCCTCCTTCCCTGATGACTTCTTTAGCTTTTTTTCTAATTTATAAAGAAAAGTATATGTTTTTAGATATATCTTTATCATACTCAAGGTGTATAGATATTGTGTTTAAAGTATTTTTTTTAAATGTATGCTAATAGTTGAAATAGATTTTTTTATATAACTATAATTTTAACTATTTATTTGATGAATTTTGGAAAAAAATAAGGGTTTTAATAAATATTGATTTTCAAGTATATATATTATAAAGATTTTATTTTAAATACATGTTTTAAATATATAGCTATGTATATATTTGTTTCATCAGATCCATCGAGTTTAAATACGTGTTTAAAGTATTATCAAGATCGTGCCAACTTTGCTTTGCTTTTCTTTGGATTTGTTGTAGAGTTCGTGATTCAAAATTCGTAGCTTGTCGTGTTGTCTAATTTCTCTAACCTCGAAAGGTGAGCAATCACTCATGATTAACATTCTTATCTTTAGTAAATTGATTTTACATGAAATGACAATTGAAATATGTTGTTAATTGAATTGGTCAGAAATTTAATTGTTGAATATGTTATATTAATAATCTAAATTATTCATTTATGATTTATCGACATATGACACCACAATCCTGTTGTATATTATATTTGAATTGTAAATTATAATCATATTTGCCATTGATATGCTATGTCATGTGATATTTTATTTTATTGTTCTCACTCTGCAAGTTCCCTGTTAGTTTAGAAATTCCCTATGGGTTGAAATGATACATACCCGAACGATATTGTAGATTAGGGAAAATTCGTTATGGGTTGAAATGATAAACCTAAGCGATTTTATTAAATTTGAAATTTTGGGATTGCGGGTTGAAATGATATACCCATAAATATTTAAATAATCGTGGATTGAAATGGTAAATATCCATATCACTTGACCATAGGATAGAAAATTATATACGGACACCGTTATTCTTTTTTTGAAAAATGATTTCCTAAGGTTTTGAAAAGAAATATATGAGTTTTAAATAAATATTGATTTTTAAATACAATATAAAGATTTTATTATAATATATGTGAAAAATTTAGATTTTAAAATATATGTTTGAATTTTTAAATTTATAAGTCAGGTTTTCAATAATGTAAAATTTAAGATTTTACTTATAATTTTATTTTTATTTTGAATATATATAATAAGATTTAAATATATTTAATAATAATAATATTTAATTTAATATAATATAATTTAATAAAACTTAATTTAACTAATATATATAATATGATTAAATATTTATTTGAATTTATATTATTATTTTTAAACTAGATTTTGTAATAACTTTAAATAAATAGGGTTGGAATGATAAATTAAATAAGAATTGATTAGTAATTTAATTAGTTAAAAATCGAATTTAAACAAGAAATGATTTATAATTAAATTTGTTTAGAATTGAATTTAAATAAGGATTGATGTGAACTTATTAATTTTAAGATTTTGAAAGGTATGATTTTATAACTTGATTTGATAAAAAGTGATTAAATGAATATTTTCAACTTTAAATAAATTTGAAATTGAATATTTAATATTAACTTAAATTTGTAATATGAGATTTTATTTAAATGTTATTAAAAATGGTTAAGTTAATATTTTTAAATTTAAATAAGATTAAAGTTGAATTTTGAAATATAAATGAAATTTATCAAATTGAGCTATTGTAAATTGTTCGAATATGTAAACTTTGAAATCTATTTAATTGGAAGTGGTTTAAATTTGTAGTTCAAACATGGATTTGAAATCGATATAAATTTGAATGGTTTTATGAGAATTTGATATTGTTGAACTGAGATTTATTTAAGTTGAATTAGGAACTAATGTTGATTTGAGTTGATTTATGAAATTGGAAGAAATAATTCTAAATTGAAACTATTTTCGATATAAACTGTATTAATATATAAACTACTTTAAATTTATAACCTATTTTTAAATATAAACTATTTTATAACTATTTCAATATATATACAATTTTCAATATTTAAACCGTTTTAAGTTGGAACAGTTATGATTTAGATTTAATGGATTTAAATGCGAATATTTTGATATGATAGTTTGAACTATTTTGAAAGTGAAATAATGATTTCGAAAGTAAAATATGTTTTTGAAAGTGAATTAATAATTTTGAAAGTAAAATATGATTTTGAAAGTTATATGATTCCGAAAGCGATATGATTTTTAAATGAATATAATGCTTTTATATGAATTATGAAATGTTTGAAATAAAATGACCACGGTGTGAAATAAGCGTTTCGTTGTTAAAGAGACCAGGATCAGGTATTGTCATAATCTCTGCCAATATCGAAAACTACTTTAACAACTGTGCATGTGGTGTAGATTCTAGAACGATGTAGGATGGTTTAGCGACGTCTGTATGAGGTCTGAACGCAGCCCTGACTCCTACGAGTCAGCTTGATGTGACTAAAATAGGAGCCACGCCGGGCCAAGTGAGGTCACATCTCCGATCGAGCATGCTTCTTTGATACCATTCTATTACTTTGTGATTTGATTGGGTGCACCTTTGATTTTGGGAGTGTGTCTCGAGGTGGGCGGTGGTAGCTGCTATGCGTTACCACTAGTCCAGATCCGCAAAATGGTAGTATCCTACCATGCGCATTGCCTTGCGTGTCTTGTCACATGCCTTATCGCGTCTTCTATGAGTTTGGTTTGTACCGTACCTATGGAGTGCCCTCTGATAGCCCTCTAGTTTATGGAGGAATTACGGTATTGTATAGACTACGGGAATATTTAAAAATGTGTTAAGGGAGATATGGGTAATGCCTTAAGGCTATTTTAATAGTTTACTTTAATATAGATATTATATATGTAGCGTATTGTACTATGTATGTAGATAATTTAACAGATCCTTAAAGGATGGAATCCCAACATCCTTTAAGTTATTTGCATTTCACTTTGACATTTCACTTGAGTTGATTTACTGGTATATGAATTTTAATCCAGACTCAAGTGTTTTGTGTTTTGCTTTATGCTCGTGTCAGACTGAGGGTCACAGCATTTGAGACTCACCTTTGGAGCTTGGAGCTTTGCTTGGAGATCTATCTTAATCTATTCAACTTTCAGTTATTTCCAGTTGTTATGTTCTGACTTGTCAGTTGCTATTGTATTAGTGACTTCTATGTATCTTAGATCTCTGCTGTATTTTGTTTCAGACTCCGATGTATCGTAGTAGTTTCTTGAACTACTATTTATTTATTCCACTGATTATTGTTATTACTCTGTGTTTGTGATTCTGTTATTGATTTTATTTACTGTATATACTAAGTTTTGCCAAAAAAATTTAGCAATCTCTTGTTTTGATCAATTCAAGTCTAACATGAGTGGATGATTATCGATTTGAATGGTTCGAAATAGCCAGTCGTTATAAGTGGTATTAGAGTTCTGGTTTAGGCAAAACTTAGTATATTGAGTGAATCTCATTAAAGATACGGTAGTGATACCCTAAAATGAGTAGAATCAATTATAGAATCATATTCGTTCGAGCTTGAAATTCTTTGTTAGGATCCTCTTGGATTAGGATTTCTTTTGAATTTTGGAACTTTTCCTTTGTTCTGAAATTCATTCTTGTCCTTCCCTGTCCGTGTTCTTCTTGCTACTGGAGCCTCCCATAGCTCTATTTCTGTTGAACTCTGTAATAAATTTGAGCATATCTTGCAACCTCAATTGACAACTTCATCCTTGTGTGTGACTCATTCCATCGGCGGTTCCGCTAATTTTGGTATGATTTGTAAAGGGGTGAAACTCCTTTACAACAGACATTGATTCACCGGAGATTTCTATGTCCTCAGTTTTGATTATGTATCTCTTGCAAAGCCCGAACCATTTCTCTTGTAGACGACCAGGGTAATTCTCTTGTGATTGAATGTCGATTTCCTTAGGATGAAGTAGGCAGCTTTATCTTTGATGCAGCAGCGGATAACTGAAATGGATGATATGGTGAAAGTAGCAATCGATGGAATAGAAGATACCGAATGGCCCAAATCCGTTGATCAAAAGATGCCGGATTCTAGCTATCTCAAACACGTTGATCGCGCACGATGCCGTGTTTAAAGATCTACGATTCTTCGTACGTTGATCTACCGCACTAGATACCGTGAATCGGCTTCAGCAGTCGTTGAATCGAGCGCACTCGATTACCGAAAGTGGAGATAGGAGATCACACTCAACTACCAATTGGAGAAGAGGCACAAAGCTCTCAAACAAAAGTTTTATTCAAAATCAACTTACTTTACAAATGACACCACCCACCTATTTATAGGCTTACAACCCAACACACTTCCACAGTACAACACCTAGGTCGGCAACGACCAAATACCGACAACTCTTAGGTCATGAGCGACCTAACACAGACACACTTAGGTCGTGAACGACCTATCACTTATTACAACACAAGACATATTACAACAAAATGACATAACAAATACAACATACAAACGACATAAGGAATTACAACATAACGACATAACAGTACAACTCCACGCGGCATAAGCTTCAGCGACATAAGGAGAATCAGCTTCCGGTATATCTTGTGCGATCTATAGGATGAGCGACTTAAGGATTTGAGCGACCTTGGCTTGAGCGACCTAAAATTGATATGGCTTCTGGTCAAGCGACTCAAGATAGGCGCCACATAAGTAACACGGCAGCGACCTAAGAAAGATAGCATCATAAACAGGAACGACATAACTTTCTGCGACCTAAGGAATAGCAACTTCAGCGACCTAACATGAAATGGCATCTACGAGCGACCTAACATAGGTCGTAGCTCGCTCATATATCCTGAGCGACTTAAAGCTTCTCGCGACCTAAGGGTGTAAGGTCGTTCGCGACCTAAGTCAAAAGTCATGTTGTATCGACCTATCTGTATATTGGAGCGACCTATTTTGTTAGGTCGTAACTCGTTAGGTCGTAGTTCTTTAGGTCGTAACTCTTTAGGTCGGGGTTCTTCAGGTCGTAGCTGGTAGATAGAGTTAGGTCGTAACTCTTTAGGTCGGAGTTCTTTAGGTCGTAGCTGGCAGATAGAGTTAGGTCGTAACTCTTTGGCTCGTGACTCGTTAGGTCGTGAACGACCTAAGGAACAGTCCTTTAATTCGTTAAGTCGTAGATCGCTTGGACAGCTTATCATCTTGCTTGGTCGATCTTTATAGCTCGTTGGCGACCTAAAATGGCACAACTTAGGAATTAAAGTGCTAGGTCGTAGCTCATGGGAGTTAGGTCGTTGGCGACCTAAGTCTTCATCAATCTGGGCTGCATCAATCTTTCTGCTTAATTCTCAAGCCTAGTGATCTTGACTCCTCCCCAATAGTCAGGGTTTATCCTGATGCTTTTGCTGAAGTCAATTCTCTCCCTCTTAAGTGGGAAATTGAATTCCGGATTGATCCTATTCCTGGATCTCGACCTCTTATCCTTCCTCCCAATCAAATGGTTTCTAGGAATGGTTAGTCATGCCCTTTGGATTAACCAATGCTCCTACCTTCTTCGTTTATCTCATGAATCGCATATTCCGTGATGTTCTCAACTGGTTTTCGTTGATGATATTCTCGTCTTTTCTAAGTCAGAGAAGGAGCACGAATCTCATTTGGGCTATGTGCTGGAAACTCTTAGGAGTCGTCAGTTGAAAGCCAAATTTTCTAAATGCCAATTTTGGAGGAACAAAGTCCGATCCCTTGGGCATATTGTTTCTGAAAATGAAGTCTCGGTTGACCCAGTTAAGGTCGCCGCAATTAATATGAGCCTATCCATCTTTCCTCTATTGTAGTCTAATTATCTTATCTTCCTTTCGAGCCTCCCTTTTTAGTTAGATTTCTCTTTGATTAGGGTCCCTCTAAATTTGAATCTCTATCCTTGTTCTAAAATCCATTATTGAATCATCCTATTAGAGAACGTATTTGTAATTGATATAAAAATGTTTTATATCATGTTGTTTGAGTTGTTAAGATTGAATTTTGGGTTTCGATCAATTCGTTTGGCCAATGCTATCGATAGGAATTCCAAAACACTTGAACAGAGCAAACTAACACCATATTGTTTTCGAAATTGATAAATGAAATAATTTTATGTATGGTTATATTTTATATATATAAAGGTATAATTTTCTAAAATTAGATAGTGAAATGAATTGGGTATTAGAAATGATAATAATAGATTATCATTTATTGTTTTGTCAACATTCCTAAACTGTTAACTATTGTTGTATGTTATAAGGAGGTGAAATTTTAAAACTTGGTTTATAAATCTGATTGCAAATGAAATAAACTTACTTTAAAGATTTAAGAATTTAATTTCCAGTGTTTTTCAAAATTTGGTCTTCAAAGTGTTGAAATTATATTATTTGAAAGAATTTCCAAATGGAAATTGTTTCCAAAGAATTTTAAAACAAGTAAGTTAGTACTCTCCTCTTTTGTCGTTGGAAAATAATTTCGATGATGACTACAGCATCATCGACATTCAATTTCGAGTCTCAAAGTGGAGAGACCATATAGTAGCTTTGCTACACTTTTGTTTTGGGAAATGGATTTGATTTAAAATTCTTTAGTATGGTTTGATGTATAAATATATATATATATATGTATATATTTATTTCAAAATGTTTTGAAGTGAAACCGGAAAGTTAACTCTTAAGTTTTATGTTAAGTGATGGTTTTCAATTATTGAAATGAAGCAAATTTTTTGAATATAGAGTGTTTAAAATGAGAAATGAAATTGAAACAACTTGAAACAGTTAAACTAGGATAAAATTTATTTGTATAATACTCAATTGCATTCCAAAACATATATAACTTACTTGAAATATTCAAAAGTCAAAATGTTTATGTGAATATGTAATTGATGGTTATACAATAATAAAAATGTTCAAACTAAATTTTTGCTTAATAAAATTGTTGTAAATAAAAGGTAAATTTATATGGTTTTAAATTAATTATTGTATATGGTATTTTATATTTCAAATCTATCTTTCTTTCTGGTTATTTCTATTCTCTTATCTCGTTACTTTGCAGGGACGAAAAGTTTTGAGTGGGGGAGAGTGTAACGACCTAGAAAATTAAACGATTTTTGTAATGTAATTAACTAAATTTTTCATGAAAATAAACAGTAAAATTTTTCAATGAAAATTTGATATTTGAAATACGTCTATTTAAACGTAGCAAGTGTCATATTTTCATTGGTAAATATGAAAGTTAGTTCTGTTGTGTAAATTTTTATTTCAATTTAAAATCAAATTTTTTTGATGAAAATAAAACAATTCTGAAATCTGAGTATTTTTATATAATAAAAATGTAGACCATTTTCTAAGTGAGACGTTATATTTCGTTTCACCAAATTTGGACTGCTATAGCTTCGTTTATCTTATTTTCGGCGTTTTAGCAGCATTTTGGCAGCGAAATATCGACTTTTGATGGGATGATCATGTCACTCATATCTGTGTACCATTCTGTTCATCTTGTCGTGTTGATCTCCGTAGTATATTCATTTGTGTGTTCCAGTATCTGGTACGTGGCAAAATCCACGAAACGGTCAGCCATATCAGTACCCATTTTTTGAACCTTTGGTTTTCCTTTTGTCCTTTCGTATATCCAACGTGAGAAATTGGATGGCCACTAGCCATAAATTATTCCTGAATTCAGTTGATGACTTTTACTGACAAATCCTCCTCCTCGCCTTCCTATGAAACCAACTCATCGCCTACCCCTCTAAACAATGTTAACAGCCGCCATCAGCCTGCTCCCCCTCGCCAACACATCAGCTCCGATCTCCGTTGCCGAGTCTCCCACTGCCATAGCCTGCACCTTTCCCCTCCACCGGCCTCGTCACTTTCATCCGACCAGCCTCTACCGAGTAGTGTTCACCCACTTTCCCTGACCGAGGCAACTACACAGCCGTGCCCCCTCCCCTGATGACTTTCGCAGCTTTCTTTCTTACTTATAAAGAAAAGTATATGTTTTCATATATATCTTTATCATACTCAAGGTGTATAGATAATGTGTTTAAAGTATATATTTTTTTTAAAAATGTGTGCTAATAGTTGAAATAGATTTTTTTTATACAACTATAATTTTTACTATTTTTTGATGAATTTTGGAAAAAAATATGGGTTTTAATAAATATTGATTTTCATATATATATATATATATATATTATAAAGATTTTATTTTAAATACGTGTTTTAAATATATAGCTATATATATATTTATTGCATCAGATCCATCGAGTTCAAGATCGTGCCAGCTTCGCTTTGCTTTGCTTTGGATTTTTTATAGAGTTCGTGATTCAAAATTCATAGCTTGTTGTGTTCTCTAATTTCTCTAGCCTCAAAAGGTGAGCAATCACTCATGATTAACATTCTTATATTTAGTAAATTGATTTCACATGAAATGATAGTTGTAATATGTTGTTAAATTTAATTGGTTAGAAATTTAATTATTGAATATGTTATATTAATAATCTAAATTGTTCACTTGTGATTTATCGACATATGACACCACAATCTATTTGTATATTATCTTTGAATTGTTAATTATGATCATATTTGCCATTGATATGCTATGTCATGTGATATCTTATTTTATTGTTCTCACTCTACAAGTTCCCTGTTAGTTTAGAAATTCCCTATGGGTTGAAATGATACATACCCGAACGATATTATAGATTAGGGAAAAATCGTAATGGGTTGAAATGATAAACCCAAGTGATTTTATTAAATTTGAAATTTTGGGATTGCGGGTTGAAATGATATACCCATGAATAATTAAATAATTGCGGATTGAAATCATAAATATCTATATCACTTGACCATGGGATAGAAAATTATATACGGACACCATTGGTCTATTTTTGAAAAATGATTTCCCAAGGTTTTGAAAAGAAATATACGAGTTTCAAATAAATATTGATTTTTAAATATAATATAAAGATTTTATTTTAATATATATGAAAAATTTAGATTTTAAAATATATGTTTGAATTTTTAAATTTATAAGCTAAGTTTTGAATAATGTAAATTTTTAGATTTTACTTATAATTTTATTTTTATTTTAAATATATATAATAAGATTTAAATAGATTTAATAATAATAATATTTAATTTAATATTATTCAATTTAATAAAACTTAATTTAACTAATATATATATGTTTAAATATTTATTTGAATTTATATTATTATTTTTAAAATAGATTTTGTAATAACTTTAAATAAATAGAGGTCAGAAAGATAAATTAAATAAGAATTGATTGGTAATTTAATTGGTTAAAAATTAAATTTAAACAAGAATTGATTCATAATTAAATTTGTTTAGAATTGAATTTAAATAAGGATTGATTTGAACTTATTGATTTTATGATTTTGAAAGGTATGATTTTATAACTTGATTTGATAAAAAGTGATTAAATGAATATTTTCAACTTTAAATAAATTTGTAATTGAATATTTAATATTAACTTAAATTTGTAATATGATATTTTATTTAAATGTTATTAAAAATGATTAAGTGAATGTTTTCAAATTTAAATAAGATTAAGGTTGAATTTTGAAATATAAATGAAATTTATCAAATTGAGCTATTGCAAATTGTTTGAATATGTAAACTTTGAAATCTATTGAATTGGAAGTGGATTAAATTTGTAGTTCAAACCTAGATTCAAAATCGATATAAATTTGAATGGTTTTATGAGAATTTGATATTGTTGAATTGAGATTTATTTAATTTGAATTAGGAACTAAAGTTGATTTGAGTTGATTTGTGAAATTGGAAGAAATAGTTCTAATTTGAAACTATTTTCGATATAAACTCTTTTAATATATAAACTACTTTAAATCTATAACCTATTTTTAAATATAAACTATTTTATAACTACTTCAATATATATACAATTTTCAACATTTAAACTATTTTAAGTTGGAACGGTTATGATTTAGATTTAATGGATTTAATGCGAATATTTTGATATGATGGTTTGAACTATTTTGAAAGCGAAATAATGATTTCGAAAGTAAAATATGATTTTGAACGTGAATTAATGATTTCGAAAGTAAAATATGATTCCGAAAGTGATATGATTTCGAAAGTGAATATAATTTTGAAACTGATACGATTTTTAAATGAATATGATACTTTGATATGAATTGTGAACTGTTTGAAATAAAATGACCACGGTGTGAAATAAGCGTTTGGTTGTTAAAGAGACCGGCATCGAGTATTGCCATACTCTCTACCAATATCGAAAAGCAGTTTAACAACTATGCACATGGTGGAGATTCCAGAACGAAGTAGGTTGGTTTGGCGATGTCTGTATGAGGTATGAACGCAGCCCTGACTCCCGCGAGTCAGCTTGATGTGACTAAAACAGGAGCGACGTCGGGCCAAGTGAGGTCGCACCTCCGATTGAGCATGCTTCTTCGATACCATTCTATTACTTTGTGATTTGATTGGGCGCACCTTTGATTTTGGGAGTGTGTCTCGAGGTGGGAAGTAGTAGCTACTATGCGTTACCATCAGTCTAGATCGCAAAACAGTAGTATCCTACCCTGGGCATTGCCTTGCGTACCTTGTCACATGCCTTATCGCGGCTTCTACGAGTTTGGTTTGTAACATACCTATGGAGTGCCCTCTGATAGCCCTCCATTTTACGGAGGAATTACGGTACTATATAGACTACGAGAATATTTAAAAATGTGTTAAGTGGGATATGGGTAACGCCTTAATGCTATTTTAATAGTTTACTTTACAATAGACATAATATATGTAGCGTATTGTACTATGTATGTAGATAGTTTAACGGATCCTTAAAGGATGGAATCCCAACATCCTATAAGTTATTTACATTTCACTTGGACATTTCACTTTAGTTGATTTACTGGTATAAGAATGTTAATCCGGACTCGAGTGTTTTGTGTTTTGCTTTATGCTCGGGTCAGACTGAGTGTCACAACATTTGAGACTCACCTTTGAAGCTTGGAGCTTTGCTTGGAGATCTATCTTCATCTATTCAGCTTTCAATTATTTCTAGTTGTTATGTTCTGACTTGTCAGTTGCTATTGTATTAGTGACTTCTATGTATCTTAGATCTATGCTGGATTTTGTTTCAGACTCTGATGTATTGTAGTAGCTTCTTGAACTACTATTTATTTATTCCGTTGATTAATGTTATATTACTCTGTGTCTGTGATTCTGTTTTTGATTTTATTTACTGTATATGCTAAGTTTTTCCAAATAAAAATTAACAATCTGTTGTTTTGAGAAATTCAACTCTGACATGAGTGGATGATTTTCGATTTGAATGGTTCGAAATAGTCGGTCGTTACTAATATCTGCAAAACCCAAACGATGCCACACCAAAAATAGTTATCGCTTATAAAGATTATTCAATGGACTACGAAGTAGCTCACTGCCATTTGTTGCCGACTAAGAGCATCGACCTCCACAGTTCGATCATGTACTGAAAAGTAGCTTACTACGAAGTAGCTTATTGCCATGTGCTTAAGGACCATATCCAAAATAGTTTGTTGGTATAAGTCAGCTCACCATACAAGTTTGTATGAGATTTGGAAATTACTTCGCACAAAAATGAGCAAAGGCACCTTAGTCCAAGAACATGTACTCAATATGATTGGTACTATGCTTGACACCAAGCTTCAGACCGACTTGATTCTTTGATCATTAACTCCATAGTTCTATCCATTCATATTGAACTTCAATATGAACTCCCTGAAATGTACTTTCATGGACATCCTTAATATGTTTAGGACAACTGAGAGTAAGTTCAGGAAGGACCCAAGTACAGTGCCTATTGTCAAGGTTAGATCTTCTTCGAATAGTTCAAATAAGAGAAAACATAAGTATAATGGTTGTAAGGGTAAGAAAAAGGCACAAGAGAAAGGTGAATGACTCTTTTGCATGAAGAAGGGACATTAGAAGATGAACTGTCTATTCTACTTAAAGATGCTTAAAGGGAAGGAATCAGATTCTGCTCCTAATTGTATGGAATATATAGAAAACTATTTACCAATATATGCTTCTAGTTGATTTTAGCTACTTGATCTAAAACTCATCTTTGTAATTCATTATAGGTTCTTAGGAGCAAGCATCCATCATAACAGGAAGCATGGAATTTCATGTTACAAATGGAGCTAATGTAGATGCAGTTGCGATGAATACTATGGGAAGCATGCGAATGGATATTATTTAGTTTTAAATAATTGCTATTTTACCAAACTTTATTAGTGGAATAATTTCAGTCTCTCATTTGATAGAGAATGGATATAGTTTTATTTGTAATTCAATATTATGAGGATTTGTTATGGAAATAAATAGTTGGTCTTAGTACATTAAATAATGGTATTTATGTTCTAAATTTGAATCATGTATTTCTTGCGGAAAATAATAATGTGTCTAAAGAAATGATAATTACCTTTAGTATTATAGATTATGCCATGTTAGTAACAAATGATTAAATGAGTTAAGAAACAAATGGTTTCTACCATCGTTTGATTTTTATCATTTGATACTTGTGTATCATGTCTTAAAGGTAAAATGGCTAAGTACCCCTTCAGCGGGAGCAAATAAAGAGTTGATGAACTCTTTGACTAGTACATACTGATGTATATGGCATAATATCTACAATTACTAATGGTATAACTTCGATTTCATAACATTCACTAAGATGTGTGCAACTCATGAAACAAAACGTTTGTGGTCTATGATAAATTCACTGAATATCAGAATAGAAAATCAGACTAAAAAAAGAATAAATTACTCTAATCTGATCAAGGCGATGAGTAGGTTGGATTTGAACTCCAAGAGTACCTAATAAAGAATGCAATTCTCTCAGAAGTCACTCCTCCATATGCTCGGCAACACAATGATGTTTTGTAATCGAGAAATCGAACCTTGTTAGACATGGTTCGATCAATGATGAGTTACACTAGATAACTCTTTCATTTTAGGGATATGCATTAGACACCATGACATATATATCGAATAGAACACAGTCTAAATCCATACGAGTTATGGACTGGGATGAAACCCCACATTAATCAACTTAAGGTTTGGGGTTATCCAGCCTACATTAAGCACGTAAACCCTAGTAAGCTTGAGGCAAGGTTGGTCTTACATAAGTTTATAGGGAATCCAAGAAATTCTAATTAATACATACTCTATCAAACCAAGGAACATATAGTTTTTGTTTCGAGCCATTCTACCATTTTAGGAAGGGAGTTTCTATCATGAGAAATTAGTAACAATATGATACACTTGGATGAGATCCAAGTATCTTCCATACAGACTGAATATATATGTGGTTATTCAATACCCATTGAAAATATGCAACTTATTAGAGGGTATACTATGGAATCTTGCACCCTAGAGAGAAATACAGGTTTCTCATTAATGGCAAGAGCGCGAATTGTGTCATTCATGATGACAAACCCCTTATGTATCAACAAGCCTCCAAAAGTAAATACTCTACCTTATGGCTTTAATCCTAAATGGATTTCATGTACAAAGACAAAGTCTGGACTTTAAGAATGTACCCGAGGGTTGAAACCCATCTGTTGCGAATGGTTCTTTAAGAAAAGAATCTGCGAATGGAAAGTTCAAGACCTATAATGCCAGGTTGGTGGCAAAAGGTTTCTGTCTAATATAAGATGTTGATTATGATGAAACATTTTTGCCAGTCACCATGCTTAAATCCATTCGGATACTACTTCTTGTTGCCGCTTGTTGTGGCAATGAAATATGGAAAATGAATGTTAAAACAATATTTCTAAATAATTGTCCAGAAAAATCTGTTTATATGTCATTCTATAGGGTTTCAAAGTCAGTGGGAGCGACGATAAGACATGAAGACTCTTAAGGTCAATTTATGGTCTTAAGCAAGCATTAAGATGTTGGAACAAATATTTTGATAAGTTAATCAAATTATTTGGTTTCTATCAAAACATAGAGGAAGCATGTGTATATAAGGAGCAAAATGGTTAGTATTATACGTTAATAAATTGCTACTGATTGGTAATGATGTACCTAGGGGAGTTAGTGGTATTCCCTAAGGGCAATTATGTAACTTTTTCCATATGTCTAATCAACCTTGTTTGTAATAAAGATGTTTATTTTATTTTATATACTTTGTTACATTGTAATATAATTAAGAAATTATTCTAAAGTATACAAATAAGAATACCCTCAAATAAATTGTTATTTGACTGTAGTTGCAAATAATTACAATTGTTGTCATTAATCACAATATAAAATTAAATTTTATTCTAAATATTTCTATTCAATAAATTTTGACAAAGGATATAAATACATCCGTTGAGACCATAGTATGTAATGCTCTCCAAATGTTGGGAGTGTACTACTTATAGTTGTTCATGGCTCGAAAGGGATATGTACTTACATTTATTGGATAACTATAGAATGACTCGTCCGTGAGTTTCCTCTTGGTTGATAACAACTAGATCAAACATGAAATCTTAGTATGAGAAGGTTACAATATTCTCTTGACTTGATAATACCGTGGAACTTCAATGTCGATACTTCACTTTGATTATAGCTAAATCATGAAATGGTGACTATCATGTAACTATTATTGAGTTTGAGTAGAAGAATTAGAAGTTAAGCATTATTTAATAGAGAATTCATCTAATTAATTGTATGAGATTAGTATCATGGTCAATCGTAGTCAATGCAAAGTAAAAATCTTTGGACATAGTAGAACGGTTAAAAATAATTATTATTATTGAAATAAAGACTTTGTTTATAGACTGATTAGTTGAATGTGGATGTGATTGGAGTTTTGATCTATACTAAATTCCATATATCCTAAATTGATATAGTGTTGACGAATATAAAATATGTAAATTATTATCAATATAGGTACCGCTTAAAGTGATTTAGAATATGATTTTGCCAAAAAATCTGTAAGCGATGAATTTTGCCAAACTTTCATACCACTAGCTAAGGTCATATGTGAACATTAATATTTGAATTTTTCAATATCAATCGCTAACTGAATTCACACCTTTGAGTCAAACAACCACATTTGTGAATTCTCTAAAATGCCACACGATTTAATTAGTTTATAAAGTATAATAAATTAATTAGTACTTATAAATTATTAATGGTTAATTTTTTGTGTTTGGGGTGTTATCAGTATATGAAGTAGCTCCTAAGAATTTTCTGGGTGCTATTGGTATTTATTTAGATGTGTACATAAACGTTATACATGCATATATCGGTATATGACATCGATATATATCTAAAAAGGCTTTAAAATATAATTAATTACTAAATGGATTTTGAGATATTTTTGCTCATACAAAGGCTATACATGGCCGACCAAAAGTGAGGGAGAGAAGGTCTTGATTGGATCTAGGTTTGAGTTCGAACTGGTAAAAGATATCGAGTAAAAGATGTAAGATATTTTCTCTCTTTTCTTTCTATAAATACTAAATAAAATTCAAACATTTCATAGGTTTTGCTTCCCTTGCTTCTGGCCTCCATCTCCTAGCCTACGCCCTCTTGTCGAGCCCCTCTTTCATCCAATCGAACATCAAAATATGACACCAAGTGGTGCAAGCGATTCTAGTAAATTCAGTTGGTGATTCAAGCAACCTAAGAGACGAATCGCAAATCAATGTGTCACGAAGTGTAGGTACTGATTAGGTATAATCATTACATCTTATGTCTTACATATGTCACTTAACTCTAATGTATATGCATCTATAATACCATTTTTATAAAATTTATTTAATAATGCAGGACTTAAATTTTAATTTCTTTGTATTTTAAAATAATTGTAAAACGGATAAATTTAATTTTATATGTGTATATATAGATGTAATATTACTTCGAATATATACATTATATATATAATTTTAAATTATAATTATTTTGTATATTTAATTTATAAATAATATTTTTGGTGGTATAATTATATATTAATTGTTTTTTTTGGTTGAAAATAAAAAATACTTTTTCTCATGGCTTGTATTTAAGAAAATGTTTAATGTCGAAACCATTTTAATAATTAATAATATTTATTTAATGCATAAAATTATTTTAATATGTATTTACATATATATAAATATATATCTACTTAATATAAGGAAAAAATATAATTTTATTATACATATATTTAACATTTTAGATATTTATATATATTTTTTATATTTTAAATTTAAGAAATTTGAAATGTCTTTTCATTAAAATTTAAAGTATCTTGGTTTAGTGAAATCTCAATTTGAACTTAAAATTTAAATTTATCAAATTTATGTTTTGCTTAGTCAACTAATTTTAAATACTTTAATTATAATATATATAAGTTAATTTTTGAAATTATGTATAATAAATAAATGGCAAAGTATATGTTGCGTAAACATACACATATATGTCTAATGTGTGTGTGTGTGTATGGTACTACTAATATGTGTATACAAACAATATACATATATTATAGTATATTTAAACTTGTATATACTTATGCATTTATAAACTCTATATGTAAATATAATACACAAACTGATAGTAGATATAAATTCCAATATATATTTGTATATATGCAGCTATACACATGCTTATATCTATATACTCTCATGTTATATTCTATATATATATATATATATATGAATTCGAAACAATATTAAATTATTTAATTAATATAATTATTTAAATAAATATAATTTTTTAAATAAAATTTGATTTTGTTGAAACATAGATTTGATCTAATACTGGTTAATAGATTACATAGGCCCATTAAGATCCAAATAGGGAATGTATTTTAAAATTTGCCTATTTCACCTGCCATCAAAAGGGCCAGTGCCAACAATACTGATGTTGTAATTAATGATAGCTTGATTGTCCAATAATTTCTCAATAAAGGATTTAAACGAGACATCTTTTATACTAGATATAAAAATCTATGGAAATATATCTATAAGGATATTAGCATTGTTCCAATCTATGTACAAATATACCACACTAAGACGATTAGGTATGGAAAACTTCCTAGCGTAGAAATGTTCCAGTGCGACATGGTAGTCTTATCTAAAAAGGACTCTCTATCAACGGAAGAGGAAAGGCAGCACATGAGTCGGAATCCTTATACTTCGAATTTGATCAAGTATGCTAGGCTATGTATAAGGTTAGATATTGCTTTTTTAACAAGTTGTAGTAAGTCAATATCAATCGAATTCTAGAGAAAAAATTGGACAGCAATTAAGGTCATCCTTAAGTATTTAAGAAATACCAAGGATTTGTTTTTCATTTCCGAATATAACAAACCTTTATGAAGGGTTATTCGAATTTTTCAAAGCGATATTGACAATAGTAAGTCTATCTCGAGTTTTGTGTGTACCTTAACGAAGGGGTTGTTGGTTGGAAAAGTTCCAAACAAGAAGTTGTGGATGATTCTACAATAGAGGCTGAGTACATATTCTTGTACGATGCTGCAGAAGCAATGTGGATTGCAAATTCATTAAGGAGCTAGGGCTGATTCCAAGCTTTGAAGGTATAATGTTATATATTGCGGCAATAATTTGGCAATGCAGTTTCCAATGAACCATGAGCTCACAAGAAGCCAAGTGACATCCTCCACAAGTACCGCATCGTAAGGTAGTTTATTAATAACGCAATGATCATAATCAAAAGAATGATATAGAAGTTAACATAACAAATCCATTCACTAAGGCCCTTTCTCGGCCTGCTTTAGGAAGATCGATCGAAGGTATGAGGATGAGGCTGCATAATTGGTCCGAAGTGCAAGTGAGATATTGATAGAGTTAAGGGTGTACCCTATAGGCAATTATGTAGTTTGTTATATAAACTTAATTATGTACAAAATCTTATTCGAAATATAGTATGCTTTTGGTTATGTTCCCTTTTATACATGTTGTTATATTTTAATGTAAATTATGAATTAACTACATTAAAAATATATAAGTAGAATTTTTTTAGAAGAAGTTCTTTATCGATTGCAGTTATGAATATGTTTATAACAATGAGTATTGAATTGATATTCACAAAACACTAACTCCTTAAATGTTTCTAGCCAAGATGTATGAAGAAAATGATATCAATAGATCCGTTGAAATTAGCATATGTAATGCTCTACATATGATGGATTGTGATTTACTCATAACCGTTACGGATGCTAAAGGGTTACGCACTTATGGTTATTTGGAACAATCACAAAATGACTCAGTGGTAGTCTTTTGTAGGTTAATATTACTAAGCTAAAATAGAAAATCTCATGGTAATGACATACAACTAAGCTTCTAACTTGTATGTACTATCGATCTTAAGTAGCAAGGTCATACTTGGATTATGGTTAAATAGTTGGCATAGCGACCTTTACGACCATAATTGGGTATATGTGAAGTGAGAATCTACCCAACAGTGAATTCATCTTCTTCGTTATAGAAAGTTAATATCACCATAATTGGTATTCGACTTAAAAGTCAAAATCTCTAGCTAGATTAAATTGGTTAATTAATAAATGTTATCGAATTGATCAAGAACTTTAAAAAATTTATGCAATCAAATATGGATATTAATAGAGTTTTTGACCTTAGACCAAACTCTAGATATAGAAATGATATAGTGACTGTAACGACCCGCCATTCATTCCACAGAATGACGCATCATTAATAAGAAAGAAAGGGATAGAAAAGAGAAAAGATAGAGAAGAAAGAAGGAAACATCATCAGAATCTCATAGCAGAACGAATAAATTATTTTATATCACATAAGATATTAAATAGTATCATATACAACAGCTATCAGAGTTACACAGCTTATACATCATATACTAGACAGTTATAAACACCTGTATAGTTATTACAATTCAAGATACAACTCGAACAAATGACACAGCGGAACCACTTATATATCCACAAACGCTGAAGCCTCCTGCTCCATTGCTCCTCCAGAATTCGTCAAAGCAAACCTGAATCCCTTGGCTACTCGTAAAAATTTGAGTACCTAAGAGTTTAGGAAAAACAGAAATAAACTCCGGGTCAGACATGGGTCTGGTGTGAGTAAACGGTTAAATTTGCTTAACTTCAAAACCTTTTGAAAACAAAGGTATCACGTAAGACTTCCCACACATAAACATGGGTAAGTTTTTACCTTACGCTAACCAAAACATTTGATAGGAAATCCGGTGGTATTATAATAGGGTCTAGGGTTTTCAAATAAATATTCACATAGCCGAAATTGTTACATTCATTAAATTCCAGCATACATAGGTATACAATCAAGTCCGATGGCACTTATTGGAAGTTGGATTTCCATACAATGGCAGGGCTACTGGGGTACCGCCCATCACAGTACGTGGCCTAGATCACCGTACCGAGGATGTCACATACCGGATTTTTCGACTTTCGAAAATTCGACATCGATACTCCCTTTATCGACTGCCGAGAAATCGAGTGCCGGAAACTCCAATAGTGAGGGTTTTAAGAACAAGAAAAAAAAGAAGAAGAAGAAAATGGAAGAAAAAGAGAAGAAAGAAGAACAACAGAACAACACATCAGAACAGAAAACAAAATCAGAATCTTACACATCGCAGCGGAACAATATACAATAGATAATTACTAGTCTTTTAAAACAAAGAACTATATCATTTTATACATACATCAATCATCAGAGTCAATATACAACAATGGACAGTTATATAACTTGTCCTCATACAGAATACACAGCGGAATAAGTATATCATATACAAATACTACGTCTCGTCATCCAGCTTATCCCCAAGCTCTAGAATATCCAGAATATCCTGATAATATAACTCTAGGCTGCCCGTGTGGAAATTGGTGGGCACCCAGAGTTTAGAAGGGAACAATAAACTCCGAGTCAGTCATGGTGACTGGTGTGAGATCGTAAAACAGTTATTTATCTTTAAAATAATCAACAGAAAGATTTTAAAGTAAATTCGCAATGCTTTTGGAAAATGAAACTACCATAAGACCTCCCACCACACACACAATGCAAACGCAGAATTGGAGGAGATTTCTTCTTATGATAGTCAAAGATGCTTACTACGCAAAAATCAAATTCTTTTTGATATTTTATTAGTGCATAGTGTAGAAAACATTTCGAAAGTATAATATTAATCTTAGCCAGCATAGGCATTCCGCACTTATGCCTACTATAGCTACCATCCAAACAGTGGTGACCACCATAAGTGAATGATAGGTTCTACAACTAAAACCGTACAAGATCGTATTGTTTCTTTGGATTTCCAACAAATGGTCAGGCTAAGGAACTTCCTATCCACGATGGGTACGTCCCTGGAATAGACGACCCGAGAACCTAACCGGATCTCTGCCAACACAAGGCCGGGTTACCTCTGCAAAAATAGGTAACTACTGACACGCGTATGTCATCCCCCGATCGTAACCGATCTTCCCGAGGATCCCCGATTTCCAACAAACCACATAGATAATAATGCAGCAACCACATAGGTTAAGTATCTGGGCTCCATACCATGATACCACCTCTATCCAGAAGGAATGACATACACTAAGGGGCGCTACTCCCTAGAACCTTGCCGCATTCTTCCTGTTTCGACCATTTCCGGGGTGTGAGGCTCGACGAAGTCTCGTCCACAAAGCTACGCTTTCTCAAAAAGCCCTGCTTCGGGTCAAACAAAATGATCAACCTATGATCACAAAGATATAAGATCAAACAAATGATCATATCACAAATGATCAAACACTGATCATTTCACAGCAACACTCAGTATGCCACGTTACCAAATTGGGATATAACGCTGATAAATTTCAACTACATAACCTCTGAGCTCGTACGTCTCAGAGAAGGGTGTTAAGCTAAGAGAATAAATTCTCCGCCACCAACAGAAATGTATTTGAAAGAAATCAGCTTTATATCTCAAATTGTAACGTCAGACACACAATCCATACAAGTCTGTTCCGGGATCGAACAGAACCGAAGGCACTTCTCACGAAGCCCTTGCATTTCCGGATAATTTTCAATCACGTCTGGACTTCCCGTCACTAAGGGTGATAAAACCTCTAAATCGGAGATCAGCCGATGTAGAGTAACTCGACGGTAATCCTTCCGTTTTCAAAAATATCCGGTCTTCAACACCGGTCTTCAAATGCAATTCATAACGACGTATCACATATTCGGAATGGGTTATACGACCCCATGGTCCTTTCCCGGATAACCCGAATAGTGAGCGTTTATTTAAAAACAAGTGTGGCATTCAATTTCATCCAATTCACAATAAATACCATTCAAGGTAATTATTGATAGTCGGTTATTTAACTATCAATAAAGATGTGCAACATCATCAGATTCCAAATAATTTTCCCAAATTATTTATCTTCCAAAATATCTTTACTAGATATAAAATTTCCACACTTCAAAAATAAATCAACGTTTATTTTTAAACATCTTCCCTTTCTTTTATAAATTCCATAGTGAATTTATATTTCAAAATATCTTCTGATATACGATTTTCAGATCGTTTTCAATATTCAATTTCAATTTATCTTTACAAAGATAAATTCTCAAAACGTTCATTTCATATTGGAAAAGCATTTCCCTACTTATTTAATAATAAGTATTTCACAAATCATTTATTTTCAACACTTGGAAAATATTCGATATACTTAAATCAATATTAAGTATACATTTCATTCTTTAAGGAAATCATTAATTTTAACATCTATTTGAGTCAAAACGAATGTTGCGTAAAACATCGTTACGACGACTCGAAATCACTAGTATAGGGATTCGGATTTTAAGATAGATATATATAAATCCCAATACTATATAAACATTTCCTTTCGGAAATCATTTACTATAACAACAGTGTTATAGTCCATCATTTCCTTATATTTTCGAAAACGCCTATTTCAACAATAAATGTTAAAATCTATGATTTCGATTCATAATACATTTTAAACATTTTTAAAATGTTTAACTTCATTTTTAATGTCACTTCTTCAAAAATAAATCCATTTTATTTAATAATATATTCACTGTCCAAAATCGTGAATATAATTCACTTAACCCAATTTCAATCATTTCTACACATTTTTATCTCAATAAAAATTCGCTATCCAAAATCACGAATATATCTTCTTTAAAAATCTTCTATATTTAATTTCTCAAATTCAACTGATTTTGAATTTATAAACACGTTTATAATTTCTATTTCTATTTTAATAACAACTTTGACTTATAAATTTTCTTTTATTTACTTCTATAATTTACTTATCAAAATAAGTGATTTCGGATTTATAAACAACTTTTATAAATTCCAATTCTATTTATAAAACTTCAATCCCAAATCAATTTCGATATTGATTTGTAAATTTATTTTCAACTTTAAATAAAATTCCCATACTGATTTCTCAAAATTTCATTTCCAAATATTAAATCAATTATAGATTGATTCCTAATTTTATTTATCCCTACTAAAATAAATTCCTTATTTTCCTTCAAATTATTCAATATCCTGTTTTAAAATGGATTCTTTAAATTGAAATCAGTTTACATTGATTTCCCAGATCATTTCAATTTACCAAGTAAATTTCAAATTGGATTTCCAACTTATCTCTTTTTAAATAAATTCCTTTTAAAGAAAATAAATTTCTTTGTCTCTTTCAATCTATTTAAAAATCCAAGTTTAAATTGAATTCTTCAATTTAAAATCACTGTTTTATGAAATCCATTTATTTAGCATTTTCACTTTATTCTGGAAATAATTCAATAAGATTATAAAAATCAGCTTTTATACTTTTAAATTCTTTTCTTCAAAATTTATTCAATTTCTAAAATTGATTCACTTAGAAATTTCTACTTGAATTTAAAAAATTCAATTTCGTTTATCTTTGGAATCCAATGATGTCAAACATCCATTCAGCTAAATTTTAGCTTTCAACAATTTCCAGACATCAATTCAATAACATCAATAATCATTCACAGATTATCACATCACAGTAGAAATAAATTCAATCAATATGAGGGGTCCAGTTGGATCCCTCCAACCTGTTTTCCTGCGTCCGAAGACGTTAGCACAATACCAATTCCGCTCCAGTACGGAATTATCGTGGTATATGGGTTTTATAAAAATCCGCTTACTAACGGCGCAATAGGGTCTCATCCGCTATACGAGGCGGGAAATCAATCAATCCAATATATACATATGCCAATATGTATATATTGCTATATATATAGATATATCCTATCATATCTAATACCACATCCAATAGCAATCAAATCATCAATCAATAAATAACTGAAAATTCCACTTTTCATTTGAGTGAGAAAAATCTCACCTTAGCTTTAAAATTGCCATCCATTTTCCAATCCAGACTGTTTTCTTCCTAATTTTGACCTTGCATAAATAATTTTATAAAGTTCATTAATATTCGAAATAAATCGAATAATCGATTACCGTTAAATATATTTTCTTAACCAAAATATTTATTTTAACAAATTTTCCTTTTATAAATAAAAATCTTTCAGTAACTAAAATAATTAATCAAATAAATTACCCTAATACCTTATTTTAAAATAACAAGCAGATCTAAGATGGGTATTTATTTTTATTCTCTCAAAACTTCATATATACTTATATTTATTTTTTTACAGAAACTCTAACTATATATTTCCTGTAAAATCGAAATGATAATTTCTTTACTGTGACTATTATTTTCTTTTCTGTCATTTTTTTTTCTTTTTAACTGTATATAGAATTCAACCAAAAATTAAAATAAATTAAAATTATGTATACCTCACTGCTAATCGCCTACTGCCCAGGCACGCCGCTGCCATTGTCGCCATCGCGAGCACGTGACTTCGATTGCCCATCATCGCGACACACCACCCACAATTGCAGTGCCGCCATCTCCCACGACGAACTCCACATCGCGACATCAACTCTAGACGCTCCTCCCCATCGCGAGTCTTCCTGCCCTAGTTTCGACGAACCCATTTACTTCTTCTCGACTTCCAGCCTGCCGAGTGTCTTTCCAATCGCGAGTTCGAGATTCCCACGTCGTCGAGCACGCGAAACCCCACCATTGAGCTACCAGTCGAGTCCCTTTCAGTCGCGACTCGAAATCAATCGCCGCCACGACCTACGCACGCGCGTCGCCGTACGCTAGCGCCCCAGATGTCGAAACCCTAGTTGTCGACTTCAATCAATCGCGCGTGCCCTCTGTTCGATCGTGATTTCGAGCATATGGGAAGCGGCCATTTATTTTTAATTTCGAACGAGAGTTGTTTTTCTTGAATGAGGTGGTTTCAGCCATTATAAATTTGAATGATTGTTTTGAGATGAAAGGGAACGTGGGTTGCACGATCTTCTCCCGTAATTATCTGCATGATTATAGGCGTGGTTGAAGGGAAGAAGACGTGCTGCTGATGTTTGACAAATTTTAAGTTTTAAATTTTTAAATTGAATTCAAATTAATTTCGACGCGTTTTCTCGCCGTACAATCATGTATTAACTCCGAAAAATACGAAAATTGAAATCCGGTAATAATTCAATATTACGGACCCAATGGAACTGGTTTCGTCGAATTCCGAGACTGTTTGAAAAATGACTATTTTTAAATATCGGTTAAACGATATAAATTTCAAAACTGATCAAATCAATTCGAAATTGGATTCTGAAGCTTCAATCATCTTCAGAATTTTCAATACGAGTTTTATAAGCTTTCGAAATATTTTTCTTCAACTTAAAATTGAAGATTCGAATTTTTATTCAGCATTCAATAGATTAAATCTTAATGTTTAATCGCAAATTTCAAAGTTCAATCGGGGATTCAAATTAAATTATCGTTCAAATTTTTAAAATTAATTAAATATTCTCAATTTAATTTGTTTAAAATTCCGGGTCGTTACAGACTTCCCCCCTTAAAAGAATTTCGTCCTCGAAATTACAAGTTAGGAAAAAAATGGTCCTTAACTCGTCTACTATTTTTCACAATCTAAATAGTTTTACCAATTCATCAAAATAAATCTTTCTACTAAAGATTCATTATCAATTCATCTAGTTTTTCCAATTTTAATTTTAAGTTTGAAACAACATTGTTTCCTTAACAATTCAAATTTATATTACAAATTCAAATTTAAACTTTCAAAATTTTCTCAAAAATTTTCTAACACTCGAAATTTTCGAAAAATTTCGCCAGCGTCTCCTTTGCGCGGCTAATACGGCACGACTACAAAATGTCCCTACGGACTCTCAGATTCCAAAAAGAAAAAGAAAAAGCCAAGCGGCTAAAGAAATAAGTCATCAAATCTCATATTCGAATTGAAATACTTACCTTTTGTCGAGCAATTCAAATTTATCTTTGCAATTCAATTCCAATTCCTTTTATAACACCTGTATGTCCTACTAGCCATAATATCTAGTTACACATATTCAAATCATTTTGCAAATTCTATTACAAAATTTTCAATATAAATCGCTTATATCATCTCTAAATTCGCTATTGAAGTTATATATTCTTTTTCGTTCAATTTTACATTTCAAAAATTCCATTTGAATTCAATCTCATCTTTTATCTTTAGTTGATAACTATACTATTCTAAATTAGTTTTATTTACTAATTTATTCGTCTTCAATTTGAATTTCATTCCAATCAGATTTCAAATATTCTATAAGTTATCAATTTATTTACATCTTGATTTATACAATCATTTATACATTCACATTCACTTATACTTTCTTTTATTTAACTTCATCTTTTAAATTGAATTTATTCTATCAATTCAAATTGTATAAGTTATCAACTTACAATATTTCATAGTATTCCAGAGTCTTAGCAACATTTCAAAGCCATTTTGAAAACAATTCAAATTTATCCTTTGAATTTTCAAAACTAAACCCAAATTTTTCAAACAACTTCCATTTAAAACAATTTGGCAGCAATTCCTCTTTTGGAAACCCGAAAATGAACATCGATAATGCTGCAGTCATTACCGAAGTTATTTTCCAGCGACCGAAAAGAGTTTAGAGCTTTCATCTCTTCAAAACATTTTTCCACAATATCAAATCCTTTGAAAAATCATTTTCAAACCAAAAAGATTTTAAACTTCCCAAATCTCCAAAATTTTCAAATTCTTTTCAAGCATTTCCAAAAACTTCTCTGGAATTCCGTTTCAACTTACAATTCATATTTATAATTTACATCCTTTAATTTCATTTGTATATGAATTTATTTTCTTATCTTTGGAGTTTATAATTTCAATTTCTCATTTAATTTCAATGATAATAGTTTAATATTATCACTTCTAACAACCATGCAACCATATACTAAAGTAATTCATAGAAAACATTTCTTTTATATACAAAAATAGTTTTGGGCAAAATTATCTCATTTACCCTATTTAAAACAATACTGTGCCGAATTGTTCTATTCAAGTGTTTAGAAACCCCTTCGATCCAGTTGCGCAGACTGTGCCGACGAAGGTTCATATACCACTCAATAAACCAATCATCACAATATAAAACAATTTTATATTCAATAACAAATACGCGCTCATATCTATTATTACACTCAACTCATTCTAGAGTACTGCTGACTCTATCTCTAATGAGTAACACCCAACAGAGCAGGGTTGTCGCTTAACCATATGCTTTGATACCACTTTGTCACATACCGGATTTTTCGACTTTCGAAAATTCGACATCGATACTCCCTTTATCGACTGCCGAGAAATCGAGTGCCGGAAACTCCAATAGTGAGGGTTTTAAGAACAAGAAAAAAAAGAAGAAGAAGAAAATGGAAGAAAAAGAGAAGAAAGAAGAACAACAGAACAACACATCAGAACAGAAAACAAAATCAGAATCTTACACTTCGCAGCGGAACAATATACAATAGATAATTACTAGTCTTTTAAAACAAAGAACTATATCATTTTATACATACATCAATCATCAGAGTCAATATACAACAATGGACAGTTATATAACTTGTCCTCATACAGAATACACAGCGGAATAAGTATATCATATACAAATACTACGTCTCGTCATCCAGCTTATCCCCAAGCTCCAGAATATCCAGAATATCCTGATAATATAACTCTAGGCTGCCCGTGTGGAAATTGGTGGGCACCCAGAGTTTAGAAGGGAACAATAAACTCCGAGTCAGTCATGGTGACTGGTGTGAGATCGTAAAACAGTTATTTATCTTTAAAATAATCAACAGAAAGATTTTAAAGTAAATTCGCAATGCTTTTGGAAAATGAAACTACCATAAGACCTCCCACCACACACACAATGCAAACGCAGAATTGGAGGAGATTTCTTCTTATGATAGTCAAAGATGCTTACTACGCAAAAATCAAATTCTTTTTGATATTTTTATTAGTGCATAGTGTAGAAAACATTTCGAAAGTATAATATTAATCTTAGCCAGCATAGGCATTCCGCACTTATGCCTACTATAGCTACCATCCAAACAGTGGTGACCACCATAAGTGAATGATAGGTTCTACAACTAAAACCGTACAAGATCGTATTGTTTCTTTGGATTTCCAACAAATGGTCAGGCTAAGGAACTTCCTATCCACGATGGGTACGTCCCTGGAATAGACGACCCGAGAACCTAACCGGATCTCTGCCAACACAAGGCCGGGTTACCTCTGCAAAAATAGGTAACTACTGACACGCGTATGTCATCCCCCGATCGTAACCGATCTTCCCGAGGATCCCCGATTTCCAACAAACCACATAGATAATAATGCAGCAACCACATAGGTTAAGTATTTGGGCTTCATACCATGATACCACCTCTATCCAGAAGGAATGACATACACTAAGGGGCGCTACTCCCTAGAACCTTGCCGCATTCTTCCTGTTTCGACCATTTCCGGGGTGTGAGGCTCGACGAAGTCTCGTCCACAAAGCTACGCTTTCTCAAAAAGCCCTGCTTCGGGTCAAACAAAATGATCAACCTATGATCACAAAGATATAAGATCAAACAAATGATCATATCACAAATGATCAAACACTGATCATTTCACAGCAACACTCAGTATGCCACGTTACCAAATTGGGATATATCGCTGATAAATTTCAACTACATAACCTCTGAGCTCGTACGTCTCAGAGAAGGGTGTTAAGCTAAGAGAATAAATTCTCCGCCACCAACAGAAATGTATTTGAAAGAAATCAGCTTTATATCTCAAATTGTAACGTCAGACACACAATCCATACAAGTCTGTTCCGGGATCGAACAGAACCGAAGGCACTTCTCACGAAGCCCTTGCATTTCCGGATAATTTTCAATCACGTCTGGACTTCCCGTCACTAAGGGTGATAAAACCTCTAAATCGGAGATCAGCCGATGTAGAGTAACTCGACGGTAATCCTTCCGTTTTCAAAAATATCCGGTCTTCAACACCGGTCTTCAAATGCAATTCATGACGACGTATCACATATTCGGAATGGGTTATACGACCCCATGGTCCTTTCCCGGCTAACCCGAATAGTGAGCGTTTATTTAAAAACAAGTGTGGCATTCAATTTCATCCAATTCACAACAAATACCATTCAAGGTAATTATTGATAGTCGGTTATTTAACTATCAATAAAGATGTGCAACATCATCAGATTCCAAATAATTTTCCCAAATTATTTATCTTCCAAAATATCTTTACTAGATATAAAATTTCCACACTTCAAAAATAAATCAACGTTTATTTTTAAACATCTTCCCTTTCTTTTATAAATTCCATAGTGAATTTATATTTCAAAATATCTTCTGATATACGATTTTCAGATCGTTTTCAATATTCAATTTCAATTTATCTTTACAAAGATAAATTCTCAAAACGTTCATTTCATATTGGAAAAGCATTTCCCTACTTATTTAATAATAAGTATTTCACAAATCATTTATTTTCAACACTTGGAAAATATTCGATATACTTAAATCAATATTAAGTATACATTTCATTCTTTAAGGAAATCATTAATTTTAACATCTATTTGAGTCAAAACGAATGTTGCGTAAAACATCGTTACGACGACTCGAAATCACTAGTATAGGGATTCGGATTTTAAGATAGATATATATAAATCCCAATACTATATAAACATTTCCTTTCGGAAATCATTTACTATAACAACAGTGTTATAGTCCATCATTTCCTTATATTTTCGAAAACGCCTATTTCAACAATAAATGTTAAAATCTATGATTTCGATTCATAATACATTTTAAACATTTTTAAAATGTTTAACTTCATTTTTAATGTCACTTCTTCAAAAATAAATCCATTTTATTTAATAATATATTCACTGTCCAAAATCGTGAATATAATTCACTTAACCCAATTTCAATCATTTCTACACATTTTTATCTCAATAAAAATTCGCTATCCAAAATCGCGAATATATCTTCTTTAAAAATCTTCTATATTTAATTTCTCAAATTCAACTGATTTTGAATTAGTAAACACGTTTATAATTTCTATTTCTATTTTAATAACAACTTTGACTAATAAATTTTCTTTTATTTACTTCTATAATTTACTTATCAAAATAAGTGATTTCGGATTTATAAACAACTTTTATAAATTCCAATTCTATTTATAAAACTTCAATCCCAAATCAATTTCGATATTGATTTGTAAATTTATTTTCAACTTTAAATAAAATTCCCATACTGATTTCTCAAAATTTCATTTCCAAATATTAAATCAATTATAGATTGATTCCTAATTTTATTTGTCCCTACTAAAATAAATTCCTTATTTTCCTTCAAATTATTCAATATCCTGTTTTTAAATGGATTCTTTAAATTGAAATCATTTTACATTGATTTCCCAGATCATTTCAATTTACCAAGTAAATTTCAAATTGGATTTCCAACTTATCTCTTTTTAAATAAATTCCTTTTAAAGAAAATAAATTTCTTTGTCTCTTTCAATCTATTTAAAAATCCAAGTTTAAATTGAATTCTTCAATTTAAAATCACTGTTTTATGAAATCCATTTATTTAGCATTTTCACTTTATTCTGGAAATAATTCAATAAGATTATAAAAATCAGCTTTTATACTTTTAAATTCTTTTCTTCAAAATTTATTCAATTTCTAAAATTGATTCACTTAGAAATTTCTACTTGAATTTAAAAAATTCAATTTCGTTTATCTTTGGAATCCAATGATGTCAAACATCCATTCAGCTAAATTTTAGCTTTCAACAATTTCCAGACATCAATTCAATAACATCAATAATCATTCACAGATTATCACATCACAGTAGAAATAAATTCAATCAATATGAGGGGTCCAGTTGGATCCCTCCAACCTGTTTTCCTGCATCCAAAGACGTTAG
The DNA here is from genome assembly GCA_030737815.1 of Allium fistulosum. Lineage (NCBI taxonomy): Eukaryota > Viridiplantae > Streptophyta > Magnoliopsida > Asparagales > Amaryllidaceae > Allium > Allium fistulosum. Next base: position 1,348,850,341 of record CM060902.1, on the reverse strand, counting down.
CACAATACCAATTCCGCTCCAGTACGGAATTATCGCGGTATATGGGTTTTATAAAAATCCGCTTACTAACGGCGCAATAGGGTCTCATCCGCTATACGAGGCGGGAAATCAATCAATCCAATATATACATATGCCAATATGTATATATTGCTATATATATAGATATATCCTATCATATCTAATACCACATCCAATAGCAATCAAGTCGTCAATCAATAAATAACTGAAAATTCCACTTTTCATTTGAGTGAGAAAAATCTCACCTTAGCTTTAAAATTGCCATCCATTTTCCAATCCAGACTGTTTTCTTCCTAATTTTGACCTTGCATAAATAATTTTATAAAGTTCATTAATATTCGAAATAAATCGAATAATCGATTACCGTTAAATATATTTTCTTAACCAAAATATTTATTTTAACAAATTTTCCTTTTATAAATAAAAATCTTTCAGTAACTAAAATAATTAATCAAATAAATTACCCTAATACCTTATTTTAAAATAACAAGCAGATCTAAGATGGGTATTTATTTTTATTCTCTCAAAACTTCATATATACTTATATTTATTTTTTTACAGAAACTCTAACTATATATTTCCTGTAAAATCAAAATGATAATTTCTTTACTGTGACTATTATTTTCTTTTCTGTCATTTTTTTTTCTTTTTAACTGTATATAGAATTCAACCAAAAATTAAAATAAATTAAAATTATGTATACCTCACTGCTAATCGCCTACTGCCCAGGCACGCCGCTGCCATTGTCGCCATCGCGAGCACGTGACTTCGACTGCCCATCATCGCGACACACCACCCACAATTGCAGTGCCGCCATCTCCCACGACGAACTCCACATCGCGACATCAACTCTAGACGCTCCTCCCCATCGCGAGTCTTCCTGCCCTAGTTTCGACGAACCCATTTACTTCTTCTCGACTTCCAGCCTGCCGAGTGTCTTTCCAATCGCGAGTTCGAGATTCCCACGTCGTCGAGCACGCGAAACCCCACCATTGAGCTACCAGTCGAGTCCCTTTCAGTCGCGACTCGAAATCAATCGCCGCCACGACCTACGCACGCGCGTCGCCGTACGCTAGCTCCCCAGATGTCGAAACCCTAGTTGTCGACTTCAATCAATCGCGCGTGCCCTCTGTTCGATCGTGATTTCGAGCATATGGGAAGTGGCCATTTATTTTTAATTTCGAACGAGAGTTGTTTTTCTTGAATGAGGTGGTTTCGGCCATTATAAATTTGAATGATTGTTTTGAGATGAAAGGGAACGTGGGTTGCACGATCTTCTCCTGTAATTATCTGCGTGATTATAGGCGTGGTTGAAGGGAAGAAGACGTGCTGCTGATGTTTGACAAATTTTAAGTTTTAAATTTTTAAATTGAATTCAAATTAATTTCGACGCGTTTTCTCGCCGTACGATCATGTATTAACTCCGAAAAATACGAAAATTGAAATCCAGTAATAATTCAATATTACGGACCCAATGGAACTGGTTTCGTCGAATTCCGAGACTGTTTGAAAAATGACTATTTTTAAATATCGGTTAAACGATATAAATTTCAAAACTGATCAAATCAATTCGAAATTGGATTCTGAAGCTTCAATCATCTTCAGAATTTTCAATACGAGTTTTATAAGCTTTCAAAATATTTTTCTTCAACTTAAAATTGAAGATTCGAATTTTTATTCAGCATTCAATAGATTAAATCTTAATGTTTAATCGCAAATTTCAAAGTTCAATCAGGGATTCAAATTAAATTATCGTTCAAATTTTTAAAATTAATTAAATATTCTCAATTTAATTTGTTTAAAATTCCGGGTCGTTACAGAGGATCACTCCCGACCCCCTGCAACACAAAGCCGGAACCATCCCTTACTGGACAGCCCGAACAAGACAACCCCGCAGTTGTTTCAAACCAACTGCCCACACAGCCGAAATAAAAAGGGACTTCTAGACAGGGGAAAATCTCGTCCTACTTGGGTGCTACCCACTTAGCCTTGCTGCACCTCCCCTATTTTAGCCATTCCCGGTTGATGAGGCTTGAGGCTACGATTACCTTTAATAGAACACATCTATCTTAGAATGCTCATCGTCCACCTGACGATGTTCTGAAAGCATTCAATCCATACAAGTTCGTTTCGGGTTCGAACGAAACCAAAGGCATTATCTCGTTACACTCATTTTGGAATCACCCTCAGAGTTAACGATAATAACTCTTGCACTTCAAATCTTCATCTCTATTCAAAGCACTATCTCCGTTAACTCATTTTGGAATCACCCTCAGAGTTAACGACCATAGCCTTTCTCTAAATATTCACTTGAGATGTCACGACCTATCGTTTAACTTGGATCGATGTGGTTTTCGGATAATCAAATTTGATTCCCGATCCTGGTCTCATCGAAATCCAAACGTATCTTAAAAGCCAAGTTGTTTAAGAGTTAAACAATTCAATTCAATTTAATACTTGAATTCACACAGCATTAAAATAGATAAAATCACACATTTATCACAGATATATCCAATATCACATCATAGAATATCATAGCATATCATCCAATAGATATCAACCAAATCAGACATTCTACTCAAATAATCATCCATAAGCAACCATGATTAATCCATCAAAATTATTAGTTAATTAAATTAATTAATTCTTTTCAATAATTAATTAAATTAATTAATTAAACTTAAATTTTCTTAATTAACTTAATTAATTACAACTCATTAAAATCTTAATTATCCTTGAGATAAAACATTATCTTTATTAATGATTAAAACATTTGATCTTAGTAATTAACTTTACTTAATTAAATCATTAAATAAGTTTTTAAAATAAATAATCCTTAATTACTTATTTCTAATTATTAATTAACAATCCTTAATTACAAGTTAATAAATCACTTGAAAACCTTAATTGTTAATTTACTTATCCTTAACCATTATCTAATTTAATTAATAAATCATTCTTTATTTATTCCATTTATTATCAAACTTAAATTAAGTTTTTTAAATAAAACATTTCCTTATTAATTACCTTATTACATTTCAAATTAAGTTTGAAAATAATTTAAGGTTTTACTTAATATATTTAAGTTAAACAAATCATACAAATTAATTTATACAAACTATTCATTACAAAGAAATGGATTTTCAAGAAAATGATTTAACTTGATTTTTTAAATTTAAAACTTACTTTTATTTAAAAACTGGTTAAACATTCTACTTTGGATTTTACTCATATGTACTTGAAACAAAACAAAGTACATCTTCATCTTTCTTTTTATAAAAGAGTTTGGTTTAAATTTTAAAACTGTTTTAAAAACTTAACAGTTTCACTAAATCTCGCGTACGACCCTAGGACATACTCGAGCCAAAACCTTTCTTCCCCGAGACCATCTTTGAGAAAAACCAACGAACCCAAAACCAAACAAATTGACACAACCATGCCACTGTGCACTTTGCACCATCCACGATGATCTTCCGACCACCACCAGAACCTCCCACATATCCACGACCGCTCCAGCAACCCATTCCAATCATCAAAACATCACCACACGCCACGATTCCAAATCGAGTTATCCAGTTGCAACTGGAACCCAAACCATTGCCAGAAAAAGCCTCGCCTAATCGATTCTGACCACCGGAGATTGAACCACCTTGTCCACACCTTGCCGAACACCTACGCCACAAATCCCCGCAGCCTCGAGACACTCGATCCATTAGAGACGAAACAACGATCCCTAATCCCACCTTAAACCAAACTAGGTTAAAATTCTAGTTCGACCTGCCGCCGCCACCACAACGAACTATCACCACTTCTACAATTTTTTCCTACTTCCCTGATCATCCATCTAGCTCCAGCCAGAATTTCGATCACCATAGATACACCAGTCACTAGAAAATCCCAAAACTCCAAACTCTGGTCAACTAAGAACTACACCCTCAATACAATTCTAAAAATTGTAATTTTTGTTTTAAAAATCTCATTTTCCAGAGATGATTCAAGACATACACTTGAATCAATAAAATTCGATATTTGATTTTACATGTTTTAAAGGATTCCTACTGTTATTTCACAAATGCAAGCATATTTCAAAACTTACATACTTGTTTATATTTTTAGTACTTAGATTATGCTAAAACTAAACTAATTTGTTTTTAATCCAAGTCCTAACATTGATCAAATAAAAAGATATGAATTTTTGATTTATGGGTAAACACTGAAACCTGGAAACAGAGATACAAGCACATGCATAGTTCAATACTCACATACAAACAGTGTACATACATATATATACATAAACATGCAAGGATAATTCATTCAGAAATCATATGAAAGCAAATTTAAATCCATTTTAACTTTTGAAAAGGGATGTTTACTCACTATTCAAAGAGGTAGAGAGTTTTGGGAAAAACTGGAAGCTTTTGAACTGACTGCCTTGATTCCTTTTAAAAATTTAAAAGCTCTTGAAAACTTTGCTTTTGCCTCAGATTTTCTTGCATGCACTCTTGAAAATAATTACAGACTTGAAGAACAAATGGTTACAGACTTGAGGATAGATGGTTACAGGTCTTGAAAGAACATTGCAGATTGGTTGGAACTTGTACAATGTTTTACAGGGCATTGATTTGGTTTGAAATATGGTTTCAGGTCTGAGAACAATGATTTTGGGTTGCATTGTAGATTTGTTTTGAGGAGTGTTTGCAGGCTGAAGATTAAAAGGAGGTTACAGGGTTTTGAAAAATGGTTTGAGGAATGATTACAGGTTTTGATTTATGTTAGAGGAGATGTTTTTCAGGTTTTGATTCTTGAGTTTGGAAATAAATTTCAGGCTTTGAGTTTAATTTCTTTGAATGAAAAGATAAGAAAAAGAAATGAAGGAAGAAGATGAAAGTTTATATGGTGTTAAATTATGATTTATTAAAATTAAAGAAAAATAAAAATAAAAGGAATGACACTTGCCTTTACAATTCTTAATTACCTTACACATGTATGTAAGATGGATATAAAATTAACACTTGTAATATTCATTTTTATATTATTTTTAAAAAGATTTTAAAAGCTTTTATATTTATTTCCTAATTAATTTTATACATTTCTTAATTAGTAAATGCTTTCCTATATTATATTCTAATAAAATAAAATAAAAATCCATTTATATTCTAATAAAATCATATATAATATATTTAATTCATTTTTAAGTGTAAACATAAAACTTTTATATTTAATTTACTATTAAATAAATACTTTCTAAATTTATATAAATAATCTCTTTAAGGAAAACAATATAAAACAAAATCTTATTGTAAATAAAAACTTTATTCATATAATTTTAAATCCAAAATATTTAAAAATCATTATCTTTAAAGATTCAAATTTAAATCCAATTCAAATTCAAATTCAATTTAAAAATCCAATTTAAAATCAACTTAAACATATATATATATTTAAACATACATAAATTAAATTTGCAAACAAAAATTCTATTTAAAATCCATTTATATTTATATTTAAAAACATCACATTATTATTTATTGTTTGAAAACAACAATTTTACCAATTTTAAATAATTAATTTAAGAAATTATCACATTTTCAATTCCCTGAAATTCCGGGATATCACAGTGACGGTGAAAAGAATACATGTACAAAAGGTCATTACTGGTTATGCTTATTATAGACTAGAAATTAGATTCACCAAAATGATTTGTAGGAATCAAACTTTTGCACTATAATTTACTTCAACAAAGTCTTCACATGCTTCAATATTTAAACTATTTAAATATTGACTAAGGATCAAGTTCACACTTTAGAATCAACACAGTCACATTGTTAATTATTTTCGAATTAAATAATGAGAAAAATTATTTATAATTGTTATGAGTTAATAAAAAAGTTATATTAATATTTTACTTCATATTTATTTACTTGTTTGTTTGAAGCTTAAAACTAGTTAGAACGATGTATAAAATTTGTACATCAGTTTGATTAGTCGAGGAGGTTGAATTAAATAATTAGACAACGGTATAAATAGGAGTCAATATGGCCTTTGACCATGCTTGGTCAATGTCAAGGCCAAACATAGAAGTTTGAACGGGTAGACCTATTTTGATCTTTTAGGGATAGAGAAAAATGAGGATAGAAGGCCGCAAATCCTTGGCTATAAGTAGTATAACTGCCGCTCATTACTTGATCACACTTTCAGATAAGTCTCAATTCTCCAATAGTACCATTTGTAAAGCCTTGCATTTTGCATTGCAAATTAAAGTCGACGAGGAGAACTTGAGGCTCCAAAAGGAAATTTTAGAAAACAATGTGAGGCTTTTGATAGGTCATCGATGGTCAACGTATATTTTCTGAATTAGTAATATAAATATATATGGAATATTCATGCAAAATTACCTTGTCCCCTTCTATATGCATTTAGTTACAATTTTATTTAAAGAAAACTATTTTCATATATATATATATATATAAATCTATGTGTGCGCCCACACACATGAGTGCATGTATATCTTCGTATATATTTATTTGTAAAAAAATTTAGCAAACTTAAAGGAAATTTCAAATCTGAAATATTTAATATATAATATGTACATATAAATAAATTTTCTTAAAAAAACCATATTTTGGATTTTTAAGCATAGATTTATTTTTTATTCTTTACTATTTAGATTTATAAAAAATATTTTTTTAATTATGTAAAAAAGTGCATATATATTTTTTAAATTCCATATAGATATTTTAAATATATAAAAAGTTACTTCGGATCTTAATAAATAAATGGAAAAAACATTATTTTTCAAGGATGAATTAATTTAAAAAACAATTTTTGAATTTTTCATAAGAGATTTAATTTCAATCAAAAATTTAATTTAAAAATAATATTAAATGCATGTTTGAAGCTATTGCAATAAAATAATATATTTATATATTTATTACAGATACTGATTTTAAAAATGTCAATTTTCAAATTTTGAATTTCAAATTGTTTAATATTTTAAAACCAAAAATTAATTTAACATATATTTATTTATTTATACATAATACATATATATATATATGAAAATATTTTATATTTAAATAAATTATAGTTTATAACATATATATGTATATGTCTATGTATACACGTAACATAAATTATAAATATATTACATAAATACACACATATTGAATATAATAGACATAAATTACTATTTCATAAAGTTTTAAATGACTGATAAATAATAGTTAGTTATTTTAGTATAAATATAAATATTATATGTTTCCGTTTGTGATATTACATTGACATTATATCATTAGATTATCATTTTATCGACCGTAGGAAACAACGATCAATTTTTCCATTATACCCCTACCATAGTTTATCCATTTATTTTGTTGTGATGTTCGTATTGTGCATATGAATATCAAAAACACTAAAATATGAAATAAAAATAAATTTTGAATGAAATATAAATCAAGTTATCAACAACTCTTATTTTAAATATTAACTAATAAATAAATATTTCAAATAAATTAAACTAACCAAAATATTATTTAAATACTTTTACTAATTATATACTAAATTGGATTTAGTTTAAAAAAGGTATACTAATGCAGACACAAAATAAGATCCTGTGCAATCTAATAAAAGAACTTTTTTTAATTCATCTCCTTTTACACTGGTACCAAAGCACCTGATCCAAGAGCAGGAGGCTTTTGACATGAGGCTTTTAGAACATATAGTGGCTCTAACCACATTATTGAGTGTTGCTTGAATTACTCTAGCACGCTTGAGACACCGGAGGCGCCGAGAAGGGTCGGGTGGGCATAGAAGCCAGATATGCCAACAAGCAAGGGTTCCTCCTCCAAGACCCCGCCCATGGGTCTTCAACCCAAGTAACATACACGATGCCCCTCGATACACAAAACTCTAATGGTGCACACTTTAATAGTAACAACTTGGGGTCATCTTACCCTCATTTAGTTAGAAGGCGACGGGGGGAACTAGTCTAAAGATGGTGGCTTGATTTTGTATTTTCTCATCTTTGTTTTCCTTGAAAATTTTCCAACTCTTATCCTTATTCATGTTTTGCTGTGGTCCGCCTAAATATTGTAGAAATAGTTGATTTAGCTATAATGAGGTTCTTTCCTTCGTGGAAACCTCCTTGCAACTTCATATGGGTACCAACGCCTGACAATTGACGTCGATTACACTCAAAGTAGTTTACACCTCATGGCCGCATCATCCCTCGCCCAACACTCCCCCCTCATCCCTAAGTCAACCCATCTAGGTGATTCCACCTAGGGCGGAAATACGGCTAAATTTGGTTAGACTTAAGAGGATGAGGACTGGTGTGGAGCTGTAGAGCTCCAAGGGGAGGTTGTCTTTCACATATTTTCAAGGGAGGGTAATTTCTTGGGTCAATTGCCTGGGACTGACCAGTTTAGGGTGGTTGGGTCCACTAGCCTCTCGGTGGTAGGGAGCAAAGATGAGACAGGGTTGTTAGGGCTTCTTCAGACCACGGCGGGGACTGGTTCATAAGTGCTAGCTCAAATGGGTCGACCCAAAAGTGAATACCTCTAACCTACGTGAAATGATACTTAATGATGACTGCCAGTATTTTTTGTGTTTTGCTTGTATGTTTTCCTTTTTATATGCTGATAGAGCGAGGCCCAATGTTGTAATTGAACTTTTTGTGAAATGAAGTGAACTCTTTTGATGTATTGAACTCCCTTCTGTGTGATGGAAGTTTTTGTTTTGGATTTTCCCGTTTGTTTTAGTATTCTATGTTTGCCTTCTACTTTTATGTTAAAATTTCATATATATGCTAGTCTCCCATTACTTCTCATTTTGTGAATTTTATTTGTTCTATGCCGGGTGGTTCGAACAAACCCCCAACTTTGTTAAGGAAACATATAAACTTAGCTATCTATGCATAATATAGCAAACAAGTAGACATAAGGAAAATAAAGAACAAATAAACCAAACAAATTTATCTTTTACTGAGGCAACCTACCCTTATTTTGCAAGGCAGGTGTGAATTGAAGTTAGGGAAGCCTTTGGTGGTCGCTCGATGATCATGTTGGTCTTTCTTTGTTGTGTTTGCATGACGTCATAGGCCCAAATTTGCTTGATATGGCCACTTTGGGTGTGTAAGTTAGCCAGCACTATGGATGACTGGTTTGGGGTTATAGCATGGGTAAACGCACCATCTTGGAACCAGTGCCCCACTCTACTAAAGGGACGGGAAGCATCATAGGCAAAAAAATTGGGACAATGTCATGGGTGGTCACACTATAGGTTTGTTGATGCCTTCGGCACAAAAGGGAGCATTGATCGGCTTGTACATCCTCATAAAGCAGCACTATAGATGTCAAATATAGGATTGCTTCATGGTAATCTCGCCCACCTTGGTACCAGTGCCTCATCCCGCTAGAGGGATAGGTAGCATCATGGGCAAACGAATTGGGATCACGACATAGGTGGTTGTGCGATCGGTTCATCAATGCCTCAAGCATGGATGGGAACATTGATTGGCTTATGCATCCTTACGAAGTAGTACACCACGGACGCAAGAATTGAGACCGTGGCATAAGCGGTCACACCATCTTTGCTATGGCATCCCCAGCATTAATGGGAGCGTTGATAGGCTCGTGCATCCTTACGGGGCCATTTTGGCACTCTGGTTGTAGAGGAGAGCCACTTGTGGCATGTCCTCTCCAGATACCTTGTTGTTGACGTTTGAGTAATGAATGCTTGAGTAATAGGTGCCATTAGAGTGCGAGAGACGGTAAGTGCCATTAGCAAGTGCGGCGCCAACTAGATACGGGCCTTCCTAGTTCAGCCCTAGTATGCCTTTAGCGGGGTTTTTGTTGTTCACGAAGAGCCAATGCAAAATTAAGTCCCCAATATGAACTGGCTAAGCTTCACTCTAGCATTGTAGTGTTTGTCCACCATTCTCATATATGCTTCTATGCCGAACTCTACCTCTGCTTTCCTTTCTTTTGAAGCATTGATTGCTTGTTTTAGTACTTCTTCGTTTTGCTCATAACTATGGGTTAGGGTCGAGGAGATGGATGTCAACGTTGATGGGCATCATTGCTTCATACCCGTAGGCTAAAGAGAACGGGGAGTGCCCGGTTGATGTGTGAATCGAGGTTCGATATGACCTGAGTATTAGCGAAAGGTCCTCGACTCAATTCCCCTTTGCTTTGAAAAGGCTCTTCATTAACGTTGATTTGATTTCCTTATTCATAGTCATAACCTATCTGTCTGCTTATGGGTGGGTGACCGAGGAGAAGCACTTCTCTATACTATTACTCTGGCAGAAACGTTGGAACAGACCATGCTCGAACTACGTGTCATTGTTTGTGATGATTTTCTTTCAAAGTTCAAAGTGGTAGACAGTATTCTTGGCCACCAAGTTCAAAAAGTTGGGCGTGGTGACCTAATAAGAGGCTCTGCATCAACCCACTGTATGAAGTAATCGATGGTGACAATGGCGTGGTTATATCCCCTTTAATATTGGGAGCTTCTCTATCAGGTCAATCTCCCAAGTCTCAAACAATCAAGGGATGTCATAGAGGATAGAAGATTCAGAGAAGCTGTAAGGATTTTGGCAAACCACAGACATCGCCACTCCTATCATAGTTCATTGCATCATTGACCATATTTAGCTAGTAGTAACATTATCGAGCATCCTTCTTTGCTAGGATTTGCCTTATAACATGGTCCCCACAGGAGCCTTCATGCAACTCTTTCAATATGTGTCCAACTTCATCATTTGCAATACATCACTGAAGGGGTAGGAGTAGAGTACCCCCATCGGTATAGTTTTCCGTCCATGTTTGTGTAGTGGTGCACCCGACAAAGGATTTTGCAGTCCTTTTTCCCGTCCGTAGGCAATTCTCTGCCCATTGGTACTTCAATAGTAGGGTCATCCAGGTGTCGGCTATAGTCTCATCAATCTCCATTGTAGATGCCTACAATTCAATGCAAGGGATGACCCATACTACAAATGGGACCTATGGGATGCTCTCTCTAGGGTTACTTGATGCTTGGCCAATTAATTTGCCTTGGCATTGTTCTCACAGGGAATTTGTTCAATCTTAAAGTCAACGAAAGAGTTGATGAGCTTTTCTGATTGTGCAACATACAAGGTTAGTGTTTTGGCTTTAACCGGGAAATTCTCTCCAATCTGGTTGAATACTAGTGAAGAGTCATCGAGCATATGTAAGGATTCTATTTATGTCTCTTTTAGCATCCTAAGACCGGCAAGGACAACTTCATATTCAACTTCGTTGTTGGTGGCTTTGAAACTAAGGCAGATGACGAAGCATAGTTATTTCCCATTAGATGTGACTAGGACCATGTCAGCCGCAACCCCTTTCTTATTAGATGCCACATCAACATATAATTGCCATACTTATAAACTAGTTATTGCTTCTTCGTTGCAGTCTGGGCTGCTGTGCTTCGTTGTGAAGTCGGCAACTGCTTGGCCTATAACTGAGGTGCGAGGGTGAAATGTGATATGAATTTCCCAAGCTATATTGACCACTTCAAGAGTCAGCCCATTGTGTTGGACCGACTTAGTACTTGCTTCAACGGTTGGTTGATGAGTACTTTGATTAGGTTAGCTTGGAACGGCAAAGCCGCTAAACCCCCATCAGGAGGCAGAAATCTAACTTTTCTAGCTTCATGTATTTCATTTTTAGGTTTGGAAACCTCTTGCTCAGAGAGTATATTGGCTGTGGAACTTTCTCCTTGTTAGTGCAGCATTGATTGCATGGTTAGCGACTGTGAGGTACAAATACATGTCTACTTTATCTATGTGCTTGGAAAGGATGGTGGATGAAACAAGACGTTGTTTAAAACCTTCAAAGGCGTGCATTCTTCACTCTAGATAAATGGGACTCCTTTCTTGATGAGGTTGAAGAATGGTATACACCAGTCGGTCACCTTTGATATAAAATGGTTCGGTGCCATGATCATTGTCACATCCCCTATGTAGAAACCCAAAACTAAGCGATATAGATGCTACAGTCATCTATAGTATTAGCTTCTGGCGACTAAATACGGCAATGTTAATGGTATCTATAATATCAAAAGCACTTGAATATGAAACAAAACACAGATTTCAAAACAACTTTTTTTCATTACATTCAAAACAGATGTTCCATATTCATATTACATAATCCCAATTCGTTCCCAGGCACAGATCAAATATACATATTACAAAATACGCCAAGAGTGGTATATGAAGATACCCCTTTGGATGATCAGAGTTATATAGTCATAATTGACTTAGTACAAACACAGTGGAAATATAACAAAATATAAAATTGCAACTCCTAAAACGTGTGTAATCATATTTTTAGTCTACCTATGACCAAGGCCTACACACTAGAATTTTGGACAACAATTAGTTGGGGCTAATAGCTAATGTATAGGGCACGATCCTAAACTAGTCCCATTTGGTATTCTAATATCCGAGTCATTTTCACTTAAGGATCCCCTTCCATAATTTTCCTTGAAACCTTTAAATCAAAGTCCATAAGGAAAATGTATAATCTTTATGCTTTACTCAAAATCACATTACCATGTTATATATAACTTCTTTACTCAAACCTTAGTTGATGAAAACATTTGAAAGTACCTCTTTCTAAACTTTTGAAACCATCTCTTTCAAAACCAAGTGAAACCCTTTAATTTTCTAAGTGAAAAGGCCAAACCTTACCTTTCGAACCCAATCATCAAACCTTTCGAAGCTATTGAAATCATTCCTTTCGAAAGCAATAAAACTTCAGACATCATACTTTAAAAACAACTTAAAACATTGCCTTAGAAACCTTTGGAAAACCTTTCATTTAATCCTTCCGAAACCATTCAAAGCAAACCTTTCGAAATCATTGAACTCAAACCTTTCGAAACCATTGCTCTAAACCTTTCGAAATCATCGAACTCAAACCTTTCGAAACCATAAAACTAAAACCTTTTGAAACCATTGAACTAAAACCTTTCGAAACCATTGAACTCAAACCTTTCAAAACCATTGAATCAAACCTTTCAAAATCATTGAACTCAAACCTTTCGAAATCATTCAACCTTTTAAAACATAAACCTTTCAAAGGTTTACTGGGTTCAATTTAAAACATGTGGAAAATTTTCTTTAGAAATCTTTCGACTACATTGGAAGCAACCTTTCGACTTTGTCGAAAGATCTGCTTCAAAAGCTTTGGGTTAAACTTCAATTATAAAACAAGGGTAAAACATCTAAGTCAAAAGCTTTCTTTTGAAAGTGTGGAGAAGCGGTTGGTTTTTAAAACAGATAAACCTTTCGACTTTGTCGAAAGGTTCAAAACAAAAAAATAAAGCGGCTATAACCTTTCGACCTTGTCGGAAGGTTTAAAACCTTTATTTTAAATGTTTGACCTGGTCGAAAGCAACCAAGTCGAGAGCTCTTATTCGAAAATAAAGCAAACGATTCTTTTGGTTTATAAAACAAACATACTCCAACCCCTTTGGCAACTAACCTTTCGACTAAGTACCCTTCAACCTAGTCTAATTCATTACATACCAAGTAACTTGATACCATATGCATTGGTTTGACCTTGTCGAGAGCTATAACCTTTCGACTTTGTCGGAAGGTCTGGGTCGGAAGGTTTGATGCCTAAATTGGCTGAAACATGCTAAAAGCATGATTTTATTGTTTTTAAATTTAAAAAGATAACTTCTCAGCTAACCTGTCTTTGTTTGTCAAATTCTCATTGGTTAATAAATACTTTTCAAAAAAATGCTGCCATTAATTTTAGAATTAAATAATAATTTTATTTTATAAAATGCCCCTTCTCCTTAATCAAATATATAAAACATTTAAGTCTCATACCTTAAATAATTTTATATATTCATCAAATCGCTTAGGAAAAATCTGGAAAACTCCCATAAAATCTATTTTATTATGTTTTCCAACATATAAAATTTCAAAACCAAATAATTATTAATTTAGCCGTAAATAATTTGTAACCCAATAAATCATTTTCTTCACTATAAAATTAATATAAAATCCACATAAATTCAAAAAATTATGAAAATTGGAACCCATCTCTAGAATATCATTTTTGACCTATATTTAAGTTTTCAAGGCATTTGGATATCATTTAATAGGGTTTTCATATCAAACATTTCATAAATAGTAATATGAACATGCATAATTCACCAACAAACAAATATATAACTTTAATCATCAAAACATGGCATATACTTGAAAAAACATTTCAGATCTAATCTTAAAACCGAAAAACATAAGAAAATGGGATGTAGTAATTATTCGCCTTAGCTTTGAGATTAAAAGATGTGAGATTTGATGTTGAATTAGTTGATTATCTTCCTTCTCTTGAATCCTAGCTTTAATCTTTCCTTAAGAACAATAATGGTGGTCGGCCTTAGATGTTTTTAGTTTGCTAAAATGAAATGAACGTGAGTTTCTTTTCCTAAGGGTTATGGTATAAGCCTCTCCTATTTCCCCTATTGCCCTTCCTTATTTCCTAACACATTTGTTTATGTCATCTTATTTGATTTATATTTAGCACGGCACGACTACCCTTAGTATAATCAAATCTCAACCCATTAATCTTCACATTATTTTATTTAATTTAGCTAATTAAATATTCCAAATAATGTTTAAAAAATATGGGGTGTTACAATCATTCCTTTCAAACTCCACGCTTGCTAGACTATGAAAGGAACCTACATATTTTGGATTTCCTGAATTATGCCACGGTTGTCTTCAGTACCCTTGGTGCTCCTCACAAAATCAAGTAATTCACCTGACTAGATGGTGAAGGAACACTTCTAAGGTTTGAGCTTTATGTTATATCGATAGAGGATGTTAAAGGTTTCGGCCTGGTTTTTACATGCCCCAGCCTTCTCAGATTTTACCAACATGCCGTTCACGTAGACTTCCATGGATTAGCCAATTTATTAAGCTAAATTTATATTGACGAGCCATTGATATGTTGCACCAGCGTTGCAGAGCTCAAACGACATAGCTCGGTAGTAGTAGAATCCTACGTTTCTAACAAAAGAAATGTGTTCTTGGCCCAAACAATGTATAACGATCTGATTATACCCAGAGTAGGCATCCATGAATGTGAGTAGCTCATGTAAAATGGTTGTATCCATGATTTAATCGATGTAGGGAATGGAAAATTGGCTTTTAGGTAGTCTTTTGAGATCTGAGAAGTGAATACAAGTTCTCCAGGCCCCATTTGGCTTACAAACCAAAACTGAGTTGGCTATCGAGAATGGGTATTTAGCTTCACGAATAAATCCATTTGCAAGGAGCTTCTCCATTTCTTCCTTAAGTTCTCTATATCTTTATAG
Source organism: Allium fistulosum (assembly GCA_030737815.1). Lineage (NCBI taxonomy): Eukaryota > Viridiplantae > Streptophyta > Magnoliopsida > Asparagales > Amaryllidaceae > Allium > Allium fistulosum. Next base: position 1,348,834,963 of record CM060902.1, on the reverse strand, counting down.
ATTGGGTGACCTTCTCTTTTTTCAAATAGGGCAAGGTTTAGGGTTGATGTTGAGGTACGATAGATAATTTAAGGATCTATGTCGATCATGTCAGCATACCCTTAGACAAACGCATATTTAGTTTTCTTCAAGAAATATACTAGCTCATTCCTTATCTCTAGACTTAATTTTGTATCTATTTGGACAACCTTGCTGGGAAAGATATTGTCAATTGATATTGTTTTAAGCAAAGTTACAGGCCTATGGTCGAGATTTGAATCTCCCATACGGGGGTCGAGTGGGTCATCATTATTTCCCTCCATGCTTTCTTTCAGGTCGCACTAGTTCAATGCGTGAATCATATGTTCCATGATTTCCTCGACCAGGGCAGACGTCCATGCTAAAACCTAGGAGCTATGGATGCCCCCAGCTCTTATAGATGAGTCCGCCAACGTTGAGATGGTAGGAATAGTTGTGTTCACTACTCCCTTTTGCCAGTAGAGTTAAACTTGCTCGTTTCAAGTTTATAAGTTCCTTTGCTTTGTATGGGCTAGCGAGGTAAAGATTATTCCCATCAATTGTGTAGTCTTGGATTGAATCATGAATGAGAGCATTGATTGGCTCGCGCATTCTCTCAAAGGCGATGGTTGTTGTGGATGCTTCGGCTTCAATGTTTCAAGTAATCTTGGCACAAATGGGAGCACTGAATGGCTCTTACGTTCTCTCGGGCATACTATCGTTGAGTATTGCAAACTCTTGTTGTAACATGAAGACTCACTTTTTTGATAGTTGGAGTGATATGTCGTAGGAGTCTTTGGCAGCCTATTGGTTGCTATGGACGTGCCCTATTCCTTCCTTGGTTGAGAACTTCATTATTAGCTGTTGATAAGCCACAGATGCATCTAGGTCCACCAGTTTCGATCTACCTATTAAGATATTATTTATAAATGGGCAGTCCACTGCTACAGAAGTTTACCTGGATCTTGGTCGAAAGTGACCATGCAAGGCTATCCCATAGGATATTATGCTAACACCCCCATACCCGTAGATGGGGAATGCACTGGAGTGAGGTTGGAGGTGAGAAGCTTCATCTTGTCCAAGACTTATTTGAACATCAGATTGACGGAGCTGCCCCCATCAATGAAAACCTAGTGAACCTTTATACTAGTGATGTCAACTGATATGACCATTGGGTTATGAAAAATGAAACAAACTCCTCTCTTATTCTCTGGTGAAAGTGATGTCTATTATCTTTTCTTCAACCCTAGGAACCTTTGGGCCCGGAGGTTGAATGAATATACTTTATTGCAACAAATTGATAGTATCTCTCTGTTTTTGTTTGTTCACTATTATTGGATAGGTTGATTTGGTCGGGCATTGCACTGTTCCACCAGTTGCCTCACATACTACACCGGTATGCCGTTTCGGATTAGCTGTTCTTTTTCATCCATAAGGTGTCGGCACTCATTGGTGGAGTGTTCGTTGAATTAGTAGAATTCACAATACTTTCCATTGCCCCTAGGCTTTTCCCTTTTCCCAAATATAAAGGAAGCATTACATTGAAATAACATATGATCTCGAGTGGCTAGATGGATTATTTCCATGTCATGATTCAAAGTTGCATAATTTGTGTACTTGGGCTTAAAGCGCGAGGCATCCTCCGTAAGCTTCTTAATGTTTACTTATTGACCATTCCTTCGGCAATAGTCTTCCCTTAGTCCAGCTTGGTTATTTTGTCAGCTCTCATCATCACTGTAGGAGATGTCAGCCCCTTCCACCCTTATTATGTCATTCGTCCTTTGGAGAAAATCAGTCAAGGATGATCCAGGTTGATTTTGTAGTTCCTTCCACATAGCAAGACCAATACCTTAGCCCTGAACACAGGGCGACTACCAAGCTATTCTTGTCCACTGCCTTAGCATGGGTTGATTCTTTGTTGAAGCGGTTGACATACGAGCGGAGCATCTCAGTCGAGCCTTGTCTTATATTGCTTAACACGCTCACCATCATGACTCTAGTCTTTAACGTGAAGAAACGAGCTTTGAAGTCAAAACATAAAGGGCCTACAAATGGAAAATGTTAGGTTAGAGATAAGAAAACCAATAATAAGCCAATCCAGGCGGGGTGGATGGAAAATGGAGGTACTTGGCATGGACGGAAAGATGGATGGCATGGGTTATCGAGTTGAAGGCGGTAATGTGGTCGAACGAGTTAGTTCCTCAATCGTACTTGTCTACGGAAGGCAAAGCACACTTCTGGCAGATGAAGGTGCTCAAGATTTCTTTGGAGAAAGGATCTCCATTCTCGTCATCTACTAGACCCTCTCTGCCCACGTTCTTAGTTTTCATTTTGTGCACTTGCTGATGTTATGCAACCATTTCTTCTCGGAGGCCAACCTCCACATGTTATGGATGGCATTGGCCCCTTGTTGGGGAGGGACTCCTCTAGCTTCTATCTGGTGATGGAGGTATGTGGAGATGATATAGTAAGGCAGAGCGATGACGTTTAGCTGGTATAGGAGGCATGCTTTTGACAAATGAGGGTGATCTGGGAGAGTAGGCCTATCTTTTGTGAGACCTAGGCTAGGGCACCTCCCACTGGGGTCGAAAGTGGACTTGTGGTTCTTTGGGTTTCGAATTTCCAACCATCACCCACTATTAAGATGGTCAAAGTGTAGGTCGCGTGCCTCATATGTTATCCAAAGGAAATGAAATATGGAAACTCTTTCCGTTGAGAAGGAATGATGATCTGCTTGAAACTATTACTGCATTGCTAGTTTATGTTCTGGGATGTCATGGACAGTTCCCTACTCGTAAGCAGCTTGCAAATCCCAATGGTATACCATAGCACCTACGATGGAGGTCTCCAATATTACCCTCTCATGGGTGTCCTGCATTTTATGTGCTGGAAATAGCAGGCTTAACGAGGATACCGTCAGTTGTTGGAGGGATTATCGGGCTGAAGTTTATGGTTGTTAGAGCATCCTTCTGGCCCCAAGGTTATTCATGTGATGATAAGTTCTCTTATGCTGATTAAGCCAATTACCATGCTAAGCCACACGCCATTGCTCAAAACAAGGATGGGGAAAACGGCACTGGCCTTGGTTGCTCCACTGGTATTGTAGCCATTAGAGTTAATGGCACCATGGGTCTGCATGGTATGAATGTGAAAGAAATTTGTAAATAAGAAAAGTGAAGGAAATGAGAGCTTTTAAGGAAGGTCCTCCTTCTAGCACCAAAATATTGACTAAAAATTAAGCCAGCCTCGAAATTACGATTAAAGGTAGATATTAGCAAAGGTTGCTTCCTAACATCTTGATTTAAAATGTAAAATGAGAAAATAAAACACGTGAAAAGTAAAGTAACACAAAATTTAGAGTGGTCCGATCAAAGTTGATCTACATCCATCAAGAGGAATTTCTTATTACCTTGTTTCTCTTACAATAGCTTGGATTATAAGAGAGACTAATAAGAAAGTAATTGCTTGAGAGGTTGTGTTGTTTAACCCTTAGGAAAATGCATGTCTTGATGTATGTATAGCTGTGGGAATACTAGCTGAATGGCTGAGATTGCACAGTTGAGCCACTGAAATCATGTTGGGTCGTTGATCATGTTGCTCGGCCTAATACATGACAGTTAGAGTGCTAGTTTGAGTATATGGTTGAGATGATTAATAGCTGACTGATCTTACATTGAGTATGCTTTGGTCAAAGTCAGGCGACATGAGTCGGGTAGTGGTTTACTAGAGGTGCTCTGGTGGCAACAAAGGCATGAAGTGGTTATTGTACATAGCGCTTTTGTCAGATGAACAGTGCCAATCATATTGCTATTTTAGAGAAACAATGTAGATGTAGTTTCTTTTTACAAGGGTAGTTAGGCGCCTACAAACAATGCCTGCCAAGACATGATAAGAAACCCTTAGAAGGTGTGTGTGGTTGATGAAGAAGAGGAGCGAGGACTCCATTGGGGAGTGGGTCATTGACTGGGCCACTCAGTTTTGGAGAGGCGTGTTGTATGTTCAGCTTCTATATGTTGTTATCATCCATTATTAATAGTTAGGAGATTTTCTTTGATTTATGCAGGCATTGATGTCGAGCAGATCACTTTTAACTAGAGAACTGGCTGCTCAGGTCGGCTGTAAGATAAATGAAGTGGGCAAGCTAAGCATACTAGATTCTGGAAATATGTTTGTTGAAGTATTGGGCTGGATGGGGGCTGAGACTTTGGCTGTTTGGATTAAGTTGACTAGTTGGGCAAGAAAATCAAGCAAAGCATTTCTATCTTGCAATGGTAGATGAACAGTCTACTTCATTTTGGATATGTGTGTTCAAATTTTCTTACAATTTATTAAGAAATGAGAATGATGAAGAAAGTGAAATATAGAGACTCTAGTAAACCTTACAAATATATTTCTTTTTGGCATAGTGAAATTTCCTCCGTTGAAACCATGTAGATATCATTGGCAACACAAGAGTCCAAAGGCAAATTGTTCGTTTTTGAAAAATTTAAAGTGAGATTTTGATTTAAAGTTGATTGGTAGTTTATGAATTTATAGGAAAAAGGAAGAAACAAAAAAATTTACATCGAATGTAAGTGATTCACGTCAAACATTGAGAATTAAGTCTAATAAAACTATTCAAAAATGAAGTGGCCAAACGCTCTTCTCAAAAATAATGAGGTAAGATATACATTTGATATTAAATCAGTTATTCATATCAGATAAGATAAATGCCAAACACCAAGAAATAAGCGTTTGACATGACAGAAAACACATCCTTAACCACATAAATTATTTTATATTCAAACACTGTATATTTTATAATTTACAATATTACAAATAAATAAATATATGCTAATGACAATACAACACATATATTTATTTGTTTTTAAATTGAGCAATATTTTGAGTAGAAGTTTAAAAATAAGAAACTTCCCTCCTATAAGAATTATACAAATTTCAAGTTAAAACACTACAAAAAAAATACCCTTTTCATAGCGGCCAATTCCAGTTGCAATAAGTGTTCAACAATGGGCTTGCAACCATCGTAATATATGGAGTTGTAATAGACCGATGAGATTATACAACTGTTTATGACCGTTGTAAATGCTCATTATAGTAAATGTTTTTTTACGACTGTCAAAAGCCGTTGCAATAGGGTCTTTTATAAATGCTAATTTTAATAGAATTATTTACATCTTCTTTCGACCATTGTAATAGAGACTTTTACAATTGTTTTTTTGCCAATTGTTGAAAAAATACAAAATTAAAAAAATTAAGGCATTGGTGCAGCATGTATACAAATAGTACTCACAATTACTAAAAATCCAAAATGAACTGTACATTCATGTCATTTATAAAGTCTTAATGTAATTACAAATTATTTTCGTTCAAGCCAAAACTAATATAAAAGAAGCTGAATACAAATAATAAAAACGATAATAATGATGGTCTTATCGTTTCTAGCAGCATCAACATCTATTGTATCAATACCAGGTGTAGTTACTTCATCGGAAGTAACTGCGACAACTTTATCAACAAGGTGGACCATCTCTAAAACACCTTTGGCAACTACATTAACAAGTACATCAAAGAGAACAAAAGCTAGTGTAATTAGCACCAGTTAGTTGTGTAGTTCCTTCGGAAAGCAACATGAATGGATATGGAAATTAGACTAGATGATTCAATGATTGTAGCAAACACTAAATGATGGTATATAAGCTAATAATTCCCACAAATCATGAATTAAGAATGAATGCATATGGAAGCATACCTTAATAAATGCAAGTGAATGGTTATAATGAATTAATGGCTGTTCTCTGATGTAAGCTTGGAGCATATATGGAGGATTATATATAATAACATGTAACTTAAATATGTTCATAAATGAATATATGAATACGTGCTACCACGAAGGCGTATAAGTCATGTAGCAAATTTACTAGGCTATGAAGTGGGAAGATGCATGTGCAAGTTCATAGTTCACACTTATAAATGATGTTTTTTATACACTGAGAAAAAATTAACAAAATTTGATTGTTATAGCGACTTGGAAATTCGAACACTTCATTTTCGAATATCGAATCGTTTTGAAATACAACTAAGTTTTATAAACATGATTTTATAACCTTATTAAACGTTATTTAATTAATGAATAATGATATGAAACTTGTTTCTGAAAATTACTTACAAAAATATATTCTTCGACGGAAAAGCGATACTGTGACCAAAAATCGGTTTATCGGTAAACAACTTTTTGATCGATATAAGTTGTTCGAACTATTGTGTACTTGTCTAATAATCAAATGAACACATTAGCAACTAATTAACACACACATCTTGTGACAATCCATCATTTTAGACTATTTAAGTCGACAAGAAACTACAAATGTCCAACTTGAACCATTCAAACGACGGATTATCATTAGGGTTTAATTAAGAAATATAAGAAAAATGAAAAGCAATACACAGAATCTCATAATGGAATGATAAAATATAATAATTACATAAACAATTCATGAAGCTATTTTATAGTATACATTTGATTTCATATATACAATATCATCAGAGTTATACAATTAACAGACATAATAGAAATAATGCAATGGAATACTAATAGTAAATATGATATACCAATCTCAGTCTTCATCCTTTAGAAATAACCATCTTCGAAATACTGAAATGCTCAGGCTGACACAAACATAAAAGAAAAATCAATACACCCAAGTCAGAACTAAAGTACTCTTATGTAAGTTAATCCAACATCATGGGAAAATATGGGTGTAATAGCTTCAGAGATGTTATGGGATTTTCCACATCCTATTAGTGTACAACGTGAGTGCAATAACTTAAGAGATGTTATGAGATTTTCCGTCTCTTAAGGATCCGTCAAACTATATATATAGTAAGATACGCAATAATATGTAGTGTCTAATAGTAAAGTAAATATTTTTCTTAGCGTTAAGGCGTTACCATTATCCCCCTTGACATGTTTTTAAGCAATGTGGTCTATGCAGGTCGTGTAACACAACCAGTAGAACATCGATAGCCAGTGAGTCCTCTATAGGCACATGCTAAAACATCGTAGTGGTCTCATATAAGAATAATCATATGACAAGGCATGTGAGGCATTGCCTAAGGTAGGATACTATCGTTTTGAGTCGCCGAACTGGTGGTAAGCCCTAACGGCCCACCACAAACATCCATTCCATCCATCGAGTCAAGGGACCTCCGTTCCATAATCAAATCAAGGTGCACCAATCGAATCAAAATCAAGATAGCACTACGACTAATCGGGTCTAAAAATAAGATATTAATACGAAGAACAGATGTTCGCTAGAGGTAGCTAGTCTCAATGGCCTGGAAAGTCTCCTATTTTAATCATTTCAAATTGACACAAGTGTTAGGGCTATCCATCATCATTCTCTTTCTTCAAATCTAGCAAACTTTCGCCAAATCTAGCCACTTCATTCTGGATCATCCTCTGTGTGCACATTTGTTAAAGTGATTTCAGTATAGATAGAGAGCATGCTAATGTCCAACCCTGGTCTCATTAACAACCAAGCATCATTTTACACGTCGGTTGGTTCTTTTAAATTTCAAGAAACGGATCATACTTCATATCAAAATATCATATTTGCTTTAAACAGTTTAAATCATACTTCATATCATTATTTAAATTAAACAAGTTTAATTTAAATCAGTTCCAACTTTAAATCGGTTTCAAGATTAAATCAGTTTCGAAATTTAACAGTTTCGAATTTAAAATAGTTTTGAATATTTAAAATGGTTTTGCAAATTGAAAATAGTTTTGAATAATTCAAATGGTTTTGAATAATTCAAATAGTTTATATTAAAAATAATTTTTTATACTTAAAATAGTTTATATTAAAATAGTTTATATTAAAATAGTTTTGAATAATTAAAATAGTTATGAATAATTAAAATAGTTTATATTAAAATAATTTCTTTCCTTTCTCAACAAATTCGAACTTAAGTTCAAATTTCAAGGCAAAACAAATTCAATTTTCACATTTCAATTCAAATCAAATTCAAATCCAAAATTCAGTTTAAATCAATCTCAATTCAAAACGATTTCGAACCTTACTTCAAATTCCAATTTAAATGATTCGATTTAATGACCAATCCAAATTCTAATTCAAAATAATTTAATTAAAATCAATTTCAACCCCAAATTCTATATACGAATTTAGTTTATATAAATTCCAAAACTTTAAGTCCAAAATTTAAGCCTTTAAAATAATGAAATTTCGATAAATTTGAATTATATTTCAAATTCAACTATATTTAAAGCTAACAAAAATTCAAATTAATTTTTTTGAAACAATTTCGTTTATCAATTCGAAAATTTCAAAGTTTTACTTTTGAAAATAATCCAAATAAAAAATTCAATTATTTCTTTAAAACAATATTATTTGAACGAATCCAAAGTTAAGATTTTAAAACCATTTCATTTAACCAAATCCGGTGTCCCTATATAATTTTCTACCCTAGGGCCAAGTGATCATTTTTATAAATTTCAATTGCATGGATATATATCATTTCAACCCAATGTCATAGGTATATATCATTTCAACCTATTTTAGTCCAGGTATTCAATTTCAATAATATACAATGATAACAAGGATATATCAAAATCAATAAACAAACATATATCCAATCACAACATCATCCAATCATATCAATCAATAGGCATATACATGCAATCAACATCCAAATCGACCAATAAATCACAATAATCACTAGTTATGAATTGTTGGGGTGTTTAACTAGCAATCCAATTTCAATGTCAATTCAACTTCGATGTCAATTCAAATTCAATATCAATTCAAATTCAACAATCAATAAAATTTATCACTTCATGATTTTAAATTAACTTGCATCAGAAATTTTAGTATTGCGTGAGTGGTTTTACTCACTCACCTTTGTTCGAATCTAAAAATTTTGCGGAAACAAATCAACATGAGTTCAACTTCATAACGTAGACAATGTCGATATGAATACAGTGCAAAAGACCGCATCCAAATCCTACCTCGTACAAGAGAGATACGATTATTAGAATATTCCAAAATTCATAAATTTGTAATTTACTTAATTAAAACGTTAATATCGTTAATTACCTTTCTAAATCGTGATTAGCCGCTAATCTCTTGCCTCAACCCAGACCAGCATTCCGTTCCTCGACATCCGCCTTTCCACCTCCCATCGCCATCTACGATGATCGGACGTCGTCGCTCGGTCACCACCGCTAGCCCCGACCTCAGCCGACTCCCTAGCATTGGCCTCATCCTTTTATTTGCCACCTACGATGAGCACGAACGCAAACAAGTCGATCTCCGGTCAACTACAAATTTCCATCATCACCAATCGCCGTTGACCACCAAACTTCACCCGCACGTAGCCCTAACCTTCCTCTCCGTCTTTGCTTCAGGCACCGCCAGCTATCGATCATCAATAGTGATGAAATCGCCAAACTAGCTGCGCCGTTCATCATTGATTTCCCACCGCCTCGCTTCACCGTTCGATGATCCAACCGGTCATTGTCTACATATAGCCGAGATGAACAACTTTCATGTTCGACACTTCGCCTAAAAACGCCTCTAGTGGTACCGATCGATGATGATCGTTGGATGATGGATATGTTTTTTTCGGTGTACATAGATGAAAGGAGATAGTGGATCCTTTTATAGATTTTTAACTGTAATAATCATGGACCCCAAATGAGACGCGCTCTTTGACATTTCCAGCCAAATACCTCTATTTCGGACTCAATGGAACTTGTTTCGGAACCTAATTCGATTGTATACAAAAGTTAACCTTTTAGTCGTTCGATAAAATTAAATTAATTTATATTCAGATAATCTCAATTTAAAAGTTTTGGACAAATATGATATTTCATTTTCAAATATCTTATTAAAAACCAATTCGCGCATATTAAATTAATTTTCTTATTATTACAATTCACTTCTCTTTCTTTAATTAAAACATTTCAACAATTCAATTGCAATAAGTTTCGATACTAAATTTGAAAACGAATTCTAATTATAAAACAATGGTTTTCTTTTCATTTAAAATAATTCAACATTGTTTATTAGATCATATGATAAGAGTTTACATTACTTTCTAAATTAATGTTTCTCTTTTCCTATTTGAAATCAATGCAATTTAAATAATTCAACATTTGCTTTCTCTTTTAAATAAAAACATTCATTTAGTGATTTATTACGATTTAAATTTATTACCCAATTTATGTTATTGATTACATACAGATTACTATAAGTGAATTACGTTCCAATATGTATTACCATCTTCTATCTTATTGAAATTTTTTATTTAAGAATTTTATTTTAGATTATAACTTACATTCTATAACACTCATTAATAAAACATAAAAAAATTATTTCTAATAATTTTTATTCAAAAATTCTAAATAATTTAATATATTTAAATTGTTAAAAATACAGATCGTTACACATCTCTTCATAAAGCTTGGAAGGTTCTAAAATGTTCTAATGGATAAGGGATATTATCATGAGAGGGTAATATAGTAATTAGCATAAAGGAGAAGTAATGGAAGATGAGTCTTTCAAGAAATGAAGGGTATGAAGGGAAGCTTAAGCAAAACCAAATGGAGCCTATATAAGGAGTGGCATACCCTTAGTTATCATTCACAAAGCTTAGAGTTGAAATATCCATGTCTTCTTCTTCTTCTTCTTCTTAATAATTCCCTAAAACAAAATATTTGCAAATCAAATCCAAATCAACTCAAATTTGGAGTGAAGCTTTACCATCACATTATAACACCTTCCATTTAGTTAAAATTTGAGAAAGCAAAACCAAACCCTCACCCCCACCTTATAGCCACGAGCAATTTGTAGAAGGAGGAGGGAGAAGCAAGGGTTCCAAGTGAGGAAGGGAAGGAAAGGAGGTTGCTAGGTTGGGATTGGACTTAGACGCTTGGACCTTTGTTGTTTATAAGGTTTAAGGTAAGCTAACTCACCACTTAGATTGGAAATATAACTCATATTTGTTTGTGTTTGGTTTTGTTAAAGTTTTCTGAATTGACTTGGTCAAATGTTGAAAACAACGGTTTACTTCTTGCCTTGAAAATAAGTGACATAAGAATGGACTTGAACGGACTTGAATGGACTTGAACGAACTTGAATGGAATGTATTACATATAGCAAGGTCATGGAACAAAGCACATAGGTTGTAGTTGAACATAGGTTTGAATATGACTCGGACCTAGAAGTGCACTTATAGCGATAGTCGATGTAGATGCACTTGTGAATTGCCTTATTTTAGGCGATTTAAATGAAATTTTATAGAGAGATCCTTAGAGGTTTCTTTCCATATATATAGTATTTTATATGTATGTTTGTTGCTATTAAAATTTTGAATAGTAAAAAGTTAAGTAACATCTCAAAAACGGCCAAAACTTCACTTGTGCTAAACTGTCCTGTTTAGACTTGAGTTTTTGGACTTAAAAAGTTTAAAAAGATATTTAAATTAAGTGTTTTGTTTCAACCTTTTTACAAGTGTTTACTAACTATTATTAGATTATTTTCAAATTAGCTTAAGATTTTTATGAATTTATAAGAATTATTTGTGAAATTTTAAAGAAGATGTTTTTATAATAAAACATGTCCTTTTCCAAGTTTTAAAGATTTTACAAACTTGTTATTTTAAAGTAAAATTTTGGATAAATATTTTAAAATCTATTATAAATACTTTCAAGTATTTTAAAAGTATATATGAATGTTTTCTAAAAGGGGTTAAGAATTACTTAGTGGTTTTATTATGTTATTACTTATTGAAAAGTAATTAACTTTACTTAATGCTAAAACCAACAAAGTAGGCTTATCAATTTGTGAGAGTTAAGATTGATGTCAAGTATGGACGAAGCAATCGAGCTCTAACCTACCAGTTTCCCTCTTGGCTAAGGAATAGTTAAGTTGGGAATGTCGAAAACGTGTTAATCTTGCTGATTTCTTACTTATTTATGGAAATCATTTATACCATATTTAACATTAAAACCCAACGAGGTAGAATTATCTATTCGTGAGATTCAAGAATGAAGTGTCTAGGCAAGGTTTTGATGCAACCAGTACTCTAACATACCTTGCTTCACTCTTGGATGAGGAATAGTAAAGTTGGAAGAGTTAAGTATGTGAATATTGATTTGTATAAGAAATTGTTTTGGCTAGATAATCGATTAGTCAATTATCGAACTTGACCTAATATTAACTTAAGAAGTAATCGAAAGGCTTTACGATTTCATACCAATGAGAACCCCTGGGGAGAAGTATTGGTATGAAATGCCTCTAGCTTTCGCTTACTTTTGAAAGAGCCTGAATTGAATTAACTGAAATTCATTGATTGAATTTGAAGAGTCTGGGATTGGTAAGTGTTTTACTTACCGAATATCACTTCAAAACAGGTATATAGATTCTATGTTTTGGAAGCGGTTAAAAGGGAATCTATGTGGAGATTTGAGATCTTTCGAGATGCTCGAATCAGTATAGTGATTCATGGTCTGTTCAAGATATGGGAATCCATTCGGAGATCCGTGTTCTGTACGAGCAATGAAGACTCTTAGGAAAGATGCCAAATGTATCCTTGATATGAAAATGACTAAAAATAGAGTAGGTCTCACAACCTAGGGTTTAATGACCCATGTCAAGGAATTATCAACTCCATATCTAAATATACTTATCGATGGTTGGCCGGTGAGAGTTGATGATATTTGTTTTATGTTGTTCATGGTTATGTTCGGACGTTGGGCCTCTTGTGTTTACCTAAATTATATATTTTATCTGGATATATACGACACTCGAAAGGTACTTTCTGACACTTGTGCGGGAGATTGGATTCGGCTTCCCTGAAAGATCTCCATGGAAAAATCCATTATGCAAACGTACCTTAGCAGTTTTAAATGTAACATAAATATGTTATGGTGAGACCAATGTAAGCATCACAGCTATTTGATATGATTATATCCTACACCCTAGACATTATCTATCATATCATTATATTAAATTTAATAAATGGTTGTTTTCTTTCTAGGGGAAAACCTTTACAGGAATTTGTACTGTCTCAATAGTTACGGTTACATGTATTCATGTATCTCGAGTTTTCTCATACTAAACTAATGTCCGACGCTTGATTTTTGTTTCCCTAAATTCCTTATGTACTCTTTTGAGTAGGCTGAGTATGGTAGGTTTTAACTTGGACACTTCAGAGTTCACAAGACGAGGTGGAGGCTTTGATTATCTACCTATTCCTATTTCTATTCCTGTATATATTAGCATTGTGAGGACATGCAGCTATAACCGCCCATGATGATGATAGTACTTAGGTTGTGTAACTCTAAAATTCATGTACCCTTTGTATTGTTCTTTTGATATTATATATCATCGTTTCGCTATGAGGTTCTGATGTTGTGTTCTTCCTTTCCTGTTCTATTCTTTTTTTTAATTTTACCCTAACTTTCTATCTTTCCTCAGTTGGTTGTTCGGCACACGAATACCGTGGATGTATTAGTGTTGACATTCGAAGGTCGAAAAGTCAGGTTGTTACATTTGGTACCAGAACCCAAGGTTAAGCGAACACCTTGGCTTTGCTTAGGTATAGCTCATTAGAGATAGGGTAAGCGACACCCTAGAATAAGTCGAGTGTATTATATATACGAGAGCGTATTTGTACTTTCTATAAACTTATACCCCATTTCAGCTTTCCTTAGGAATAATAATTTTCTTTGAAATAACTATAGCCTTTCACATCCTAAATGTATTCTACTATGCACAGGTAGTATGTCATGAGTAGTAGATCTGCCAATGCTCAAGGAGGTAGAGGTAGAGTGTAACGATCCTCAGAAGTCGGCACTAATACATCCACGGTATTCATGTGTTGAATATCCAAGTGCCTGAAAAACGGGGCAATATAATAATGTCTAGAGGGAAAAATAAATACATATAAAATAGTTGAAATGCTTGCATCTCATATTTCAACATAGTTGGACACAACTAAGTCCATAAAGGTATGTATTGGAGATTAGATTTCCATCAACGACAAAACTACTAGGGTACCTCCTACTACAGTACACCTCTAGAAAAATGTACCGAGGGCCTCATGTGGACCCCCTACGAATCAGAGCTGGCCAGCCCTTCGAACATGACAAACTGGATTACATCATTCCCCAGGACTAAGGCTCCAAAAACGATGTGCACCAGCCATTGCCTCACTCTTCTTATGCATACCAAATTCATAAATATCGTTTATAATCCCCTTTACAAAGTATTATTTGTAAATCTCCTTAAATAAATCATTTTACTAACTACAATCCTTTATTCAATTTAACTAATTACTTTTAAACATCATAAAATAATTAATTTACTATAATCAACACTAATTAGATAAGTAATTAAATTTAAACACATCATTAATTAAATAAATAGTTAACTTTAAACAAAACTGAACCAATTAACTAACAACATTAATAATATAATTAAAAAACTTAAAATATCTCTAATAAAATAATTAATTAACTTACTTAAACATCAAAATGTAAATAATTTACATTAAACATCATTAATAAAATAATTAATCACTTTAAACGTTATAAATAAAATAATTCATTATCTTTAAACAACTCAAATAATATAACTAATATACTTTAAACTCCTTTAGTTAAGATAATTGACAAACTTTAAACATTTTTTCAAATGGAGGCTTAGCGACCACAATGGTACTTAGACAGGCTGCCATTTATTTCAATTTAACTTTTCAGGTCACATAACTGGTATTTACATAAGCAAACATATATGTAAATAAAATCAATTAGCAATCACTGGCTAATCCATCATTTATACAATATCAATTAATCCATATATAAATTAACCGGCATATGAGTAAATATCCAAATTTTTAGACTAGTAGAATGGGGATTTATTCCGGTAAACAGATGTCATCAATAATCTATTCACTTTAATTATAGCAGAACGGTGTTTTTTTGCTAAATGAATGTCTAAAATAATATATTCAACTTAGTTTAACAGAGTGGAGCTTTTATCTGGCCAAATAGATATCACGGATGAAGTATAATTAATTTTTACTACGTTATTAACCAAATTAACGTAAATTAAAACATGAAACTTTTGTACTACCATTAGATTATACTTTAACTAAACTATCGACTATTTATATCAAAGCATTATACTAGTTCATATGAACAAAGTACAAAAATTCGTAGGGCAAACGGATTTAAAATGGGTGATATATAAATTTTTAAAGTTAACACACTAGTTAAATAAATTAACCAACTAATTAGATTTAAATTCTCACCCAAATCAAATTGGGCCATGCCCAAACATTCACCAACCTGCAACCCACAAAAGCTTCTACCCCAAAATACTCAAAATCCTCAAATTAAAATAAACGCCTGAAACCATATACACATTCACGGCATGCACGTGCCCCACCTCATCACCACCCTGTTTGCCGAATTAGGACCCCCACTCGACTTCACTCGACAAGCTCCTCTCAAAGCACCCACCACCTCGAACTCCTGTCCACTCTGCCAAATTCCAACCCATCCTACCTCAAACTCGAACATGCCCAGACAAGTGAACGATCAAAGAATCCAAGCTTTCATGGCCCCTTTCTATCGACATTATTATCTGCTACATGTTCGAACGACTTCCCCACTCACTGAATCACCTCCTACCCAAACATGGTCAACTCCGCTTACCTTCTCCACTACCAGCACGACCAAACATGACCATTTAAGATAAAAACCCTAGTTTGAGCTCAGGGCACCTCCACGGACAACCGAAACCACTACCCTTACATCCAACACCTCCAGCATCTCTCAACCTCCCTCCCGATGCCTCCGTACCTCACCATGACGCCTCCACCCTTAGAAATACAGAGATGAACCAAAACAGTCCATCTCCTTCCCCGTAACAATCGACACCACTACAAATGTCGCGAACGCTTCTAAAAATCCTAGTTCTTCGAGACGAACACGACCATACTCCATGTTCGTCATTTTTTGTTCATAAAAAAATGTCGAATATTTGACTACTTATAGATTTCGGGCAACTGCCGTCGCCACACATGGCGAATTGTCGAGCTAAGAATTTTAAAAAATACTAGAAAGGTAAAGGAACAACTTTCATGAAGAAACATTTTGTTGAAAATGAATAGAGTAGGAAGTATTGATTTTTTAAAGTGGAAGTGCTTTGGTTTTCTTTGATTTTCTAATATACAAGAAGGTGAGAAATGAACTTAGGAAAGAGAATTTGAATGCAAAGTGAAAAGGTGAGATTTAGTATCATGAACAAAATAAGAAATGAGGAATATCTTATAATATAAAGAAAACCCTTGGTCAAAGGGTCAAAGTGCAGCCTTTTTCACACTCTCTATATTACCCCCCGTTCAGAACAAAAACATACCACTCCATCAGGGTAGTTACGTCATTCCACAACCGTCTCCCACATTTCCCCGTATTCTCTTCCCTTTCCCTTCCCTTTTCATTTTCCTGTTTCATACGCATCCACTTTCCCCTCCACCGCAAAAAAAGGTAACTTCCCTCCTCCACTTTCCTAACTGCCATCCCTAAACTGCCTTCCCTTCTTCCCCTTATACCTTCTACAACCTACCGGTACAGCCGATGCCGTCGTGATTGCTCTTCACCCTCATGCCACCGTCGTCCATCAACGTTTTGTCCCCTTCTAATTATCGCCACTTGAAATCAAATCAAGTCCATGGATTTTTCTCCAACTATCCTCCAGATGTTACCTACCATATAACTATAGATCTGGAGCCGATTTGACCACATAATAGATCTACTATCACCACTGCCTGAAATTGATGTTTTGACCAACCTACACGCACGGCAACCGAGACACTGCAGATTTGAAAAGCGTTGCTTGCTGTTGTACCGAGATTCGTGCTTCAGAACGATCTCCACCGTTACGACGGTACGACCTCAACCCCTTTCCCTTTGTTGATGTTTTATTTTCTTTTAATGTTTTTATTTCATACCAGTTTCCGTCCCCTCCCTACTTTCAATTCACTCTGCATCAAATTCGACTCCCTGCTTCTTCCCCTTCGGCCTCTCCCACCGACTTCACTTGCTGTGATTAACTTCCTCCTCCTTTGTCCCACTGTGTTCTTGCTCCGTGTTATATATATTTCATAAACCCAATTGTTTTCCCCATAGAAAACGGATCAGGTGATAAAAATCCCACCTACGGACTGTTACGCTCGCCTCAATGGGTTTCTGGCTGTTAAACCCACCATTTTTGCCATATTTACAGAACTGTGACTCCTTCAACAACTTCCCTTTCCGCATACGTCTGTTGTAGAAATATCTAATCCACCACTGTATATATAAATATGCACTTGCAACAACCCTCTCACTCCACTTCCTACCTTAAAACCGTACTCCTTTTGTTTTACCTTTTACACCAATATTCTCTACATTACTACAACTGCCTACTGCTATGTCTAAATTTCTGTATATTAACTGATATTTCCACAACTTTAGGGACCAACAGCAGAAGGAACGATGACGAGTTACTCAACGTGCAAGGCGTCAACAGGCTAGACAATCTGTCGTTGCAAGTAGACGGACAGGCATGGCTGGAAACCAACCTCCAGACAATTCATCCGGTAATTTTCTCTTCCCCTCATCATTTGATTCTAACTGTCTACTTCACATATATGTTTGCTTTTACAACAATCTACTTCACGACATTGGTTTATATTTGTTTACTGCCTGTCATACCTACACATTCATTGTCCACCATTGTCTTCCATATTAGTACCAAAGAATTTTGACGAAATAGGACTCAACTGCAGTTAGCCTGTCGAAAATTTCAAGCAGTTTTATTGTTTGAAAAATATAAATTTTGAAATGCAAAAGTTTTGTCCACTATTCAACCGCACTAAAAATTTTGTACCACGATCGATACAGTAGTGACATTTATACAGAATGCAATCTTTTGCCTAGGTTCTACTTTTCTTCTCAATATAAACCATACCGGAAATCATCACCTGAACTATATTTAATTTTTATTTGTAAATATTACTTTAACAGATTATCTTTACTGATTAAAAATATGCATTACAATTTTAAAATCTTAGAAATCCCAAATACAAGATTTAAACTTTTGATATATTTATGTTCAAAGTTCTACACAAAACTTAAAATGTTCTTACATTACTAAATACAAGTACCAAAGAATTTTGACGAAATAGGACTCAACTGCGGTTAGCCTGTCGAAAATTTCAAGCAGTTTTAAACACTTTGTTGTTTGAAAAATGTAAATTTTGAAATGCAAAAGTTCTACCCCACTATCCAACCTCACTAAAAATTTTGTACCACGGTCGATACAATAGTGACATTTATACAGAATGCAATCTTTTGCCTAGGTTCTACTTTTCTTCTCAATATAAACCATATTGGAAATCATCACCTGAACTGTATTTAATTTTTATTTGTAAATATAACTTTAACAGATTATCTTTACTGATTAAAACTCTGTATTACAATTTTAAAATCTTAGAAATACCAAATACAAGATTTAAACTTTTGATATATTTACATTCAAAGTTCTAAGAAAAACTTAAAATGTTCTTAAATTTCTAAATACAAGGTTAACTTTCAAAGATAACAATGCTTTTGATAGATGTTTGATTTATGAAATACATCATTTTGCAAAATATGTGTATTGTAGTTAGCAGTAATAATTTGCTGTTTAAAATTCCAGCTCTTAAGTAGTATTGTTTATCTTCTACTTCCATCTACCATCATGCCTCTGATACATACTGACGAATTTCTGTTCTCCTTTTGTTCTGCATAACACAAATACATCATTTTTGAACTTCCATACTCACTTTTACTTGCCCTTTCCACTATACCATATTCTGTTCCTTTGTTCATGGTTCCTCTTTTTATACAGTAGAAAAAACTGATTATTTATATGTTTAATTTCAAATCGGTATAATTCGCACGTATGCAGCAGTTTTGAATTTACAAATTTTAATCAGTTTTAACCACTTTGCAATTTGAAAAATATAAATTTTGAAATGCAAAAGTTTTACGTCACTGTTCAACCCCACTACATTTTTTTTGCCACCATCGATACAATAGTGATATTTATAGAAAATGCAATGCGTTACCTAGGTTCTACTTTTCTTCCCAATATAAATCATAGTTGCATGCATCAGTTGAATTGTATTCGATTTTTATTCGTAAATATTACTGTAACAGATTATCATTGCTGATTAAAAATATGCATTACGATTTTAACCAACATTTAAAGTTTTGATATATTTACGTTCAAAATGCTAACCAAAACTTAAAATGCTTTGAAATTACTGAATACAAGGTGAACTTTCAAACATAATAATGTTTGCTAAATGTTTGATTTTAAGTGAATATAATTGATATGTGTACATGAGTTTCGGGTTTATCACTCTTAAGCAGTTTTAGCCAGCTAGCCTTTTGTAAAATTTGTATTTTGCACTTACCAATAATAATTTGCACAGTAAAATTGCAACTCTTAAGTACTACTGTCTATCTTCTACTTCCATCTACCAGCATGCTTCTGATACCTATCGCTGAATTTTTTTTTTTTTTTGCATAATATGAATACATCATTTTTGAATTTCAATACTCCGTTTTACTTACCATTTCCAATTTACGATATTTTGTTCTTCTGTTTGTGGTTCCACTTTTCATAAAGAAGAAAAAAACTGATTTCATATCTGTTTAATTTCAAATCAGTATAATTCGCCCTTACGCAACAGTTTGAATTTACATATTTTAAGCAGTTTTAAACACTTTGATATTTGAAAACTATAAATTTTGAACTGCAAACGTTTTGCCACACTGTTCAACCTCACTAATTTTTTTTACCAGTGTTGATACTTTAGTGATATTTTTATAAATTGCACTGTGTTAGCTAAGTTCTACTTTTCTCCCAATATAAATCGTAGTTGAAAGCATCAGCTGAACTGTATTTAATTTTTATTCGTATACAGTACTTTAACAGATTATCATCACTAATTTAAACTCTGCACTACAATTTTAAATTCTTAAAAACTCCAAACACATGATTTAAAGTTTTGATATATTTACGTTCAAAATTCTAGCCAAAACTTAAACTGTTCTGAAATTACTACACAGAAGGTTAACTTTCAGATATAGTAATGCACAAGTTATCCTTCAAAAATATAAAAAACTTAAATTCTGTAGCTTTGAATTGTACATTATCTACTCATGTTCACATGATTACCAAGTTTAACCATTCGATGTTTAATGAAGGGGTAAAACAAGCTTTTATCAATACCATCCTTCCAAAATCCAACGACACTATCAACCCATATTATTATTTTTTCGTCTACCCCGACCAATTTGGCAATGGCCTGAAATTTCAATTGGTTGAGTTGTCTACCTAATTTAACAAATATTTCCTAACAGTCATTCATTTCCCTCACTATACATCATCAAATTACACCGTGCAATTTTAATGCCTTCTGTAATATTTGTCAAAGGGATAAACAAATTAACACTAAATTATGATGTTCAATTTTAATGACTTTCCTAAAATTTGTTGAAAGGATGGACAAATTAACATAGTTATAGCTAACTGAAGGGAAAATGAAAACAGTTGCCATCCACACAAATTATCATAGTAGAATGTACCATTTCAATGATTTAGTTACCCATAGTATTACTCTTTTTAAAATATTGTTGCTTAAAGGACAAAGAAAATGGATATAAGGCTGGGAAGGTAAGGAAAATAATAAAGAGAAATATGGCTCTTTTCCTATAACTAAATACTTTCTATCTGCTATTTTCATATACCGGCATGCATCGGTTACGTACTGACGAATTTACAATTTAAATGATTTAGTTAATAACTTTAATAACTTTTATTACTCTCTGTAAAATATTCTTGCGTAAAGGACAGCCAAATTGGATATCAGGATGAGTAGGAAAGGAAAATAATAATGAGAAATATGGTTTTTTCCTACAATTAAACAATTTTTATCTTATACATCCGTGTAGCAGCATGCCTCTGATGGCTGCTGCTGAATTTTTGCTATTTTACTGTTTTGCATTATAGGAATAAGATCATATTTGAAGTTCAATAACCAGTTTCGCTTAGCTTTTCCAACTTACCACATTTTGTTGTACTGTTTGTGGTTCCCCAGTTGATACAGAAGAAAAAAAAACTGATTTCCCAATTCTCTGATGTATGCTCCAACTGTACAGAATGAACTATTATGAAATCTCATTAATTATAGGACTCCGTGTACAAACACTAACATTGTCGATGCCAAAAACACCAATGTATCAGTATATAATGTATAACGGTTTTTGTTCTATCCAAAATTAATAATGGTAGTTTACTTAAAAATGAAACAGTCAGCTGTACTAAAGGAAAAAAAACATCTCCTGTTTTACAAGTTTTTAGCATGTTTTGTTATTGAAATATTATGATTTTTTTTCTTTTGTTTGTCTTTCCGCTTTTGATAAACTAGGAAAAAACTGATTTTATATATGCTTAATTTCAAGTCAATATAATTGGCACGTATGCAGCAGTTTTGACTGTACAAATTTTTAGCTGTTTTAAACACTGTACTGTTTCTTAAATGCAAAAGTTTTGCCCCCTTTTTCAACCTTGCTAAATTTTTGGTACCACGTTCGGTACAGCACCGATATTTACACGAATTGCAATCTTTTGACTATGTTTTACTTTTCTTGCGAATATAAACCATACTTGAAATCATCACATGAACAATATTTAATTTTTATTCGTGCACATTGATATTACAGATTCTCTTTGCTTATTACAGAATTTGCATTATATTTTTTTAATCTTAAAAACCCTAAATACAAGATTTCAAGTTGTTATATATTTACGTTCAAATTTTTATGCAATACTTATAATGTTTTTAAATTACTACATACAAGGTTAACTTTTAAACATAATATTGCTTTTGGTATATGTTTGACAGTAACCCTTTCTAAGTCGTACCCGTACATGATTCATGTCGTTTTCTATTGTAGGAAGCAGTACTAAACAATGTACAATGTTTTGGTCCTTGCTAAATATTTTTCACTAATTATGATAAGCAATTAATTAGATGTTTTGGAAATTATATGAATTAAAGGAGTAACATTATGCATTTTTTAAATTAACGTATCAGTATATCATGTATAATGGTTTTTGTTACGTTAAAATTAATAATGTTACTTTACAGTAAAATGAAAAAGTCAGTTGTGGTAAAGGAAAAATAAATTCTCATGTTTTACGATGTTTTGTTCCTGAAATATTACGATATTTTTGTTCTTCTATTTGTGGTTCCGCTTTTGAAATATAACATTTGCTGCTACTCCTACTGCAGCAACATTTACATCTCTTCCCCAACAACAACTTCTACATCAATCTGCCCTTCCAACCCGTTATAACTGCGGTCAGAATTTTACTGCTTCCCAAACTTTCCTCCGCCATATCCTACCTCAACCAACTCACTTCCGACACTGTAATGCAAAATTATTTCCCCAAGAAACAAGTGGGAATTGTTGCTCAAGTGGTAAAATTACCACTCACTACCCTCCACCACCTCTTGAACTTTTAACTTTATACATTGAAGACAGTGAAAGAGGTTCACATTTTTGAACTAACAGTAGATCTTATAACAATGCTTTCGCATTCACATCTGTGGGGGCTAACATTGATCAAAACTTGGCATCCGCTCGGAACAGAATATACTCTTACCGTGCACAAGGCTCCATCTATCATAGCATCGGAAGTGTTCTGCCTCTGCTGGGTAGTAGACCTAGATACCTCCAAATGTACATCTATGATACTGATCATGAGATTGACAATCGTTAAAAGGATAGTGCAATATTAAGAGCAGACATCCTGCAAACATTGCAAGAAATCTTTGATGTTTACAACCCTTATGTACATGTGCTGAGACAGTTGGGGCATCGTACTAATTTAAAAGGTTGCAGACTGATAATAAAAGAACTTATAGTTGATCGTCATTTTCACCAACTACCGAATGCGTCACAAGTAGCGGGTATCGTTGTACAAGACGATTACTCAGATAATTCAAGCAATAGAGATATTATAGTTGAAACAAGATCAGTAACCCTAACGAGTTGCAGATACAACAGGATTTTATGATCCACTACAATATCTGCTTCTCCTCCCACGCAATGAACAAGGATGGGATCTAAACATCCACAATACTGGACATAACCAAATCAGTTGTATAGCCGACTACTCCCATATGTTACAGGTTCGTACTCCCCTCTATTGTACATATACAACTATTCTAACCATACCTCACATACATTTACTATCCCCCGTATTCCCCGCACTTACCACTTTGTACACATCGTAGGTACGATCTACGGAACAGCCTCTTCTCCTACTTGGTGGTTGCCTACTCCAACAATTTGTGGTTGATACTTATGTCAAAATTGAAACTATGCGACTATGTTATCTTCGAGACCACCAAGATACCATTCGAGCCGACTTATATCAGGGTTTACAAGACGCTCTAGCCAGTGGGGAGACAACTGCCGGTACGTAATTTCCATTCCATCCATTTCCCCCTATTAACAATATACACTACATACTTAAAAATTTTACGCACCTGTGCTATTTGTAGGAAACATTGAGGTTAGAAAAGTCCTTCCATCCTCTCACATTAGTAGTCCATGTGACATGCATCAACGGTATCAGGCCACAATGGCAATTGTATGAAGGTATGGAAAACCAGACTTATTTATTACTGTAACCTGTAATCCTAATTGGATTGAGATTACACAAGAGCTATTTCCCTTTCAACAACCATATGATCATCCTGATTTGACAACTCGAGTTTTCCGTGCAAAATTGGAATAGCTTAAAGTTGATTTATTTGATAAACATGTCCTAGGTAAAGTCATTCCACATGTTTATGTCATTGAGTTTCAGAAAAGGGGATTGCCACACGCTCATATCTTGCTTATTCTTGCACAAATTGATTAACTTAATACTGCCGACGATTACGATACTATGGTTAGGGCAGAAATTCCAAATAGCGGATTAGAACCGGATTTGTACACGTTAGTTATTAAACACATGATTCATCATCCATGCGGCAGTTTCAACCCCACTACCGTATGCATGCGAGATGGAATATGTAAGAAGGGATTTACTAAACCCTTCGCGACATCAACTTTACAAGGAACTGAATCATACCCCATCTACAGACGTCGTGACATTGGAGTACAAGGTCAAACAACAAATAGTGCAGTTGACAATCGTTGGGTCGTTCCTTATAACCCTTATTTGCTTCTAAAATATGACTGTCATATAAATGTTGAAATTTGCTCCAGTATTAAATCTATCAAATATCTATATAAGTATGTTTATAAAGGATCAGATCGTGTATCCGTAAGCGTATCTTCTTCATCATCCACCATTGATGAAATTTCTCAATTCGTTAACGCCCGCTGGATCTGTGCACCAGAGTCCCTATGGAGGATATTTAAGTTCCAACTTAGTAGCATGTCTCCGTCTATAATAGGACTACAAATACATCTACCTAACAAGCAAAAACTTCAATTTAACATGGATGAAAGCTTACACTCTATTCTGACTGACCAACATAGAACAAAAACTATGCTTACAGAATTTTTTAACTAAAATTTAACGGACGAGGAGGCACGCCAGTTCTTTTACCATGAATTCCCTGAAAAGTATTGGTGGAACTACGAGAAAAAAGAATGGGTATGTAGACAAATAAACCATAAAGTAATTGGTCAACTATACACCGTACCTCCCACAGAAGGTGATCGCTACTACTTACGGTTATTACTAAATCATATTCCAGGCCCACTTTCTTTCACACACTTACGCACTGTCAACGGAACTATTTACAGTACATTCAAAGAAGCAGCCAAACACCGAGGATTGTTGGAAAATGATAACAGTATTAAGGGTTGTTTAACTGATGCTTCGAACACACATATGCCTCCTGCTTTAAGGCGATTGTTTGTTACCATTTTTGTATATTGTGAACCATGTGGTGTACGTGAACTATGGGATGAATTTTGGCCTTTTCTAACTGAAGATTACCCATCCACGTCTTCTTCCACACTTTCAGCTACATATTTACTTGGTCGATGTTTGTTTGATGTTAACAACCTTCTAAAACATTATAATAGAACCATATTTGATTATGATTTCCCAAATAACTCCCTACATTCAGCTGAGGAGTACAATAATTCCATGCTTCTTTTAGAAGAACAGTCAATACAAATACCATTATCCGATTTACAAGCAATAAATAATTTAACCAGTGAACAAAAGGAAGCGTTTGACACGGTCATGGTTACGGTAGATTCGAAAATCAGCTCCATTTATTTCATCGACGGTCCTGGAGGGGCAGGAAAAACTTTTTCGTACAAAGCAATTTTAGCTCATCTACGAAACTGAGGTATCATCGCAATTGCAGCTGCCACTTCTGGAATAGCTTCTATTGGTTTGCCCGTGGCAGAACAGCACACTCACGATTTAAAATTCCTATTAACTTAGACTCTTCGTCCATATGTCATATTACCAAACAATCTGATACTGTAAAACTTTTATCCATGGAAACTGTTGCTATGGGACGAAGCAACCATGGCTCACCACCACGCGTTCGAAGCTTTTGACAGAACATTACGAGACTTGACCAATGTGGATGTTCCATTCAGAGGAAAATTTGTTATCTTAGGCGGTGATTTTCAGCAAGTTTTACCAGTTGTTCCAGGAGGTACTAGAGCTCAAACATCTGATTCATGTATAGTTTGGTCATATTTGTGGTCAAGTGTTAAAGTATTTCAACTAACTAAAAATATGAGGGCATGGGCTGACCAACCGTACACTGACTTTGTTTTGCGCATGAAATGGTACTGAACCCACCATAGAAGAAGACATGATCAAACTACCACCGGATATTGTCATACGATGGGATGGTACAAGTTCATTATACTCTTTGATTACCAAAATCTTCCCCGCATTAACTGATATTTTTAGCAATACAAACTACATACTAAGTAGAGCAATGTTATCACCAACAAATGAAACAGCGGATGAAATTAATAACATGATAATAAAATAATTTCCTGGCGAACAACACATTTACTACTCTTTTGACAAAGTAGAAGATGACACGTCTAACTTATATCAAACTGAGTTCTTGAACTCGCTTAACCTAGGTGGTATGCCACCTCATAAATTAACTCTTAAAGAAGGATGTCCAGTAATGTTACTACGGAACCTTGATCCACGAATTGGACTATGTAATGGGATGATACTAATTTGTCGTGTCTTCCATAGAAACCTTATAGACGTTGAAATTTCTTTCGGTCAGTTCCCGGGTACAAGGGTATTTATTCCATGTATACCATTAAAGCCTTCTGAAAACATAAAGCTGCCATTCAACCTTATCTGTAAACAATTCCCCGTGCGGCTGGCATTCGCATTAACAATTAAAAAATCACAGGGACAAACCATCCCACATGCTGGAATTTGTCTACCCAACCACGTTTTCAGTAATGGCCAACTTTACGTCGCTTTATCCAACAGAATTTCGAGCAGCACAACAAAAATTTTGGTTAAAAACGGAAAACTTCATCGTAAAGCTGGAACACATACTCGAAATGTTGTTTATTAGGATATTTTGCGAACATGCTCTCAAATTATGAACATCCCCTAAACATCTTACCTACCCCACTTTTATCCCACCCATCAGATACTCTCGACTTCACACTCCCCACTTCTTCCTATGCCGCTGCTATGCTTTCTATGTTGTAACTTACATTCCAATTGTTTTTTTTTCACACATAACCTGCTCTGTTTACCATGCTTTTACATTCCAAATTCATAAAATAAGAAAATAGTATAATAAAACAGAAGAGCCTTCTTTTCGTGCTACCATCTCACTCCAGTTGTTTTATGTACAAATAATGTGATGTGAGTTTATGGTTACCAAAAGGATTTCCAATTGTTCCACTGTTGTTCTACTTTTCTGCCTATTACCTTATTTCCTTTACTCTTTCCTGCATAACAAAATGCTGTTGATTTACTTGAGATCTATAACTTGGATTAACGGTGTGAGCTTGAGCGAGGCGGCTAAGTGCTCAACTTAATTTATCAATGGAAGTGAGCAGTTACAAACTTTACACAATTATCCTACTCCACCAACGTTGTTCTCCACCTCAAACTTTAACGCACTGTTCTCAAGTCAACTGAATAAAACAAAATGTAAGTGCTCAAACTGTTAGACTGTAAATTTTACACAATATACACATTCTTCTTCTAACAGAATCTTTTGCATTTTATTTGTTCTCCAGGCATGATTTATGTGGTCTTCTATGTGGACAGTTTGGTCCATTATAAATAGAATGCAAGCAGGAAAATTTTCATTCGCCTCCACTTCACTGAGCAGGCTTTGGCTTTTACCAACAGCCAATAGCTTTCCCCCATACAAATCAACCTTTTCTATCAACCAACAACTAACGGTGCCACCGGAGCAGCATAGTACCCATCGACAACCACCAACTTCACCGACAGTTCAGAGGACAAAATCCCTAACACCATAATATGTATATCTCCCTTTTGCTACAGTCTACTCTCTTCAACATCATCGTCAGTTTGCTGCTTTATCCAGTTATCAGAAAACATAGAAGCTGCGCCGGTCTACGCTCATTATTTCCTATCTTCCACATATGAGATAAAGCAGAAGTTAGTAAACTGTGCTATCAGAAAATACTGCTTTTTGACTATGCTTTTTTCACAGATAAACTGTAGTGCTGTATTTACAAAAAAATTGTCCCTATTTATTTTTACATTGTTACTTCGTTACGCACTATTTACATCAGACACTTCACCTCACTCTGTTTGTTACTGGAACTGTACAAAAAAATTTATGCACGGCTAGATTTTTATGCTCTTATATATTTTGTATTTGATCCAAAATAAAACAATGAAGCACAACAAGAAGTACTGGAAGCATGCATGCAGCATACTACAACTTAAAACAAAAATCAGTGACATTCACATTTCTCCAAACCATTCAGTGAAACAGATTAAATTCAAACCACAGTGAAGTTAAAGGAAATACATTTAAAAAAAGGAGAAATGAAACACAAATGATCCACTTCACTCCACCAGTATTTCAAAATAAACACGTACGAAATGCTCAGGCAGATGGATTAAGTAATTTCCCACTGTTTATTATCCCACTGTTTATTATCCCACGTTTTAACTGTTATGCCCTTGCTTTGATTTGAATTATCCTCTACGAACCTCTACAGTGGACCAATTAATCTACACACATATTAACTTCTGCTCACTCTTGCTTCATTCAACAACTACATTTGTTTCGTACATTTAGTTGTACAATTTTGGATAGAAGTCATACTGCACTGCAGTTCTATTTATTGTATACCATTTTGGAATATAGAGGTTTTTTTGCAACTTCTTGGGACAAGGAATGAGTCAATTATTCACTTCGGTTTAAATAAAACTTTGTAACCACGTTATAAAAAGAAGAAGACATTTATTATTGTTGCAGAACCGAATAACATACGTTCAGAAAGCCATAAATCCACAGTAGTTGTACTATTTGTTTATTTTTCACCAAATCTCTATTCAACCAAGGTTAAGTAAAACATATACACGCCAACTCACCCCTTTTATGTCTGCTCATTTGTACTGCCTACATTTTAAAACATATACAAACTGTGACATTAATTCTTCCGTATAAAATTTCAACTACTGTGGACAACCAAACTTTTAACACATCGACACTTTTACATAGCTAAAGTACGAATATCCCAACGCATATGTCAGCACCTCATGTTGTTGTTTTACTGCATTTTTTTGCCAATCCACCGTGCGGTTTTCTCTTTTTCCACAATGACGTGTTCTGCTTCCAACCACTACTTTGCACATTTCTTCCCCCTCTGACCCAGTAAAACCATCTGCCACATATTTCTCATTGAAATATTCCACTGCCCACCCGATCCCCTTACGTGTTCTGTTTTCCCGTATATCCAACTCACATCCTCACCCAGTTATAAACTCTTCCACAGCCAAAAACTTCTACATCTTCATTCATACAAGCTACACCCACAATGAAAAAGGTAATTTTTCAACCTTCTATTTTCTCACCATCTTCTACTTTTCTGCTCTTTTTTAAACTCCACTACACATTGCTTATTTGTTTTCACAAGTTGACAAATCAGTTTGCATGTTTTAATAGTTGTATCTGTACCCTTACACTTCCTACTACACACTACATCTGTACGTTAACTACCTCTTACTTCTACCACTTACCTACATAACACTGACACAAATGCCATTATGACTACATAACTTACGCGTACTTAATTTTTACCAACAAAAGCTTCCAACCACTGTCCGTTCTGCCCGCATGTCCCTAATATTAGCTCAAAGTTTCGCATCTTCACCATTGCTTCTTACACGTTTTAATACTTAAGTTGTACACTTCTATCGCAAAAAATGTGTGCTATTTTATTTCCTTCACTTCAACTAACTCCTTCCCCTACCGCAGAGCAAATGTTCAACAGCCAGTCCAATAGGCCTTTCCACAGACAAAATAAAACGAAAATGCACCCGTGCATCAAAGCTTCTACGATCACTTCCTGCTGAAATAGTTGATGCTTCTAACATTGTACCGCCGCCTCCTGCTACAGAGGACGAGTCAGACAATGGTACCAATGCGAACCGCCTATTGCACCTTCCCTCCTCCGTAACAGCACCAAATATTGCGCAGCAAAACTTCAAATATTGCATAACAACACCAAATATTGTGCAACAAAACTTCAACTTAGAACAACCGTCTGCATTTCCAGAACAACCGCAAATCCGTAACAAGCATCAACACCCTGCACCCTATCAACCACACGTTAATCGGGATGTTTTCTTCACACCGGAAGTGGTAAGCTACACATACCACCCTATACTTTAATACATACTCATATTAGTCCACATATATATATGCTTCTTCTGATTTCCAACCCCTTTTACCTTCTCTTACAGATCGAAGAGTGCGATAGAGCTGTTGAGCGTTTTCTTGTAGAGAATTCGCACAACTAATCGTGCTACGCGATACTAAAACAGTTGCTCATCTTTCTGTTCTACCTCATATTTTCCCAATGTGCAATTGGCAATAAAGTAGCTGTCATAACTGCTACGCCTTATAAAATTTATTAATCTGTAGAATCTACTTTCTGTCTAACCAACACTTTAATGTAACGCTTGCTTATTTTCTTTCATAACTAGAACAACCGGTTATCTGCTCTACCAACTTAGCTAAACTATCAACTCCATGCACCGTCTCTGATTATTTGGTTCTATTTACCATTACATTTCAATTTTTCTTTTACTGGAATTCATACCCCTTACATCATCAATCTATGTTCACCATGTAATGCATTGTACCTTTTAGTTGTATTAAACAGAACAATTTGTTCATTCCATATTATACACAGTCAGTATTCAGTTTCTTTGCCTGTACCTTCAACCCTTCTCTGAAAATTCGTATATGCAGTATTAAAAAATTTACAAGCTAAATTTACCAGCGGTGATGCCTAAATATTAGTTAATTCATATGGAAAGGACTGTGGGAAGGCTACCGAGCAAATCTGAAAGGACTTTTCAAAAGTGCACAGTACCTCAGCTAATTAACAATCTTTTATACCAGTTACCAACAATTTATGAGCCTTCATAAGTCTTCAGATTTTATACTATGCACACCAATGTAAGTGAAAAATTAAGAGCAAGTTGACATTAAATTTTCGGCATTCATTTCATACATACGAGCAAATATGAAATTATGTTGAACTTGCAACAATTACTACAGCAAACTAAATAGCCTCTACTATTGATATATACAAAGAAACGTCAACAAATTCACACTAGCCTTGGATCTGCCTATTTCTCTATTCCAAAGTAATTCTGTTGTTTTTGTTCATTATAGATGGGTGATTTAGGTTCTTATTCACATGTTTTACAATTTTAGCCAAGATTGTTTGCTACATTACTAAATGACATAATGATTCTTTTTTTCCATCTACAAAGCATGTTGGTTTCTAACTCATGATTTCACTACATGCATAAATCCCCTTAGTACTGAGATTTATTATTCCGCTATCAGTTTATTTACACTGCCATATAATCTTACCTCCTTGCCCACTTTTTTTTAATTCATAAATATATTTTAGTTGGAAAAAAATTGAATATCGATTAGTTTTCTACTGCACTTAGATTTTGACATCCCTCTTCTAAATACAAATTTTAAGTAACAAATTGCTTAACATGTGTTTTCCTTATCGGAAGAAGAATTTTAGTACCGCTTTACGTTAGCGCTAACATGGGTTGATTAAATTCTTATAAACTAAACCTGAAATATCATAGACAATTCATAGGTTGATGTGACTTACTCAGCCTTATCGACATCAGTTCTACCCTTACTCTTTCTTATAACACCTTATTTTTGTTTGGTTGCCATATCGTTTCCCTTTTTTTCCCACAACTACTGAAAACTTTACCGTAATCTTTGACAATACCATAATTGTAACAAAGAGAAAATTTTCTCACTTCCTTTTATGCACACGTCCAACGGACATGCCACCATACTCATATATATATATAAGGAGAAAAATAATAAATAGAATAGAATAGAATAAACTAAAGATCAAAATGACATTAAACTAAATTTCCATTCTACCATCATTCCTTTAGCTACCCAAAGTACAAACCCTTATGTAAATATGGTGGGTATTAGGGAGGACCATGTACTTAAGTTCATTTATATACTTAAGCCATCATTTACTTTCAAATCCATCTTATCCTACTCAAATTTCAAATATTTATATTTATAAATATCTTATTATTACTTTATCCATCAAAGTATATTACATTGGAAAATATAATGGATAATTGGGTGATCATGTACCAGAATTTACTTTCACACTAAAGGGGTCATTTCACTTCACATATTTCAATGTTTTTCAAATTTAAATACATTTTACATTTAAATACTTATTTTTATTATTATTTTCAAAATAAAAATGTTTAACATTTATAGGTATTTTTTAGACCAAAATGAAAGATATTACACTGTTTGATAAAAAACTAAAAATTTGAAAAGCGTGTTTTGGTCACATTTTCAGTTTTCCGTCGAACAATCTATTTTTATAAATAGAATTTAAAAATAAATTTTATATTATCAATTATAAATTAAAAGTGTTATTAAATTATTAAAAACCATAAATTGAATATTTAAATTAAAGCAAATATTCACAAATTAAAATGATAAAATTCTGGGTCGTTACATTCTTCTCCCCTTAAAAAGAATTTCAACTTCGAAATTTCATCTCTAACAAAAAAAGGTGGAACTCAGTTAACACAAAACATAGCCTCTAAACTTCCCGTAGATGTTTATGAAAACATTTTCATAAAACACAACTTAAGTTTACAAACTTGAAAAATATCCCCACTATATCCTGGGAGCATATACAATTATCTAACTCAAATTTCTTTATTGAATTTATTTCCCTTAAGCAAATTCAAGATCCAAATTCCCAGTTTTATTTCAAAACTCTTTTGATTGATACTATATATTTAACCATATAATATATATATACATACATACATACATATATATATAGCCCGAGTAACCCCAAAATGATACCAAGGAACCGGGTGCTGCCAAATAGTCTCCCTGACCAAAATGGCAGTACTTAAGAGAAGGTGGAAATTAGCCACAAGGGCCTCTTTAGCAAGTGAAATTAGTTTCTAGGACACACAACTGGAATAATTACTTTCAAGGACAAAACGCAAAATAATTAGTTTCTAAGGCCTAAAAACCTATGAAATTATGTCCTTGAAAGTAATTGGACTGCTGACTTTGTCCTTAAAAGTAATTATTCTGCTGACTTTGGCCTTGAAAGTAATTTCTTTGAATGAGTGTCCTAGAAACTAATTGGACTGCAAAGTTTGTCCTTTTGGTGAAATGCCCCTAAGAGAAGTGTTTACCATCTGAATACATATATTTCCCATTTTTAGTTATTTCCGGGCCACTCGAACCAACTAACTTAAAATTACTTTTTTTTACATAATTTCTATTTGAAACAATATTGTATGTATTTCCAAACAAATGGTTTTAACAAAATATCTTTCACCACTTGCTTTTGGTTCGTTGGGATTTGAAGTTATTTCGATCGTACAATGATAAAGAGAGTAATTTACTAAGTGCACAACAACGTTGGCCTAGACAAACATCCAATCATCACTTAGAAGATTATTCTGATTTCCACAAAACTAATCGAGATGTTTTCGCCCAAATTATCAAAAGAAAATATAATTTACTTCACAATTTCCTTCCCAAAATATTTATGCTTATAAAATATTCTCAATTAAAACCATTATTACTTTTCTCAAAAATCATTTGAAATAATGAAATGCATATTTCATTTTTGTAAATTAAATCATGATTTTGGGATTTAATCAAAATCTATATTATCAAAATAATTCTATAGTAAATTGTTGTGGTAGCATTTCCCCACTTAGAAACTCGAAAATGAATATCTATGATGCTGCAGTCATCATCGGAATTATTTTCCAACGACAGAAGTGAGTTTGGTGCTTTCTTTCTCCTTAAAAATCCTTAGAAATATTTATATTCATATATACTTCCAAATAATACTATTATTATTTTTCCAAAACCTTGAAAACCATTTTTCAAAATCACCGGAACTTTTGTACTCAAATTTTTATTTTAAATCATTTTAATTCAAAAGCCATATTTTTTATAAATCAAATTTATAAAGTCAACTTCTTATAAAAAGATCATTTCTCAAATATTTAGTTCAAAATATTCTAGCTTCCTTTAAATAAACAATTTTTTATTAAAATTAAATTTTAACCCAACACTATCATCGAAGGTCTTATAGTTCGATTGTGAAACTTAATTCACAAGGTGTTTGTAACGACCCACAAATTTATCACTTTGATAAATTATATTGATATTTGAAATATTCGAAGTTAATATTTTGTAAAACAAATTATAATGTTTTGAACCATAAATAATGATGGTAAACTGTTTTAAAGGTATATTAGCAAATATGGATATTTGGGGGTTTTCATTAGAAAAACGTTGGAAATCAATTTTCAGTAATATTAAGATATTCTCAATTTTAGCATGCATGGAACTAGATACGTACACTTGTTTATTCATTTATACAAGAATATGAAATAAAAATTATTTATTTTATAAAATAAAATATATTTATGACATCATTAGGGATGTCATCGATTTTATATATTTTCTGTAATTTTAAAATTAAGTTTAAATAATTAAATAATTGTTTTAAAATTATAGTAATTCATTTTAATTTGTAATATACTGATAATAAATCATTTATAATAGTTTTATAAATATGTATAATGGATTTAAAAATATAAGAAAATTCATAATGCTTACCGATATAAAAACACCATTTGTAAACATTTGTTTAATATTAGTTTATATAGTTTTACAATTCAAATTTGATCTTTTTAATTAATTTATAATAATGAGAAATTAGTTTTCAATTTTTTTTACATTTATGTGTAATTTAATTAATAAGTGAAAATATGACCGTGGATCGGCTTTCAGATTTTCAACGATTTAACGAACGGAAGTTATTCAAAGTGATTGCAACATTTTTTATATGTCTTATGCACATATATAACATATACATGCATGTCCAAACATATACGTATACACATGTATACATACCAAATATATACATACATATACATATATAAATATCACAAAACATCTAAGATATTTATACCAGGTCAAAAAAAACTTCTCATCGCCTTGCACTATTCCACACCACATGGAGGTAGCACATGGGAGGGGGTGTGGAGGGAGGAACTCACGACCGTACCAAAGGGGGAGGAGGAGTATGGGCAAGTGGTAGTTTCATAATTTTGCATTTAGATATTTTTCTCACTTATTTTTCCTATAAATACATACCCCCTCTTCTCATAAATCCTCACACCAAAACCAGTTTCTTCTTTCTTCTTCATAAACTTTCTAATGGCTTCTCTAGTCTCTTCCACTATAGCTTTTCTATTAAACTAAAAGCTACCATATACGAAGAAATACAGCCTTAAAGTCAAGATACGCATCCGTACTTTCTTTCTTTTTCTTGGTCGTGCATTATAAGGAGTCACCACCATCTCAAAATCAAGTTTCTACCTCCTAAAAGCCTTGGCTGTAAACTTTGTAAGGGAACCAAGGTTGATTTCATAAGCTTCGGTGAGATAGTAGCGAATCTATAGTTGCATTTGGAAAAAATAAAACCAATGAAGGTGAGAAACTCTACAAATTTATTATATAGAATCAATGATGATATGATATATTTCTATGCTTGTTTATAATGGTTGTTTATCATGTTCAGATGTTATAATATGTTTGTTTGGTTGTAGAAATAATTCACGTTAAATACACGTCGAACTTATACAAAGGAAATCACTTTCCTATATGAATTATAAAAGTGTTACGGAATGGTTAAACCTCTTTAAAATAGTTTAAAATGATTTATAAATCGTTTATAAACATTAAAACTTATTTCGGCAAATTTTGAAAAAGTTTGGAAAATGAAGTAAAACTAAGTCGTCTTGTTTTGGTAGTTCGCGATTTCACGACCTGAAAAGTTTAACGAACGTGTAAAATGGAATATGAATTGAAATTCTTTGCAATAAGAATTTTTCCAACCATAATGAATATATTTTTTCAAAAAAAAGAAGAAAATCAAGATTTCATTTAGTAAAGTTTGAGATATGTCCAAACCAAGTTTCTAAAAATGTCGCATTTTGGCAATTCGAAAACCAAAGTGATAAAATCTTGAAAATAGATATATTTAAATATTTAAAAATATGAAATAAATTTCATAAATATATTAAAATGTTTTAAAAAGGATTTGAGTTATTAAAATGGATTTATGTGGAATAAAATTAGCAGTTTGATCAAAGAAGCTTTTAAAAGCACTATTTGCAGCACTTTTTGGTAACTTTTGAAATTAAGATTTAAACTCGGGAATTTCTTCCCAAATCTTTTGCAAATATTTTTAAAATAATAAATCAAGAATTTTAAAGATCTTAGGGTTGATCAAATAACTTGACCACCTTATGAATGACAGAGAGATAGTCTCTAGACACAAGCTTGGACAACTAGTGTATGGGTTCCACTCTAGCTATCCGGACTACCTCGATGGAGGGGATAGAGAATTTGATTTATTCAAACCACATCTTCCTAAGATAAAAATAAATTTGGAGCTTTCCAAAAGTTAAACAAGATTTAAAATAGGATTTTGGTCGTTAAAGAAAACATTCTAGTTAAACTCTGTATTAAATTCTGAGGAAGGAGCTCGTATTATCTTTATGAATTTAAAGGGTGATTTCACCGTTATTCAACAAATAGTACAGGTTGAATATGGAAATTATTATTGGGTATAAACAGTCTGAAATCTATGAATTTCTTTTATTCAATACTAACTGGTTTGGGTTTACAGCAAACGATTTCTTAAATAGCATTGTTTTTGACCCATTAAAGATATGTTTTGGAAATGTAAAATCTTCATTAAGATTTGAATTATACTTTTCCTAAGTATAGATGAAATGTTTTCGTTTTTCCAAAGTTAAAAAGTGGTTTTAATTTATCATAGGATTTGATAAAAGAGGTTTAATTATCCCATATATACTGAAACAAAATATGTTTTAAAGATGTATATCTCTAAAGATATACTTTAATAAAAGATATTGATTAATTGAATAATAATCACATATATACTTGACAGCTTTTATCGATGATTGGTTCGGAGAAATGAGGTCAGGTTTGGCTAATTCCTATTTGAAAACAACTTCAAACCAATATAGGTTCAAAAGTGAAAATATGTTGAAGACAATGATCTTGAGGATGGAGATTTTCATAATCTAGGGCTGCTTGTCGCGAACCTCTGGAGTAATTTCCTTATCATATATATGGTGGTAGTGGTTCCTTCGATTTGAAATCTTCGATGCAAGGACTGCTCGCTACTAATCCTAGGGTTGATCCTCGACGGGATATAGTAGGAGAGTGCCTTCGATCTGTTCTGTGCTTGGACAACTTGTATGGACGAGTGTCTGACATTACATTTCTTAGAACAAGTACATTGATATTTACAAACGTACATCTATTTGAAGGTGTAAGAGGTAACCCTTCTTACACTTAACACTCTTCTCTAAGACGTACGAGCTCGAAGGTTGTAATTTTATGGAAAATAATTAGTGTGTTGTTGGAAATAACAAGTGGCATTCAAAGTAGTATTTGTTCTGTAAAAGATAAAACATTACCTTAAACTTCGCACATCAGAAATGAAAAAAACAGGGTAGATGCGGCAGGGCTAAATGGGACGCTTCCATTAGGAGATGCTCATCTCCTTTCTAGACCACACTCTATATTTCAGGTTTGTTGTGTATGATGTGGCCACGAATAGGTCGGGAACGACCGTGATGATGGCATATTCGGTACTATCTATGGTAAAGGTAGGCCGGTTTTGTGTTGGTAAAGGGCAGCGGGTCTATGCCTCGGCACATTCCTCTAGAG
Source organism: Allium fistulosum (assembly GCA_030737815.1). Taxonomy (NCBI): domain Eukaryota; kingdom Viridiplantae; phylum Streptophyta; class Magnoliopsida; order Asparagales; family Amaryllidaceae; genus Allium; species Allium fistulosum. Next base: position 1,348,797,235 of record CM060902.1, on the reverse strand, counting down.
ATGTACTGTCAGAAGGTAGTCCTTTGCCTTGTCATTATATGGAATCCATTCTCTAATACAAGCCTTTACGGTTTTAGTTGTAAACCTATTATGCTAGAATTTAATAAATGTAACTATTTTGGCTATGATTATATATATTTACTTGAAAGAGTTTTCAAAGAATGTCATTAAAAATAATATCTCTGATTTTGGTGTTTATGTGCAGTGTGATCTTATGATATACCCTTTGTTTACAAAAATATCCATATTTTGAGTTTTCTCACACCAATCCCATGGCTGACCCAGAGTTTATTTTCTTTTCCCTTAAACTCTAGATGCCCTATTTTTCAGGGCAGCCAAGTAATTCATGTCTAGCTTGGGACATTTTGGAGGTGCTTGGAGCTGGAGTTAGAGTTTCCACTATATATGGTTATCCATTTCCATTTCCACTGCATTTGTTACTGTTTCTATTCAGCACTAGTAGGGACAAGGATTTATAACTGTCCAGGCTGAGATTAGGATAGACTCTTATGTGCATGTGTGTGTATATAATTCCCACTGTAAAGATTAAATATATTAAAATAATATATGCTATTCCATATGTGTAAGATTCTGTTCTATCTTTGTTTTTCTTCTTACCCTTCACGATCGGCTTTTCTAACACCTGAATGCTCGACACGTGATACAGTGGACACTTAAATGTAGGTTTTCGGGGGCCAAAAATCTCATTTGTTACATTTGGTATCAGAGCTTAGGTTGAGCGAACACCTGAGCTTGATAGGGGTAAAGTCTCATCAGAAATAGGGTTAGTAATACCCTAGGATGAGTAACTCATTCGAGATAGGGTAAGTGACACCCTAGAATGGGTTTAAGTGTATTATTTATGAGCGTGTATTCATTAATGTTATATAAAAATGATTTTTGTTTTGAAAAATTAGTAAATGAAATAATTTTGTCTAGGATTATATTTTGAATATAAAGGGATATCTTTCAAATGACATAGTTATCTATGTAGTGTTTGGTTATTAAGGGAATGATAATATTCAATTATTATCATTTATATATTGGTTGTTTGATTTTAAAAGTTTAAATACGAACACCTCGTGAATCACAATTTGACTATGTGGTGTTTGATAAATAATATTGGTTTAAGGTTAAAGAAATTTATTTAAGATAATTGATATTATGAATGTTTTATAAAAAAAGTGAGTTTATAAATTGGATTTACAAAAGATGTTTTATAAAGAGATTTTTGAGAATTTGAATCCTAGTATTTTTGAAAAGAATCTGATGATTAACTAGTTCGAGTGGCTCGAAAGTAACTAAAAATGGGCAGGAGATGTGTTCAGATGGTAAACCCTTCTCTCAAGTATTTTCCTTCATATTAAGGGAATATGTGATACTATTAGTAGTACCCAATTCCTTGGTATCATTTCTAAGTTACTCAATCTATATAATTTTCTAAAGTTAAAAAGATAATGTGAATCATTAATTAATAAATTAATTAGCGATTGTTAATTTTTATCAAGGTGGTTGCATTTAAAACTAGTTAAAAGGAGTATATCATAATATAAGGAGTTAATTATAATTTTAGGAATAAAAGATATATAGTGATATTTTGAAATAATAAAATTGGTATTTGAATTCTTAGGAAAGTTGATTGAAAATAAAGGTTATTTTAAAAAAGGAGTGTTTTAGCAAATAAGTCCATCTTTTATTACAAAGGAAATATAGTTTTAAAGAAGATACAAATAGTTTGAAACAAATATTTCCAAAATGGTTTAAATAAAAGATTTATAAAAGTAATATTTCGTAAATAAAGTAATAGATTTATAAACGGTGTTTTATAAATATTAAAGATGGATTTGTAATTGATAATTCTTAAATAAATTTGGGATTTTATAAAGAAAGGAGGTTTAGAAAGGAATAGATTTATAAATGGAATTTTATAAATAAAGTGATTTTATAAAAAGAAGTTTTATAAAAAGAAAGGAGATTATAAAACATGGTTTTATAAATATAAAAGATTTATCTTGATAAGTAGAGGATGTTTTTATAAAGGGAGATACATTCGTTTTAAAATATAATAATATCTTAAAGGAATGTTTTGAAAGTGATATTTGAAAATGGAGTTTAATGGTTTTAAAAGTGATTTAAAATGTGTTAAGTAATAGTAAGACATAGATTTCAACATTATCGTTGTAATAAATATTTTCGAGAAAACAGGAGAGAAATAAACTATGACACTGTTGTTATAGTAAGTGATTTCCGAAAGAAGATGTTTTATATAGTATACGGGAATCATTCATATCCTATATTTGATGTGAGATTCGGGGTGGGTAACTTATATCTATTTGGAAGTTAAGAGTGACCGTCCATTCAAGGTCTGAGAGGTAATGATACCCTAACTTGATCGGCTTCATTGTTAACTAATAGTTTAAGTTCGACATTGGAAATTAATATTAAGTATAATTAATCAGATCCCTATAATAGTGTTTTTGGGTTGTCGTAACGATGTTTTACGCAACATTCGTTTTGACTCAATAATGTGTATTTTGGAAAATATGAAGCTTTCCTCAAAGATTTTTACGGATTTAAGTATAGAGGTATTTTCTAAGTGTCGAAATTAAAATAGCATTTTTGAAAAGACGATAGAAATTTTTTGTGAATAAAAAAATATATATGAAGAAACATCTTTATAAAAATGTTTGAATAAAAGTTTTATTAAAGGCTTTCACAAAAGTTTTGGGAAGGTTAATAAGTACGTATGAGGTACATAGATCATTTCATTGCATGATTTTGATCTAAGATTCGAGTACAAGATATTGACTTGTTTACACCGGTCCGAAAAAGGATTTATCACTCGATTCTTAACGACGAACATTGATAAGGATTTGTGGTTGGTACTTGTGTTTTCTATTGTAGTTGAGAGCTATGTAAGGGAAATGAAAGTTTCTCATCAAGAAACCTGATCAAAGTCCGTATTAGAGGATCGAGGGATCAATACTAGTTCGAAAATAAAGTTGTGTATTTGAGTAGAAGATCAAATTTGATTTGCATACGGATGATCTGGGTATATTCGAATTTAAAATCGAATCAGATAGTGCATATAGATAATCCATAAACATAACATGGGTTTGTATTTGAAATTTAAAATGATGTTTTTGCCAAGTTTATGGTTATGTGTAATTTCAGGGACGAAGTTCTTGTAAGGAAAGAAGTCTGTAACGATCCCAAATTTATCACTTGGATAAATTATATTTATATTTGAAATATTCAAATACAAGATTTTATAACACAAATTATGATGTTTTAAAACATAAATAATGATGGTAAACTTATTTTAGAGGTATATTAAAAATATGGATATTTGGGGGTTTTCATCAGAAAAACGACGAAAATCAATTTTCGGTAATGAGATTTATTAGCATGCAAAAAAATGAATACGTACACTTATTTATCCATTTAAGAAAAAATAAGAAATAAAAATTATTTATTTTATTTTTGAAAATAAAATATATTTATGACATCATCAGGGATGTCGTCAATTTTATATATTTTCTGTAATTTTAAAATTAAGTTTAAATAATTATTTAAAATGATAATAATTTATTATAATTAGTAATACAGTGATCATAAATCATTTATAATAGTTTGATAAATATATGTGCTTGATTTAAAAATATAAGAAAATTCAAAACGCTTTATCGAGATAACAGCACCTTTTGTAAACACTTGTTTAATGTTGGTTTATATGGCTTTATAATTCAAATGTGATCATTTTAATTAATTTATAATGATGAGAAATTAGTTTTTTAATTTTTTTTACAGTTATATGTAATTTAATTAATAAGTGAAAATGTGACCAAGAATCAGCTTTTAGATTTTCAACGGTTTAACGAATGGAAGTTGTTCAAAGTGATTGCAACATTTCTTATATATCTTGTGCACATATATAACATATACATGCATGTCCTAGCATATACATATACACATGGATACATACCAAATACATAAATACATATACATATATGTTATACGGCATTCTTGCTCGGCTATATTGAACTGATTGCACAAGATAGATCTGACTGTTATCAAGGCCGATGATTCCAGAGCAATGATTGTGGGACTTGAAAGTCGAGTATAGATGGTTATATGAAGTCAAAATCAAATAGAGTTGGTAGATGAACAATGTAGTATGCTTAAAGTATGGAGTATAACTTAGCAAATGGAAGGGATCGGCATGGGTTGGCTCCTATAGAGGGTTTGGTATATTTCATTGGAAAAAGGAAGGATCGACATAGATGGCTAGTATGGATCGGCATACATTAGTTCACAAGGAAGGTATCGACGTAGTCAAATGAGGATAGATCGGCATGCTTTGCTAGAAGATATGGATCGGCAGGCTCTGTTGAAGTGGGCTCAGTCCAACCAATTTCAAGTGCCTTCACACATTCAACAATCAATATCTCAAGATTTGTAAGTCCAAAGCATATGGAATTTGGAGAGCAAGGCATATGGACCATATGGAACATACCCTAGGGATCGCACATCAAATGGACAAAGATGGAGAGATCGGTATACACCCGATGAGAGGGATCGGGAAGACAGTACACAAGCATTACTGAATCAAAGATCATGCAATAACTTGAGCTCCTTTTGTCCAAATGACATAAGGTTTGTAGGGCTAACATATTTAAGCATGTAGAAGCCACCATAGGGACCGCGGCCCAAAAATCGAAAATACAGGGAACGGTACCGATCACTCTTCATGAGGATTTGGGCCTAACGACCCCTCTAGTGGGCCCATGTGGGTTAGAAGGTCTGTAGCCGAAGTTTCAGAGAGATTGGTGGTCCTCTTCACCTATAAATATTGGCTTAATGGTCATCCTAGGAATCTTTTACGCTGCCGATTACTTTAGCTTTTATTGTAATCAAGTTTTCTCTATTCCTTGCTATTGTAATTAGATTTATAAGTAATCAATAAAGATAATCTTTAAAGTGGATGTAGGCATACAACCCCGAACCACTATAAATCTCTTTGTTTCTGGTTATTGCATTTTATTTACTGTTATCTCAATCTGTTCCTCATTTTAATTTTATTTTCTTCACTTACTTCTCTACAAAAATCCGTTCTTAGGTGTTTGTGACCAATTTGGTTGCAAATATTTTGGAGCTTCCATTGAGAGCGTGATTTTCACCTTGTCAGGATACCCTTTGTTGCAACTGGATTGGATATATCCCCCGAAGGAGATTTGTAGTTTTCTTCATAGGGTTGCTTATACTATTCAGATTTGGAGGAACCTAAAGCAAGGAGATTGATAATGGTGAGACATACTAGATCTACTTCTCAGAACGAGGATGGAAATGAGACTATTAGCATTCAGCAAGGAGACCTAAGCAATCAACCAACAAATGTGAATGCTGATCCGGTTGAAGTTCAGAATCCCGTTTATTTTATTACCAGAGCTGAATTTCACAATTTAATGAGAGAGTTGATGGAAAGCCGTCGACAACTAGATCAGCAAATTCCGACTGATATCAACTTGATGAACCAAATTACTCAGTAGTAGTAAGGAAAAGATAGGAGAGAACCCACTCCTTACTTGGCATCAGAAAGTTATAGCTAATCAGATGAATATCACAGGCATAGGCATCGCAGGATTGAAGAAAATCATGCAAAAGCTTCAGAGCGTCACTTGGCAGACTATTGTGGTCTGCTAGGATCTTTCGGTGACAATCCCTCTCTAGGGATCGGTATCGATCCCTCCTCCATAGGAGGTATTCCCCCATACACTTGGAGAATCGAGCTGGAACTATTTCTGAAGGATTGGATGATGGAGTTCGATTGAATGCTGACCAGTTAACTCCCCGGAATGATGACGGAATAAATGTACAAGATGCACGTTGGGAATATGTTGAACCAAGAAGGCGTGAAATGGCCTGTAGACATCGACCGGACCATTCACGTGAGATGGAGCGCGACCACTACTTAGCACCACCCATCCAAACGCCAAACTTATCGGCAATGGTTAGACAGTTAGTGAGAAAGAGCCAAGGCTTAACCAACGATGACTGGGGAATCTCAAGAAGTCATACCTCATTTACTGATAGTGTATTACATGCACGGTACCCAAGGAAGTTCAACATGCGGTTGATGCCTGCCTACGAAGGAAAAACTGACCCCAAGCCGTACATTATGAGATATGAATGGTCGATGGATTCCGCACGAGCTGATGATGCGACCAAGTGTCGATACTTTCCAATAACTCTTTCCAAAATAGCGACGATGTAGTTCACAAGACTATCCCCACGATCGATTTCTAGGTTCGATGATTTTACAACCAAGTTTGTGGAGCAATTTCGGATGCACATGACTCATCCTAAAGATGTGATGTCCCTTTCTAGCGTGATTCAAGCGCTAGGAGAGTCATTGAAAGATTATTTGGAGAGATTTCATACAGCTGTTATGGAGGTCAGTAATCCAAATGACCATGCAATACTCATGGCCGTGGCAAGAGGGATTGATCCAGAGTCTGAATTTGGTGATTGGTTAACTGACAAGCCGCCCGCCATGTTGGAGCACTTTTATGCAAAGGCGACACAATTTTTGAGGAAGAAAGAAGCCAGGTCCTCCAGAAAAAAGAATGTTGCAAGACCGAGTGGAGAAGGAGTACAGAGTAACATTACAATCAAATAGTCCGATGATAGTTCTGGAAAAGTCCAAGTGAATGTTCAGAATAAACCAAATCAGCAAAAGAGAGGCGAAGATAGGAACTGAGAATGAAAGAGGGATTTTGGAAGGTTGAAACCTAGGATTCCAATGTATGATAATTACACGCCATTGAATAGGTCCCTAGAAAATATCTATCTGTCTACTTACAATACCATGCAGTATAGGAAGCCGCCTCCAAAAGAGTCAACAGAAAAGTAGAAACAGACGGGAAATACTGTCGATTTCATGAGTGTTATGGACACAACACAAATGAATGCAGGCATCTCTAGGATGTTATAGAAAATATTATTCGAGAAAAGAAGTTACAACAGTTTGTGAAAGCCCTGTAGGATGGCGGGCAAGGGACTTTTGACCCCAATCTACGACAAGCACCGCGTAGGGCTGAGAAACCTGCACAGACTGGTGGAAGGCTGGTAAGAGATGGAGCGCTACGCTAGCAAGATTAGGCATGTGGATTTTGAATGTTGTTTGAATACGGAAGATGGAGCCCGGCGAAGCAGCAACGTACTATGGCGGATGATATTATTTTTAGGAACAGAGATGCAGATAAGGTAGAGGCTCCAACAATCGATCCAATGGTACTTTAGCCATGATTGGTCCTACTTTGGTGAGAAGGATTTTGATTGATTGTGGAAGTTCGGTAAATATAATCTTGAAAAAAGCTTATGCTCAGATAAGGATGGAAGCCAAAGATTTAAAGCCGTCTAAAGTGTAGGATCGATTTAACCCTAGAGAGGTGTGAATAGGGTGATACTAATAATAAAAAAATTAATGCGGAAATATATAAAATAATTGCAGCACAGATAATAGTAGAATAATAAAAGCGGAAATAGAACAACACAGATATACCCAGCTTCGGCAAAACTCTGCCTACGTGCTGCCCCCAAGGTTTCTACTAGAAATTAAGTAGTCAGACACTTACACACATAAACTCGTGACACCCACTATAGACTAACCTAACTCTACGCTCAAAACTCTGCCACAACTCAGCCATTGAGTTGCGAATCTCGAACTACACCATCGTAGTTCATCCCCTAGTCACATGACTAGAATTTTATAAAAGTTCAAAAAGTAAAATACAAAATAAAACACTAATACAAAACCCTATATTAAATTAAAGCCCAAAATATTAATAAAACAACCGGCCCAATATAAAATAAAAGAGAAGTCCTTTTTCATTTTTATATTCGTGTAAACTTTGGTCGTTCCCTTTGCTTTGTGAAAATGGCTGCCTCGTTCGTTCCTCTTTCTTTCTAAAAATTAGGGTTTTGGAAATTCAAATAGCCGCCTTGAAGTTGATTTAATTGAATGCTTCTTGCTTGTAAGAAATGAGGCTTGAATCATATGTAGCATTCGTTCCTTCGCGGTTGCTTCTTGATCGAGTTCGAATTGACTGATACTGGTATGCGATTTCCTTTATTTACTCTTGTTGATATGCTTGAACTCGATGATCCTAATTGCCAATGATTTTAATGGTTTTAACTAGGGAATAAAACCCTAAATTATCGTTTGAATATTTCGTTTGAATTCATCTGTGATTTTGCTCGGCCGTTGATTTGTAATCAAATGTTGGTGATGTTTTCTGACTTTTTCAATTCATATATTTTCCTGTTATGCTTGCTTGGTCACCACGGCTTGCATTTGCTTTGGATTTGATTCCGTTCTTTTATCGGCTGACATCTCTGATTTCGACACTTGACTTGATTATTGTACTTGCAATATTATCTGGACTTGTTCAATTCGTGTTATCACCTGACCTTTACTCTGACTTGTTCGAACTCTACCTTGTTCATCACAATTTTGAATCAAATTTTTGTTGACCGCTATTCTTTCATTTTCTTTCGAATCTTGACTTTGTTACTGCAACTTGTTATGTGTATACATATATAAGTATATATGTATACATGTGTGTTTGTGAGAAAAATAATAATTGTTGCTTCCTTATGTTGCCATGTTACATTGAGCATTGTACTCTGGTTGCATGAACATATTGCATTCTACATACATCGCTGATTTGCTTTGAGTTGATTGTCTCCATACATATATGCAGACATATATGTATGTATATATGTGTGTGATTGACTTTATTGCACTTGTTCAATTGTTGCTTGATCACAGTCACTTGTTTGCTTTAGAAAACTGTCTGGATGTTGATGTGTTGCTTCATTAATTCACTGTATTGAGCTTTGGTTCATTGATGATGCTTTGAGTCATGTCCATATGCATATGTATACATATTGTTTACTACTTCACTACATCCATATTGTCACTACATATGTACTTGTAAATGTTGAGGCTTGAACTGTATGTATGTTGTCGCATGTATGCATTCGTGTATACAGTTATTGTTGAGTTGTATGCATGTGCACAGGTACTGTTCCATATGAATTCTTCATTATTTATGCCTTTGGTCATTGCATTCATGTTGCCAGGTCTGGTTGCATTTGCTTCCTTTTACTGTTCACTGGTCCCGGTACCTTTTGTTGTATGCTGGTCTTCATGTATACTTGAATCTTGTTGTAGCCCTTTGTACATGTTGCACTTCCCTGGTGCCATTGATATTTGAGTTCATTTGAGTCTGTTGGCCTCTCATCTGTTTCATTTTGATATCATATTCTTGCCTCTTTATTCAAAACTGTTTGCAGTTTTGTTGCTATTTAATATTGAGGCTTTGCTCAGTTTACTTTTTGGCGACATTGCATGTATGTTGGTTCCTCTTGGAGTCTGAGTTGTTTCATCCTGGAGTCTGCTGTCTTGGTTTGATCTGGACTTAGAATCGTTCTTCATTTGTATTTTGTGAGTCTGGTATCACTTCAGTTTTCTATGGCAAACATTTTGGTCTCTCCACATATATACATACATGTATTTATATATGTGTGTGATGGCTATGCATTTGTTGAACTTGCTGTTGCATATGTAATTTTGGTCTGGTTCATCACAGTTTGATCTAAAGCTTGATTTAAGTCTTGTGAAAATAGTTGAGCTGGTGTGGTCAGTTGTGATCGGTTGAAGTGTGTGTTCTGGTTGTGATGGTTTGTTGGTTCATGTGTACACTTTGACTATTGAGGCTGAGTTGCTTGATTGCTTTGATCGAGCATTTTCACTTGTACTCGACAATTTTGTGATGTTTTTGTGTTGCACCTGAGTTGAATCCAGCCTCGGCTCGGGTTTGACCTTGTTCTCACCTGTCCCTGTAGTTTTATCAAGTGTATATTGGTGTGCACGGCCTTGTGGCATGTACAGTGATACTCTGTGCATGTCACAAGGTGTTCGTGTATGATGAATTCAAAATAAATATAATGACGAACAACCCAAATAACTGAGGCAAATAATATTTTCAAAAACACACATTTTAGTTTACAATGCAAAAATATTTCTTTTTCAATTTTACTGCATCCGTGTTTATTTTGAAGATAATTTAGATGTTGGATACAAGCTGGAATAGAGTTGAAGATCAAATACGAGTGAACGAGCGATATGTAGTGAGGTGCAAATGTATGTAACAATTGTATAGTGAAAAATCGTGTTGTAATTTGAAATTGTATTGTAATTGAAATTTTGTATATATATAGCGAGAGCTTAACTTTTGTACTATTCAAAATTATAATAAAATATTTGTTTGAATAAAATATCTATTTGAATTTAAATTCTGTGTTATTTATTTTATTCAACAAATATTTATTTAATTATGTGAAAAATAAAATAGTACAATAACAAATACATTTAAATGAATATATATATGTGTTTATTATCATAAAACAAAAATCATATACTAGCATATTCAACATAAAGCTCGTATACACAATTTTAACGGTGTTGCAATCGAAGCTGTTGGTTGTGTGGAATTACATGTTGAGTTGGGAGAAGGTGAACGAGGGAGAGTGGGGATCTTACCGTTTATTATTTTAGATATTGACTCTCCATATAATGTTTTTCTGGGTCGACCAGCCCTACCTAAATTTCGGGTAGCTCTTTCCCCGTCATGTTTGACTTTGGTATTTTCGACGGACAAAGGTGTAGGAGTTGTTCAAGGTCATCAGGCGACCAGACGTGCATGTTATGTAGCTGAGTTGAGGGAAGCTCGACGCAAAGAAAAAGTTAGGGTGTGGACAAGACAATCCGCATCCAAGCCATCGTAGGTTGAAACTAGTGCCTGAGCCTTAGCTCGCGTGCCACAGTCGGTTCTATAGAGATATTGATTTGAGAGATAACGAAGAAGAGCCCAAAGAGGCCAAGGCTGCACCGGCTGAGCTGACAATTGATATTAGGGTCAGCCACGAGGATCCATCATAAGTCCTAAAGATTGGATCACGAGTCCTAAAGATTGGATATTAGGGTCAGCCATGACGATACATGATAAAGGAACTTGTGAAAGAAGAGGGAAAAGCTAGTGTAATAGTGCAAAACAGAAGAAGTGAAAAAGTGACCAAGTTGCTACTTTAAGAGCTTCAGAGGTGAGTGAAACTTCATGATTTTCGTTTTTATTCTTTTTATTTGGAAAGCTGGTGTATTATTCTTGAAATTTAAATTTGATTTGGTGATGTTTGATGTTCATAATGTAGAGAAAATTGTAGCCTAAACTTTGACAAAAATTTGTTGAAACTCGGTTTTAAAAAAATATTTTGTTTAATTTGGTGAGAGATTGAGAGGGGATTAGATGTGACGGAGGGGAGTGAGGTTGCGCCAGAAGGGAGAGGTGTTGCTGGGCCACGGTAGCAGGTGGCCCGGGCCGTCGTCGAGGGGCAGCAGCCCCTGCTGCTGTGCATGGCAGCAGCAGTGCTGTTGCAGTTGCCCATAGGCCAGGCCTCTGGCAGGTCCGGTCTAGTCTGGTGAGGTGCAGCTGAGCTGGGCCCACATAGACCCAGCCGTAGCCCGAATGGGCTGTGCATATATATACAAAAAAACTCCTTACATGAATGCGATGTTCAGAAGTTTGCTAGCCCCATCCTAGCTTGATCGACTGCGGGGTCGCCCCCTGATGGTTGTGACGATTTGGCCCCATCGTCACATGGTCATAGTCTGCTGCACGGGCTAATGAAATTAGGAATACATAATGAAATGAGATGATTATTGATGGGAAGCGAGGTACGAGACAAAGAAGCGAGGAGGTGATGTGCAATTTGTGCAGCTAAGAACTGGTAAGGAAGCTCACAAAATTTACGAGTAAGGTTTCCTTTTGCTTCCGAAAAGTGACGAGGCTCAGGTGTAGATTCGGCTTTTGGCGGTAGCATTAAGTAAGGCAAAAATAAAAGATAAATTAAATTCAATGAATATAATAGAATAAATATAAATGAATGGATGTGTGATGTTTAATGTGTGCGATAGATGTTTGTTGTGATATGTATGTTTTTTATTGTATATTTTGTTGGCATTTTCCCGACATACCATTATCATTTTATTTTTCATGTTTCGCTCACACTAGACTTCTAATCTATCATGTTTATTATATTTCTATAATACTCAGGTCATTTGCATCAAGTTCCACAGGTTAGCAGGTATGGAGACACTTTTACCATTACGTCTTAGTTCTTCGGCTGGATCTTATCTATCTATATATATTATTGCACCATTATGTAGCGTATATTGTGATGTATCTGTGTTATAGTAAGTTTAATTGTAGCTGATATGTCAGCAGTTGTAAGATATGGATATGTACTCGTTAGGTTTGTTGTATAACGGTGATGTAGACCCAGTCATGTAATATATGTGATATATGATGTATATTATATTTTATCATGTTCAACTCTACGTTATAATTTGCATTATTTCTGATTGTGATTGTATTGTTCTATCCTTGGGAACCACGCATGTTTATTGTTTTGTACCGAGACTGTTTATGTCGTGGCGAGTTGTATATTTATATTTTGAGATGTATTCAGAGTTGGTCTAAGAGATTATTCACTTGTGTATCACCCACATCACCTCATTCTCCATGTTGTTTGACAGTATTACTCGGTAATATTCTTGGGTAATATGGGTATAGAGATGGGGTGTTACAGATACTCTGATCTCCTCCAAGATCGAGGAGGAACATTCACACCATCTAAGGATTGTTCTAGAAACACTAAGTGAGCATGTGTTGAAGGCTAAGTTCTCGAAGTATCATTTTTGGCATTCAAAAGTTGGGTTCTTGGTCATGTATTTTCAGCAGAGGGTATTTTTGTTAGTCCCGCTAAGGTTATGGCCGTTCAAGACTAGAAGAGGCCAGAAAACGCAATTGATATTTGGAGCTTTCTAGGTTTATCAGGTTGTTATAGGAGATTCACACAGGATTTCTCGTAGATTGCCTCTCGCTTAACGATTGACGAAGAAAGATGTAAAATTTGTATGGACTGATAAGTGCGAGCAAGCATTCATAGAGTTAAAGGAAAAGTTGATTAGTGCTTATGGTCTTACTGTGCTAGATGGAGGTGATGGTTTGACTGTTTACACTTATGTGTGTGGAACGAGTTTTGGTGTTGTGTTAATGTAGCATGGAAGGGTTATCGCTTATGTAAGTTGGCAGCTCAAATAGCATGAAGCGAGGTATGCTACTCATGACTTGGAGTTGTTAGCAGTGGTATTTATGTTAAAGATGTGGAGGCATCATTTACTAAGGGAAAGGTTTGAGTTATATACAGACCACAAATCTTTATAGTATCTTTTTACGTAAAAGACTTAAACATGAGGCAACAAAGGTGTTGGAGTTTCTTGCGGCCTATGATCTGGATATATTATACACATAGGGGAAAACTAATGTCGCAGCTGATGCGCTTAGTAGGAGGTATGCAGTAATGGCAAATGTTAGGTTCGTCCGACTTTGATTAGTCATATCAAAGAGAATCAGCTTAGGGATCTTCATTTTGCTAGGGTTGGACCTTGTTCTCACCTGTCCCTGTAGTTTTATCAAGTGTATATCGATGTGCACGGCCTTGTGGAATGTACAGTGATACTCTGTGCATGTCACAAGCTGTTCGTGTATGATGAATTCAAAATAAATATGATGACGAACAACCCAAATAACCGAGGCAAATAATATTTTCAAAAACGCACATTTTAGTTTATGCAAAAATATTTCTTTTTCAATTTTACTACATCAGTGTTTATTTTGAAGATAATTCAGATGCTGGATACAAGCTGTAATAGAGTTGAAGATCAATTATGAGTGAACAAGCGATATGTAGTGAGGTGCAAATGTATGTAACAATTGTCTAGTGAAAAATCATGTTGTAATTTGAAATTGTATTGTAATTGAAATTTTGTATATATATAGTGAGAGCTCAACTTTTGTACTATTCGAAAATGTAATAAAATATTTGTTTGAATAAAATATCTGTTTGAATTTAAATTCTGTGTTATTTATTTTATTCAACAAATATTTATGTAATTATGTGAAAATAAAATAGTACAATAACAAGTACATTTAAATGAATATATATATATATATCTGTGTGTGTTTATTATCATCAAACTAAAATCTTATACTAGCATATTCAACATAATGCTAGTATACACAGTTTTAACGGTGTTGCAACCGAAGCTGTTGGTTGTGTGGAATTAACTGTTGAGTTGGGAGAAGGTGAACGAGGGAGAGTAGGGATCTTGCCATTTATTATTTTGGATGTTGACTCTCTATATAATGTTTTTCTAGGTCGACCGACCCTACCTGAATTTCGGGCAGCTCTTTCCCCGTAGTGTTTGACTTTGATATTTTCGACGGACAATGGTGTAGGAGTTGTTCAAGGTGATCAGGCGACTAGACGTGCTTGTTATGTAGCTGAGTTGAGGGAAGCTTGACGCAAAGAAAAATTAAGGGTGTGGACAAGACTGTCCGCATCCAAGCCATCGAAGGTTGAAACTAGTGCCTGAGCCTTAGCTCGCATGCCACAGTCGGTTCTATAGAGATATTGATTTGAGAGATAATGAAGAAGAGCCCAAAGAGGCCAAGGCTGCACCGGTTGCGCTGACAACTGATGTTAGGGTCATCCACGACGATCCATCATGAGTCCTAAAGATTGGATCATGAGTCCTAAAGATTGGATATTAGGGTCAGCTATGACGATACATGATAAAGGAACTTATGAAAGAAGAGGGAAAAGCTAGTGTAATAATGCAAAACAGAAGAAGTGAAAAAGTGACCAAGTTGCTACTTTAAGAGCTTCAAATATGAGTGAAACTTCATGATTTTCGTTTTTAGTCTTTTTATTTGGAAATCTGGTGTATTATTCTTGAAATCTCAATTTGATTTGGTGATGTTTGATGTTCATAAAGTAGAGGAAATTATAGCCTAAACTTTGACAAAAATTTGTTGAAACTCATTTTTAAAACAATATTTTGTTTAATTTGGTGAGAGACTGAGAGGGGATTAGATGTGACGGAGGGGAGAGAGGTTGCGCCAGAAGGGAGAGGTGTTGCTGGGCCATGGTAGCAGTTGTCCCGGGCCGTTGTCGAGGGGCAGCAGCCCCTGTTGATGTGCATGGCAGCAGTGTTGTTGCAGTTGCTCAGAGGCCAGGCCTCTGGCAGGTCTGGTCTAGTCCGGTGAGGTGCAGCTGAGCTGGGCCCACATAGACCCAGCCATAGCCCAAATGGGCTGTGCATATGCACAGCCCATATACCAAAAAACTCCTTACATGAATGCAATGTTCAGAAGTTTGCTAGCCTCATCCTAGCTTGATCGACCGCGGGGTCGCACCCTGATGGTTGGGACAATTTGGCCCCATCGTCACATGGTGACAGTCGACTGCACAGGCCAATAAAATTAGGAATACAGAACGAAATGAGATGATTATTGATGGGAAGTGAGGTACTAGACAAAGAAGTGAGGAGATGATGTGTAATTTGTGCAGCTAAGAACTGGTAAGGACGCTCACAAAATTTATGAGTAAGGTTTCCTTTTACATCCGAAAAATGACGAGGCACGGGTGTAGATTCGGCTTTTGGCAGTAGCATTAAGTAAGGCAAAAATAAAATATAAATTAAATTCAATGAATATAATAGAATAATTTTAAATGAATGGATGTGTGATGTTTAATGTGTGTGATGGATGTTTGTTGTGATATGTATGTTTTTTTATTCTATATTTTAGTTGGAATTTTCCCGACATACCATTATCATTTTATTTTTCATGTTTCGTTCACACTAGACTTCTAATCTAACCCGTTTATTATATTTCTATAATACTCGGGTCAGTTGCATCGAGTTCCACAGCTTAGCAGGTATGGAGACACTTTTACCATTACGTCTTAGTTCTTCAGTTGGATATTATCTATCTATATATATTATAGCACCATTATGTAGCCTATATTGTGATGTGTCTGTGTTATAGTAAGTATGGTTGTAGCTGATATGTTAGCAGTTGTAAGATATGGATATGTACCCGTTAGGTTTGTAGTATGATGGTGATGTAGACCCGGTCATGTAATATATGTGATATATGATGTATATTATATTTTATCATGTTCGACTCTACTTTATAATTTGCATTATTTCAGATTGTGATTGTATTGTTCTATCCTTGGGAACCACACATGTTTATTGTTTTGTACCGAGACTGTTTATGTCGTGGCGAGTTGTATATTTATATTTTAAGATGTATTCAGTGTTGGTCTAAGAGAATATTCACTTGTGTATCACCCACATCACCTCATTCTCCATGCTGTTTGACAGTATTACTCGGTAATATTCTTGGGTAATATGGGTATAGAGATGGGGTGTTACAGATACTCTGATCTACTCCAAGACCGAGGAGGAACATTTGCGCCATCTAAGGATTGTTCTAGAAACACTAAGTGAGCATGTGTTGAAGGCTAAGTTCTCGAAGTATCATTTTTGGCATTCAAAAGTTGGGTTCTTGGTCATGTATTTTCAGCAGAGGGTATTTCTGTTAGTCCCGCTAAGGTTATGGCCGTTCAAGACTAGAAGAGGCCAGAAAACGCAATTGATATTTGGAGCTTTCTAGGTTTATCAGGTTGTTATAGGAGATTCACACAGGATTTCTCGTAGATTGCCTCTCGCTTAACGATTGACGAAGAAAGATGTAAAATTTGTATGGACTGATAAGTGCGAGCAAGCATTCATAGAGTTAAAGGAAAAGTTGATTAGTGCTTATGTTCTTACTGTGCTAGATGGAGGTGATGGTTTGACTGTTAACACTGATGTGTGTGGAACGAGTTTAGGTGTTGTGTTAATGCAGCATGGAAGGGTTATCGCTTATGTAAGTTGGCAGCTCAAATAGCATGAAGCAAGGTATGCTACTCATGACTTGGAGTTGTTAGCATTGATATTTATGTTAAAGATGTGGAGGCATCATTTACTAAGTGAAAGGTTCGAGTTATATATAGACCACAAATCTTTATAGTATCTTTTTATGTAAAAAGACTTAAACATGAGGCAACAAAGGTGTTGGAGTTTCTTGCGGCCAATGATCTGGATATATTATACACACCGGGGAAAACTAATGTCATAGATGATGCACTCAGTAGGATGTATGCAGTTATGGAAAATGTTGAGGTTCATCTGACTTTGATTAGTCATATCAAAGAGAATCAGCTTAGGGATCTTCATTTTGCTAGGTTGGCTAAGAATGTAAGCGAGAATGAGACACAAGTGAGATGATTAAGATTTGACGTGGATAGCCATGGCATTTTTTAGAATGAACGGTAGGTTGTGTCCTGAATATTGATGGGATTAGGCATTAAGTTCTAGTAGAGAGTCGGTATTCTAGGTTGATGATACATCCCGGGGTCACAAAGATGTATCAAGACATGAAAAGGACATTCTAGTAAAAGGGCATAAAGAGGGATGTTTCTATCTTTGTGAGCAGGTGTGCTAAATGCCAACATGTGAAAGGTACTTAGTAAAAGACGTGTAACACCCCTGATTTTAAATGACATTATTCAGGAGATTTATTTAGATAAATAAAATAAAATAATGTAAACATTAGAGCGATAAGGGGATTGAGATTCGAATAAATAATTAAAGACCGTGCCTAATTATTTAAATTGGCTTAAGAATGGCATATAGGCTAATTAATTTACACAAGGGCATATAGGGAAATAGCCGCAATAATACCATAACCCTTATATATTCATGGCTTTACCATCCATTCACGTTCATTTTCATTTTTAACAAAAACGTAATGAAAAGAGGAGAATAGCCGGCCGTTACTAGGAGAAAAGAAGAAGAAGAAGAAAATTCAAGTAAAGCTTAGAATTCAAGCTAGGGGAAGTTAATCTCAATCCAATCTTTCTAACCTAATCAAAGTGAATAATAATTTTTACTATCTCTATTTTTTTAATCATATGTTTTCGAGTTTAAGATTAAATCCATTTTATGATGTTTTGGATGATGATATGCTTGGTTTTATAACATGTGATTTAAATCAAATTGTTCAAATATGGATTCATACGGTTTTAGGGAAAACCAATTATTGGTGATTTTTAATGTCATGGGATAATTATATGTTATGTAAAATATGATTTTGGAGATAGGTTTCAATATTCGTAATTTTTCAAGCTATGGAAACTTGATATGAATTTTCAAAGGAAAATATGTATGATTGGGTTTAAAATTTTAATTCGAGTATTTCAAAAGGAACATGGGTCTGAAATTTGTGTATGTTAGATAACATATTGAAAGTGAATTTCTGTAATTTTTGGGGATTATTCTTAAGTGAATTGCTATGGAAATTAAATTATTTTAAAATGACTTATTTGCATTATTAGTTTTGCTTAATGAAAGGACTTATTTGTTAATTAAACCTTGACTTAGATCTGAAATTATGCGGTAGTTTTATTTGGAAAATAATTTGAAAAGTTGAGGCAACTAATCACATGTTTACAAGTAGGTAGGTTAATTAGAAAATGTTTGCTTTAATTGGCATTAAATCGGTTCTATTCAAAAAAGTGGGTTTCGCCTCTTTTAAAAGCACCTTTCGACTCAAAGCCTCCGCCTTCAATCAAGTTGAAATCCCATGAAGCCAAAACCAATACACAAGGTATCATTTAGATGGTACGAAGTGGATTGAAGGAAGGCAAAAGGTGTAACGACCTGCATTTTTGACCGTTCAAGTCGACAAAACATACACACATGCCGACTCAAACAATCCAAAATACAGATAGTTATTGGGGTTAAATAAGAAAAGAAAGAACAGAAACAAACTCAGAATCTCACAGCGGAAGGGACAAGATATAATAATAAAATAACAGTTCATGAAGCTGTTAAATAAATAAATTTGATTATTATTATACATCATAAATCAGAGTTACATACATATCAGAGATAATACAACAATGCAGCGGAAAAATAATACAGTAGTAGAATACAAATGATGTAATACCAAACTCCGTCTTCGTCCTCCAGAATAGATCTTCAACCTTATCTGAAATGCTCAAGCTGACCCGAGCGTAATGAAAAGACAAAACACTCGAGTCAGGACTAAAATATCTCATGTAAGTTAAATCGAATAAGTAAATATGAGTGTGACGGCGTCGGAGATGTTTACGGGTTTTAGACACCTCCTATCCAGTGTTTAACGTGCGTGCATTAACTTAAGAGATGTTTGGGATTTTCATCTCCTAAGGATCCGTTAAACTATCTACTATATAATAGAATACGCTATATACAATAATGTCTATCATAAAGTAAAATATCATTCCTAGCGTTAAGTCATGGCCCATTCCACCCTTAACACAGTTTATAAATGTCATAGTCTATACAGCAGCGTAAGCCCCACCGTAAACTAGTGGTTATCAAAGGGTACCCCATAGGTATAACACAAATCAAAATCGTAGTGGTCGCGAATAGGATAATCAGTATGACAAGGTACATGAGGCGATACCAACTATGATACTTATACATTCATTATTGAATTCTTTTATTTCAATTGAATTCAAATTCAGTTATTTAATTCCAATTGAATTCTTTTATTTCGATTTACACTTTCATTATTGAATCAACCATTTACTTATACATTATTATCAATAGTTTATAATTCATTTACTTTCATTTTCTTCAGCTATCATCTTATTTAAATTCACGGTAATATTAAATTACATTCATTTACGTTGATTTCAATATTATAACTTCAATATTAAATGTAACAGTTTATTTATTTCGTTGTTTACAATCAAATTCAATTCGTTTCAATTACTTGTTACCCTCAAATTTAAATCTTTACTAACGTTCAATTACAAGTTAACATCTTTATCAAATTACAGTTTCAGTTATTATCTGATTTCAATCAACTGTAATATTAAGTTACATTTATTTATATTAGTTTCAATAACATAAACTTCCACTATTAAATCTACCATTTTATTTATTCTTTGTTTACAATCATAACCAATTTGGTTTACAATCAAATTCAATTCATTATTTACATTCAATACAAGTTAACATCCATATTTAATTTACAAATAAGTTATTTCAGAATTCAGTTTTGTATTTTAATTTGTAATTCACATTTAACAACACAAAATTTTATTTCCTTCGGATTTTTATCCAATTTTTTTTTTTAATTCGTATTTTTAAAGTGTTAAAAATACGGGTCGTTACAAAAGACATACTGTCGAAACCTTAGCTTCTGATGGGGTTGAAACCATTGTTTTACCTTCAAATGATAAGCGACTGCCTTGTTTTCATAAAAGCTTTCGAAGGAGTCGAAACTTAAGCTTTCGAAGGGGTTTTCCAAACAGCTTCCGAAGAGGGTGCCATCTTATATTTTTAAAGTATAAGCTTTCGAAAAGTAGCCTTCATTTTAAACTTATACTAAGCCACTTCTTAAATGCTTTCGAAAGAGTTCAAGGGTTTCAAAGGAAATGGTTTCAAACGGTGGTTTCGATGCTAACCTTCAATGTTTTACTTAAATGTTTTGAAGCTTTCAAAAGGATGGTGTCGATGCCATCAAACTTTCCCCAAACAATTTTATATGGAGATTAATGGTTTCAAAAGGGATACTTTCGTATATATTCAGTTTGACCCAAAAGATGTTTTTAAAGCAAAACCCAACGTTTCGAAAGAGTTACTTTCATTAGTTTCGAAGTTATGTCTCCAAGGATTATTAAGTAATGATTTGTGCTTTTGAACAGTAAATTTTGGTTTCAAAAGAGATAGTTTATTGGGCTTCGAAAGGTATACATTTAGTGTTTTGAAAAGAACTTTTCAATGCTTGCGAAGGAGGTTATCCAGGTGTTTCGAAAGTAATGTTTTAAGGTTTCGAAAGCCTTAGTTTTTCAAAACAAATAACCAAATCTCATTTTAAAGGAAAACCATGGCATAAATAAAGAGTTTTGAGATGATTTTAAGTAGGATTTTTTCAAGAAGTTTTCCTTGATTAACAGGTTAAAGGGATTAACCAAGTTTTATATAAAATAATTTCAAGGATATTAAACCATATGTGTTGGTATTATTATGTTATTATGTTTGCTTCTTTATATATATATATATATATATATATATATATATTCACATTGTAATGGACCCATAATTGTATCTTGGGAAAGGGCAGAATAACCAGCTAGGTTGACCCAGTAGTGAATATAAATTAAAAATTAACTTTTGAATGAGTAGAATTGCATCCAGGAGGTCAGGAAGACCAGAATATAGGATGTTAAAATATTGATTAAAGAAGTTGTCAGGGAGACAGGTTCATAGTAAACCCATGAAAACTATGTATAAAAGAAGTTGTCGGCGAGACAGGTTCATAGTAAACCCATGAAAACTATTAATAGAAACAGTTATTGGCAGGGGCCAATAGGTTTGTAGTGAACCCATGAAAACTATATCCGGATTAAGTTATTGACATATGTCAATTGGTTCCTAGTCAACTCATGAAAACTAGGATGAGAGGGAAAGTTATTGGAGTTACCAATTAGTTCAGGGAGAACCCATGAAACAGTAAAGTTATTGGCAGGGGCTAATAGGTTTTTAGTGATCCCATGAAAACTATGAAACTGGACAGTGAGTCCATAAGTGTTAAACGGGTTAATAGTCAAACCATGAAAACTATCAGGTTATTAGTCCATGAAAACTAATAGGTTAACAGTGACCCTAGAAACTATAACTAAGACAAGTAGTTAGAATAAATGGGGATGGAAATCCAGAATTGATTTACTTGTTTGCATATCATCATAATATTTTGAATTACAATGTTTTAATCATTATGGATGCAGGAGCATAGTATATGGTTTTATAAAAGTTTTGAAAGATACTTACGAGGGAAAAACTCATTCTGCTATGCGGTGCGGTCTCACTAGATATCCAAATGGTTTGAGATGTCTGACTCGAAGTTTATGTTTTCCCCTTAAACTCTTGGGTGCTCAATTGATTTTGAGTAGTTTGAGAGTTGAGGTTTTCAAGTACCTCTTTAGACGAATAAGCTTCCGAAGACATGCAGGAGGCTTGATAGCTATTTAGAGTTCTTTCTATTTTGATTCCGTTGTATTCTGTTTAAAGGCAAAGTTGTTAATTGCCTAGTTATATACTCTGGTCATCCAATGGGGCATCTTCATATGTCGCTCTTAGTGTATGTTGTAATAATTGTATTTTCTCTAAACGTGGTTAATGATTGTGGGATTATGTAAAGAATTTAGAATACTTTAAAATGAATGAGAAATTTTTTTGTTGGTTTTAAAAAAAATTCATATCCATGTGTTTCTGCTATATCAATGTTTCTAACATTACCGTATTTGGTCGCCGAGGATTAATAACTATGGACGACTGCAGCATTCGTAGTCGTCAGTTTTGGGCCTCCAAGTGGGGGATGTTACAAGACGGTTGGACTACTTCAATTACTTGAGATTCCTAAGTGGAAGTGGGAGCATATTTCCACGGACTTCATCGATGGATCACCTAGGTTGAGAAAAGGTAACAAGGATTTGTGGGTCAACATGGATTGATTGACCAAGAGCACGCACTTCTTACATGTTAAGACTATGAGAATAGTTTCTAGTTTGGCTAAGTTATATGTTAAGGAAATCGTCAGATTGCACGGTGTCCCTTGTGATATCATGAGTGATAGAGATCTGATATTCAGAAGCTAATTTTAGAAGGGTTTGCATGAGGCTTTAAGGACCGAGCTTGGTTTGAGTGCAGCTTACCATCCGTAGACGGATGGGCAAATAGAAAGGTGAACCGAGTGTTGGAAGACATGTTTCGAGCATGCATTTTAGATTTTGGAGGTTCAGGGGAAGAACACTTACCATTTGTTGAGTTTCATACAACAATAGTTATCAGGCCAGTATCGGAATGGCACCATTTGAAGCATTGTATGGAAGGCCATGCAAATCACCATTGTGTTGGGTAGAACCTGGGGATCATCTTGTGCTTGGGGCGGATATGGTTCGAGAGGCGTCGGATAAGGTTATAGAGATTCAAAAGTGAATCAAGGAAGTGCAGAATCGATAGAAGAGCTATGTAGGCGAGAGGCGTAGGGACTTGGATTTCTTAATTGGAGACTTTTTGTTCAAAACGGTTTCTCCGATATGAAATGTAGTCCAGTTTGGAAAGGCTGAGAAGTTGGCTCCTCGGTATATAGGACCACTCCCGATTCTAGAGAGGATTGGTATATAGAGTTGAGTTACCAATTAGCTTATTAGGTGTGCATAGTGTATTTCATGTGTCACATTTACATAAGTTTGTGCATGATCCTTCGATGATAGTGGAAGCATTATAGCAGGACTTAGAGGTTGAGTCAAATTTGACTGTTTTAAGACAACCTGTTCGAACTATTGAAGGGATACGAAGCGATTGAGGACTAAGGTTGTGAAGTTAGTCAAGGTATAACGGAACAAGGATGCACGGGATCGTATGTGGGAAATAGTGGATAGTTTGAGAGAGTCCTATCCAGATTTATTCTTAGACTAGAGATTTCTTATCTTAGTATCGTACATCTTTTGTAATGTTCTCACCGCTTAAGGTGGAGTCACTTAGTATGCATTTGGATTGCAGTTTAGTTTGTATATAGTTCTACAGTACTCTATATATGTATCATGTTCTTTTATCTTCTTTAATTTTGGTTCTTATTTGAATTTCGAGGACAAAATGTTCTAAATAGGGGAGAAGGTAACAACCCCGAAATTCGAACACTTTGTCTTCGAATATTAAAACGTTTTGAAATGTAATTAAGTGTAATAAATATGATTTTATAACCTTGTTAAACATCATTTAATTAATGAATAATGATAAGAAACTTATTTTTGAAAATTGTTTACAACAATATATTCTTTGATGGAAAATCGATAATGTGGTCGAAAATCGATTTACTGGTAACAGCTTTTTGATTGATATAAGTTCTTCAAACTCTTATGCACTTATCTAATGATCAAATAAACACATTAGCAACTAATTAAAACACACACACACACATCTCATAAAGCTTGGAAGGTTTTAGAATGTTCTAATGGATAAGGGATGTTATCATGTGAGAGGTATAACGGTAATTATCATAAAGAAGAACTGACTTCAAGGAGAAGTAATGGGAGGTGAGTCTTTCATGGCATAAAGGGGGTGAAGGAAAGCTTTAGAAACAACAATTGGAGCTTATATAAGGAGGAGAATACCCTTAGTCATCATTCACAAATTCACAAAGCATAGAGTTGGAATATCCAAGTCTTCTTCTTCTTTTTAATAATTTCCTAAAGCAAAATATTTGCAAACCAAATCAACTCAAATTGAGTAAAGACTTACCACCACATTATAACACCTTCCGCCTAATTAGAATTTGAAAGGGCAAAGCCAAAATCTCAAACCACCCCATAGCTGTGAGCAATTTGTAGAAGGAGGAGGGAGAAGCAAGGCAAAAGCAAGAAAGGAAGGAAAGGAAAGGAGGTTGCTAGGTTAGGTTTGGAATTAGATGCTTGGATCTTAGTTATTTGTTAGGTTTAAGGTGAGATAACTCACCACTTTGATTATAAATATAACTCATATATGCTTACGTTTGGTTTTGTTAAAGTTGTCGTATTTGGACTTAAAATTGACTTGGACATACGTTGAAAACAATGGTTTACTTATTGCCTTGAAAATAAGTGACATAAGAATCGACTTGAACGGACTTGAATGAACTTGAATGGACTTGTATGACATATAGAAATGTATTAGAACAAAGCACATAGGTTTTAGTTGAACATAGGTTTGGATATGACTCGAATTTAGAAGTGCACTTATAGCGATTGTCGCTATAGATGCACTTGTGAATTTCCTTACTTATGGCGATTTCTATAGAATTTTGTAAAGATATCCTTAGAGGTTTCACATCATATTTATAATATTATATATGTATGTTTGTTGCTATTAAAAGCTTGAATAGCAAAAAGTTAAGTAACATCTCAAAAACGACCAGAACTTCACCTGTGCAAAAATACTCCATTTAGACTTGATTTTTTGGACTTAAAAGGTTTAAAAAGATATTTAAGTTTAAGTATTTTGGTTCATCATTTTTACAAGTGTTTACTGACTATTATTAGAGAATTTTAAAAGTAGTTTGAGGTCTTTATGAATTTTTAAAGAAGTGGTTTTTATAATAAAACAGGTCCTTTTCCAAGTTTTAAAAAATTTACAAACTTGTTATTTTAAAGTAAAATTTTGAATAAATGTTTTAAAAACTTTTATAAGTATTTTCAAGTATTTTAAAAGTATATACAAATGTTTTCCAAAAGGGGTTAAGAATTACTTAGTAGTTAAATGGTTTTATTATGCAATTGCTTGTTAAAAAGTAATTAACTTTGTTTAGTGCTAAAAGCCGACGAAGTAGGCTTATCTATTTGAGAGAGATAAGATTGATGTTGAGTAGGAATGGAGTAATAGAGCTCTAACCTACCAGTTTCCCTCTTGGCCAAGGAATAGTTAAGTCAGGAATGTCGAAAATGTGTTAATCTTATTGATTTCTTACTTGTTTATGGAAATCATTATACTATATTTAACATTAAAACATGACGAGGTAGACTTATCTAATCGTGAGATTCAAAACTGAAGTGTTTAAGCAAGGCTTTAATGCAACCAATACGCTAACTTACCCGGCTTCACTCTTGGATGAGAAATAGTTAAGTTTGAATGTCGAAAACGAGTTAAGTGTACAAATATTGATTTGTATAATCAGTTGTTTTGACTATATAATCGATTAGTCGGATATCGAACTTGATCTAATATTAACTTAAGAAGTAATTGAAAGACTTCGCGATTTCATACCAATCAGAACCCCTGGGGAGGAGTATTAGTACGGAATGCCTCTAGTTTTCACTTACTACTAAAAGAACTGAAATTGAGTTAACGGGAAATTCATCAATTGGTTTTGCAGAGTACATGATTGGTAAGTGTTTTTCTTACCGAATACCACTTCAAAACTAGTATATGAATTCTATGTTTTGGAAGCAGTTGAAAAGGGAATCTATGTGAAGATTGGAGAACTGTTCGAGATGCTCGAATCCATGTAGTGATTTGTGATCTTTTCGAGATGTGGATTTCCATTTGGAGATTTGTGTTCTGTGCGAGTAATGAAGACTCGTGTGAAAGATGTCAAACGTAACCTCGACATCGAACATAACTAAAACAAAGTAGGCCTCACAATCTAGGGTTTAGCAACCCATGTTAGGGTATTATCAACTCCATATCTAGATATACTTATCGAGTGTTGGTCGACGGAAGTTGATGATGTTTGTTTCACGTTGCTCATGTTTTGTTCAGACGTTGGACCGCCTGTGTTTACCTAAATGGTATATTTATGTAGAGATATACAACGCTCGAAAGGTACTTTCTGATCCTTGTGCAGGAGATTGGATTCAGCTTCCCCGAAGAGATCTCCGTGGAAAAAAATCCATTATGCGAACGTACCTTAACAGTTTTAAATATAACCTAAATATGATGTGGTGTGACCAATGTAAGCATCACAACTATTTGATATGATTATATCCTACATCCTAGATAATTTCTACCATGCCACTATATTAAATAAATAAATGGTCGGTTTCTTTTGAGGGGAAAACCGTTAAGGGGATCCTTACGACCTTAATAGTTACTGTTACATGCATTCATATATCTCGAGTTTTTTATACCAGACTTATGTCTGACGCTTAGTTTTTGTTTTCCTAAATTCCTCGCGTACTCTTTCGAGTAGGCTAAGTATAACAGGTTTTAACTTGGACGCTTCAGAGTTTAGAAGACGAGCTGGAGGCTTCCATTATCTACCTATTTCTATTTCTATTCTTGTTGTTCTGTATTAGCTATGTATATATCAACGTTGTGAAAACATGCAGTTATAACTATCCAGGCTGATGATAGTACTTGGGTTTTGTAACTTTGAAATCCTATATTCATAGTAACCCTTTGTTCAGTTCTTTTGATATTATATATCATCGTTCTACTGTGAGATTCTGATGTTGTATTCTTCCTTTCTTGCTCTATTCTTTTATTTCACCCTAATTTTTTATCTTTTCAGTACTTTGATGTTCGACACACTAATACCGTGGATTTATTAGTGTCGACATTCGAGAGTCGAAAAGTCGAGTCATTACAGTTGTAATATTGATATGTTGCACTATGTGTTTGGTGGTAAGCAATTTTTACTAAGGATTTAATTTGTGTTTCATTCTTAGTTTTGACCAACTATGGAGGTCTGTTATATTGATCGATACAATTATCATATATACTAATATATAGCATTGTTAGGTCCTAAGAAAATACAAGTAAATTCCAGACATAGTCACGAATCTGCCTAATATAAATGGGCTTATGCAGTTACACGCCTCGATTAAATATTAAACTGTTAGTCCATATATCAAATAGATGGGTAGTATATTAAGAATTGACGAATCGGTTCTCTATGCACGATCCAATTTTTGATGCACAATGACACACAGTTCCTTCAGCATAGAATAAAATCAATCTGTTCACATATTAATGTGAATGAGTACCCAAATACATTGAACTAGAAACACCAAGTATAAAAGCAGAACTAAGATCTGAGGCTAAAAAAATAAGTTCTTTTAGATAATACTAATATTTTCATCTTTGAAAAGCGTGTACATGTAGGTCATTCTCAAAGCTTATAGTAACCATGGTCCTGTACTTAGTCAGACCAAATTGTCTCAGTTTTTATCATTTTTAGCCATCATGCAAATTGTTGTTTGAAAAATGCAATCTTACCAAATATCCATATGTAATACAAAAAGAATCCATTGGAAGCATATTTAATAGGGTATTGTAAGTTACCTGTTAAGTGTTGTTTCATATGCAGGCCTTTATAGCAAATTTCAGCGAACAAATTGTAAAAAAGCAGTTGAGCCTGTCAAACTTTAGAAAGAACACTGACATGCAAATTGAATGTTAAACTGCTAGTCCATGTATCATTATGAGATGAGGTACTAACACAATCATGGAACAAACTGCTATTAGTATGTGGTGATGAGCTGCCAAAATTAACAAAACAACATACATATAATTTCTATCATTTCAGTGAGTGACAGATCGACTTCTACCTTTTCAATAGGAGTGGTTTTCTTATAGTCATCCATTTCATCTAGATCGTTACTCAATAGTAGAGTAATGCAATTTCTTTCTAAGTGAAGTTGATCTATAAGACGAGCAACTGGATTTCCAAACTTTTTTCATCTTTTACCATACAAGATGGATCTACCCAATCCATTCCATTTGTAAGGGCAGCACGAACAACACAATTCTTCCATGATTGTTTTTCAAAGGAATATGTGACCTACAAATGACATATGGACGAGACAGTTTAACGTTCATTTTCTTTTTAGTATGTCATCTTATAATCGAATCTGAATCAGACATGCGAGCAATTAACTGATGATGTAAATAATCAATTATGAAGAGGAATTCTGTTAAAGAGATTTCATCACCATGACTTCAAAGTTTTTAATGTTGAGAGGCAGTGTTACCTTTTCTATCATGATTTCATCGCCGTCGCTTCAAATCAGAGAGAGGACGCAGAGGTGGTTTGGACAAATAGGGATGTACGAAGGCTAGACGACTGCCGGAAGTAGCCTTCGATGAAGTGGTGGTGTAAGGAGCAATGATTTAGGGCTTTGTGAAGTAGGAAACGAGAATGGATTTGGCGAAGGAGATTTAGGGCTATGTTTTGTATTTTGGGGATAGAGCTAATGAACTAATATGAGCATTTATTTTTGTAAACGACCGCTTGTTGAAAATTTAAAAGGGAAGATGAACACCTCTCGAAAATTAAAGAGGGAAAGTCAAAAGTTGGATCATTTCAGTCATGTATATTTTTAAAAATATAACATTTTATTTCTTATTTTTAAATGACAATAAATAACATTTTATTTTAAACGTTGTCTCTTGATGTACTCAAACATGGTTGTTTTTGTAAAAATTGAATGAGGAAAAGTATAGAATTAAATTTTGCAACAAGGAGAGAACTATAAAGAATAACTATATTAATATAGGACATTAACCGTTCATATTAAAATATTATATAAATTGCTTGAATTTTTTTATTAAAATATTAAATATTACTTCTTAAATATTAAATATAACTTATTATTTATTACTTCTTAATCATTAATCACTACTTATTACTTCTTAATTATTAATTATTTATTAATTATTATTAATTCCTAATTATTTTTTATTAATAAATGATTATTAAATATTTAATATTAATTATTTAAAAATTAATTACTGTTTATTAATTATTAATTATTAATTACTAGGCATTTCATATTTTAAAATAATTATTGATAATTATGAATTTTAATTTATTATTTATTATTTATTATTTAATTATTATTATTTAATAGTAATTATTATTTATAAATTAGTAATTATTAATTATTATTTAGTTGATGATTAATTATTATTTATTTATTTAATTGTTTATTTAATTATGTTAACTGGGTTTTTAACCCAATATAATTCAAATGGAACTAGAACATCTACAACAAGTTAAAATATCTCAAGGATCGACTAAGAAGACCAAAAGGAAAAGGAGAGAAAGACCAAAGAAGAAAATGCCAAAACAAGCTAAGGCGATGGATCGCTAGCGATCCATAAAGCTTGCTTGTAGATCTCTCTAGTCCTCTTGCATCATGATCTAATATTCCATAGAGATGCTTGCCAAATTTCATAGCATGCCGAACAATCTAGCTCAAGAAGTGAAGACTCACCTGATTCAAGCTGTTTGACCAAAAGCAGCTTACTTAAAATGTACCTACAAAACTCCTAAGAAGTCGGGTTGATTTGAAATTTTGGAAGAACATTTAGAAGACATGGGAGAAGGCTCATAAAAAAATGAGAGCATTTGGAATTGATTTGATAGATCTCTAATGATCCATCTAGATAGATCGCTAGCGACCCATCTAGGCTGGGGCCCACCACCTTAAATTTTTATGGTGGGTCTCTAACACCCTCTAGAGTATTCCTGCAAAGTTTCATTCGACTTCATTAAGATTTGAGCGAGTTATGGATGATTCTTCTGAACCAGATGAACCATGAAGATGGATGATCAAACTAACTCCAAACGACTTGATATTTGAACAAGGCACTTAAATAGAAGATAAGAAGACAACCAAACAAAGATCACTCAAAAATATGCTAAGTGGATGGATAGCTAGCGATCCATCCCCTGTGGATGGCTAGCGATCCATCAAGATAGGTCAAATCGCCCTCAAACTTTCGAAGCTCCTTCGTAGCACTAAGTAAAGGCTTCTGGTATAAAAATATTCTAAGTTGATATACAGCTAGCGATCCATCACCATGGATAGTTAGCGATCCATAGAAATGGCTCAGATTGATTTGAGATTTTTGGTGATGACTTGGTGTAATGAAAAGACCCTCTCTTTTTATACAGAATTTGTAAGGATTTTTTTTTACTTTCAAACAACTTATCCAGGATCAAAATCTTTACCAATATAAATATATCAGTGTATTCATAAGGAAATGCACATACATGTGAAGATGCATGTGCCTCTCTTGTTTAAATCAGAGTTATGGTAAACAAGAGGATAATTTGATTGATTAAATTTAATCAATCCACACATATTTAATTTAATTCATGCAATAAAATTCCAGCCATATAGGTAACAATATGATTCTTAACCCTTGATTACTTGCTGGATTCTCAATGAAGTGTAATTCCTAAAAACATTATAATTGTGTTATGAATACCTTTAAATTGATGGTGTAGTTCTTATGCTCTGAAAAATGATATAAGTTTATATCATTATCTATGTTTGATTTTCTTAAAAAATCTGCCTAAAGTACAAACTCTTTTATGGAATATTTTTAAGTGAGATATCATATTCCATAAACTTAATTCTTTGATGCCAGGATGCTAAGCTAAATCAAATGCAAACATGAGTGAGTTTCCTGAGAACCTGGGTATCCAAAACATGGTTCAACCAGACTCTTTGTTCTGGTATAAGCCATAGGGTCTTAAAAATGCATTTTGACCAAAGCCTTAGTGAAAAGGAATTCAGATCCATGTTAAAATACAAGGATAACTGGTGTGCTAATATCTGAACAAAACATATTTAAATATGCATATATACAACTATCATGGACATGGCTTTCAACTCCTATATTACAGATTCTTCCTTTATCAAGAACAAGGTATAAAACATTTGCGTAGAACAAATTGCATTATGAAAACATTGCAGACACATAAATACATTTTCCATATGCCTATCCACTCTTGTATGCAAATGTCATGGTGGAAGAGTAAATCACATAGTTTACTGAGACTCAACTATCCAGATTTCCCAAAACTTAATCCTTTTTAAAGACTCAAGATTGACTAATACATTATAAAATATAACTATCCCATTTATCATAGTGTTCTTACTCAGATTTGCTTACAAAATCATTGGTTAGCTTCTTCAACTTTTCAGATAATCACCAAATTTATAAACTCCAATTACAAGTCAATTCCTTAGCAAAACACTTAGCAAAATATCCATCCAACATTCAGTACTTAATACAAGTGATAATTTAAAAATATCAATACATGAAGATTTCATCTTTTAAGCTCTTATCTAACTAATTTTAGCATGTTATAATCTTCTTCTCAAAGCCTTGCTCCTACTCCTACTTAGTTGCTGCAGAAAATGCATTTGAAGCTGCCCCATATTATACCCCATATGCCATTAGCACACTAGGGTCAGACACATGTCTGGTATGAGAAAATCCACTAAAACAATTTGTAAATCAAGTTAAAGTTAAAACATGTATAAATCTGTATACCCTGCCTTTAGAAAACAAATAAGTCATGGTGTGCATGTTCTGTGTCAGTGTGCAGGTGCACACTTGAATCTTTCTTTCCAGAAGCCTTATAAAGATATGGAATAAGCATACATTCATACAAATCAGTCCTAAATCAAATAAGCATATATACAAAAACAGGGAAATCACCTAAATGAAATAATCATTTATTCCCTTCTTAGATTTCTTCCAGGAAAACTTTTGTTCCTTCTTATATCAAATTTTCTCACATTGATATATTTATCTATCTTGGTCTCATCTGCAATTATATGAATCAATGGACACATTGTAATGGACTAATTCACTCCATTACACAAAGATCTCAGGACTTAAACAAGCCATGTGTCAACTTATATTACTCAAGAACACAAGTCATTCCTACAGTGCTCTTGACCCCATTTCCTAATCAGTTTTAAGTCAATAATAACACTTTTGATTTTTCATAACTAGACCATTCAGTGAATCATTTCACCAAAACAAACATTCATGTCATGGCATTCCATATCATTTATAACCAAACCAAGACAAACAGGCAATTAAACATAGGTGTCTATTAAATAAGATTCCGCATATATATATATATATATTCTTGCATTTTAAAAAGGGTATAGACAACTAACATTGGCTTATGGCTTTTTGAGAGAGTTTTTCTTTTTGCAAACATCTGTGCTTAAGTTAAACTCAAAATGACCAAGTTTCACTGAATCACAAAATTTATTTGCTATGTATATGACTATTTATATATTTTCATTGAATTAGGAGCATCAGCACATAGGCAACCCTATTGCACCCCTAATTCCTTTTTGTCTCAAGCCTCATCACTTATACACAAGTGTATTGCAGCTCAACATGTTTATATTTTCTGGGTTGAGCCAAAACCAACACTACTTGCCTATATTCATCATTTGATTCTTTGGGTATTTACTTATTTTTCTAAATATTAACATATTAGAGAGATCTGGGTTTTTAAAACATATATACTAATGATACTTAGAACTTTCATATAATAAAACAAGCAGAACAACCAACTAAAGATCAAGCATTTTCATCTCTAAAATCAAAGAAAGACAACCACATATGAAAATACATTTTTAAGAAAAAAATCAACTTATAAACTGGCTGCCTTCATTAGGACTTAGTGCCTTAGATTTTTGAGTGAGTTTTCTCACCTAGCTCTCTTTCACTTCTTAGTTGATTGATAAGCTTCTGCCCTCAAACCCTTTTCTTCACTTGTTTAATATTTATGTGATATATTTTTTTTTCTCAAGAGCTATCAGGGAAGAAGAGAAGGCCCCTCATATCACTGCTTATTTATGCAGGGTTCTTCTTAGGGTTTAAGGTGCTAGCTAAAGTCATTTTTGCCCATCAGAAATCATGCCATTTGCATTTAGTTTAAACCCAAAATCTTACCCTCCCCGGCTCAAGTTTGTGGAGAGAAAAGTGGTTTTATCATTTTGGTTATTTTCTGAAATTTTGCTTTTCCAGAAAAATGCTTTTTCTCTTGTCTACTATCATGCTAAAAGTGTGACTTGATTTCCATTATTTATCATATATATATATCAAAGGTTCTTCCTAATTCTGCCTATACAAAACATATCTCTGTTTTATCTTATTTTTCTATTTTTAGCTTTCACTTAAATAGCATGTACTTCCCTTATTTATTTATAAAAGGATTACTCCTTTTATATCTTCATTCTTTTCTTTCTGCCTATAATTTAAAATATATTTGTGTATTTTTATTTTACTGATTTGAACTCTGGTATTTGATTAGCATACATATATGTATATATATGTCTTACAGAAATAATTAATACACACACACACACACACACATATATATATATATATATATATACACACATTATTTTTACTGAACACATATGCATATGTACACTCAAATACAACCAGTAGCATCCATATATATATTTATGCATATAGCTTTTAAGGATTTAATCTATTTATCTATATATATATATATATTTCCATACACATCAACATATGTTCATTCATATCATTCAGGAATTAAGCTTCTATTCATGTGTATTTCCTGTGCACACATGTACACACATATAGTTACACCATATCAAGCCATATCAATTCCCCGCTTTTCTTTTAAAATTGGTTTAAAAATTATTTTAAACTTATTTATATTTTCAAAATAAATTCCTAAAATCTTGGGTCATTACATACACCCTACCTTTTAGAAATTGTGTCCCACAATTTTCCTAAGCTTAAATCAATTTTAAACTTAATTCAGAGAACAATACATTCTCGACCAAATAGATTTTTAGTTCTATCGCAATAACTGAAAATACATGCATCCAAAAGGAAAGCAAATTAAAAATCAGAATCCTTTAATCTGAAAATAGCTTAGGGTAGTTCATCCTAACTTTGTCTTCTAATTCCCATGTGCAATCACTAGGATCAAGACTCCAGTGTACCTTCACAAGTTTCAGTGATTTATTCCTCAACTTCTTCACATCCTTTGCCAAAATTCCCACTGGATCCTTTTCATAAATCAAATTAGGATTTATTTGCACTTGGGTTGGGGTCTCAAGAATTTCTGCCTTGTTATGGACCCACCTTCTCAATTGTGATACATGAAAAACATCATGCATCCCTTGCATGTTTTATGGTAATTCCAACTTATATGCCAAGGAACCAATTCTTTCCAGAATTTTGTATGGCCCAATATATCTTGGGGTTAACTTGCCTTATTTCCCAAACCTCAGTACATTTTTCATAGGTGAGATTTTGATGAAAACAAAATTTCCTACTTCATATTCCACCTGCTTCCTTTTCATGTCTGCAAATTTCTTTTGCCTGTCTTGAGCTGCTGCAATTCTTCTCCTTACCAACTCAATTTTCTCTTTAGTTTCTTGTATGTACTCAGGCCCTAAAATAGCTCTTTCTCCTGTTTCTACTCAACATATAGGTGACAAACATGGCTTGCCATATAAGGCTTCAAATGGAGCCATCTCTATGGTGCTTTGATAGCTGTTATTGTATGTAAATTTAGCTAAATGGAGATAGTCTTCCCAGTTACCTCCAAAAACCAGTGCACATGCCCTTAACAAGTCCTCTAAAACTTTGTTCACCACTTCAGTATGCCCATCTGATTGTGGATGTTAGGCAGTGCTTAAGCATAATTCACTTCCCATGGCTTCTTGAAAACTTTTCCAGAACCTTGATGTGAAGATGGTATCCCTATCACTCATAATAGTTTTGGGAATGCCATGCAATCTTACCACCTCCTTCATAAATACTTGTGCTAACTTTGGTGCATTCCTTTCTGATTTGACTGGGATGAAATGTGCCACTTTAGTTAGCCTATCTACTATCACCCATATACTTGTGTTTCCTCTTTTTTATCTAGGCAGTCCATCTATGAAATCCATAGATATATCTTCCCATTTCCACTGTGGTGTGCTAAGAGGTTGTAGCAACCCTGGTGGCTTTTGTGTTTCTACCTTGACTTGTTGGCAAGTCATACATCTTGCAATATATTTGGCTACATCTGATTTCATTCCCTTCCACCAAAAATTTCTTTTTAAATTTTGATACATCTTTGTACTGCCTGGGTGTATGGAGTACTTACTTCTATGATATTCATTCAATATTTCCTCCTTCAACTCCATGTTTTCTGGAACACATATTTTATTCTGGTTTCTTAAATAACCATTTTTATCAATATGGTAATTTGTCACCTCTTCCCCTTTTGATATGAGAATTTTCTTCTCCAATAAGTTTGTGTCTTGTTCTTGCATTTTTCCTACCTTCAAAATTAATTCTGATTGTAGAGACATTAAACTCAATTTCCTTTATTCTTATCTCCTTCTACTGGTACCATTTGTACCTTATTACTTACTTCAATTTCCAAGTCAGTGAGTATAGACAAATCTTTAAATTCTTCCATCATCAACATAGCTAACTTAGCATGTTGTCTACTTAGAGCATCAACAACTTTGTTTGCTTTACCTGGTGTATAGAGTATGTCCAAGTCATAGGCAGCTAAGAACTCCACCCATCTATGTTGCCTCATGTTTAAATCTTTTTGTAAAAATAAATACTTTAAAGACTTGTGGTCAGTGTAAAGTTCAAACTTAGTTCCCAACAAATAATGTCTCCAAAGTTTCAAAGCATAGATCACAGCTGCTAATTCAAGATCATGTGTGGCATATCTTACTTCATGGGGTTTGAGTTGTCTGGATGCATATGCAATGACTTGGCCTTGTTGCATCAACACTGCACCCAAGCCAAACCCACTAGCATCAGTGTATACAACTAATTCTTCATTTCCCTGGGGTACTTTCAAGATTGGAGCATTCACCAATGCCTCCTTCAACTGTTCAAAAGGCTTCTCACACTTCTCTGACCAAACAAAAGCTTGGTTTTTCCTGGTTAGGTTAGTAAGTGGTGTAGAAATTTTTGAAAAATCTTTTATATATCTCCTATAATATCCTGCCATCCCCATAAATGATCTTACTTCACTCACTGTGCTAGGCCTCTTCCATGCTTGAATAGCTATTACTTTATTGGGGTTCACAGAAATTCCTTTAGCAGAAATGACATGGCCAAGGAAATGTACTTCCTCTTTCCAAAATGCACATTTTGAAAATTTTGCCTTTAAATCTTTTTCCCTCAATCTAGACAAAACCAGATGCAAATGACTTTTATGTTCTTCCACTGTTTTGGAATAAATTAAAATGTCATCAATAAAAATCAGCACAAATTTGTCTAAATAATCTCTAAAGGTTCTATTCATTAAATCTACAAAGTATGATGGTGCATTAGTCAAGCCAAATGGCATAACCAGAAATTCATACAACCCATACCTAGTGTTAAAGGTAGTGTACTTGATACTTGACTCCTCCACCTTCATTTGATGAAAACCAGATGCTAAATCTGGTTTAGAAAACACTCTTGCCCCAGCTAATTGATCAAAAGATCATCTATCCTTGGCAATGGATATTTATTTTTAATAGTTACCTTGTTCAATTCTCTATAATCTATACAAAGTCTTAAGGATCCATCTTGTTTCTTAACAAATACCACTGGTGCTCCCCAGCAAGAATTACTTGGTCTTATAAAACCCTTATCCTCTAATTCCTCTAACTGTTTCTTTAATTCTTTTAGTTCATTTAGCCCCATTCTAGCTGGCTTTTTAATCACTGGGCTTGCTCCTGGAACTAAATGAATTTGGAATTCCACTGGTCTATGGTTTGGAACACCCTTAACCTCCCAAACACATCCAAGTATTCATTGACTATAGGAATTTCTTCAATAGTAAGTTCACTGAAATATTTTTCCAAGTCAATTAAATGATACAATTTTCTTTCCTTAGCTTCTTCACACAAAATTGTGATTCTCTGGCCTCTAAGGTTTTGCAATGATATGGTGGATGAATCTAAGTTAATTATGGCTTTAAATTGCCTTAACCAGTCTACCCCCAATATAATACCTATGTTTGGGTAGTTTAAAACATATAAATTGGAAACAAAAGTATCTCCTCCTATGTTTAATTCCACATCCACACAAATCATATTTAAAACACTAGAACTCCCCAGTGGACTTTGTATATGCAATGGGGTTTCAACCAATATGCAATTCAATCTTAGCATTTTAACTAGTTCATAAGAAATCAAAGAGTGAGTTGCCCCAGTATCATATACTACTGCTATGGGTATGGTACAAATAAATAATGTACCTTCCACTTGACTGTGGTTTTCAGCATTAATCTCCACTGTGGATTTGCCTTTGCCTTCCAAATTTGCCAATTTTCCTGGCTGTTTATACTCAGGACAATTTCTCTTCATATGCCCCTCTTTCCCACATAGATAGCACTTGAAAGCTCCTCCTTTCAATTCTGGGCACCTTGGTTTGATATGTCCTTCCTTTCCACATTGATGACACACAATTTTCTTCTTGGTTTCCTTAGCTTTGATATCTCCAGTGCCTTTGTTACCGGCCTCTTCTTTCTTCTTATCATAAGGGTGATATCTCCCCTTACCCTTCTTAGTGTTATTATTCTTAAAATTTCTAAACTTTTCCCTTTCCTTGTCATGCTGCTCTAATCTCAAAGCCAAGTCTATTACTTGATCAAAAGTCCTGTCAGCATAAGGTAACATGGCTCTACTAACTCCTGGGTTCAAACCTTTAATGTACCTATCATTTTTGGATGCTTCATCTGACACTAGCATTGCTCCATATGTGGATACCCCCTCAAACTTTTGAGTGTATTCAGTGACATTCAGAGTTCCTTGCCTGAGTCTAATAAATTCTTCTAGTAAAGTGGTCTTAGCTGATGCTAGTACAAATCTTGCTTCCAACATCTCCTTGAATTGATTCCAAGTGATTTCATTCTCATTTCTCCCTGTATGATTACTTCCCACCAGCTTAAAGCTACCCCTTTCAGCTGTCTTGAAGCCACTTGCCTCTTCCTTTGATCATCAAGCTGCATGTCATTGAAAATCCTATCCAATGTTCTCAACCATGCTTGAATTTCCATAATACATTCTGTCCCTTCAAAGCTTTTGCCTCCTAAATGAGTATAAGTCTTGAGTAATTTTGAGAGCTCTTCATGGGGATTTTCTTGCCTTTGTCCTGCCCTATCCCTAAATGCTCTCACCAAATCTTGTAGATTGACCATTGGTGGTGCATTGGAGGATCCTGCTCCCTGATTTGGTGGTCTTCCTACCATAGTTTGCTAATAATAATTTACATAGCTGGTTAGTTTTTTTTAATGTCTCACTCAAACTTGATCATCCAGTGATCAATCCCTACAAAATATTTTACTTATATTTTGTTTCTTAAGTTTTTAGTTTCATAGAAGGATTTGATTTCAATTTTCAACTATGTTTTAGTAACATAGCTCTAATACCAAATGAAAAGACCCTTTCTTTTTATACTGAATTTGTAAGAATTTTTTTTTCAAACAACTTATCCAGGATCAAAATCTTTACCAATATAAATATATCAATGTATTCATAAGGAAATGCACATACATGTGAAGATGCATGTGCCTCTCTTGTTTAAATCAGAGTTATGGTAAACAAGTGGATAATTTGATTGATTAAATTTATTCAATCCACACATAGTTCAATTTAATTCATGCAATAAAATTCCATCCATATAGGTAACAATATGATTTTTAACCCTTGATTACATGCTGGATTCTCAATGAAGTGTAATTCCTAAAAACATTATAATTATGTTATGATTACCTTTAAATTGATGGTGTAGTGCTTATGCTCTGAAAAATGAT
The DNA here is from genome assembly GCA_030737815.1 of Allium fistulosum. Classification (NCBI taxonomy): domain Eukaryota; kingdom Viridiplantae; phylum Streptophyta; class Magnoliopsida; order Asparagales; family Amaryllidaceae; genus Allium; species Allium fistulosum. Next base: position 1,348,758,050 of record CM060902.1, on the reverse strand, counting down.
ATAAGTTTATATCATTATCTATGTTTGATTTTCTTAAAAAATCTTCCTAGAGTACAAACTCTTTTCTGGAATATTTTTAAGTGAGATATCATAATCCATAAACTTAACTCTTTGATGCCAGGATGCTAAGATAAATCAAATGCAAACATGAGTGAGTTTCCTGAGAACCTAGGTATCCAAAACATGGTTCAACCAGACTCTTTGTTCTGGTATAAGCCATAGGGTCTTAAAAATGCATTTTGATCAAAGCCTTAGTGAAAAGGAATTCAGATCCATGTTAAAATACAAGGATAACTAGTGTGCTAATATCTGAACAAAACATATTTAAATATGCATATATACAAATATCATGGACATGGCTTTCAACTCCTATATTACAGATTCTTCCTTTATCAAGAACAAGGTATAAAACATTTGCGTAGAACAAATTGCATTATGAAAATATTGCAGACACATAAATACATTTTCCCTATGCATATCCACTCTTGTATGCAAATGTCATGGTGGAAGAGTAAATCACATAGTTTACTGAGACTCAACTATCCAGATTTCCCAAAACTTAATCCTTTTCAAAGACTCAAGATTGACTAATACATTATAAAGTATAACTATTCCATTTATCATAGTGTTCTTGCTCAGATTTGCTTACAAAATCATTGGTTAGCTTCTTCAACTTTTCAGATAATCACCAAATTTATAAACTCCAATTACAAGTCAATTCCTTAGCAAAACACTTAGCAAAATATCCATCCAACATTCAGTACTTAATACAAGTGATAATTTAAAAATATCAATACATGCAGATTTCATCTTTTAAGCTCTTATCTAACTAATTTTAGCATGCTATAATCTTCTTCTCAAAGCCTTGCTCCTACTCCTACTTAGTTGCTGCAGTCCCTGAAAATGCATTTGAAGCTGCCCCATATTATACCCCATATGCCATTAGCACACTAGGGTCAGACACATGTCTGGTATGAGAAAATCCACTAAAACAATTTGTAAATCAGTTAAAGTTGAAACATGTATAAATCTGTATACCCTGCCTTTAGAAAACAAATAAGTCATGGTGTGCATGTTCTGTGTCAGTGTGCAGGTGCACACTTGAATCTTTCTTTCTAGAAGCCTTATAAAGATATGGAATAAGCATACATTCATACAAATCAGTCCTAAATCAAATAAGCATATATACAAAAACAGGGAAATCACCAAAATGAATTAAATCATTTATTCCCTTCTTAGATTTCTTCCAGGAAAACTTTTGTTCCTTCTTATATCAAATTTTCTCACATTGATATATTTATCTATCTTGGTCTCATCTACAATTATATGAATCAATGGACACATTGTAATGGACTAATTCACTCCATTACACAAAGATCTGAGGACTTAAACAAGCCATGTGTCAACTTATATTACTCAAGAACACAAGTCATTCCTGCAGTGCTCTTGACCCCATTTCCTAATCAGTTTTAAGTTAATAATAACACTTTTGATTTTTCATAACTAAACCATTCAGTGAATCATTTCACCAAAACAAACATTCATGTCATGGCATTCCATATCATTCATAACCAAATAAAGATAAACAGGCAATTAAACATAGGTGTCTATTAAATAAGATTCTGCATATATATATATATATATATATTCTTGCATTTTAAAAAGGGTATAGACAACTAACATTGGCTTATGGCTTTTTGAGATAGTTTTTCTTTTTGCAAACATCCGTGCTTAAGTTAAACTCAGAATGACCAAGTTTCACTGAATCACAAAATTTATTTGCTATGTATATGACTATTTATATATTTTCATTGAATCAGGAGCATCAGCACATAGGCACCCTATTGCACCCCTAATTCCTTTTTGTCTCAAGCCTAAGCACTTATACACAAGTGTATTGCAGCTCAACATGTTTATATTTTCTGGGTTGAGCCAAAACCAACACTACTTGCCTATATTCATCATTTGATTCTCTGGGTATTTACTTATTTTTCTAAATATTAACATATCAGAGATATCTGGGTTTTTAAAACATATATACTAATGATACTTAGAACTTTCATATAATAAAACAAGCAGAACAACCAACTAAAGATCAAACATTTTCATCTCTGAAATCAAAGAAAGACAACCACATATGAAAATACATTTTTAAGAAAAAAATCAACTTATAAACTGGCTGCCTTCATTAGGACTTAGTGCCTTAGATTTTTGAGTGAGTTTTCTCACCTTGCTCTCTTTCACTTCTTAGTTGATTGATAAGCTTCTACCCTCAAACCCTTTTCTTCACTTGTTTAATATTTATGTGATATATATATTTTTCTCAAGAGCTATCAGGGAAGAAGAGAAGGCCCCTCATATCACTACTTATTTATGCAGGGTTCTTCTTAGGGTTTAAGGTGCTAGCTAAAGTCATTTTTGCCCATCAGAAATCATGCCATTTGCATTTAGTTAAACCCAAAATATTACCCTCCCCGGTTGAAGTTTGTGGAGAGAAAAGTGGTTTTATCATTTTGGTTATTTTCAGAAATTTAGCTTTTCCAGAAAAATGCTTTTTCTCTTGTCTACTATCATGCTAAAAGTGTGACTTGATTTCCATTATTTATCATATATATATCAAAGGTTCTTGCTAATTCTGCCTATACAAAACATATCTCTGTTTTATCTTATTTTTCTATTTTTAGCTTTCACTTAAATAGCATGTACTTCCCTTATTTATTTATAAAAGGATTACTGCCTTTATATCTTCATTCTTTTCTTTCTGCCTATAATTTAAAATATATTTGTGAATTTTTATTTTACTGATTTGAACTCTGGTATTTGATTAGCATACATATAAGTATATGTATGTCTTACAGAAATAATTAATACACACATATATATCTATACATTATTTTTACTGAACACATATGCACATGTACACTAAAATACAACCAGTAGCACCCATATATATATTTATGCATATAGCTTTTAAGGATTTAATCTATTTATCTATATATATATATATATATTTCCATACACATCAACATATGTTCATTCATATCATTCAGGAATTAAGCTTCTATTCATGTGTATTTCCTGTGCACACATGTACACACATATAGTTACACCATATCAAGCCATATCAATTCCCCCCTTTTCTTTTAAAATTGGTTTAAAAATTATTTTAAACTTATTTATATTTTCAAAATAAATTCCTAAAATCTTGGGTCATTACATGTAACGACCCGAAATTTTGACTCCGAAGATTCCGGATTGTTAGAGAAAAAGAAGAAAAGAGGTAGAAGAAGAAGAAACAGAAACACAACACTGATTCTCACAAATCGCAGCGGATCAAAATATAATATCAAATAATAATAGTTTACAAAAGAATACCTGTATCTGTCAATTATATTTTTACATCAGAGTTACACTCATACACAAACACTGGACATATACAAATCGCATGTCTTAGATAAACAGAAATAATATCACAGTGGAAACACTCCATACGTTCCTGCCATCCAGCTCGTCTCCTGAGCTCCAGAACGTCCTTACCTGAAAATCTGTAATACTCGGTCTGACCCGAGCATTACATCAAAGTAACACCCGGGTCAGGCTGGAAACCAGCGTGAGTAAACCCATCTAACATGAAATACCAAGCTATAACATATGTGAATACCATTGTAACTCGTATCTTTTACGAGTTCTTACTTTATTATAGTCAATCATTTAACACACACACTGTGCAGTTAAAGCGCCCTGCCGCTCCATAGCCTTTGAGGTGCGAAAAGTTGTAGCAGAGATATATCGGGGATATAGCAAGATATAGCGGACGACTTTAAAAAGAGGAATGATGAACATTCTACATTAAAAAGAGGAACAATTATTACTTATTATTTCCCACCAAGCAAAACAAGTTATAATAAAGTAAAGATAAACAAAGTTGACACTTAAAAAGTTAGAACTAGTTATAATAACCAACAGCGTATATCATTGTTACATTAACTTTGAAGTTACCATAAAACTTAAAACCAAGACATCATGCAAAATGCTTATTTATAGGAAAGGGGATATAACGGGGCAACAAAATCAGGGATATAGTGGATTATTGCCCCAATATCGGGGATAATAGCGGATCCGCTATATAGGGCCGCTTTATAGGAATATCGTTGCCCCAAATGTCCGCTACGGGATATATCGGGGATATATTGGGGCAATATCGGAGAATTGACTACACAGCACACGCATCAGTTCCCAGGTTAAATGTCTATGTTACTTTATCCCATTCCAGCCTGTTTAATTTTACATGTCCAATTTATAAGGAATTTGATTACTAATCGAAATGGTTTCAGGTATTTACTGATTACTCGACCCCGGTCTCTTCGATTTCAATGTCATTTCTAATTCCAGTTTAAGTGGATATAAATCAACTATAATACAAGGTATCATAGTCACACAGCAAATTAATTATCAATTGATACTCCATATTATTCTGTTTAATCCATCATATCATATTACCGTACATCACCACTCAATATCAGAGATATTCACAATCCAAGTCATCCAATATCATTAAATCATTCATAAGCAAGATTTATTATATAATTCCAAATTAATTTAATTAATCTCCAATTAAATTAATCAGCATCTTTAATTACTTGGATTACCTTAATCCTGCTTACTTAACATTAATTAATTACAATCCAATTAATCAATCATTCTTTAATCATCCATCTTAATTAATCCCCCTTGATTAATTATTCTTTAAGTAGTTAACCTTTTATTATCACATAGATTAATTACTCTTTAATTATTAATTAATAAAACTTAATTAATTACCCTTTGATTAATTAATAACCAATAACTGAACTTTAATTACTTAATTTATTAATCTTTAATTATTAACCTTGAAATCAAATAAATCATTAACTATTGATTAACTTAAAACTTTAAATTAAATTAATAATTAAAAAAACTTATCTTGATTAATTTACTATTTAATTACATGATTTAATTAAGTTCAAAAATAACATAAGGATTAACTTAATTAATAAAAACTTAAAATACTTTTCTCAACTTAGTCAAACATTAAATTATCACTTATTACATAAAATAGTTTAAGGATAATTAGTTTAAACTTAACTTTTGTTAAAAATTTAAACTTGTTAATCTTCTAATATTTACCCGAGGCAAACTCATGTTTCCCATTTAAAATCCTGAGCTTCCTCAACCATTTCCTCGAGCTTCAGTTTTCAATTTTTTTTTCTTGGTTTAAATTTTAAGCTGTTATATTACTAAGCACACACGTAAACTCGAGACGAACCCGAGGTAACCCATCTTTTTTTCCGAGCATAAACTCGACAAAAACCCCTCAAACAAAAACCTGACATAGCAGATATGCTGTGCACCTTCACTCATCGTCGACGATGATCGGACCTCCCTGTCCATCTCCGACGAGTCGCCTATGGTCTCCTTCTTTGATTCGAAACACCCAAACACCAAAACAATCTCGAAATCGAAAATCATCCATCGTGAACAAACTGGATAGAAACCTATGTCCCAAATTCACCTCGACACTTCGGTTCCGGCCACCAGAAATTTCGATCCTCCATCCACAACTTCACCTTTATCTCGGGCTTCATTCCCCCTCGTCCCGACTAACTCGATTCTCTGACGTAGGCGCGGCAGCATGATTATCTACCTCGACCAAAAACTCACCTAAACCCTAGTGCGGTTATTCCCTGACGCCACGGTGAACTAGAATTACTTCGACTATTTTCCCCGACATCCCAGATCGACAAGCTAACTTCGACAGAAACCCCGACTATCCCGAGTTCATCGATCACCAGGAATAACCCAAAAATCTTATTCTGATCATCTCCGAACTGCACCATCAATACTCAACTAAAAATCGAGATTTTGATTTCAAAAATCCTAGTTTTCAAAGGGGATTCAGGTTATATACTTGAATCAATAAATCATTGAGTTTGATTTCAACCCATTCCTAAGTTTTCCACTGGTTTTTCCGTTTTCCAGAAAAAATTCAAACTTAATTTATATAATTAAAATTTTAAAAACTTAATTATGTTTAAACAAACATAATTTATTTGAATCCCTAAACCTATCAGGGATTGGATGTGGAGAATTGAAATTTTTATCTAACATTTAACTGTGAAGTTTAAACAGAGATGATCACATACTTACACACCCATATATTCATTCATATATACATATATTTAGATTAATAAACATGCATACATATATTTTAACATGCATCACAAGTTACTACAAACATTTCCACATACATCAAAATTTAAAACAGATTTTAAAACAGTTTTTAAAGAAAAATTTTACACACATGTCTGTGAAGAAGTAGAGAAGCCTAGATTTGAATTTGGTTTGAACTTGAAAACTGATCTGGGTTTGAATGCTCTGATCTTAGTTAAATTTTTTTCTTTTCTTATTTTCTTTTATGCGTGAGTATGCTATAGGACCATATATATATAAGAGAAGGTAAGCTTGCAAGATAAGTCATAGTGTTGAAACATTTTGTACAGGCTTTGCATTATATTTTATCTGACCCGATTTTGATTTTGCTTTGACTTGATTTGATTTGACTTGATTTGATTTTGTTTAATTTCTTCAATGGCAGCACCTTGTATATTTTGTATGAGGTAGGATGTGTGTATATGAAGGCAACCAAACAGTGATAGATATGTGTGTATATATATGAGCGGATGAGTACAAGGGAAGATAAGGTCTGTACAAATATATGCAGGCTTTTATTTTTGTTTTTCTTTTGCTAATTGATTTGAAAACAACTGATTTGATCGTTTATGAGTACAACTAGATTCATTATGTTGATTTTCCATTGACTTTGATATGTATTTATGAGGTTGTCTCCTAAGGTGTTTACATATGCTTTTCACATAGTCTTGCCTTGTTTTATCTTATATATGTATATATTGATTCATATACTTAACTTGTCCTCTTGTATACATACCTACATACTTCACATATATACCTATATATATATTTGTCATCAATAAGTTTACACTTATTAACATTGACATGCTTATTCACACACTTCTTATTTAATATATATGAACATATATACATATATTATATTCACATATCTTGAAATCTGTCATTATATCTATATATGTTCACATTTATACAATTTTCATGTATCTTAATTCATGTGGCAAATATATATATCTATTACCTATATACTTGTGTATATATTTATCATCATGAACTTGTGCATGTTTAATTATCATAAAGTTTTTTCTTGTACATATATATATACAATCCTAGACATTATATCTTAATTTCAAATGGTGGAGATTTATACATTATTTCCTATAAGATTTATCATATCTAGAGATTAAATATCTAATATAAATTTTTAATTCAATATTTATTTTAGTTTCCAAATCAACATATATATTCAGATATTTTTTAATTATCAGAAATTCATTTGTTCGACCCATCAAAATTAATATCCCTATATTTTAAACCAGTTAATTACCAATTAACAACCGTTAAAAATCTGGGTCGTCACATTCCTTCCCCTTTTAGAACTTTTCGTCCTCGAAAAGGAATGAAACGAATTTATGAAAATGCTTAAAATCAGATAAATATTCTTTGATCATTTTTAAAACACTTTTAAATATCTATATAATACTATTTCAAAGTAGTTTTTATAAAAATACTTTTATAACTCGATGTTTCAACAAGTCCATCCTTATTCTCATAGAAATTCGATCATACGTTGATCAGGCGTAGGACTGAAAATCTATAAGTACTTGGTAAACCCATTTTCAACACCCAGTGAAAATACATGGAAAATAATTTTATTGAAAATATAGAAAACGGTTTCGAAAATAGAGAAAATATCTTTGGTGAGAATGCTCTGGAAATCATCACTCCCATCCATAGTCGCAGTTAACCCGATGGTTACGTTGCCATCCCGGCAAAATCCATAGATAACTATAGGCCTCCGCGCCCCTCGATTACACCATGGAACCCACTACACATCGCAGTTATACCCGGGCTTTATGTTGCTATCACAGAAAAAACCCATATAACCGTAGGCCTCAGCGCCCTCGAATTTCACTGCCAAAAGAATGAAACTCCTCCACTCGACCATAGATCGCAGTCTACCGATGTTACATTGCCATCCCGGCAAAATCAAGTGTAGACTGTTGACACTCATCCTCCACACGATTTTCGCTATGGTCCACATAGTAGATCGCGGCGACATAGAGTTACACTGTCGTCACAGCATAACCCAAATGCCCCTGTAGGCATCAACGCCCTCGACTTTCGCTACCCAACAATCCTCAGAAACTAGTTTGTCCGGACTCCTCACAGGATTAACTTTAGAACCCCCCCTTAGGGCTCAAGGCAGTACCACCTTGTGGCACTCCTGAGAAGTTCATTCAAGGGAGCGCCTTTTTCCCCAGAGCCACTTTCAAAACTCTTTATACTATACACATATAGTATTTTCCAAATCATACACCTAGTATGAATTTCATATAAATCTCCTTTCTCAAAATCGATTATCCAAAAATTGATAATTCACAAACTAGGCTTTCCAAATTCCAAATTTGATTTTCCTCAAAAATCAAAAGCCTTTCCAAATCCATAGGTTCCAAAACCCTTTTCTCAAAATCATTCTCATAAGATCCTTTACATATATATATAGATATATATATATATATATATATAACTTTAAAAATCTTTGGATCACTTCAAACTTGTACAAATTACCTCTTTATACTTCAAATACTTTCAAAAACCCTTTTCTTCTGGCAAAAGACTCAACAAGGGGAGTTTTATCATATATATAACAAAGATACATAACTTTGTTTATTCCAAATCAAATATTCAAATTTGATTACTCTATAAAGTCACTTACCAAATTACTTACTTCCATAAAGTAAATTTTTACCATAGAAATATCCAGTTTCCACTTCACTTCATCATATATTTCACAAAATATACCTTCAATTTCAAAAACCATTTACAGTTCTTATCCAAACTTACAATGTCAATTTCATTCAAACCCGTACGATGTACACATATCATTTGTACGCTATATCAATCTGATCGCTCACTCGATCACAAAATTTCACTTCCGAACTAGTATTGTCCACCCGACTTCCTAGTGCGGACTCAGATTTGGTTTCTTGATCAGAAACCGTCATCCTCCTTGCATAGTCAGAACTATGATAGAGAATATCCAAAATCAATCAAAAATCCATATCCAGGTTCGCCGTCGAAAATTGAGTGAAAAATACCAAATCGGATCGATAATACTATCTCGAAATTCAGTGTTCGAATCTGGATCAAATCACTATGCGTATAGAATAATATACGTACATCCTACGTATTTATCTTCATTGATTATCAGTTACATCAATTTCCTTTCTATTCATCCTCACTTTGATTTTATTCACTTATTCACATTTGCCTTAATCCCCATTTGGATTATCACTTCAATTCTTATCTCAGTTGGGTATTTAATCAATAACAGTTTGAACTCCGACCAGTTTATATTTAGAAAATAGTTTGAAAATTTTAAAAATAGATAAGTAGTTGAAAAGTAGTAATTAATTATAAAACAATTGAAAAACAGTAATTAGTTTATAAATCAGTTGTAAAATTGTTAAATAGTTCCAAAAGTAATTGTAAAACAAGTTTAAGATAGTTTTAGGTTTAAAAAGAAAAGTTGTATAGTAAATAGTTTGGAAAAATAGATTTATACTAAACAATTTATTTTGAAAATAGTCCAGAGTCAAACTGTTCAATTCCCCATCAATTCAATTTAAATTTCCACTTCCACTTAAATTGACTCACTTCTAATTTGAATAACTTCAATTTCCCTTGAACTTGATTTATCCCCAATTCAAGTTGAATTAACCTCAATTTCTTTCCAATTTCAAATCAAATTCTATTTGATTTCAAACATATTCACTTCAATTACAATTTCAAATTATTCAAATTAATTTAGACTAATTTCAAATTGAATCCACTTCAATTCCAAATCATTTCAATTTCTATATGAATTAATTCCAATTCCCATTTGAATTTGAACTCATTCAATCTTCAATTTTATTTCAAATTAATCCAATTCAAATTTTCCATTTGAATTTTATACTTATCCATCTTCAATTCTAGTTAATTCAAACTAAATTCAATTTGAACTAATGAAAACTGAATCTCAACTTTAAACCATCACGAATTATATAAATTCGAGTTAAATCTTCAAATGTTGATTTAACCCCTTAAATCAAATTAACCTTTATCAATAATCCAAATCTTTAAATAATTTAATTCTGAGTCCAATTCTCAAAATTCCATTTTAAATTATCTTTTCTTAACTTATTTCAAAGTTCAAATAAGTGTTCAAAACAATTTTATCTTAAAAATTCAATTTATTGCCCAATTTTATCTTCCAGTTTTGAAACCAGTTCTTAAACAATTTTAATTTACAAGTCAATTCTTAACATTCAAATTTTCAGTTCAAAGTAATTCCATATCCTTAATTTCAAATTCCATTTCAAAAGAAGGTGATTTTATTAGATCATATTGCCACAAAATATTTCATACATTGATAGACTGCACACTAGCAGTTCAACATTACATCCATTTATCACAATAATGGATATATTACCACACTTCACCTCATTCATTTAAACAAATCCAATTCACAATTTAAAGATTATTAATAACAATAGGATGATCTCATCCAATTTATTTTAAAACATCCATCAGATCTCAAACCCATTTTGAGATCACACAATCTCCCAATTCAAATTAACCATTTAAATTCCCAAGTTAAATCCCAATTTCATCTTGAAATTTCCAATGCAGGTTGCTTGTTAACTTATTTAACTTTCCCAAAGTTAAATTCAATTTACTTAATCCAGCCAACCTTACCCAATTTGGATTCCCATTTCAAATTTTAAACTTCACATTAATAATCTTATAAGTTCAAAAACTTATCACCTTGGGTATCACATCTCATTCCAAATTTAAAACTCAACATTTAGAGTTTATTACAACCCATTTTTGATATTATGTATATTCCTCATATATACATATTATTTCCTTTACACACTAAGTTATCCTTAAATTTTAAACCACTTTTGGTTTTAGTTCAAACAGTTTCCTTTAATGCTTTCAAACAACTCTTATTTTAAATTAAGATCACATTCAAAATATTCTGAAAAATACTCTTTATTATTTCTATTAACATTTGAGACAATTTCAAAAAATTTCAATTTACATCCTTTCTAATTTACAAGTTATTCACATTTAATGGTTACTTCCTTAAAACATTTATGCGTTTATTAGAAACCCATCATCCTATTTAAACTCAATAACCATTCTATTTCTGGTTTGAACCCAATTCCAATTCATCTTATTTATATAGTTCATTTTATCCAATCCTTATTTGGATATGTATACATATATATTCCTTAATTTCTTATTTTATAACCAATTGTTTCTATATATATATAATATAAGCTTTTATAAAAATCTTTCATTAAAACCATTTTTAAAATCTTTATATAAGAAAATAACAAGTACGCTATCATATATATATATATATATACACACACACACTCAACTCATCCTAGGGTAATACTAACCCTATCCCTGATGAGTAAACCCACCAGAGCCAAGGTTTTCGCTTAACCTCACTCTGATACCAAATGTAACGACCCGAAATTTTGACTCCGAAGATTCCGTATTGCTATAGAAAAAGAAGAAAAGAGGTAGAGGAAGAAGAAACAGAAACACAGCACTGATTCTCACAAATCGCAGCGAATCAAAATATAATATCAAATAATAACAGTTTACAAAAGAATACCTGTATCTGTCAATTATATTTTTACATCAGAGTTACACTCATACACAAACACTGGATATACAAATCGCATGTATTAGATAAACAGAAATAATATCACAGCGGAAACACTCCATACGTTCCTGCCATCCAGCTCGTCTCCTGAGCTCCAGAACGTCCTTACCTGAAAATTTGTAATACTCGGTCTGACCCGAGCATTACATCAAAGTAACACCCGGGTCAGGCTGGAAACCAGCGTGAGTAAACCCATCTAACATGAAATACCAAGCTATAACATATGTGAATACCAGGGTAACTCGTATCTTTTACGAGTTCTTACTTTATTATAGTCAATCATTTAACACACACATCAGTTCTCAGGTTAAATGTCCATGTTACTTTATCCCATTCCAGCCTGTTTAATTTTACATGTCTAATTTATAAGTAATTTGATTACTAATCGAAGTGGTTTCGGGTATTTACTGATTACCCGACCCCGGTCTCTTCGATTTCAATGTCATTTCTAATTCCATTTTAAGTGGATACAAATCAACTATAATACAAGGTATCATAGTCACACAGCAAATTAATTATCAATTGATACTCCACATTATTCTGTTTAATCCATCATATCATATTACCGTACATCACCACTCAATATCAGAGATATTCACAATCCAAGTCATCCAATATCATTAAATCATCCATAAGCAAGATTTATTATATAATTCCTAATTAATTTAATTAATCTCCAATTAAATTAATCAGCATCTTTAATTACTTAGATTACCTTAATCCTGCTTACTTAACATTAATTAATTACAATCCAATTAATCAATCATTCTTTAATCATCCATCTTAATTAATCCCCCTTGATTAATTATTCTCTAAGTAATTAACCTTTTATTATCACATAGATTAATTACTCTTTAATTATTAATTAATAAAACTTAATTAATTACCCTTTGATTAATTAATAACCAATAATTAATCTTTAATTACTTAATTTATTAATATTTAATTATTAACCTTGAAATCAAACAAATCATTAACTATTGATTAACTTAAAACTTTAAATTAAATTAATAATTAAAAACACTTATCTTGATTAATTTACTATTTAATTGCATGATTTAATTAAGTTCAAAAATAACATAAGGATGAACTTAATTAATAAAAACTTAAAATACTTTTCTCAACTTAGTCAAACATTAAATTATCACTTATTACTTAAAATAGTTTAAAGATAATTAGTTTAAACTTAACTTTTGTTAAAAATTTAAACTTTTTAATCTTCTAATATTTACCCACTACAAGAAAAACAGTCTTTTATAGCGGCATATAGCCGCTATTAATCACAACCATAGCGGTTTGATAAGCGTTGCATATCGACATGTTATAAAAAACTATTGAATATTTATAACACAAAATATGCCGCTATGGTTGAGCTTAGTTTTATAATTCAAATTCGCCGCTATGGTACGTTAATTCAATAGCTCATTATAGCCGTTATAATACAGCTAAATCTCAACGGAACTGGAAATCTTTATAACACCATTTTGCCGCTATAAAATATTTATTCAATAGCTCATTATAGCCGCTATAATACAGCTGAATCTCAACAGAATTGGAAATCTTTATTGACAAATCATACATCTGCTTACATTTTCAGAGGAAACATCAATTCAGATAAATGTTGCTCAAAATCACAATCTCAAATATGATGAACATGACAATACATTATCCAAAAAATTCATTAACATAATAAGGTTATAAAAGGTCGTCACAAATGTCCAACCATTAAAAGAATAAGGTCAAGAATAAACCATCTTTTTAATATTTTACAAGAGCTTATGTAACCCCCTGCAAACAAGGAATAGTGAGCATCTGCAAAATTTTATTGCTTTCATTTGAAGCACCATCTCTGAGTTGTTGAAGTAGCAGAATTCAAGAAAAGGGCATATTCGACCTATCTTGTTCCACACGCTCTGATGATAACCGGCAGTTGGTGGTACATGGTACATAAGCTTCAGCAACTGAATAACATTTACAGGAAAGATGAATATCTACGAATTTATGAGTTCCGGAGCATGATAATATCTTGAGCAGATATAAGAGATGTTTGGCTCTCCTTTCACCTGAACAATGTAACAAATATCATAGCAATTCATACTTAGTTCAATGGTTTTATACATATGCTTAAGGCCGATGAAGACTTACCAGAACTTTTTCACTACCAAAATCACACAATTTATGCTGATGAGTATGTGGATTTACCTGAAACAGGTAAAGCATATTACAAACCAACAAGAGAAATAATTCACACCAAGAAATTATTATGATTATTTCTGATGGATTCTAAATTTTTAACTTTCTTTTTCTTTGTGGTTTACGATTATATTCCTTTTCTACTTCACGTTGCATCAGCTAGCACCGTAAGATTATGTTGTGTAATTGCAATTTTTATTGCTAGCTAATCAGTCATAAAATTCTAATAATACCATGGACATTTTAGAAATAGCATCTGGAAAAAAAAATTCTTTTGTGGAGAACTTGGCTACATAAGTGCCAAAGCACTGAATTTATGATTTATGACCTTATGGGGCTATAATTAAGTTTAGAATCTTACATTGTCATCCTCCAGGTCCCTTCTTTTGTCTTTTATTCTTAACTCTAGCATCTCCCTTCCAAGCTTTTCAACTGAACTAGACGATCCTTTAACACCAGCAGACCTTCTTGAACCGCCTACAGCACTTTGCCTTGTGATAGAAGATGCCATCTGCATTATATTATTTCCTCTTTAATCTTCGGTCATGAGCACCATATCACTGATTGCAAAAAGTTCAACTGGAATAAGTAACGGCCATACCTTATAACTGAATCTATTCAACTTAACCTCTAAAAATGGTTATCTAAAATCAAATTCTTAACAAAACTACAGATATGCATTACTGCTTGCATAAATCAATATCTGAACACAGCATGTATATCATTGGTTCATTGCTCTTTCATTAAGGTATTGTTTTCTGATACAAGGAGAATTACTATGACTGAATCATTTGTAAATCAATTGGACATCGAAAACATACATATCAACCCTATATATAACCAAATGAATTTTGACTTGAAAGTTGCCTTGTGTTTAACCTTCTCTGAAAGCTACAGAAAGAAACAGTACTTCATACAAAATCAAAACTTTGCTAGATAAATTTCATACATAAAAGCAAACTGCAAACATCAAACTACTTCTGAAGCAGATGATTGAATAATTCTACTAAAACATTCCAAATTTCCAAACAAACAGCAGAATTTCAAGTTTACGACGACTGAATTATTACAAATATTCCTCCTCCAAAAAATTTATAAACTTTTCTGCTATTGCAAGCAAAAAATATCTACGAATAATAAAAACCTTAATATGGGCCAATAACAATATTATTGCCTACAATTTTCTCAAAATAAAACTGAATGCAAGTAAGCAGTCTGAATTATTACAAACCTATGTACATCTCTAGTTCAACCTCGTGTAGTCTTTACCAGCTTTGCGGTAATAAATAACAGAGTTACTCTGTAACATCTGTTTTGTAAGGTAAACAATTTTTTCTTTCTTATAATTACCGATCTTTATGTGCATCTTCTTCTCAGTGCATATTTCAATACTATTTGAATTTCGGCATGTATTAAATTTCTAATCCGCAAAAGGAGCACTTATCTATTTTTGCCTTTTTTTTAATTTCAGTAGTGAGGGATTTTGTATATTAACTTGTAGTGCTTGGGGAACTTTCTCATTTTATATATTTCTTCCTAGTTAAGTATCAAGTATTCATTATTATATGCCCACAAAAGCTACTAACCAGAATCGACTCTCATGCTATATTACATCAATATGGTTCTAATACTTGCAAGGCAATGCATTAATATTTCGGAACTGATGTTTAATTTAATACCCTAGTGACTAGACAATATCTGTAAACTCCTAGGAGAATATGCATCTAACCTTACAGTACATACCTCGACCAATTAGCCAAAAAATTTCAAACGGTTTTAGTCCAATAGTTTAGAAAATCAACTTCTAGAACTGATGGTAGTTAAACGATGTTCAAAAAAAGAGCCAGTTCTTTTTTTAATAACATATTGATAGTATAGGCTATGAGGTGTAATAGTATATGTAATCCAAATCTTAACTCAACATTTTCTTCTATCAAATAAGAGAATCGACTCAATATAGGTAGACTGGTTTTGGTCGAACCTGATTGCAATATTGTGATTTTGGAGTATCGATAGAGAAGTTTTTTCTTCTTTGATGAAGTGTTATCGATGGTCAGAACCACTTTGCCTGGTTCACCAATCTTGAAGCTGTTTTTCACGTAAGCTTCATCGGTGGCAATAAATTTTCTAGCCTTTTGAATAATAACTTGGTATCCGTTTTCTGCATCTGGAGAAAACTCAGCTCCATAACTCACTTCCCAGCCTAGAACTCTAAGCTCCCATATAAGTACACTTCCCTGTAACTCAACCAAAAAATAATAATAATAAGTTTTTTGAATTCTTTACTTTATATGGAGCGGTTGGAATAATGCCAAGTATCATCTTTTAAACTTCCAAACCAGAGCAAAGGCTGCTCAATATCATCCATTAAATCTGGAATTGTATCAAGAGAACCATCATGGCCAAATAACAGTGGGACCTCTTCTTGATCAATGGCGACTTGTGCATCATAGAAAAACTATTTTGTACATTTTCTTGTAAGTTGTCATGTAGCTCCTTGCTCAAGGTATTATCGTAGACTAGGTTATTTCCAGTTTCAACATTGTTGTGAATACAGTTGACATTTCTGGTTTCAAAATTTTACAAAAAGCAGCTATGCGTACATTCTAACAAAGTGGAGGAAATCCCTTGATTTACATTTGATGGGAAAAGGTTGACCAAACTTTCAGCAAAAGTATCTAAGTAGATTTTTGTGTGCATTTTATTCATGATTATTGACAACATAATTAAGATGGAAGGAGTTAATTTATTTATTTAAATAAAACTGGGCTTTTACTATCGGCCAAAAAAATATAAATAAAATAGTTAGTAGTTCAAATACAATTAATGTATCAAGATTTTAAGTTGGAGGGTAAAAATAAAATGCATATTATGGAAGATAATAGCCTAAAAACTAAAATTACACAAACTACAGCTAAAATAAATGTGATAGTAACTAAAAGAATACAGATAATATTAGTTACACGGTAGTAGAATCGTCTTCAAACCCTTGTGGTTTATAGCCTGACAACTATATTGTGAAAGGTGGCAGTTATGAAGTATAGATGTATGGTTATTTTCACTGATATTATTTTTTGTATGGTTTTGAAGCTAGTAGGAGTTAACTTGCATCACCGTGGTACAATCACAATTAAATAACTACTCGAACAAACACTAATGCTACATCGTGGCTTCAAGATATTTGATGTACTACATCCAGTATTAGATTTTGAACGATAGTGATAGCTGAAACCAAGAATATATGGGCTGGCAGTCATATCTGTATCCTTAAATAAAGAACAATCTGTCCTTTGTAATGATGCTAGTATGCTTTAGTAGAAACACCAACAGCATACACGTGTTTATAATTATGTGTGTGTATGTTATGCATCCAACAAAGGAGTGAAAATTTGAATTTATAAACTAATTGAATTTTGTATCATATTTCCAATGTGTACAGGAACTTTTGGGAAAAGAAGCAAGCAAGAAAAGTATTTGTTTCTCATTAGTGTTTGCTATTATTGTTGCATTGCTTGGGATCGTCCTTGGCTATGTAGGTAAGTTGAAGTGGCAGATGTTTCTCCATAAAAAGCCAACGTCAAGAGGAATTAACATTAGGTGTAAAGATGAATTTGAAAAATATCACCTGAAGGCTTATCGTGTCCTATACTGTGTTTCTTATTGATTGTATACCAGACCATAATCGTGTAGTAATGCTAGGCTAGCACCAAACATTAATTCAAGGATCAATTGAAAACAACTAAACTAATAATTATGTAGCAACTCATCTGAATTGGATGACAATTTCAGAGTTGTTTTTTTGCAACTTTTATATATTTTTATTTGAAAAAAAATGAAGGATCAATAGAGATGTGGGGTATTGATCCCCATTGCTCGATAAAACGCTAACATGAAGAGGTATTAACATTAGGTGTAAAGATGCATTTGAAAAATATCAGGGCTCTCAACCGAAGGCCTATCGAGTCTTATAACATGTTCCTTAACGATCATATACTGGCCCATGTTAGTATCGTCTAGTATTACTAGTCTAGCACTAGCTGACAGAGGGAAGCATTGAAGGAAGCAGTCCAAGACACATTAAATGCAAGGAAGGGTCAGATTGAAGAAACATGGTGGAAACTACAAACAGGCGGTATACATGAGAACAAAAAAAAGCAATACGAAATTAATAAACATGGATATAATAAAATCCGTATCTGGTATGTTAAAATCTTTGGGTCACAAAATAGCATGTCATCACAAATTAGGTCAAATAAGCAAAACCTTAAAGATTTATGGGAAATTTCAGCGAATATAAAAGGGGGAAGTTCAGTGGTAGAAAATTACCTCTAACGAAAATGAAACTCTGGATAATAGATGGGAGAGTTGATGAAGACAGAGCGCTGCATTATTGGTGTTTTCAAATCGGCTAAACAGAGAGAGCCTTGGAAGAAAATGAGCAGTCGGAATGATGGAGAGGGAAAAATGGAATGAAATGAACGTGGAAAGATGGAGAGGGAAATAATTAAGAAACCCGCGGCCACGAAATAATTAGGAGATTTCGCGCTTTGTGAAGCGTTACATGTGAAATTGAGTAAAAAAAACAAATAATTAAAGGCAAACAATAACGCTTTAGAATAATGCGTTATTAAATGGCGTTATTAATAATATATTTTCTTGTAGTGACCCGAGGCAAACTCATGTTTCCCATTCAAAATCCCGAGCTTCCTCAACCATTTCCTCGAGCTTCAGTTTTCTTTTTTTTTCTTGGTTTAAATTTTAAACTGTTATATTACTAATCACACACGCGAACTCGAGACGAACCCGAGGTAACCCATCTTTTTTTCCGAGCATAAACTCGACAAAAACCCCTCAAACAAAAACCTGACACAGCGGATATGCTGTGCACCTACACTCATCGTTGACGATGATCGGACCTCCCTGTCCATCTCCGACGAGTCGCCTATGGTCTCCTTCTTTGATTCGAAACACCCAAACACCAAAACAATCTCGAAATCGAAAATCATCCATCGTGAACAAACTGGACAGAAACCTCTGTCCCAAATTCACCTTGACACTTCGGTTCCGGCCACCAGAAATTCCGATCCTCCATCCACAACTTCGCCTTTATCTCGGGCTTCATTCCCCCTCGTCCCGACCAACTCGATGCTCTGACGTAGGCGCGGCAGCACGATTATCTACCTCGACCAAAAACTCACCTAAACCCTAGTGCGATTATTCCCTGACGCCACGGTGAACTAGAATTACTTCGACTATTTTCCCCGACATCCCAGATCGACAAGCTAGCTTCGACAGAAACCCCAACTATCCCGAGTTCATCGATCACCAGGAATAACCCAAAAATCATATTCTGATCATCTTCGAACTGCACCATCAATACTCAACTAAAAATCGAGATTTTGATTTCAAAAATCCTAGTTTGCAAAGGGGATTCAGGTTATATACTTGAATCAATAAATCATTGAGTTTGATTTCAACCCATTCCTAAGTTTTCCACTGTTTTTTCCGTTTTCCAGAAAAATTTCAAACTTAATTTATATAATTAAAATTTTAAAAACTTAATTATGTTTAAACAAACATAATTTATTTGAATCCCTAAACCTATCAGGGATTGGATGTGGAGAATTGAAATTTTTATCTAAACTTTAACTGTGAAGTTTAAACAGAGATGATCACATACCTACACACCCATATATTCATTCATATATACATATATTCAGATTAATAAACATGCATACATATATTTTAACATGCATCACAAGTTACCACAAACATTTCCACATACATCAAAATTTAAAACAGATTTTAAAACTGTTTTTAAAGAAAAAGTTTACTCACATGTGTGTGAAGAAGCAGAGAAGCCTAGATTTGAATTTGGTTTGAACTTGAAAACTGATCTGGGTTTGAATGCTCTGATCTTACTTATTTTTTTTTCTTTTCTTATTTTCTTTTATGCGTGAGTATGCTATAGGACCATATATATATAAGAGAAGGTAAGCATGCAGGATAATTCATAGAGCTGAAACATTTTGTACAGGCTTTGCATTATATTTTATCTGACCCGATTTTGATTTTGCTTTGACTTGATTTGATTTTGTTCTATTTCTTTAATGGCAGCACCTTGTATATTTTGTATGAGGTAGGACGTGTGTATATGAAGGTAACCAAACAGTGATAGATATGTGTATATATATATGGGCGGAAGAGTACAAGGGAAGATAGGGTCTGTACAAATATATGCAGGCTTTTATTTTTGTTTTTCTTTTGCTATTTGATTTGAAAACAACTGATTTGATCCTTTATGAGTACGACTAGATTCATTATGTTGATTTGCCATTGACTTTGATATGTATTTATGAGGTTGTCTCCTAAGGTGTTTACATATGCTTATCACATAGTCTTGCCTCGTTTTATCTTATATATGTATATATTGATTCATATACTTAACTTGTCCTCTTGTATACATACCTACATACTTCACATATATACCTATATATATATATTTGTCATCAATATGTTTACACTTATTTACATTTACATGCTTATTCACACACTTCTTATTTAATATATATGAACATATATACATATATTATATTCACATGTCTTGAAATCTGTCATTATATCTATATATGTTCACATTTATACAATTTTCATGTATCTTAAGTCATGTGGCATATATATATATATATTACCTATATACTTGTGCATATATTTATCATCATGAACTTGTGCATGTTTAATTATCATAAAGTTTTGTCTTGTACATATATTTATATACATTCCTAGACATTATATCTTAATTTCAAATGGTGGAGTTTTATACATTATTTCCTATAAGATTTATCATATCCAGAGATTAAATATCTAATATAAATTTTTAATTCAATATTTATTTTAGTTTCAAAATCAACATATATATTCAGATATTTTTTAATTATCAGAAATTTATTTATTCGACCCATCAAAATTAATATCCCGATATTTTAAACCAGTTAATTACCAATTAACAACCGTTAAAAATCTGGGTCGTCACATTCCTTCCCTGTTTAGAACTCTTCGTCCTCGAAAAGGAACGAAACGAATTTATGAAAATGCTTAAAATCGGATAAATATTCTTTGATCATTTTTTAAACACTTTTAAATATCTATATAATATTATTTCAAAGTATTTTTTATAAAAATACTTTTATAACTCGATGTTTCAACAAGTCCATCCTTATTCTCATAGAAATTCGGTCATACGTTGATCAGGCGTAGGACTGAAAATCTATAAGTACTTGGTAAACTCGTTTTCAACACCCAGTGAAAATACTTGGAAAATAATTTTATTGAAAATATAGAAAATGGTTTCGAAAATAGAGAAAATATCTTTGGTGAGAATGCTCTGGAAATCATCACTCCCATCCATGGTCGTAGTTAACCCGATGGTTACGTTGCCATCCCGGCAAAATCCATAGATAAGTGTAGGCCTTTGTGCCCCTCAATTACACCATGGAACCCGCTACAGATCGTAGTTATACCCAGGCTTTACGTTGCTATCACAGCAAAAACCCATATAACTGTAGGCATCAGCGCCCTCGAATTTCGCTGCCAAAAGAATGAAACTCCTCCACTCGACCATAGATCGCAGTCTACCGATGTTACGTTGCCATCCCGGCAAAATCAAGTGTAGACTATTAGCACTCATCCTCCACACGATTTTCGCTATGGTCCACACAGTAGATCGCAGCGACATTAAGTTACATTGTCGTCACAGCATAACCCAAATGCCCATGTAGGCATCAACGCCCTCGACTTTTGCTACCCAACAATCCTCAGGAACTAGTTTGTCCGGACACCTCACAAGATCAACTTTAGAACCCCCCCCCCCACCCTTAGGGCTCAAGGCAGTACCACCCTGTGGCACTCCTGAGAAGTTCATTCAAGGGAGCGCCTTTTTCCCTAGAGCCACTTTCAAAACACTTTATACTATACACATATAGTATTTTCCAAATCATACACCTAGTATGAATTTCATATAAATCTCCTTTCTCAAAATCGATTATCCCAAAATCGATAATTCACAAACTAGGCTTTCCAAATTCCAAATTTGATTTTCCTTAAAAATCAAAAGCCTTTCCAAATCCATAGGTTCCAAAAACCTTTTCTCAAAATCATTCTCATAAGATCCTTTACATATATATATATATATATATATATATATATAACTTTAAAAATCTTTGGATCACTTCAAACTTGTACAAATTACCTCTTTATACTTCAAATACTTTCAAAAGCCCTTTTCTTCTGGCAAAAGATTCAACAAGGGGAGTTTTATCATATATATAACAAAGAAACATAACTTTGTTTATTCCAAATCAAATATTCAAATTTGATTACTCTATAAAGTCACTTACCAAATTACTTACTTCCATAAAGTAATTTTTTACCATAGAAATATCCAGTTTCCACTTCACTTCATCATATATTTCACAAAATATACTTTCAATTTCAAAAACCATTTACAGTTCTTATCCACAACTTACAATATCAATTTCATTCAAACCCGTACGATGTACACATATCATCCGTACGCTATATCAATCTGATCGCTCATTCGATCATAAAATTCAACATCCGAATTAGTATTGTCCACCCGACTTCCTAGTGCGGACTCAGATTTGGTTTCTTGATCAAAAATCGTCATCCTCCTTGCATAGTAACAACTATGATAGAGAATATCCAGAATCAATCAAAAGTCCATATCCAGGTTTGCCGTCGAAAATCGAGTGAAAAATCCCAAATCGGATCGATAATACTATCTCGAAATTCTGTGTTCGAATCTGGATCAAATCACTATGCGTATAGAATAATATGCGTACATCCTACGTATTTATCTTCATTGATTATCAGTTACATCAATTTCCTTTCTATTCATCCTCACTTTGATTTTATTCACATTTGCTTTAATCCCCTTCTGGATTATCACTTCAATTCTTATCTCAGTTGGGTATTTAATCAATAACAGTTGAACTCCGACTAGTTTATATTTAGAAAATAGCTTGAAAATTTTAAAAGTAGATAAGTAGTTGAAAAATAGTAATTAATTATAAAACAATTGAAAACAATAATTAGTTTATAAATCAGTTGTAAAGTTGTTAAATAGTTCCAAAAGTAATTGTAAAACAAGTTTAAGATAGTTTTAGGTTTAAAAAGAAAAGTTGTATAGTAAATAGTTTGGAAAAATAGATTTATACTAAACAATTTATTTTGAAAATAGTCCAGAGTCAAACTATTCAATTCCCCATCAATTCAATTTAAATTTCCACTTCCACTTAAATTGACTCACTTCTAATTTGAATAACTTCAATTTCCCTTGAACTTGATTTATCCGCAATTCAAGTTGAATTAACCTCAATTTCTTTCCAAATTCAAATCAAATTCCATTTGATTTCAAACATATTCACTTCAATTACAATTTCAATTTATTCAAATTAATTTAGACTAATTTCAAATTGAATCCACTTCAATTTCAAATCATTTCAATTTCTACATGAATTAATCCCAATTCCCATTTGAATTTGAACTCATTCATTCTTCAATTTTATTTCAAATTAATCCAATTCAAATTTTCCTTTTGAATTTTATACTTATCCATCTTCAATTCTAGTTAATTCAAACTAAATTCAATTTGAACTAATGAAATCTGAATCTCAACTTTAAACCATCTCAAATTATATAAATTCGAGTTAAATCTTCAAATGTTGATTTAACTCCTTAAATCAAATTAACCTTTATCAATAATCCAAATCTTTAAATAACTTAATTCTGAGTCCAATTCTCAAAATTCCATTTTAAATTATCTTTACTTAACTTATTTCAAAGTTCAAATAAGAGTTCAAAACAATTTTATCTTAAAAATTCAATTTATTGCCCAATTTTATCTTCCAGTTTTGAAACCAGTTCTTAAACAATTTTAATTTACAAATACAATTCTTAACATTCAAATTTTCAGTTCAAAGTAATTCCATATCCTTAATTTCAAATTCCATTTAAAAAGAAGGTGATTTTATTAGATCATATTGCCACAAAATATTTCATACATTGATAGACTGCACACTAGCAGTTCAACATTACATCCATTTATCACAATATTGGATATATTACCACACTTCATTCCTCATTCATTTAAACAAATCCAATTCACAATTTAAAGATTATTAATAACAATAGGATGATATCATCCAATTTATTTTAAAACATCCATTAGATCTCAAACCCATTTTGAAATCACACAATTTCCCAATTCAAATTAACCATTTAACTTCCCAAGTTAAATCCCAATTTCATCTTGAAATTTCCAATTCAGGTTGCTTGTTAACTTATTTAACTTTCCCAAAGTTAAATTCAATTTACTTAATCCAGCCAACCTTACCCAATTTGGATTCCCATTTCAAATTTTAAACTTCACATTAATAATCTTATAAGTTCCAAAACTTATCACCTTGGGTATCACATCTCATTCCAAATTTAAAACTCAACATTTAGAGTTTATTTCAACCCATTTTTGATATTATGTATATTCCTCATATATACATATTATTTCCTTTACACACTAAGTTATCCTTAAATTTTAAACCACTTTTGGTTTTAGTTCAAGCAGTTTCCTTTAATGCTTTCAAACAACTCTTATTTTAAATTAAGATCACATTCAAAATATTCTGAATAATACTCTTTATTATTTCTATTAACATTTGAGACAATTTCAAAACTTTTCAATTTACATCCTTTCTAATTTACAAGTTATTCACATCTAATGGTTACTTCCATAAAACATTTATGTGTTTATTGGAAAACCATCATCCTATTTAAACTCAATAACCATTCTATTTCTGGTTTGAACCCAATTCCAATTCATCTTATTTATATAGTTCATTTTATCCAATCCTTATTTGGATATGTATACATATATATTCCTTAATTTCTTATTTTATAACCAATTATTGCTATATATATATAATATAAGCTTTTATAAAAATCTTTCATTAAAACCATTTTTAAAATCTTTATATAAGAAAATAACAAGTAATCTCTCATATATATATATATACACACACACACACTCAACTCATCCTAGGGTAATACTAACCCTATCCCTGATGAGTAAACCCACCAGAGCCAAGGTTTTCGCTTAACCTCGCTCTGATACCAAATGTAACGACCCGAAATTTTGACCCCGAAGATTCCGGATTGTTAGAGAAAAAGAAGAAAAGAGGTAGAAGAAGACGAAACAGAAACACATCACTGATTCTCACAAATTGCAGCGAATCAAAATATAATATCAAATAATAACAGTTTACAAAAGAATACCTGTATCTGTCAATTATATTTTTACATCAGAGTTACACTCATACACAAACACTGGACATATACAAATCGCATGTCTCAGATAAACAGAAATAATATCACAGCGGAAACACTCCATACGTTCCTGCCATCCAGCTCGTCTCCTGAGCTCCAGAACGTCCTTACCTGAAAATCTGTAATACTCGGTCTGACCCGAGCATTACATCAAAGTAACACCCGGGTCAGGCTGGAAACCAGCGTGAGTAAACCCATCTAACATGAAATACCAAGCTATAACATATGTGAATACCAGGGTAACTCGTATCTTTTACGGGTTCTTACTTTATTATAGTCAATCATCTAACACACACATCAGTTCTCAGGTTAAATGCCCATGTTACTTTATCCCATTCCAGCTTGTTTAATTATACATGTCCAATTTATAAGGAATTTGATTACTAATCGAAGTGGTTTCAGGTATTTACTGATTACCCGACCCCGGTCTCTTCGATTTCAATGTCATTTCTAATTCCAGTTTAAGTGGATACAAATCAACTATAATACAAGGTATCGTAGTCACACAACAAATTAATTATCAATTGATACTCCACATTATTCTGTTCAATCCATCATATCATATTACCGTACATCACCACTCAATATCAGAGATATTCACAATCCAAGTCATCCAATATCATTAAATCATCCATAAGCAAGATTTATTATATAATTCCTAATTAATTTAATTAATCTCCAATTAAATTAATCAGCATCTTTAATTACTTGGATTACCTTAATCTTGCTTACTTAACATTAATTAATTACAATCCAATTAATCAATCATTCTTTAATCATCCATCTTAATTAATCCCCCTTGATTAATTATTCTTTAAGTAATTAACCTTTTATTATCACATAGATTAATTACTCTTTAATTATTAATTAATAAAACTTAATTAATTACCCTTTGATTAATTAATAACCAATAATTAATCTTTAATTACTTAATTTATTAATCTTTAATTATTAACCTTGAAATCAAATAAATCATTAACTATTGATTAACTTAAAACTTTAAATTAAATTAATAATTAAAAACACTTATCTTGATTAATTTACTATTTAATTGCATGATTTAATTAAGTTCAAAAATAACATAAGGATGAACTTAATTAATAAAAACTTAAAATACTTTTCTCAACTTAGTCAAACATTAAATTATCACTTATTACATAAAATAGTTTAAAGATAATTTGTTTAAACTTAACTTGTGTTAAAAATTTAAACTTGTTAATCTTCTAATATTTACCCGAGGCAAACTCATGTTTCCCATTCAAAATCCCGAGCTTCCTCAACCATTTCCTCGAGCTTCAGTTTTCTTTTTTTTTCTTGGTTTAAATTTTAAACTGTTATATTATTAAGCACACACGCGAACTCGAGACGAACCCGAGGTAACCCATCTTTTTTTCCGAGCATAAACTCGACAAAAACCACTCAAACAAAAACCTGACACAGCGGATATGCTGTGCACCTGCACTCATCGTCGACGATGATCGGACCTCCCTGTCCATCTCCGACGAGTCGCCTATGGTCTCCTTCTTTGATTCCAAACACCCAAACACCAAAACGATCTCGAAATCGAAAATCGTCCATCGTGAACAAACTGGATAGAAACCTCTGTCCCAAATTCACCTCGACACTCCGATTCCGGCCACCAGAACTTCCGATCCTTCATCCACAACTTCGCCTTTATCTCGGGCTTCATTCCCCCTCGTCCCGACCAACTCGATGGTCCGACGTAGGCGCGGCAACACGATTATCTACCTCGACCAAAAACTCACCTAAACCCTAGTTCGACTATTCCCTGATGCCACGGTGAACTAGAATTACTTCGACTATTTTCCCCGACATCCCAGATCGACAAGCTAGCTTCGACAGAAACCCCGACTATCCCGAGTTCATCGATCACAAGGAATAACCCAAAAATCATATTCTGATCATCTTCGAACTGCACCATCAATACTCAACTAAAAATCGAGTTTTTGATTTCAAAAATCCTAGTTTGCAAAGGGGATTCAGGTTATATACTTGAATCAATAAATCATTGAGTTTGATTTCAACCCATTCCTAAGTTTTCCACTATTTTTTCTGTTTTCCAGAAAAATTTCAAACTTAATTTATATAATTAAAATTTTAAAAACTTAATTATGTTTAAACAAACATAATTTATTTGAATCCCTTAACCTATCAGGGATTGGATGTGGAGAATTGAAATTTTTATCTAAACTTTAACTGTGAAGTTTAAACAGAGATGATCACATACCTACACACCCATATATTCATTCATATATACATATATTCAGATTAATAAACATGCATACATATATTTTAACATGCATCACAAGTTACTACAAACATTTCCACATACATCAAAATTTAAAACATATTTTAAAACTGTTTTTAAAGAAAAAGTTTACTCACATGTCTGTGAAGAAGCAAAGAAGCCTAGATTTGAATTTGGTTTGACTTGAAAACTGATCTGGGTTTGAATGCTCTGATCTTACTTAATATTTTTTTCTTTTCTTATTTTCTTTTATGCGTGAGTATGCTATAGGACCATATATATATAAGAGAAGGTAAGCTTGCATGATAAGTCATAGAGTTGAAACATTTTGTACAGGCTTTGCATTATATTTTATCTGACCCGATTTTGATTTTGCTTTGACTTGATTTGATTTTGTTTTATTTCTTTAATGGCAGCACCTTGTATATTTTGTATGAGGTAGGATGTGTGTATATGAAGGCAACCAAACAGTGATAGATATGTGTGTGTATATATATGGGCGGAAGAGTGCAAGGGAAGATAGTGTTTGTACAAATATATGCAGGCTTTTATTTTTGTTTTTCTTTTGCTATTTGATTTGAAAACAACTGATTTGATCCTTTATAAGTACGACTAGATTCATTATGTTGATTTGCCATTGACTTTGATATGTATTTATGAGGTTGTCTCCTAAGGTGTTTACATATGCTTATCACATAGTCTTGCCTTGTTTTATCTTATATACCTATATATATATTTGTCATCAATACGTTTACACTTATTTACATTTACATGCTTATTCACACACTTCTTATTTAATATATATGAACATATATACATATACTATATTCACATATCTTGAAATATGTCATTATATCTATATATGTTCACATTTATACAATTTTCATGTATCTTAATTCATGTGGCAAATATATATATATATATTACCTATATACTTGTGTATATATTTATCATCATGAACTTGTGCATGTTTAATTATCATAAAGTTTTGTCTTGTACATATATATATATATACATTCCTAGACATTATATCTTAATTTCAAATGGTGGAGTTTTATACATTATTTCCTATAAGACTTATCATATCCAGAGATTAAATATCTAATATAAATTTTTAATTCAATATTTATTTTAGTTTCCAAATCAACATATATATTCAGATATTTTTTAATTATCAGAAATTCATTTGTTCGACCCATCAAAATTAATATCCCGATATTTTAAACCAGTTAATTACCAATTAACAACCGTTAAAAATCTGGGTCGTCACACTTGGCATAACAACTGGACTCTTTTACACTTGGACTTCTATTCCAACCCTCACTGAATTCTCCTATAAATACTCACCTACTTGCAACTAGAGATGGATCTTTTCCAGAGAGAGCCGCCATTACTCTATTGAAATTCCTTCACATTTTCAACTTTCTTCTTCCTTACAACAGTCACCGAGGGGGTTACTATGATTCTCTAGTCAACCCTTGTACTTATGACATATTATAACTCATTGTAACTTAGATCTAAGGACTAACTAGTTGATATCCAAAGAGATTCAACTAGTATAATCACAATAAAGATTGATTAAAGTGGACGTAGGCCAGAGTCAGCCGAACCACTATAAAAATCCTGTCTCTTTGCTTACTCCTGGTTTTTTCTGTTTATCTAAGATTTTTGCTTTTGATTATCTACCGGTGCTTTGACACTTGATCCAGGGTGTCGATCCATTTTTCTCGGTTAACATTTTGGTGCTTTCACTGAGAACAATGGTAGATCCGAAAAATTGAAGCTTGAATCTGTGATTGGGGAAAAATTAAGAGGTCTAACACTAAATCTAAAAATGGAGCAAGTCAACCAGAGCCTGAGGGCAGTCAGGAAATATCCTCAAATTCTCACCAATCCAACTATGTAGCTAGAGAAGAAATGGAAAGGCAGATGAAGGAGATGCATGATGGAATCTTGGCTAGGCAACAAGAGATGTGGAGGGTTTCTTCCAAAGGATGGGACAACAAGGAATTGAAGAAGATGTAGGAATTCAGACCCTAGGTAACAATATAGGAGCTACTAGAGTTGGATTAGAACAAGATGGAATGTTACTACATGCCCAGAGCAACCGATACTTGAGGGCAACACAGGAATCAATGCTGATGATGGGATCAATATTGAGGCTAGCACCGAAAAGGCCAACAATGGAGTGACACTTGAAACTCCAAAAATTGGTGGTACGGGAGCTAATACTAGAGTGCAACCGACGGAGGAATATGTGACAGGGCTACCCCGGAGGAGCGGAGGACAGAACGAGACTAGAAGAGTAGAGCAGAACACTAGCGTGCACCCAGTGGAGTATGCACCGGATTTCTCTTGCCAAGGCAGGGGCAAAACATTGCTTTTGGATGAAGACCTTCATTGGATGGTGAAACAAATCACTGAATTGGTAAGAAGGTTGGTCAAAGGACGACCCACAGATCAGGGATTGGAAGATGTGAACAGAAATCCATTTACTGCTAATATCCAAAATGTGAGAAATCCTCCTGATTTCAAGCTTTCTGCGCTGGAAATGTACGATGGAAAGACCGATTCAATGATTCATCTGATGAGATACATCCGACATGTGAAGGTGTTGGGTGCTTCTGAAGAAGTATGGGGCGGTGCTTTCCATTATACTTGATGGATTTGGCGACGATGTGGTTTAGACAACTGGAGAATGGGTCCATTAGCACATGGACCGAGTTAGTAGGTAGATTTTTAGGACAATTCCGAGTTCACGTCTCACAACCGAAGAATGTGATGACATTGGAAAATGTGAATCAAATTCCTGGGGAGACCTTGAGAAGTTATTTAACAAGATTCAATGTAGCAGTGGCTATGGTCGATAGGCCAGACCCATCAGTGATTTTGATAGCGGCAATGTCGGGATTCGCGAGCAAGACCGACTTTAGGGCTGCACTTAAAAGGGATCCACCAATGGATCTTGTTGAGTTTTACTATGAAGCTGAGAGATATTTACATCAGAAGGACGCTGATGCTGAGGATGAAGCTGAAGATGGCAAAATTTATGCTGTGGATGGCAAGGGATCCTCCGGAGTAGGATTTGGAAAAAAACAAAGGGAAAAGAGAAGCTGATGATGATTCAAGAGAACTGAAATGCCAATAGAGGGAGCCCAAATTCTCCTCCTACTTTGAGCTGACTGAAACCTTGGAAAGGATATACCTAGACACTAGGGGGAAAATTCCCTATCGATAGCCTCCGAGAAGAGAGCCCACTAATCGAGAGAAAGGATCCAGAAAGTTTTACAACTTACATGAGCTGGGTGGAAATGAAACGAATGAATGCTGACACCTTTGTGATCTGATATAGAAGAATTGGTTCGGAATAACCAGTTGTCGTAGTACGTGAGGAACAGAGCTGCGATAGTATAGCTAGAGCAGCCACCACCCATAGTAGAGGCTTCAAGGAATGCCTAGGGATCTAGGCCAAGACAGATAATCCCATAACCGAGATAGATAGGAAGTTTGATCCAGTTGCAACTCTTTGCTTTGGTTTCTTTTTTTCACTTTTATTTTCATATATTAACAGTAAAAACAATAATGATCCAAGACCACTTAGACGTGTGCTAAACCTTTCATAGTCGCGCTCTGGGTCGGATATTTGGGATAATTGCTTAGGATAATAATCTTAGACCGCTTGGACGTGCACAAAACCAGATTGGTCCCTTGCCATGCTCTGAGTCGGATGTTTGGGATAGACATTCAAGATTTCTGCTTATTAATTTGTGCTTGTTTACTTTGATTTGAAATTTGAAATTTGTAAAATCCATATTTAATGTGATAACTGATTTTGAACGCCACAGAGTCCCGACTGAAGAGACGGGACCGTAGTGCAAGGAGCAAGTATCCTTGCCAAAGAGCGAGTGGATCGACTTGTACGATATCGAACGCCATAGAGTCCCGACCGGAGAGATGGGACCGAAGTGCAAGAAGTAAGTCCCCTCACCGGAGAGTGAGTGGATGGGCTTGCTTAATCCCCCTTAACTTAATAAGCAGATGATCTAGAGAGATCATCCCCCTTAACTTAACAAACAAATGATCCGGAGAGATCATCCCTGTAACTCAAAACATTAAACGGTCTGGAGAGATCGTACATTAGACAAAACATTAAACGATCCGGAGAGATCGCATATCAAAATAAACATTAAGCGATCCGAAGAGATCGCTCATTAAACTTATACGATCAGGAGAGATCGAGCCTTAAAACAGATTTGAGTGCCTTATAAACAAAATAAAACCGATAAATCCAAGAAGAACACATGATGATTTCGATATAAGATGTGATTCTGATATATGATGTGATTCTTATATATGATGCGATTTTGATATATAATGTGATTTTGATACATGATGTGACAACTGTAAATGAGAAGCAAAATTGATAGTGACATAAATCCCAAATGAACATGGGACAATTAGAGATGTGTTATGTAAATGGAGATATGTGATGTTATTGGAAACATGTGATTTAATTAGAGATGATGTAATAACTCCGAATGAAATCGGAATGATTGTGATGTATAGATTACACCTAAGCAGAGTTAGAGTCCTAGGATATAACAAGTTTAGAGCGACTTGTAATTGACCAAATAATCCAAAGAAAATGGACGGTTTCCAAGGCTAAAGCTGCTCGAAAGTTCAACAATCAAAGACTTGTTACTGGAACTTGTTCTAGAGCAAAGCACACCTTTCATTCAAAAGGCGTACTTTGCAGGGCAGGTGTTAACTAGATTTTTAACCCAATAAAATTCAAAAGGAACTAGAACATCTACAACAAATCAAAATATCTCAAGGATCGACCAAGAAGACCAGAAGGAAAAGAAAATAAAGACCAAAGAAGAAAAATGCCAAAAAAACTAAGGCGAGGGATCGCTAGTGATCCATAAAGCTTGCTCGTGGATCCTTCAGTCCTCTTGCTTCGTGATCTAATATGTTCCCTAGAGACGCTTGCCAAGTTTCATAACATACCAAACAATCTAGCTCGAGAAGTGAAGACTCACCAGATTCAAGCTGTTTGACCAAAAGTAGATAACTTAAAATGAACCTACAGAACTCATACAAAATCGGAATGACTTGAAATTTTGGATGAACATTTAGAAGATATATAAGAAGGCTCACAAAAAACTAAGAGCATTTGGAGTTGATTTGATGGATCGCTAGTGATCCATCTAGATGGATTGCTAGCACCAATCTAGACTGGGCCCCACCACCTTAAATTTTTATAGTGGGTCTTTGACACCGTCTAGAGTGTTCTTGCAATGTTTCGTTCAATTTTGTTAAGATTTGAGTGACTTATGGATGATTCTTCTAGACCAGATGACCCATGAAGACGGATGATCAAACTAACTCCAAACGACTTGATATTTAGATAAGGCACTTAAATAGAAGATAGG
The DNA here is from genome assembly GCA_030737815.1 of Allium fistulosum. NCBI lineage: Eukaryota > Viridiplantae > Streptophyta > Magnoliopsida > Asparagales > Amaryllidaceae > Allium > Allium fistulosum. The sequence continues at coordinate 1,348,724,836 of CM060902.1, read as the reverse complement.
AAGATAACCAAACAAAGATCACTCAAAATATGCTAAGTGGATGGATAGCTAGCGTTCCATCCCTTATGCATAGCTAGCGATCCATCCCTTATGCATAGCTAGCGATCCATCAAGATAGGTCGGATCGCCCTCAAACTTTCGGAGCTCCTTCGTAGCACTAAGTAAAGGCTTCTGGTAGAAAATATGGTAAGTTGATGGATAGCTAGCAATCCATCATTTATAGATAGCTAGCGATCCATAGAAACGACTCAGATTGATTTGAAATTTTCGGTGATGACTTGGCATAATAACTGGACTCTTTTGCACTTGGACTTCTGGCCTAACATTCACTGAATTCCCCTATAAATACTCACCTACGTGAAACTAGAGATGGATCTTTTCTGGAGAGAGAGAGACGTCATTGCACTACTGGAATTCCTTCATTTTTCAACTTTTTTCTTCCTTACAACAGTCATCAAGGGGGTTACTGTAATTCTTAAGTCAACCATTGTACTTATGACTTATTCTAACACATTGTAACTTAGATCTAAGGACTAAATAATTGATATTATAGCGACCCGTTGTTTCGTACCTTCTGAGTTTACAATAAATCACACATGCCAACCCAAATTGTACGAAATGACCAATAACTAGGGGTGAAGAAGAAGAAGGGATAGAAGGAAACATAAAACAACAATACTCAGAATCTCACAATCGCAGCAGAACAATATATAATAGAAAATAACACATCTTTATACAAAAAGAACTATAACTATTATTTATACATACCGTCATCAGAGTACAACCACAACAAACCAATCTGGACAGTTATAATAACTTGTCCTCATAAGTGCTGAATACACAACATACACACACAGTGAAATATAAACAAGTACATGGAATACGTCTCTATCATCCAGCTCGTCTCCTGAGCTCCATAGCATCATAACTTGAATCTATAATACTCGGTCTGACCTGAGCATTATAATAAAATAACACCCGAGTCAGTCTGGAAAACCAACGTGAGAAAACACACTCAATTTGAATTATTAATGTTATCAAAATCCTTTGAAAAACAAAGGTATCTCGTAAGACTGCGTCACACATAAACACAGCGGGGTTTTACCTGACGATAACCAAAACACTTTTATAGAAAATCCTTTGATATTATAATAGTGTCTAAGTACAAATACTTATTAAAATAGCCAAAAATATTACATTTGTTAAATTCCAGCATACTAGGCTCCACAATCAAAACCGTAAAGGCTCGTAGTGGATATTGGATTCCATACAATGACTGGGCTACTGGAGTACCGCCCGCCATAGTACACCTCTAGAAAAATGTACCGAGGACCTCGCATGGATCCCCTGCCAACACAGGACCAGCCTACCCCTGATCTGGATAGTATCGGATATGTTATCATCCCGGGTGTTCCTACCCTAATCAAGCGCTCTCTTTTCCATGCACAACCATATCCATAATTATAATATATTCCGAGGGTATCTAGAAAGGTGATAACATACCCTAATTGGGTGCGACCCACTTAACCCTGCTGCATCTCCCATGTTTTAGTCATTCCCGGTTGATGAGGCATGAGGCTACGTTTTACCTTTTTGAATAGCAATCATACTTAGAATGCTAACACTACCTTCCAAACAATAATGCAATGATAGCATTCATCCATGCAAGTTGTCCTAGGTCTGAACAAACCGAATCTCCTTCAAGATCACCATCTCCATTTGCTCCGAGATATCACAATTTGTAACACACAAACTAGATCGAAGTGGTTTTCGGATAATTAAATCTGATCTGTCTCTTCGAAACAATCAACGAATTTGGCCAGATTTGATAGTCGGTTATTTAACTATCAAATAACATCCATAAGCAGTCACTAGGCCTTATTTTATATATCTCTAAAATATTTATTTCAAAGTAACTTTACAAAGATATATATTCAATCTCTTCTAGTATTCCAATATTTGAAAGCCAATTTCAAACTTATATCCATAACAGGATAAATTTCAAATCATATCTTACTCCATCACCTAGTGAAATATTTCCAAATTCGATTTAAAAATCCATTACTTAGGAAAAATATTCTTATAAAATAATTTCGTAGTTAAATATCTCCAAACCCTTCACTTCAATCCTTAGAAAAATATTATAAGTATCTTTTTCCAATCATTTTAAATATCCACACTTAGGAAATGTTTATACGTATTTTTCCAAAAATCATTTTTATTTCCTATACTTAGGAAATATTCCATTTATTCTTATTTCTCAAATCTTTTACAATTTATTTGTAAATCCTTAACCCACTTATATCGAATTCTATAAGTTTTTAAGAATTATTAATTAACTTCCCTTAACTCTTCAAAAACAATTACACTTGTCTATGATTCCAACTACCCAATTCTAACTTCCTTTCTATGACTTCTAATTCATTTCGAAGTTCTCAAATTTCAACATTTCGATAGTTTACTTAAGTTTCCAGAATTCATTAAAAGATTTCTCTAACAAAAATCATATCCGTTAAATAAACCCTGTTTTCCAATCTCGAGAGAATTTATAAATAAATTTCAATCATTTCAAAAACTCTATATATAATAAGTATTTTAAAAGAATAATAATTTATTTTTAAAACATGTTTAAATAATTATTTAAAATATCAAAACACTTTAAATAAAACAACGATAATTCATTCCCACCTTATTTTTAAATAAAACTAATCAATTTACAAGGCTGACTGTAGAAATTAGAATTTCATTTCAATAAACATTAAATATTTGAGTAACTAGCTTTTCCGAAATATATAAATCTAAATAATAGTTTTTATACTACATAGTTTAATAAATAAAAATCTCATTTAAAACAATTTTAAATTTTCCGACAAAAATCTATTTTAAAAATCCAATATTACCAATTTCAATTTATAAATCTCTCTCGATTCATATCACATCTACTGCATCTCAATTTCATAATCATTCTAACATTCAAAAATTGATTCCACTATTTCTTTTCCAAACGATTTTTCACTTCTCGTTATACATTCACTCTTGTGAATTTAAATTTTTAATTTATCAAATGAAAATCATTTTTTATTTTATTTATAAACCCCATTTATAATTAATAACTCCTTCGGATTTCACTTGTTTATAACATTCTTATTTATAGCTTCGTTTTTAAATCTATTACCTTAAATCCCATTTATTTTCCAAATCTATTTTAAATATTGATTTTTAACTTCTGATCCCTATTTTTTTTAAACCATTTTAAAATTCATTGTTAAAAATCCCCATAAAAATTATTTTAAAATCTCTATTTAAATATTTTTACGAATAGTTAAGTACAAACCGAAATTAATTATTGTTTTATCCAAATCAATTTCTTTAAATAATCCAAATTTCGATATAAATATTTTTATATTCAAAATCTCCTTTTAATTCCTTCAAATTCAAAAATAATATTTATGGTATTTAAAATACCAAAACTAAGGCCAGTGCTACTATAGTATTCAACATTCAAATCACACAACAATCTATAACATATTATTCAATTCCAACATATATCACTATATATGAAAAATAATAAATATATTGAGGAATCCAGTTGGATCCCTCCAACCTGTTTCCCTGCATCCATAGATGTTAGATAACATAAAAATACCAATCCCACTTCGCGGAGATATCGCGGTAAAATAGGGTCGTCCGCTATTATGCGGGGTGCATAGGGTCTCATCCGCTCCAATCGGCGGGAAATATATCCAACTACTAATATATAGTACTATATATATAATATAACATTCAACTGATAATAATATATCAATTCAACCAATCATCCAATAATTAATTTTAATTATTATAAATTAATTCCAGTAAACCAAAATGAGTGAGATTTACTCACCTTGATTTTAAATTTTCTAATCATTCAAATTTAAATTCTTTTGCGCAGATTCCGCAGCTCCGAACCCCCTCCTTCACGATTGGCGTTCAATTTAACCTCGTATAAGCAAATTTTCGAATAATATAATTTACTATTACAATTTTAATTATGATAAATCAACTAATTAATTATCAACGAATTTGATTAACCTTGAATTTCAAAAATCTAAATTACCTTATAAATCACGCTTAGCACAAACGACATCGCGACCCCGGTTATCATTTACTGTTTGTCGCCCCTGCTCCTGCTAACGCTGCCGCTACACTCCGACCATCGCCCTCCTCTACCACCAGCCTCGCCGCCAATCGACTGCAACCCCACCCCCCACACGAGAAATCCAGGCCTCGATGACACGTCTCATGCTCTGCCGACCATTGCGACTTCGACCCCCAACCCTCAATTTCGAACGTCACCATCCTTGAATTCATTCGCCGTGCTCGAGAACAACTTCACGACCATCGTGGCTTATTTTCCTCGATCGCTTTTCTTTCTTTTGATTCGCGACTTCCCACCACTACCGTCGAATCCACAATCGCGTCATCACGAGCTTCCCCTCTTCGCCATGACTCTCCTCCATCGTCGATCGAATCGCGACTCGAACTCCCACCCTAAAATCGACCGTCGCCACCCACCGTGATCCCTAAACCCCCTCCGCGCTTCCACGTATACGCGCGCGCGACTAGCAGGCAATCGTGATCGATCTCGATCGCTATGCCATTTTTTCTCTACTCTTCGATGATTTTGAATTGAAGAAGAAAAAGAGGGAAGTCTCGCGATTTATTTAATTTGATTTCGTTTTTTTCTTTGTTATGTTCAAATTGAATTCGTTCAAACTGAAAAGATAAAAAGGGAGGACGTGATTTAAAAGGGTGAAGGTGACATCGTATCAAACGTAGGGTGGCTCGCGTACAATCTAGGGTGGCTGATGGGAACGTTTTAACGGCTGATGTGAATGGAGATAACAATATATATATTAAAAATTCCAAAATATCTGGATATTTTATTCGAACCACTATCGAGGCGTGCCGCCTGACGTTCCTAATGTTATACCCCCACTCTTAATCCAATGGAACAAGTTTCGAGTCATAATTCGCTCGTTTGGAGAAGATAGCTTTATAAACCCAATTAAAATATTGAAATTTTCGATATTAATTTCAACGTGTTTCTATCCCGTACGATCAAACGGTAACTCCGAATGCTACGAAATTTGAAATTCGATAATAATACACTATTACGGATCCAAGGTTTCGTCGAATTCTGATACTGCGCCCCGGATTACTATTTTAAGCGTCGATTAAATCGGCGATTTAAAAAATTTGCGAAATCTCTTGAAATTTCTGTTTTAAAAACTTATTAACTCGATTCTAATTCAAATAGAATTTATATTAACATTAGAAATCATTTCGATTTCCATTCAACTCAAATTTCAATTATTTACCATTTCCGTATTTCAATAAATCGCTATATTTGAAATTTAAATCTTATTCCACCTATTCGATTGACAAATTTCATATTCAAAATCCATTTACATTTCAAATTCAACATTTAAAATAAATTAAATGTTCAAATCAACGACTAAAAATCTGTGTCGTTATAGATATCCAAAGAGATTTAACTAGTATAATCACAATAAAGATTGATTAAAGTGGACGTAGGCCAGAGTCAGCCGAACCACAATAAAAATCCTGTGTCTCTTTTCTTACTGATTTTTATTTGTTGTTTATCTAAGATTTGTGCTGCTAATTATCTACACTAGTGCTTTCACACTTAACCAGGGTGTTGATCCATTTTTTGGATTAACAAATTATTAATTATTAGATATTATTAATAATTACTAATTGAAATTAATTACTATTTATTAATTGTTAATTAATTCTTTATTATTTAATAGTAATTAATTTATATTAATTATTAGTTATTTAGTAGAAATAATTTAATAGTAATTATTACATATTTAAAAATAAATAATAAATATTAATTATTATTAATTTGTAGGGTTATTATTAATCATTAAATATTAAATATTATTATTAATTTGTAGGGTTATTATTAATTATTAATTGTTAATATTATTAAATATTAATTATTTTTTGAAAGGCAAGGAGGGTTGAATGGTCCCTAGCCATATTTATTAAACACACAAACATAAAAAACAAAAGGAGCAAACGAGCTCCCAAGGAAATACAGAGATCCAACAAGGTAAAAAAGAAGGACAACAAAAATTACACCCAAGCAAGAAACACAAAGAAAAGCGAGGCAGCCACTCTAATCCATGGAGTCATAAGCAGCATGTTGATAGGTCTTCTCCTTGACTTTAGCACTAATAATACTGATCACTGCACTGTCATTCTTCTTTTTATTCTCAAACACTCTAGCATTTCTCTCAGTCCAAATAACATTCACAAACACTTTCAGAATCAACAAATGCCAAAAGGATGTAACATTCTTCCACCTTGTTTTCTTGAACATCCTGTTCCACTCAGCATCACCATGAAGAATTGGATCAGAAAATCCAGCACTTGTGAGACAAGTTTTCCAAATTTTATTAGTAACCGCACACTCAAAAAACAGGTGAGCAGCATCTTCAGCAACATCATTGCAAAAGACACAATTCAAGTCCACAGTGTATCCTCTTCTGCATAATTTAACTTTGGTCATCAGAGCATTCCTGAGGACCTTCCAGAGTAAGAAATTCAGTTTATGAGATGTTAAGTCATTCCAAACTCTAGCATGCCATCTAAATACAAGGTTACTAGCATCTCTTTTCAAAGCTTTGTAAATACAAGGTTAAATATTAATTATTAATTTTATTACTATTAATTATTAACTATTAATTATTAAAAATTAATTCTTATTTATTAATTATATAATTATTATTATTTATTATATTAATTATTGAATAATAATTATTACTATTAACTATTAAGAGTAGTTAATTCATATTTCAAATTAATTATTATTATTTAATAATAATTATTATTTATTATTTAATTATTAATTATTAAGTGTTATTATTTAATTATAATTATAATTATCAATTAATTATTACACTGGGCAAACAAAAATTATTATAACAAGCATCTATTACAATTGACAAAAAAGAAGAGTTGTTAAAATTAGGCATTTATTACAATTGGAAAAGGAGAAAGGTTGTAATAGACACCTATTAAAACTGGCAAAATAAAAGAGTTATTGAAAATAAGTTTATACGACTTTCTGACAAAAACAACGTAATTATTAATTATTAGTTATCAAAAATTGACTGCTGAATATTAAATATTAGTTCTTAATTATTAATAATTAATGTTCATTATTAATGTTCATTATTAATTATCATACATTAGTTCTTATTCATCTATTATTTAATAATAATAATTATTTATTATTTATTAATAATTATATTAACGATTAATTATTAATTATTGAATAGTAATTATTAATATTTATTACTAATTGTAATTATTTCATATTTCAAATTAATTATTAATTATTATTATTATCAGTAATCATTATTTATTATTCATTATTTAATTATTATATATTAGGTATTATCATTTAGTTATAATTATTAATTAATTACTACAACTAGCAAAAGAAAATGGTTGTAATAGACATCTATTGCAACTGTAAAAAAAGAAGAGTTGTTAAAAATACGTATATATTACAACTGGTAGAAAAGAAAGGTTGTAATAGGCGTCTATTACAACTGGTAAAATAAAAGAGTTGTTGAAAATGAGTTTATTACAACTGTTTAGAGAAAAACGTTGTAAAAAACCTTTATTATAACTGGCATTTTGTGACCGAAGTAAAATTATAGTTGTAATAGGGTCTTTTGTTATAGTGAAAGTAACATTATTATTAAAAATATATTAAAAGGAGAATCAACTTGCATAAAGGAAATAAAAATAATGATTTATTTTAATTCAGGGAAATGGTCAAGGAAAACTTGAATAATCAATTCTTCCCTTGTAAAAACCAAGAAAAATTACTAAAATTTCCATTTTTATAATCCTCTCTTCTTTTATGCACATTTCTCAAAACTGCACATCTCTTCATCTCTAAATCCTAATATTGCATCATTTAAACTAAAATAAAAAAGTGTTAAAAATTAAAACCTTAGTGAAAACCGGTCTCAATTTTCATTTTCTCAATCTCTATCGAAATATTTGCAAACATAAGATTCGAAATAGATATATTTCAGGGTTTGGAGAGTGAAAAATAAATAGTGTTACTATTTACACCCACCTAACTCTTAACCAATCAACTTCTATTCTGAAATTCATAAAAGAAAATTTATTTACATTATTCATCTTATTTTTCTTTGTCATCAATGATTAACAGGATTGAAAATAATTATGTTCAAGCATTAGATTTTTTTTTGAACACTCGGGTAAAATTAACTAGATATCTATATTGGATGGTCCATCTGTAACATAACGAGGAAGTATGCATCTACCCCCACAACACATACTACTTCAGGTAATTCAAAGGGGAGTATTGGATTTTATTATTTATATGTTGTTCGATTATTGTATACTTCCAAATCATTTTATACTTAAGGTGAGTTATTGAAGTAGATTTCATAATTTAATTTTAAGTGGCATTTAGCAAGTGTTTGAGTGGATGTAAATAGTAACACTCAAAATATAGCAAGAAATGAAGTTGCATTAAATGACAATGAATTTTTGAGAGCATATACGGTTTAGAAGATTGGGAAATAGTCGCAATGCGGAAGGAACAAAATAGGAAGAAAATGAGAAATAATAATCGTTGAAGAAAAATCAATGATCTTATGATGTAAATGAGATAAAAGAAACATATTTTCTCTCTATATCAATATTGACATTCGCAAAGATTTTCTCTGTAAAATTCATATCTCTTATATAGTTAAATTCTTGGTTAATAGATTCTTTTTATGGGCCATTGCATAGCGGGTCTCTATTTCCAATGTTATTACAAGAAATGTAACTATAGCAATGAGTATGTAATTAGGACCCTGTTTTTTCTAAATCGGAAAGTGCAAACTAGCTCTTGCAGTTTTTTGATAGAAAGTGCAAGTTAACTTACGCTCTTCAAAAATTTCAAAAATTTCAAAAATTTAAAAAAAATTCAAATAAAAAAAAACTACAAATTACCTTACATTTTCTACCAGAAAAGCGCAAGGCATTTTGTATTTTCTATTTTTTTAAATATGGGCCAAATTTACATATTCATTTCTGTAGGGACTTTTATTATAACAACATCAAAAAACATGGACCTGTGATCCTTTTCTTGTCTTTTTTTATTAATATACTATTATAATTTATATTACGCACGGTTAATGTAGATTATAGCTTTTTATTGTGAATATTCTTTTATGAGTAATACGGCACGCGCTTCGTTTGTGAATTTTTTCTACAAATTGTATATTTTAAACACTTTCGGAAGAAATGATGTGTACAAATATTAGCCATATTTTTGAGTTAAAATCTTGTGTAGTAAGTTCAAATTTTTATTTCTAAATCGCAACATCTAAATTTTTGTTTGTTTGTTATTAATTAACAAAGACAAACATGTAAAGAAACTTTATTTGTTAGATCTATTTTTAAGTAATATTAAAATTTGATAATATCTGCAGAAGACATTTTGAATTTGTATAAAAAGTTTATTTGTTAGATTCTAAACTTAAGTGACATTAAGATTCATGAATATCTACATAAAAACGTTTTCACTAATTCAAGCTAACACAAAAAAGATATAACACCAAAGTATTACAACTAATATTAAAGAAAGATATTGAAGATTAGATATTGCAACATTAATTTTGTTAAAAATATAGTAAATAAATAGCTAACATATATGTAAAAGGGAGGGTATTTTGAGCTAATTAGGGATGTACATGGTTGTTCGGGTCACGGGGGAATGGGATAAATATTAAATACTGAGTCAAACTTTCCACCTTTATATATGGTTGCTCCGTCCTTATTTCAGCTGTGATTATTAAGTTGTTGCATAAAGCGCAACTTTATCAAAAAGAATCTTCAACAGTTTACTCGTAAGTATCATTTAAATCTCAGAGAAGATATCCGCTTACTTGCTCAAAAAGCTAGAAACTTTAAAAGCTGATATACTCCTGCGAAATCAGGTAAGTTCTTTGCATGCATTATTTCCCTCCATGTTTAGATAAATTCGAGAATCGAGAGTAATGTTTCTTGCATGTTAGCTTCAGTATTTACAGATTGTTTATTTCTAATAATTGACCTAATTAAGCAAATCGGTACTCAGAATAATTCATAGTTTTGTAGATTGCTTGTTTATTTTTTTTTTTGTTTTTATTTTTTTTTGAAGAAATATAATAAATTGTAAAGTTGGTGTCATGAAGGAATTGGCAGCTGAAATCTACAATGGAGAAAAACGATGATATGGAGAAACTCCAAAATGATAAAATAACATCAAAAGATTCAGAACTCCAAAATATGAGACTGCAAAATGAGAAACTAGAATTAGAAATCAAAATCGTTAAATCAGAGAACGAGAAACTGAAGTCAGAACTTGAAACTGTAAAACTGCAGAACGAGGCTTCGTCTTCAGAGGAGGAGGAGGAGGAGGAGGAGGAGGAGGAGGAGGAGTTGATGGTACTGCATCGATGTAGCAAGAAAGAGAAATTCATTGCTAGTAGTAGTATGAAATTACTCGATGCGGAAGAATTTATAAGAAAACTAAGAAATGAGCTGCATAGCCTACAGAACATCGTAGCTTCCCACAATGAAACAAAAAGGAATAAAAATGAGAACTGTGAAGAAAAAGTGCAAAGACAAAGTATCAAGAAGGATAATATACTGCTAGAGAAAGAAATAATGAATTTAATTGGAAAGGCTGATGAATTTTGTGAAGAGTTTGAGGAGAAATTCGAAGAGAAGAGAAGCTGCCTAATAACAAAGCTAGCATCATGCGAGGGACAAATACAGGAACTGAACAAATTGTGTCTGAAACAAAAAAAAAAAAGTGAAGCTTCTGCCCAATAATGTACATAGAAGTTTAAGATGAACTTGATAAAGAAGTTCCAGTGATTTTTTATTTTATTTTTTGATCTGAATAAAGTTAGAAAGAGGTTGATTCTTCATAAGTAGAAATGCTTTTTTTTTTTTTTTGCATTATTATATGCATTCCTTGCAGCAATTTCTGATTTTCATGTTAAAACACAATTTTCCTATTTATTGATAAATACATGAAGTTTATGACTCGTCAAATATCGATCAAACCGACCGTTAGAAAGGTTTGCTTACTGTCACTAGCCAATATCAAATACTTTTTTTGGTTTTTTTATTTCTAAGTTGGAGGGAAGAAGAAGAAAGTCTAATCTAAAACAAGGCTAAAGCAATGATAATTTTTTTTCTCCTTCCTTTTTGAACATGATTACATAAATATATGTCTTGGTTCAATTTATTTATTGATCGATTTTGGGATGTGTTAACGATGATATATGTTATAGACGTGAAGTCGATAAAGGCGGTTTAAGCAAAAGTTGATTTTATTAGGATAGATCTGATGTTAACCGTGAAATGTTCTTGTCATGATTTTGCATGCGACAAGTGTTAAACTGGCGCTTTTAAATTTAACTACATGAAAGTCACAAGTTTTTATTGCAATGTTTTCTTTTTTAATACATCAAAACATCAATTTTTTTAAAGCTAGACAAGTGCATATGCTTCCTGCAGTAACTAGGTTTAGTTATTGATGAATCTTTTATTGATGAATCTAGCTTAGTTTTTTACTCATTTTAATGCTTTGATTTTAATTTTTACAGCATTAAAATCATTGTTTGCTTGAATATACTTATATTTATATGTGTAATATGCACATGTAGGATCATGTTTTCATTTTTTTATTATCAATATGTAAACGTCTATATTTAATGCGAAGTGTTGACATTTTGTGTATATAGTTATCGAATCAACAATTTGTCTGGGAATCAATAACTTACATAATTGAAATCTATAATATTATAGCCATTTTGTTAGTATAAGATAAAGCAGCAAAAATATACTAAAAGCAGTAATATTTTTATGTCCTACATTATTTTATGAATAGTTTTAAAACCATATTATGTTTATGTAGTAATAAAAAGTATTGTGTAAACATAGATTGTTTTAGTTATAAAGGTAATTCTATATATAATATTAAAAAATAGGTTTCAAATAAATAAATTAGTTCAATTATAGAAACTGATATGATAAAACTTAAAAGTCATTCCAATAGATTACATGTGAAGTAGACTATTTTAGATCAATATTGACTTTAATATATACTTAATATCTTTTTTGATTCCAAGTATACAGCCCAATATGTTAAAACTAGAGATTTAGTATTTAAATGGAAATAACATATTTGGTTAAAACCATTATATTATGTAAGTTTAACAAATATAAAAATGTGCGAACAACTTATATAGACCATTGAAATATCAAGGGTATCTGACTTATGTTGTGAAACAAGAAATAATGTGAATACCTCCTGGTAACTTAAAAGAAGTAAAAGTTGTCCATCCACCCTAATTTGTAATAGTAAACGCTCAAAAGAAAAACGGTTTCAACAAAATAAAATAATTTTAACTTACTCCCCCTTGGTTCTACCTAGCTTCGCCACTGTTTTGCGCTTGTACATTGTTAACTATGTGATTGTGAATCATCTGGCATCTGTGAATTATTTAGCATCTACCTTTCCGCTTCATTCGTGAAAACAAAAACAAAAATCCTTTATTTCTACAACCATCATAGACATCGTTCAGAAATCAAAAATTATAGCTTGCTGTTTTCCTTCAGTTGGAAACTTTGCAAGAAAGTAGCCTAAGTTTTTTTAACAAGTATTAAAAATAAATCCATAAAAATTTGAAAATGGCTGGGTATCTGGAATTATCAATTACTAAATATATAATAATATATAGTCAAGTATCTATGGTCATGAATGTATGTGGCTTTTCATCATATTTGTATTATAAACATCAGTGGTGCACATATTGTAAGAAACACGAAGAAATTATTGAACTACTATAAAAGATTATATGCATAGAGGTAATCTGGAAATGATCCGTGATGTTCCTGATAAGAACGGGATTATCTACTACTACATTGTTTAGTACCTATATATGAAATGAAACTGTTAGCTTATCCCATGTAATCCAAGTCAGTTAACATGTAAAAGATAGTAGTATTAACCCCTATCAAAGTTTGTTAGTGAATTGAAGAAATCAGTTGAGTACTACAGAGATAACATATAAATATTGATGTAGATGTAGTTCCATGTGTGTGTATTTTAAGTGGCATAATTTAGGGCTCTATCTTCAAAGTTTACTGAACATAGCATACCATCACATTTATGTGGGACTCATACTTTATAGTCAAAAGAAAAACAATGGGTATTAACATTGTCTTCTACTGTATGTATACAGCACATATTGGATATGATTATATCGAGTGTTTTCATCATCTCTAAATTATTATATATAAATAAATATACATGCATACATACTTACATACATGTATATAGTTATGTGTATATGTATGTATAAATGTGCGTGCATGTATATAGAAACATATAGGATCACGTTTTCATTTTTTTTATTATCAATATGTAAAAATCTATATCTAATGTGAAGTGTTGACATTTTGTGTATATAGTTTATGAATCAACAATTTGTATGGGAATCTTTATGCAATCTCACAAAAACTCTACTATTTAGTTTTGTGTTTTCGTTCAAAAAATGCACAGTCAACGTATGTATTTTTATAAACTTATTATATAATTCATGTTAAAACTTATTATATAATTCATGACAGCTTAATTATTTATTAAATGTTGATAATGGCCCTGCTCGCCTGAATTGACTAGTTTGGTTACTTGCTTCAATAAAATGAAAAATAAATTCAAAAAAGGAACCAAAATTTTGATTGTATCCAATTGATTATCGAAATTACATGTACTTTTAAGCGCCAGTTGGCTTAAAAATGTTTTTATTGGCACCCACAGAATTATAGAGGGATAAAATTAGAAATAATAAAAGGAATCAAGCAACAAAGAACGATTTTTTTTAATCCTGGCTTTATTTGGTAGCATCCTTGTTATCTTTCTTGAGGTCTTCAGTCAAGAAATATACTTCTCCATAGAGAAGCGGAAATTGTATTTGCTTGTTATATTTGTACTTCGTACACTTTATCTCAAATTTAAACACATGATATACATGATCAGTTTCACCTTTATTGATGAAAATTTATGTCTACTGTAGGATCATTGCTAGACATTGAGAAGATGGATCAAGCTACAATTACAGATTCATAATATAGAGATAAATCACTTATCAGGAAGAGTAGCCGTGGTTCATTCAGACGAAATTCAAGCAGTCTTTCTCGTGATGTAGGTGATCGGGTTTTAAAATCACTCGGTCTATCTCGAGACATAGTAGAACAGATGCTTGGTGATGTTGATAGCTTCGAGATTGCTCAAGTAGGAGACAGTGGAGATCGTGTGTCAATAGATTATAAAGATGATAACAAATCTATTGAGAACGAAACTAAAGTTAGATTACATCTTTCAAACTCGGTATTGCATGTTTCACCAGATAAAGATGAGGCTACTTCACCATTACGTACTGATGGCATGCTAAATTCTGCCGAGAAAAACCAGTCACACAATGAACACACTGTCAAGGTTAAAACCGACCGTAAGTGTTAACCAGGTATTTGCTGCAAAAACTCTTTGGCCCCAATCTTCTTAAGCTTACAGAAGATGACACACTGATATACCTTAATCTTCCTTCTAATGTGGTATTTCTATTTCTCTTGATTTTTTTTCCTACCCATGAAATAATGAAAGCTAAGTTTTGGAGTCCGATCTTTTTAGCAGGTGTGAAGCATATATGAAATTCGCAAAATTTAAGTATACAATACATATTAAGCTAACCTTGAACTAAGTATAAACGATCGCATTGTTAACGTTTGTAAAACGTTTATAAAATCAAATAAGAAGAAGAAGATAATTCATATTATTCAGCAATACGGCTGAGCAAGAAGATTGATTACATTAGGGTTACAGAGATAGGTTTATATAGATAGAAAACAGATAAAAGGCCAAACAGATAAAAGGCCAAATAGATAAAAGGCCAAAAAGGCCAAACAGTATGCTAACATCCCCCCTCAAACACGCGATGGTACAGCAAGAAGCATCGAGAGTTTGCCAATGAAAAATCTATGACGTTCGATAGTGTGAGCCTTCGTGAAGAAATCTGCAAGTTGCGTCGATGACAAAGTAAAAGGCAGAGAAATGGTTCCATGCAGCAAGTGATACCGAGTGAAATGATAGTCAATCTCAATATGTTTGGTGCGCTCATGAAAAACAATATTGTGAGCAATTTGAATAGCACTCTTATTGTCACAATACATAGGAGTGGGAGAGGAAACCGAAACACCCATATCTTCCAATAGCCAGCGTAACCAAATGATCTCAGATGTAGTGGAGGCCATAGCCCGATACTCTGCCTCAGTAGAAGACCGAGAAACCACATCCTGTTTCTTGCTCTTCCATGAAATAAGGGAATCACCTAAAAATATGCAAAAGCCAGTTGTGGATTTTCTATCCGTTGAATCACCAGCCCAATCTGCATCAGAGAAAGCACGAAGCTCCAAAGATGAGGTCGATGGAAACAAAAAACTCTGATAAAGTGTTCCTTGCAAGTAACGAAGAATGCGCATAACAGCAGCCCAATGAACAGAGGTAGGGGAAGATACGAACTGGCTAACAATGTGAATAGCATAGGCAATATCTGGACGAGTGATGGTCAGATATACAAGGCAACCAACAATAGAACGGTATAAAATGGGATCAGAAAGAGGACTCCCATCTATCGGAGTATATCGGGCATTTACCTCAAGTGGTGAATCAACATGACGTGTATCAGTAAGACCAGCACGATGAATAATGTCAGTGGCGTATTTGGATTGGGAAAGAAGATAGCCTTTTTCTGAGGAAGCTACTTCAATGCCTAAAAAATAACGTAGATGACCCAAATCCTTCATATAAAAACAACGAGACAATGTGGCTTTAATGCTCATAATACCATTACTGTCATCACCTGTAATGATCATATCATCTACATATAGTAGAAGAAGAATACGGCCTGCAGAAGTTACTCTGACAAAGAGTGCTGAATCATGGGAACTAGAGGTAAAACCAAGTGATGTAACAACATTCGAAAATCTTTCATACCAAGCACGAGGTGCTTGCTTAAGACCATATAGAGCTTTCTTAAGCCTGCAAACCTGCCCTGGAGCATGAGAAACACCAGGTGGAGCAACCATGTAAACTTCTTCCTTAAGATCTCCATTAAGAAAAGCATTTTTAACATCCATTTGAGAGATGTCCCACTTACGACTGGACGCAACAGCAATAAGAACCCGAACAGATGTCATCTTAGCCACAGGAGCAAACGTCTCCTCATAATCCATGCCATACTCTTGGGCAAATCCTTTAGCAACTAAACGAGCTTTGTATCGCTCAATAGAACCATCTGACTTGGTTTTAATCTTATATACCCATCGACAACCAATAGTTTTCTTCCCAGTAGGAAGATATACAAGATCCCAAGTACCTGTTTTGTCTAAAGCAGACATTTCCTCAGACATAGCACGTTGCCACACAAGAGAACGAACAGCCTCCGAGTAAGAAGAAGGCTCATGGAAAGTGTCAATGGAAACAAGAAATGAAGCAAAAGCCCGAGAGTAACAAGAGTAAGAAAAATCTGATAATTGAGTAGATTTACGTGTGCGAGTGGGATAGCGAGGTTGAACAGGATCTGTCATCACAGGAGGTGTTTGAACTGTAGTAGTAGGAGATAAAGTGTCACATGCAGAAGGAGGAGGAACAGAGTGTACAGATGACGGTGTTTCAATGGTAATGAGTGGTGAATAAGAGGGGTTATCGGCAGGAAATGGATCAATGTGAATAAGATCAGACTTAGTCATATTATGAGGACTAGATGGAATAGAGTAGAAGGGAATATGCTCAATAAAGGAAACATGACGAGAAACATATAGTTTATTTGAAGAAGGATCATAACAGCGATAGCCTTTTTTGTCCAATACCATACCCAAGAAAAACACAAATAGCAACACGCGAAGATAATTTTGTACGCTCTACGTATGGACGAAGAACAAAACAAGTGGAACCAAACACTTTTAGGTGTGAGTAATCGGGAGTTTAACCAAACAACTTGGCATGAGGAGAAATACCAGAATTATGAGAAATTGGGATTTTATTAATAAGATAAACGGAAGTAAGAACAGCTTCTCCCCAAAATTCTTTTGGAACACTAGCTGAAAGAATCATAGAACGGGCAGTTTCAACAATGTGTCTATGTTTTCTTTCAGCAACACCATTTTGTTGCGGGGTATCAGTGCAGGAAGACTGATGCAAAGTACCATCAGCCGTGAATATGTTAGAAAGGTCTCCCTTAGTATATTCCCCCCTAAATCAGAACGAAAGCATTTAACAATAGCAGAGTGTTGTGTTTTAACATATGCTTGAAAGGCAGTATATATATCAATAAACTCAGAACGACGTTTCATCAGAAAAACCCAACAATAACGAGTATAGTCATCGATAAAAGAGACATAATATCTGCACCCACCTTTTGTGGGGATGGGTGCTGGACCCCAAACATCAGAGTGAACTAAATTAAAAGGTGCAGTAGAAGTAGAAAGACTTTGATTAAAGGGTAAAGCAGAAAATTTTCCAAGTTTACAACCACTACAATCTAAAATATCATGAGAACGTAAATCTCCCAAAACACCAGAATTACATAAAAATTTAAGACGAGAGCTTGAAATATGACCAAGTCTAGAATGCCACAAATAAAACTTAGAAGACAATGGAGTTAAATGAAAAGAAGAAAGGTCAATACTGGCAGCAGCGGCATGACTTGGAAGGTGTAAGTCATCCAAAACATAGAGACCGCCCTGCCTACGGCCTGTCCCAATCACCTTCTTGGAGTTGGGATCCTGCACAGAGCAAGTGGTAGAAGAAAAATGAACAAGATATCCAAGATCACAAAGTTGTCCGACCGACACAAGGTTCATAGTTAATTTAGGAATGCAATAAACATTTGGGAGGGAAACGTGTGTGGTTTGAATTGTACCGATTCCTGTTAATGGCAAAGGTGTGCCATCAGCAGTCAAAATAGAAGGTGAGCGAGAATCAAAAGACATAGATATAAATGATGAACAATCATGGGACATATGATATGAAGCACCAGAATCCAAAATCCACAAAGGAGAATTCAAACCTGATATGGAGGGAGCTGACATGGCAAAGTGCTGAGACTGAGGAGCAGTCATGTTTTGAGACAAAGACTGGCTAGCAAGGAACTTCTGAAATTGTTCTGCAAGAGAGTCCATAGAGGAGTCCACACCTGATTCACCAGAAGGATGTACCAATGCAGCAGTCTTAGGATGAGAACTACCACGTGACTGTCCATATCCTAGTGCAGTAGAGAAGGACTGTTGTTGGCTACCACGTTGTTGCTGTTGTGGTCTATCACCTTGCTTTTGATTTTTTTGACGAGCTAATAATTCAGGACATTGATTTTTCCAATGGCCTGGTTGTTTACAGTAATTACAATCACGACCATTCTTGATATTTATTTTGTTGCGTTGAGACGGGATTGGTAAAATCCCCGTAGCAAGAACAGATGCAGAAGAGGTCTGTGCAACTTTCTCAGTTTGAGACTTCAAACGAGTTTCTTCAGCTAACAATTCATGTAGAACAGAGTCAACAGAAGGTAAAGGAGTGCGATGTAGGATGGACGCACGACAATGCTCATACTCTGGTCGAAGAGCCATCAACAATTGAACAAGATGTTGTGCATCCCTACGAGCGATATATGGAGCAAATGACCTAAGCTCAGCATCCTCAGTCATAGCCAATTGATCCCAAAGAGCAGTAATTTCAGAATAAAAATCTTGAATATTTCGATCATTCTGAGACAATGACCGAATATCAGCCTCTAATTGATATTGAACGGCAAAGTTAGAGCGCACAAAAAGTCGCTCCAAATAGTCCCAGACTTGCTTAGCAGTATCATACTTAGCCAATTGCATACCAATTTTATTCTCAACGGAATTATTAATCCAAGTAATGATCTTTGAATTGTTGGTATCCCATTTCTCCATTGATTCAACATTAGTAGTTTCAAGAGCCACAATAACACCAGAAATATATCCCCACATTTGTTTTCCTTTCAGAAATTTTTTCATGACATAACTCCAATAAGAATAGTTTTTTCCATCTAGACGAACACTAATAGCCTGTAATGAATCATCACCTCCTGCCATATTTTGAAGTCAGCAATTGTTACAGGGAACTAGGGTTTCAGGTTGAGTCTGGTATCAAATGGGCTAGGGTTTTGGTGTGCTAGGGTTTTGGTGGGGACAAGGGCTGTAGGGACGAGGGCAGCAGGGCCTGGGGCTGGGGAGATCGGGCGGCAAGGGCTGGGGCTGGAGCTGTGGGGCTGGGGCTCGGCAGAGGCTGGAGCTGTGGGGCTGGGGCTATGGAGATCGAGCGGCAGAGGTTTGGGCTGGGGCTGGAACGAGCGGCAGAGGCTGGGGCTGGGGCTAGGGTTTCGGGCTGAGGGAAGATCGGCAGAGGGGGCTAGGGTTTTGGGGCTGGAGGCTGAGAGCTTGACAACGAAGCTAGGTTTTCGGGCTGAGGCAGGTTAGGGTTTCAGGTTGAGGCAGCGACGAGGCAAAACAGGAACCTTGCTCTGATACCATGTTAACGTTTGTAAAACGTTTATAAAATCAAATAAGAAGAAGAAGAAGATAATTCATATTATTCAGCAATACGGCTGAGCAAGAAGATTGATTACATTAGGGTTACAGAGATAGGTTTATATAGATAGAAAACAGATAAAAGACCAAACAGATAAAAGCCAAATAGATAAAAGGCCAAAAAGGCCAAACAATATGCTAACATCGCATAATATGCGATTTCATGATCAGTATGAAAATTATTTTTACTAAAGATAATGTTGTTGTGTAACTAATTCTACGTGTTAAACATCAATTATACTGCCATCAATAATTGTTGACTGAAATTCTAATGCACAAAATACTGTTTATTATGTGAACTGTCTAGTTCATATGCACTTGGTCTTAGTGTACGTTGCATAATTTTCTCATAATAGCTAGGTTCCTTTCTCATGGGGTGGCTTGGAGTAGTGTTCAAGTCAAATATACGTTATTTTTCCGAGCACTTAGCAATTGGATTTTCCACTGGCTATTTGGGTAGCCTGACAACTTTTAGTGGATGGAATCAGAAAATGCTTA
Source organism: Allium fistulosum (assembly GCA_030737815.1). Classification (NCBI taxonomy): domain Eukaryota; kingdom Viridiplantae; phylum Streptophyta; class Magnoliopsida; order Asparagales; family Amaryllidaceae; genus Allium; species Allium fistulosum. The sequence continues at coordinate 1,348,704,562 of CM060902.1, read as the reverse complement.
ATTTGGCATCTACAAGTCATTGGGCATACGATATAGCTGGCATCATATTGGGTATAACTGGTTTCAAACTTCTAAGCTGAAATTATTGCTAATAAGAATATCATTCTTTTGCAGTCGAAAACCTACTTAGTTTTAGTTATATTACAGGCATTTTAATCTTAAATGGGAGTATTCGATGGGGGGTTGAATCCGCATCAGGCCTTAAGAAAACCCTCTCCACAAAGTTCAACAAAAATGAGACCTGCTTTGAACATGTGCGAGTAAATAGTCTCAAAAGACATGTTATGGCTGTGACAGTCGTGCTATTTATCCTTGTCATGCTATGGAGTTTGAGTGGAGCATTAGCAGGGGTAAAATTAACTGAAAACATGGATGAAGCGGTTCTTTGGTTGGGCCCTCCTAGTGTATGGGCCCGTTGGTATTTAGCAAGGCTTAATGGCTAGGGCATTGGCAAGAATGGATCTCTCAAGCGGTTACCAATAGGAACTTTATCAGCAAATATTATTGCAGCATGTCTTATGGTATCTCTTTCTACAATAAGTAAAGCGGTATGTGTGAAGTTGCTTTGATAATACTTGCAATGCAACATGAGTTAATCATTTGCTTTCAGTATTTTTTTTTAGCTTCCTGTATAACGATCATGCTGTAGTTAGAAAAACAATATATTATTTTGTTGTTCACAAGCTTATAGAGTTATGATATATATGATATGTGCAGGTGAATACAAAGAAATGCACAGTAGTAACTTGTATTTGAAGTGTTCTCTGTCTTCTTTTTTATGTGAATTTGTTTATATGCGTATATTATGTTGAAATGTAACTTGTGTTCATATAATCTACTGCATTTATATTTTTTATGTTTAGTTTGAAGACTTATAATTATATGTTATGTTCGTCTTCTTTTTAACATTTGATTTATTGCAAATACACCATTAGAAGCATAATTGTTGTGCATGTATTATAATCCAGTTTGTAGTTGCTTATAGCATTGGATCATTTTTATTGCTCTTGTTGAAGCTTTTAGAGGCATTTAATACTGCCTCTACTAGAATAGCATTAGAATAATATGGTATATTAATGACGTGGAATGCATTTTATTGAAGGCAAATTATGAGAATTATATGCCCCAATTTATTAGTAGAGGCATAGTTTTTAAAGGCAGATCGTATTTTACCTCTCATAGTTATAGTGACAATCTAATATTAGTTTTGGTCTCCAATAAATTTTTTTGAGGCATATCTGAAATGCCTTTAATTCTTTTATTTTTGATAGTGGTAAATGTTGGATCTTTAATTAAGAAAATTTCACACTTTATTAAAATCAATTAATTTCAAATATACTTTGTCGAAAAGGTCCAAATTTTGTTAATAAGTTCTTTTGAAAAAAAACTAATTTTGTTCCAAAATGTATTTTTTGATAATAAATATTTATAAAATTAGTAAATGTTAAACATTCAAAAATGTTCAACAAATTGAAGTTTATTCACTGAAATTCAGAAACGTTTGAAAGATATACCAACTTTTTTTTATTCTTATGTCCAATTAAGGAAAAAAAACATTTCCTTTTGAGAATTAATGCAAAAAAAATTTGTTTTATAATTATATCACCAAACGGTCAGTTTTCCCCACCGTTGTGTGGTTATACTAGTTTATTCATAAAATTTATTCATTATACATTTTGTTAGTTAAGCTTATTGTCAAATCAAATACTCTGAAGCCCAAATAATATTCCCTCTTCCTCGAAACTGCTTTCTCTGTTGTTTTAGCGACTGCAAATTCTGATACCTAGTATTTCTCATTGACTCCTAATTCCACCTACTTCAAATTCTCTACCTAATATTTCTCCTAATGATCCGTTTCTACTTTAAATCTAATTCGCATTTCTTCGATCTCCTTCAACTATCGCACCAACACAACCCTCCAGTTCAAATTGAGACAATTTATCCAAATATCGACCGTCGGTTTAGACCTAATACCATCACTCCAATTCAAGCCATCAGAGTTTATTGCATCTACATCACCAGGTTCTCACAATTTCATTTATTAATATTATTATGCTCGAATGTCGAAGAACTTATTCATTTTTGGTTTTCAAAAGGTATAATAATTAGGATTTAGGATTGTGTTCTTTCAATTAGGTGATTAGTGATCAAAAATGATTTTCCTATTCAGATGCCTATATTAATTTTAAATTTAAATGATTTTCATATTCTTATGACAACTATATATTTTGCATTAGGAAGAGAATAATCAGCACTTTACTCATTTTTGCGTGCCGCAAATGAACTATGATATACTTTTACTAATATTATTTCTAAAAGAACCATGATTTACTTTTAATTCATTCGACATTATATGATTTTTAATGTTTTTTTACTATACAAACATGGTATTTGTTAATAAACACTTAGATAATGATGTCAAACTTTAATTAATCCAAAAAAGTACCACTTTATTGTTTCTATATCAGAGCGTATGAAACTGTAGTTTCAATTTCAACTGCATAAATTGCTTTTGCCTCCACCAAAAATGTAAAATAAATTAAATTTGGATGGAGGTAACATATAACAACATGCACATGTCTGAGTGATTAATGCAGCTAAATTTTAACAAACTCTACTTAGATTATGTTACTGATTTTGATTACATTTATGATGTATGATTATAATTCTTTACATGCTTTCAACAAATACTTACTTACTTGATTTTATCAGGGAACTATATGCATTTAGTTTTGTGTTAGGTGCAGAGAGTAGTTCAAGAAACGGCTGCAATAATAACAAATCACTGCATATTATTTTGATTGGTGAAATTTTATGATTTTATTATATATAAAAAAAATACAGTGTTTAGTGTTTGAACCGACTAAAAATAGCGATGAATGAAATAAGTGATGTAAATGACGATTCTAACATGTCTTTAAAATAACCCTTCTTCCCTTATCGTTTTGTTTACTAACCTTTTCCATGTTCAGGCATATAGGACAAATAATACGTATCATATTGTTTAAATACATCGCCTTTACCGAACATTGCTGACGAACAATTAGAAGATTATGTCGATGATATGCATGTGGTATCAACATCAATCTTTGATATGGTAATCATTTTCATTAATTGCATGTTTTATGTTTTCTATTTGAACCAACTAAAAGTAGCGATTGAATGAAATCATTGATTAAGCTATTATATCATCTTTTATATTTGTATGTCATTTTGATTAATAAAGCACATAAATATTTTAGCATTCTCTAAGGTTATGAGTATGCAATTGATACGTGGTACTATTTTCTTTTTCTTACTGTATTTTATTACATGTAAGATGTATATTATATTTCTTTACAGGCTTTCATCAAATTCTTATTTCAAAAAACTTGAAATATTACCACTTTGTTATAAATAGATAAAATAATAAAATAGTGGTTTAATGAAATCAGTGATGTAAATGAGGACTCAAACATGTCTTTTAAAAAAAATACTTCTTTCCCTTATCGTTTAGTTTACTAACTTTTACCATGCTTAGGCATATATGGCAAATAATATGTATCATATTGATTTAAATACATCGCCTTTACTGAACAATGATGAGGAACCATTTGAAGACCATGATGATGATATGCATGTGGTGTAAACATCAATCTTTGATATGGTAATCATTTTCATTATCAAATTTTAATTAATTGCATGTTTTATTCTTAAAAATGTATTATAATAAAGCTTGTATATAAGTAATAATTAATAATTCATAGTTTGAATTTTTATAGATTTACTATGTTTTGATGAACCTGTTGTCATAAAAATATATACATGCCATGAAATATAATGGATGAACATATAATTTTGTACTAACAATAAATATTAGTTTAATCAATTATGCACACTAATATATTTTGCTCCTTTAGGAAAATGGGATACATAATTGATGTCCTATTGATTTGAATGCACCTCCATTGCCTAGTAATGATGAGCAATTATCTAAAGTTCATGTTCATCATATGCAAGTGCTATCAACATCTCAACCGATCGTCCATGTGGTAAAATTTTCGTAATCTCAGTGTATAGGTCTTTTTGTCAAATTTATGTTTCATTTATAACTTTTACGATAAATTGTTATTCGACAATAATCAGATATTCTTTTTGACCATATTTGCATTAAAATGTTTTAGTTCTATTTGAAGCAATATGTAAATCAGTTATTATACAAAAGGCAAGATCAGTAGCACATGCTACACTATATGAAGAAACTTCGAAAAAGACACAAACTAAAGATCAAGGTTACTCTTTTAACATTTTTTGTAATTGTGTACTATATGCATTAAACATTAATTGTTATCAATTGTATTCTATGTTGTTTTGATATTTTTAAAATTATTATGACTACTTTATTCATCTTCACATATACAGATGATAAGCATTATATTGATCTGATTGCACCACCTCTGGTTAATAGTGAGGAGCAATCACTCGCAGTTTGTGTCGATAAAATGTAAAGAATGTCAACATCAAAGGTGAACTTCCATAACGTAGTTTTTTTTCCAACATACCTATTTTTTCACTTAAATCTTTAATTTTTAAAGTAAACAAACATACTATAATATAAATATCTAATGATACTTTGAGAGTTTATGTCACATACTACCCTTTTACTTAATTTTTCAATTAATGTATACTTGCATAGATGCCACATGATGTACTATGTGAACCTATGCTCATAGAAGATCCATTATCGTTCTCTTATTCTTTGTAGGGTGCTTCCGTTCCTTTTGATACATCCAAGAAGTTTGATTTATTCACCCCTTCCCATCCAAGTCCGCGCAATATTTTCAATGATTCATTGATGCATTTGTCCTTTAGATTTATCATGCACTTTACAAAGGTATATAATGCTACGTTTACCTATAATGTGATTATTAATCTTACTTGGTTTTGAGTTATTTGTTAATTGAGTACACTTATTTTATAATAGAGACTTTCCTATATTTCATAAATATGATGAAATGATGGCTAAATACAATGAAAATAATTTATCCACTCAATGAGCTAGGATTTTGAGAGAAACTGATCAACAACAACATAGAAAAGTGGTTGATGCAGCAAGACATAAAGAAAAATAGTTCGTAAAATCTCAAACATCAACACCTCATCCATTTCTACTCCATTGTTACTATCTCCAGTTCCGAAAATTACAAATGCTCATAAATTTATAAGCTCATGCCAAAAGATTCATTGGATAAGTTATCAGACTTGTTCTCGATTTTTTTCCAGATTTAATTGTTACCTCAAGTTCATGCTTTGATTGTCGTACTGATAAACCACAACATGACCTTCCCTACAAGTTTAGTTCTCAAAACCTAATGGAACCCAGTTCTATTCCACATGGATTATCCCATCTTACAAACTTGGAGCGAATCCTAATTGCACGCATTCATCCAGTGATGTCAATTTATCGTTTTAAAAGACAACAATATAAATATAGTGGAAATATTATTAATTTCCCTCAGGATATCAATGCAATAGCACGCTCTCTCCCTTTTAGGTTAAATGATTTATCGGCAGTATTAGTTGTCAATAAAAGTGGAACAAATGAAAGTCGGGAGTTTCGAGTAATACGTGAACATGTAAGAGATGCACTACTTTGGCTTAAATCTCATAATATATTTTATTCCGATGTGCACATTACTGAAATATCTCTCCATAAGTTACCAAAGGACGGTGCACCTTTAGATCTTCCTCATATTCAAGATAATTCGCAAACTCAAAATTACAACGATGATTTTCTAGGACCTCTAGAATTCGAAAACAAAATAACTAACATCGACGAATTTGAGATATCAGGTGCAGTCATGGCTTCAGTACAACCGAACCACCAAGCCTATGTATTATCCTTTTTGGAAAACGAAGAAAACAATGAAATAGTTGTTCAAATGCATATTTCATATGTTTCTATTGATGAGTTTAATACTCCTGGATATATCTCAATGGCATTTTCAACATTATTTCCATTAGGAAATGCTGATTTAAGACAAGCACGACCAAGAAAAATTAGACCCCTAGAATATTTTCAATATTTAATGAAATTTCACGATCAAAGGTTTGCAAAAGATTATAGATTTTGATATTTTGCTTACAATTCTATTAGTAGGTGGCATGCGTTAGATATTGGTAACATATACGTACAAAAAACCCATACGATGGGCATTTATCTATAAAAGATATATGTGAAATGTTAAAATCAGGAGATACGCAGTTGTCTCAACGCATTTCTTACTATGCAAAAGGCATTCGTGGAAGCCGTTGTTACTGGTCTACAAGATTAAAAGAGTTTATGCTATAGTTAAACGACTAGGTACTCCAACATTGTTTTTCACATTAAGTTTAGCAGATTTGCAATGGCCGGAACATTATAAACTTCTCGGTCAAATGAATGAATTACAAATATTGAATCTCGGTGAACAAAGGGAAAAAAGGCATAGTTACTAGATGAAAATCCACTTGTTGATACATGGGTTTTTCAAGCAAAGGTTAAAACTTTCATCAAAGAACTTTTGATGCCAGAATTTTCTGTTAAGGACAATTGGTATCGTTTTGAATGGAAAAATCATGGAAGTGGACATATTCATGGCTTCCTATAGTGACATAATGCACTAGATTTATCTTTTGTTAGTAAAAATTCATATGAAAATTCTACAATTGTTGAATATTTTGATCGCCTTGTTTGTCCAATAAATCCAAATATGGGTGGAGCTTCACAGGAACAAGAGCATCCATGTGCGTAAGTTATTCCACCTGATGCAATTTATGATACCACCGATGATGACTATGCAAATCTAGTTACTTGGCTTATGCATAATTCTAGGTGTGGAAGCCATTGTTTGCGAGTACATAAAACAACCAAAAAATTGACATGTCGCTTTAAATATCCGTTTGATGTGCTTTCATGATCTAAAATTGTTGAAGATCCTCCAAACAATAAAATATTTCAGTTTATTTCACAACGCAACAATCCTTTGGTTTGCTACATAATATAAAAGTACTTCAGGTATGGCATGCTAATATTGATTGGTCTCTAGTGTTAAGTGTGCATGATGTGGTCAATTATATTGGAAAATATGCAGCACAACCTGAAGCAGTATGAAAGAGCTTTAGAGACACATTTAGAACAATAGTTGAAAACATACATCGACGCTATCAAACATCAACTTCCGCCATCTAGAAACCACTTCTTAAGAGTGCATCCGAACGAGACATTTCTGCACAAGAGGTATGCCATCTTCTGATGTCTTACCCTCTAGTGCGTTCATCTAGAAAAATAATGAAACTCACCATAGCTGAAAAAACATACTATCAACTATAATTCGACATCGAAATACAATGACAGATGAAGATATGGTTGAATCAGACCTAAATATTATAAGGTATATGGATCGACCAAGCGAATATGAAGATCTTTCACTACTTGATATTGCAAAAAAAAATTGTTACTATAATAAATGGTGGCATAAGTTTCGAATGGAGGCAATTGTACGAATAATATCAGATTTAAGTAACAATATTCCTCCATCTAGTGAAAAATGGGAATTTTTTTGTGAACAACATGAAATAAAAGATACAAAGCTGATTGCAAATTTACAAACATTGTCCATTCAATTGAAATATACAATACAAAGCTGATAGTAATTATATTTTGCAATATGAAATCAAAATTTATACATTATGTTCATTATATTTTTATATAAATACAGGTACTACTATGTCATCACTATCGAAATTTGAATGAAGTGAAAGGAAACTTCGATAATTGGTCTGAAAGATATGTCGATTTGGGTTTAACTCAACCTGAACCACTCCTAGATGCTATAGAAGATGATTTCGAACATAATAGTATAAACTATGATATAGAAGAAAATCGACAAGAAGAATGGATGATAGCAGCCGCGATGGTTCCACTATTTGTTTCAAGAGAGGCGATAAAAATGGGCTTAAGAGAACTCGATACTTTGCACAGTTGGAATGAAGCACTTCAACGATATCCTAATATAGATATTGAACATAATTTTATCCATCCCAATTTACGTTCTATCATGGAACGTGCAAATGAGACTACAAATAATTCTATTATTGTTCCTTTTTAGAGCTTGTCTAAAGATCAGAGGACTACATATAGTATGATATATAAATCCATATCTGAAGGAAAATAAATTTGAATGATTATATATGGTGGTGTTGGTATAGGAAAATCAACTCTTGTAAATGCCATTATTTGAACAGGTGTTACTTATTTTGGAACCAGCAAAGTAGTTTGCATTATGGCTCCAACTGGATTGACTGCATTTAACATTGGTGATAGCACAATTTATCATGAACTTTCAATCTCAATGGAAAGTAAATCATCTGCAAAGAACTTTCAACAGAGCAGTGTCGTTGTATGCAAGATGACTTTAAAAAACAAAGTTGATTATAATAAATGAATATAGTATGCTTGGTAGAACAATGATGGAAAATATTGATTTACGGTGTCATGATATTTTTGTAAGATTTGGTAATACAATATTTCCAATTGTAGAAGATTTGGAAGATATTGTTAATTTCAGTGATACAATATTTCAAATTTCGGAAGATCTAGAAGATATTTGAGATAATTATTCAAATATATTGCCTCTTTTATAGCATTAAAGAGAGTAATAAATTACCTACGTGAGAAGGAGAGTTATTTTGGGAGGTTGATGTAGTAAATTGATTCCCAAATTAGCTGATTAAAGAAGGAATCTTATCAGGCGCATGTAAATTGGGGAAAATTGGAAAATCAAATGGATAAACGTTTCCTGTATGAATAGGAGAATTACTGATGCATTAATTTATGACCATAAATCAATTAATTCAACCATAAGTAATAATCATTATATAAAGGTAGATGTTAGCATTAGTATAATTTTCTCTCTCAATTGCATTTCTTATTCTTCTTCTCCATTATCAATCGTATAAAAAAATTCTCCTCTTAGAAAGCAATAAAATCTTCTCTTCTCAAGTGGATGTACATTACTGCGAGGTAGTGGAACCACTATAAATTCCACATGTTATTTTTTCCTTTTATTGCTTGATCTGTGATTGCTTTTAGCTGGTGACTATTAGTTGTTTGTTTTGCCTCACCATCAATCCGGTCTTATTGGTTTTTCCACAAGGTTGGGTTTTTTTGTTCCTAAGGCGATCTTGAGGGATTTTTTCCACAACAGTCTGATATAATAGCGACAAGGTTGATTGAGAAAGGGTTTTAGGCATTATAGTAGGAGATGAGGAGACTCCAATAGTTGTTCCAAGACCCTATATTAGAGAGACCTATATTGCATCAGGATCTAGTTTAGCAATAGAGAAGTGGAATGGCGATAAAGACTTCAAGAAATGGTAATAGAGGATGAAAGTTGTTCTGATGGGAAACGAAGTTCATCTTGTGGTGTTTTCTCCTGAAGAGTTGACGGTTGAAATTTTAGATGCGGTAAGGAAGGATATAGGAAAATGGGTGTTTACTACTTTGCAATTAGCTATGGGAGAAAATGTTATTTCTGAGATTAGCGGTGAAACTATTGCTAAGGCATTTGGACCAAGCTGGAAAATCTCTATATGAAGAAATCTTTGACTAACCTTCTGATTTGTTGAAGACATTTTTCACCATAAGGATAAGAGATGGTACTTCTATCAAAGAGCATTTGGATTTCTTCGACGATTTAGTGATGAAGATGAAGACTATGGATTTGAAGGTAGATGAAGAGCAAATGGCTATGATTCTCTTGTGTTCCCTTCCGGAGCAATACACAGGTTTCGCTAACGGCCTTATCTTTGTGAGAGATACTTTAACCATTGAAGATGTGAAGTCGGTTCTTCTATCTGAGGACTTAAGGGATCAAATGAAGGAGATGGATGAGGTAAAGGAGGAAGTAGTAGTCAAGGCCTATTTGTTGAGAGAGGGAGAGAAGAGAAGAAGAGTTGGAATTTTAGGGTGCGTTCCAAATTTAGAAAGCTCGGTAATAATTATAGAGGAAAATTTAAGGATGGAAATTGTCACCATTGTAAGAAATCAGACCATTGGAAAAGAGATTGTCCAGATTGGAAGAAGAAGAAGGAAGAAGATGGTTCTTCATCATTTGTGGTGGGGAAAGCAGTATCTAATGATGTGTTATATGCAGTGGTATCAGATGTATCAAACCGTTGGATGCTTGATTCGGGAGCGTCTTTCTATATGACGTCTAATAAGAATTATTTTACTTCTTTGAAAGAAAAAGGGGAAAGAAGATTCTTACAAGAATAATGCTGGCTGGAGAGTCATGGGCCTAGGTACTGTGCAGATTTGCATGTTTGACGGGATGATATGCACCTTAATAGGTGTCCATTATGTTCTAGGTTTTCGGAAGTCGATGATATCTCTTGGACAGTTGTCATCGAAAGGATACAAGGTGACTATGGAGAAGGATAGTATGATGGTTTCTAAGGGTGCACTTGTAGTGATAAAGGGAGATATGTTTCAGAATTTGCATCTCCTGAAGGGAAGTACTGTACTTGGAGGGTCTAGGGTTGGAGCCTATGGTTCTCGTTGAGAAGATGTCAAAGCTAGGTATATGAGAAGTGACTTTGAGTTTCTGCATAGATAGAATGGGATCAAAGGGGAAAGCTTCAATAAGGTGAGGTTTTGCCTAGAGGATGTGCTTGATAAGGGAAGAAGGGATCATTTGAAGTTGGCCATCAGAGATCCAAGGACAAAGAAGCGGATATGCATAAGTCTTTGCAGGCTGTAGAGTTCGAACGTTGCTCGAACTGGAATCGCTTATCAAAATGCTAGGTGCCACATGGTAGCACGGGGTGGGGGGAGAGTTGAGATGGTTCATGGAGACATTTGTTTTCATTGTAGAGATTGATAGGTCCAACTTAGAGTAAGAGAATGTAGATGGAGTTGATAGGCTTGCGGGGAAATATAGTATCAAGGTGAAGTTTGTAAGATTTGGTGATACAATATTTCCATTTGCAGAAGATTTGGAAGATATTGTTGATTTTAGTGATACAATTTTCCAATTGCAGAAGATTTGAATGATATTTGAGATAATTACTCAAATATATATTGCCTTTTTTATAGCATTAAAGAGAGTAATAAATTACCTATGTGAGATGATGAATTATTTTGGAAGATTGAGGTAATCAATTAATTTCTTAATTGGCTGATTAAAGAAAGGATCTTATCAGGCGCATGTAAATTGGGAGAAATTGGAAAATCAAACGGATAAACATTTCCTATATGAATAGGAGAATTAACGAGGCATTGATTTATGACAATAAATCAATTAGTTCAACCCAAGTAATAATCTCTATATAAAGGCAGACTTTAGCATGAGTAAAATAATCTCTCTCAGTTGTATTTCTTGTTCTTCTTCTCCATTATCAATCTTGTAAAATTTTCTCCTTTTAGAAAGTAATAAAATTATAACGAAATGGATTTTCGACACTCGAAAATCGAAATCAATACGTTGACTGTATAGCATGCCGAGCAATCGAGTGCCAGAAATACCAGATCATTTGGGGTGAAGAAGAAACAGAAACAACAACATAGAATCTCACAATCGCAGTGGAACAAAATATAATATATAAAAATAGATTTTTATACAAGGAAACTGTAACTGTCAATATACATACAATTATCAGCGTACATCAATCATCAATCAATCTGGATAGTTATAATAACTTGTCCTCACTCAACGGAAATATGAATCTAGTACGAGAATACTTCTCTGTCATCCAGCTCATCTCCTGAGCTCCATAGCATCCTATCCTAAATCTGTAATACTCGGTCTGACCCGAGCATTATAATAAAATAACACCCGAGTCAGTCTGGAAAACCAGCGTGAGAAAACACACTCAATTGGAATTATTAACTTTTATCAAAATCCTTTGAAAACAAAGGTATCTCGTAAGACCACGTCACACGTAACCACGACGGGTTTTTCCCTTACAATAACCAAAACATTTAATATCAAAATCATCTGAAATTATAATAGTGTCTATTGGAAGTAAATTAGAAAATAGCCGAAATGATTGTATCTCACGTTTCAGCATAGTTGGACACAATCAAAACCGTACAGGCCCGTAATGGATATTGGATTCCATATAATGACTGGGCTACTGAGGTACCGCCCGTCATAGTACACCTCTAGAAAAATGTACCGAGGACCTCGCCAGGATCCCTTGCCAACACAAGACCGGCCTAACCCTAACCTGGATAGTACCGAATATTTTATCACCCCGAGTGTTCGCACCCTTAATCGAGTGCTCACTTTTCCATGCACAACCATATCCATAATTATAATATATTCCAAGGGTATCTAGAAAGGTGATAACATACCCTAATTGGGTGCGACCCACTTAGCCTTGCTGCATCTCCTTTAGTCATTTCCGGTTGATGAGGCTTGAGGCTACATTTACCTTTCAAGAACAATTCCACTTAGAATGCTCATCGTCCTCCAATGACGATGTTCTGATAGCATTCATCCATACAAGTTGTCCTCGGTCTGGACAAACCGAGTCGCCGTCTTCACCATCTTCACGATATCACCATTCGTAACGTTCAAACCGGATCGGAATAGTTTTTGGATAATTAAATCTGATCCCGGTCTCTTTGAAATGAGCAACGAATTTGGCCAGATTTGATAGTCGGTTATTTAACTATCAAATAACATCCATAAGCAGTCACTAGACCTATATTATAAAATTTTCGAAACATTCATTTCAAAAATATCTTTACAAAGTTATATATTCAATCTCTTTTGATATTGCAATATTTGAAAATATTTTCGAATACTTATATCCATAACAGGATATTTCAACCCATATCTTACTTCAACACTTATCGAAATATTTCCAATTTCGATTTATAATCCACTACTTAGAAAAATATCTCGATATAAATCCTTCGTCACTAAATATTTCCAAAAACCTTTCATTTCCACACTTAGGAAAATATTATACATCCATTTTTCGAAATCATTTCTAATTTCAATACTTAGGAATTATTTCATATCTTCTCTCCTACATTTCCGAAATTTATATTAATTCCTTTTACATTTACCAAAATAGATTATACTCACCTATAATCTCATCTATCCATTGATAACTTCTTTATGAATTTAGATTCAATCCTGAAGTTCTTGTTTTCTAACACTTCGGAAATTTCATTGAGCCCCTAGAATTTCATTATAAGATTTTCTCTTATAAAATCTCATCTGTTAAATAAACCCCGTTTACAAATCTCAAGAGAACTTGTAAATAAATTCCAATCATTCCAAATCTCTCTATATATATGTATAAGTATTTTTAAAGAATAATAATTTATTTTTAAAACCAGTTTAAGCAACTATTTAAAATAATAAAACATTTTTAATAAAACATCAATAAATCATTTCCAACTCATTTTTAAATAAAATTAATCGATTTACGAAGCTGATTATAAAAATTAGAAATTTATTTCAATTAATATTAAATATTTGAAAAATCCACTTCTGAAGTATTTTATTACTAAAGCAGCTTTAAATTACATATTTTGAATAAATAAAATTTCTCTTTTAAAACAATTTCACTTCTCGATAAAAATATATATTTTTAAAATCCTAATAACCAATTCAATTTATAAATCCCTCTCGATTCATAACACATCGATATCATTCTGATTCCTAACCATTCTCACTTTTCAAAAATAGAATTCACTATTTTTCCCAAAAATCTGTTTTTCATATCTCGATATAAATTCACCCTGAGAAATTATATACTAATTTATCGATTAATTTCATTTTCCCTTATTTATAAACATCGTTTATAAATTTATAACTCCTTTGAGTTTCATTTGTTTATAAAACTAATCCCATTTATAAAATCTCATTTTATAAATCCATTTCTTAATAAACTCCATATATTTCACAAATCTATTTAAAATATCGATTTCAAACTCCTTTTCTATTTTCCAGAAATATTGTTTAAAAATCCTCTATATAAATTATTTTAAAATCTCTATTTAAAATATTTTTACGAATAGTTAAATACGACCCAAAATCAATTATTGTTTTTATCTAAATCAATTTCTTTAAAAATAATCCAAATTTCGATATAAATATTTTTATATTCAAAATCTCCTTTTACTCCTTTCAAATTCCAAAAATAATATTTATGTTATATAAAATACCAAAAGTTAGGCCAATGCTACTATAGCATCCAATAAAACAAAACACACAACAATCCATAACAGATATATCACTATATATGAAAACAATCAATATATATATTTGAGGAATCCAGTTGGATCCCTCCAACCTGTTTCCCTGCATCCACAGATGTTAGATAACATAAAAATACCAATCGCACTTCGAGGGGGATATCGCTGGGTCATCCGCTATTATGCGGGGCGTATAGGGTCTTATCCGCTCCAACGGCGGGAAAAATATCCAACTACTAATATATATACTACTATATATATAACATCCAAACTGGTAATTATTTATAAATTCAACCAGCGTCCGGTAAATAATTTTAATTATTATCAATTAAATCCAGCAATCCAAAAAGAGTGAGATTTACTCACCTTGATTTTTATTTTGCAAACTGTCTCAATTTTAAATTAAATTGAATTACGTTCAATTTAATCTAAAATCCCAGTTGACCCCATAAACCTGCAAACCAATTTTGTCGCGTAGCAGTCGTCGATACAAATCTGTTGCCTCTTGTTTCATTCGTTTTCGACCTCGTATGAGCACGATATGGATTAATGAACTTTTCAATATATTAAACCATCATTAACATTAAATAAAAAAATATTTAAATTAAATTACATAACTACCTTCTTCCCCTAAAATTCAAATCCCACCTCCAGTTAAACTCCCTTCCCACATTGCCGACCCCTTCTCTCCACCGCTGCTCCCTCATTTCACATGAAATCGTCCCAAAACAAAAACCAAACTCCTTCTCTCCGCGAGAGCAACAAACCCATGCCCATCACTTCACACATGTGCGACCCTTACGATTCATGTCACACAGCCCTTGGTTTGGACCGTACACATGTCGCGACTGCTACTGAGGTGTCGCACCCCCCTTCCTTCAGCCACCAACTGCTCCTTTATGCGGCGAATTCGATCACAAAATTGGCTTAGCCTATCTCCACCTACATCGACCACTAACCCCTGCCCTAGTTCCACCTACACAACCGCCCAGCCTCGACTTATGCTGCGACCTCCAAAACCCACCCGAACACCTTAAACTCATCACCATATGCAGATCTCCACTCGACGAAGCAGTGGAAATTTGATTTAGAATTTACGATGGAGCATTTAATTGATTTGTAATTTAAAATGGAAGGCTCCATTTTTCTTTGCTTAATTCGTTTACTGGGAAGAAAAAAAATGAGAATAAGAACAGAGGGAAACAATGGTATTTAGTTATGCTCGAGTTTTATATTTTTTTTCCATTGCCGCCGCATTTAAATAAAAAGGAGAAGGTGAAGGTCAAAGTGTAGGGGCGGCTGATAAGGAAATGAAAAAGCTGTGTAGTTGCATCTACTAAAAATATATTATTTGAAAATTCAAAATATCTAGATATTAAATTTTGAACCCTGATCGAGGTGTGCCGCCTGGCGTTCCTAATGTTATACCATTATTCTGAACCCAATGGAACAAGCCTCGAGCCACAATTTGATCGTATGTGGAAGATAGCTTTTTAAATCGACTATTTAAATTAAATTAAATTAAATCATTTCTAGGCGTTTTCAGATCGTACGATCAAACGATAAATCCAAACGCTATGAAATTTGAAATTAGATAATAATACACTATTACGGATCCAATGGAACTAGTTTTGTTGAATTCCGAGACTGTGCCCCGGAAGGCTATTTTAACGCGTCGATTAAATCGATGATTTCAAAATTTACGGAACCACTTGAAATTACAGTTTTTAAAACCTATTAACTCATTTATAATTCAAATAGAATTTATATCCACATTAGAATTTGTTTTGATTCATATTCAATTCAAATTTCAATTATTTACTATTCCCGTATTACGATAAATCACTATCTTTGAAATTAAACGCTATTTTCCGAATTCAACCAATAACTCCATGTTCCAAATAAACTTATATTTCAAACTCAACATTTTAAAACCATTTAAACATTCAAATTTAAACGTTGAAAAAATCCAGGTCGTTACAAAAATCTCCTCTCCCCAAGTGGATGTACACTATCACGAGATAGTGGAACCGTTATAATTCCGTGTGTTAATTTTTCTTCTTCTTTTATTGCTTGATCCATGATTGCTTTTAACTGGTGACTATCTGTTGTTTGTTTTTCCTCACCATCAATCCGGTCCTATTTGTTTTTCCACAAGGTTGGAATTTTTGTTTCTAAGGCGATCTTGAGGGATTTCCCCCAGATGTTTGGGAAAAATATCTCTCAAGATTGCCTCAGGAATAAAAGCCCAACCATGTGGAAAAACAAATAGGACAGGATTGATGTTGAGACAAAACAAACAACAGATAGTCACCAGCTAAAAGCAATCACAGATCAAGCAATAAAAGAAAATAACCACGCGATTTATAGTGGTTCAACTACCGCGAGGTAGTGTACATCCACTTGGAGAGAGGAGATTTTATTACTTTCTAAGAGGAGAAAACTTTACAACATTGATAATGAAAAAGAAGAATAAGAAATACAACTAAGAGAGATATTTCTACACATGCTAATCTCTGTCTTTATATAGAGATTATTACTTGGGGTTGAAGTAATTGATTTTGGCCATAATCAATGCCTCATTAATTCTCCTATTCATACAGGAAACGTTTATCCATTTGATTTTCCAGTTTCACCCAATTTACATGCGCCTGATAAGATTTCTTCTTTAATCATCTAATTAGAGAATTAATTGATTACCTTATTCTCCCAAAATAATTCTTCTTCTCACCTAGGTAATTTATTACCCTTTTTAATGCTATAAAAGAAGAAATGTATATTTGAGTAATTATCTCAAATATCTTCCAAATTTTCGGTAATTGGAAATATTGTATCACTGAAATCAATAATATCCTCCAAATCTTGTGCATTGGAAATATTGTATCATCAAATCTTACAATCTCCACCTTGATGCTATATTTCCCCCACAAGCCTATCGACTCCACCTACATCCTCTTACTCCAAGTAGAAGCTATCAATCTCCACAATAAAAACAAACATCTTCATCTACCAACTCACTCTCCCCCATGCCACCCTATGACACTTAACACTTCATCAAGCGAATTAAGTTCAAGCAGTGCTCGAACTTTGCAACGGGTAATGACTTGTTAAACATATCAGCTATATTCTCCTCTATGTGAACCTTCTGAAGATGTACAAGTTTCTCTTCATCCATAGAGGCAAGAAGGGCTCTCTCACCTCAATATGCTTTATCCTTGAGTTGAAAGCCAGATTTTTAGCTAAGTGAATTGCACTTTGGCTATCACAATTCACTTCTATAACTTCATACACGAAGCCCAAGTCACATAACAAACGCTTCAAGTGAAGTGCCTCCTTAGCTGCTTCATCTGCAGCTATAAGCTCTACCTCTATAGTAGACAAAGCTACAATCGTCTGCAACCTCGCTCTCCAACTAATAGCTATCACACCAATGGTGAACACATAACCAGAAGTTGACTTCCTTTAATCTTTATCACCGGCATAGTCAGAATCACAAAATCTAACCAAGCTGAAATCTCTATCTCTACCGCCAAAGACAAGCCCATGGTATGGAGTCCCTCTAAGATATCTGAGAATATACTTCACTGCTTCCCAATGCGTCTTTCCTAGATTTGACATGAATCTACTCACCAATCCAAGTGCCTATGCAATGTTAGGCCTAGCACAAACCATGACATACATTAGACTACCACTGCACTCAGATAGGGAACTTTATCCATATAAGACTTGTCCTTCTCCAAGATCAGAGAGCCTCTACTAGAAAACTATATGTGCAAAGGCATGGATGTGCTAATTGCCTTTACTCCTTCCATGCCAAACCGAGCAAGCACTTTCAGAATATTCCTTTTGAGTGAGCCTCAAAAGTCCAAGCTTCCTATCCCTTTGGATTTCCATACCTAAAATATTCCTTGCTTCTCCAAGGTCTTTCATCTCGAATTCCGCCTTAAGCTTCAACTTTAAACTATCAATTTCATCTTTATCCGTGGAAGCAATTAACATACCATCGACATACAAGAGTAAGTACACCCAATAACCATTTTCAAATTCTTGAAGTACACACAAGCGTCTTTGATGCTACGATCAAAACCCAGTAAAAGCATAAAAGAATCAAACCTCTTGTACCACTGTCTAGGCGACTACTTAAGTCCATACGATGACTTCATTAGCTTGCAAACCCAATTCTCTTTTCCATCTACGATATATCCTATGGTTGCTTCACGTAAATGGTCTCATCCAAATCTCCATGCAAGAAAGCGGTATTCACATCAAGTTGCTCCAACTCTAAGTAATAAGCAACAATTATAGCAAGCAAAATATGGATGGAGGTGTGTCTCACTACAGGAGAAAAAATCTCATCATATTCCAATCCTTTCCTTTGTGAAACCCCTTTAGCAACAAGTCTAGCCATATATCTTCCATCATCCTTCACATTGAACACCCAATTGCAACCTACGGCTCGGCTTCGTTAAGGATGAGGTACCAAATCCCAAGTCTTGTTCTTCTTCAATGACTCTAGCTCCTCTTCCACAGCGCGCATCCACTTCGAACTGTCACATGACTTCAAAGTTTCATCAAGGTCAAGCGGCTCCTCATGAATCACATGTAGGAATAATCAAACTGATCACTAAGGCTAAGGTATGCATACTGCCAATCACAATACCTCTTAGGCGGCCAAATAGTCCCACCACAGGCTTGAGTACGTACAACTTCGCCTAAAATCCTTTCAGCTCCACCTTGAACTGAACTTCCTCTAGTCTCATGCATATCTCCAACACTACTAGAAGGCACCTATGGAGTACTCTATGATGTCACATCAAGTGCATCTATCTCACTTTTAATAGCATCAACAACTCTGCTTCTAGGCTGTAAAATGGGAAACTCTTCCATCTCCTTAGGCCTATCAAAAACATCTGATCTGGTAGGTAAGTCTTTCTTATGATTGAACATTGCCGACTCATTAAAAGTATCATGTCTGGATTGAACAATCTTCCTATCAACATGGTGCCAAATATGAAACCCTTTGATACCATCTGTGTATCCCAAGAGGATGCCCTTGTATGCTCTAGCCTCCAACTTATCATCACTTGTATGGTGAACATACACAAGACAATCAAAAATATGAAAATAACCAAGGTACTTGGTTTTACCTCTCCACTTCTCTTCTGCAATCTTCCCATCTATGGCTAAGCATGGAATTCGATTAATAGTATGCGCCGTAGTCGATAATACCTCATCCCAAAAGCCTAGAGATAAACCCACCATCAATCTCAAGTAGCGAGCCCTTTCAAGTAAAGTCCTACTCATCCCCTTAGCAACCCCATTAGATTGCGGATCACCTAGTGCAGTGAAATGTCTCTTAATGCCATGCTATCTACAAAAGTCGAGGAACACCCCAGAGACAAACTCGTCGCCGTCATCAGATCTCAGCACCTTCAACTTAGAACAGATTGGTTCTCAACAAGCACCTTCGAAGCCTTAAACTTCTCAAAGCTCTTTGATCTGGCCTTCATCACATAAACCCAACTTTTCGAGAAAAATCGTCAATAAAAGAGATAAAATATTTCACTCCCATAATGGAAGAAGTAGCAACTGGTCCCCAAACATATGTATGCACATAATTAAGTACCCTTCTGATCTAAGGAGTCCAACTCCAAAGGTTACCTTAGTCTGCTTACCTAACACACACTCCCAGCAGAAATCCAACTTGTCAAAGTCACCTTTGATAATCTTCCATCCATGAAGCAACTCTAAGCCTTTTTCAGAAATATGACCCAACCTGAGATGCCAAAATCCGGTGGTATCCAAAGCACGAGAACTATCAACTCCAGCACACGACTCTTTAAGAACTATGGTCCCCTTAAGCAAGTACAGATTCCGAAAAAAAATTCCCTTCATAAGAACAAAAGCACCCCTCGAAAATTTCAAACCATCCTTCTCTAAAGTGACCTTGCACCCCATGGATGCCAACTGCCCCAAAGAAATCAAGGACTTCTGAAGATTCGGAACGTACCTGACACTTGGAAAAGTGCGTATCACTTCGTCAAACATCCTAATCTGCACTGTACTTTCCCCCACGGCTCTACAACTAGCTTCATTACCCAAAAGGATTGTACTTCCCTCTCTGTTGACTAAAGAACTGAAGTACTCTCTATTTAGCGTCATATGAAAAGATGCCCCGGAATCAAGCACCCAATGGTTTGATACATATGATACCGCTACAGATAACACATCATCAGATATAGCTTTCTCCACCGTAAATGATAAAGAACCATCTTCTTCCTTTTTCTTCTTCCAATTCAGATAGTCTCTTTACCAATGGACTGGATTCTAATAATGGTGACACTTTCTATCCTTAGACTTTCCTCTATAATTATTGCTGGGCTTTCTAGATTTGGAACGCCCCCTAGAATTCCAATTCTTCTTCTCCTCTCTCTCTCTCTCTCAGCAAATAGGCCTTGACTACTACTTCCTCCTCTCCCTTCACTCATCTCCTTCATCTGATTCCTCAAGTCCTCATACAGAAGACCCGACTTCACATCTTCAACGGTCAAAGTACCTCTCGCAAAGATAAGGCTGTTAGCGAAACCTATGTAACGCTCTAGAAGGGAACACAAGAGCATCATAGCCATATGCTCTTCGTCTACTTTCAAATCCACAATCTTCAACTTCATCACTAGATCATCGAAGAGACCTAAATACTCTTTGATAGGAGTACCTTCCCTCATCCTCATGGTGAAAAATGTCTTTAACAAAACCAGATGGTTAGTCAAAGATTTCTTCATATTGAGATTTTCCAGCTTAGTCCAAATGCCCTTAGCAGTAGTTTCACCGCTAATCTCAGAAATAACATTTCCTCACATAGTTAATTCAAAAGTAGTAAATGCCCATGTTTCCATCTCATTCCTTTCCGCGGTTGAAATTTCAGCCATCAACTCCTCAGGAGCAAACACCACAAGATGAACTTCGTTTCTCATCAGAACAACTTTCATCCTCCGTTGCCATTTCCTAAAGTCTTTATCATCGCTCCACTTCTCTATTGCTAAAGTAGATCCTGATGCAATATAGGTCCCTCTAACATAGGGTCTTGGTACAACTGCTGGAGTCTCCTCATCTCCTGCCATAATGTCTAATACCTTTTCTCAATCAACCTTGTCACTATTATACCAAATTGTTGGAGAAAAAATCCCTCAAGATTGACTTAGGAACAAAAAATCCAACCTTGTAGAAAAACAAATAAGACCGGATTAATGGCGAGGCAAAACAAACAACTGATAGCCACCTACTAAAAGAAATCACAGATCAAGCAATAAATAATACACATGATTTATAGTGGTTCCACTACCTCGAGATAGTGTACATCCACTTGAAGAGAGGAGATTTTATTACTTTCTAAGAGAAGAATTTTTTTACAAGATTGATAATGAAGAAGAATAAGAAATACAATTGAGAGAGATAAATCTACTCATGCTAGTCTCTGTCTTTATATAGAGATTATTACTTAGGGTTGAAGTAATTGATTTATGGTCATAAATTAATGCCTCATTAATTCTCCTATTCATACAGGAAACATTTATCCATTTGATTTGGCCGTTTCCCCTAATTTACATGTGCTTGATAAGATTTCTTCTTTAGTAAACTAATTAGAGAATTAATTGATTACCTCAATCTTCCAAATTGTCTCAAATATGTTCCAAATTGTCTACAATTGGAAATATTGTATCACTAAAGTCAACAATATCTTTCAAATATTCTGCAATTGGAAATATTGTATCACCAAATCTTACAATGCGGTATTATTTCAGTAAATGACTAAGTCAGTGGCATTTCTATTGTCTTAGTCGATGGTATGCTACAACTACCTTCTGTATGTGATAGTTCGTTATACTTGAAAGGTGGTGATCTCTTACAACAACGTAGAGGACATTCATATGTGAGTTTTGATAAGTGTGTAAGACTACTGTATGTGGGGCTTTATGTGGGGCTTAAGAAAGGTTGAGTAGAGGTGCATCTACTTTAGACAATTAGAAACTTTTCAAAATCAGAGATTGGTCAATTTATCGAACTAAGAGAAGGAAACCTTTAAGAATGCTCTTTATCATTTTTCAATAAGATTTTTGCTAACCAACATAACAAAAATCATTTGATTCAACTTAGAAAACCTATTGCACGCATTCCTTCATTCAATAACTGTGAAGCAGCATCTAATGCTTCTTTTGATGATGCAAAAGGTTTAGAAAGATGTATTTATTTTTCTATAGGTGCTCGAGTGATGTCACGATTTAATATTTCATTGAAAAGTGAGTTGGTTAATGGTGCAATGGGTACTGTTGTGGATATTGTGTATTCACAGTCATTAAATTTTCTTAACGATCTACGGCTAGCGATCATGGTAAATTTGATTATTACCATGGCACTCCACTTCATGAGGGAACGATTATTATTCCAGTAACTCTACAAACAGTAAATTGGAAAACTTCTTCTGGTACAACATATATAAGAATCGGTTACCTTTAGTTCTATATTGGACAATAATAATACATAAAAGTTAAGGACTAACACTTGATCAAGAAATCATTAATATTGACGATCGAGAAAGTCTTGGTTAATGTTTGTTGCATTATTAAGAACTAGAAAATTAGCGGATCTTGATTTCAATCCTATGTTCACTCTTGGAAGACTTGCACATATTGGAAAATCAAAAGATTTGCCTTTTGGATTATTAGAGGAAGAACGTTTGAATGCAATGTCTCTTGAATAAATGGTAAATAAAAACAACTATTATTATTTTCAAATTTTCAAATAAAAATATTCATTTTATTTAAAATCAACAATTTATGAAACTCAACAAAAAATAATGCTAATATGTATGTTTTATTATAAATTAGAACATTTGACCAGATACCATAGGTGTTTAATAGTTTAAAACCCTAGAATGCTAATATGTATATATTATATTCTTTTAGCTAGCTATAGTATTAATGCTAATATTTGCAACACTTCACCAAGGTTTTATACTCTATGCATACCAGGTCTAACGTTGGCATGGTGATGCTTCTGAAAATAATGAAAGCAATGCCTCTGTAATCATTCACATAGATACTGAGAAAGGAAAGAGTTATCCTCTTGTTGAGGCTGCTGATGATAAAATGCAAGGTATAAATATCATAATTTTGCATAACATTCTTATTGTATTTGTTTTTACTTATAGCTGTGTGAATTAAAGGTATTACTTTATAGATATTCAGCTTTCAAAAGTAACAAAAAGTTTCACTACACACAGTATATATATATGTATGTATATATATATGTATGTATATATATATGTATGTGTATATATATATGTATGTATATATATATGTATATACGTATGTATACACACAATGCGCATACGTATACATACATACATACATACATACATACATACATATATATATATATTGCATTTTAGTATATTTTGCATAGTAAGATCATATGATTTGTAGTTTTTCCCTTTTGCACAATTCTCAACCACATAATTCTATATTTCATATTATTACACTGCTTGTTGTAATTTCTGAGTAGTTAGATCATTTTGTTGTAGATAAATTTGATGCCACCAATTGTTTTTTCTTTACATTGATCCAATATATCCAGCAAATAAAGTTACATAATTTTAGTTGCAGTAAACATGTTAGATAATCAAGCATGTGCATCATAAACATGGAATCTTTTTCTGAACTTTGAAGTTAACATTTCATATATAGATACTTTTGACATTGTTTTTCCGTGCTTTAGCTTTGAAATTTTACATGATTAATGGGCCATGCTTGCAGCTCTTGGGGTCGTAATACCTGAATTGCTAGACCTATTGGATAGCGTGCATTTCATCGAACCTATTTGGTTGAAAGTTAGATATGTTAAACTTCAGGTTAGCGTTCATTGCACGAACTTCATAAGACAAAGGTATATGTTTTATACATAAATAAAAGATATGCTAGGTTATATGGCACTTCTAAATATAGTACATCATTTACAACTCACTTTAATCCATCAAATGAATTTCATTAATGATGATGAAAATTTGCTAATAAAATAAACCATGTTGTCATTAACACACACACGAACGATCTCCATTTCTTTACTCCTCAACTTCACATTTTATTTGTTTAGACTGAGCTAATTTTCTACATGCATTTTATTGTTATTAGCAAGTTCAGCTCCACAAAATTAGTGGATGTGATCAACTTCACTCGTATTTTTATTCCTATCCCTAAAAACTTGTTGATAAATGTAAGTTACTCGATTCGTATTCAAATTCTCTATCTGGATAACCATCTTTTTTTTGTAGGAAGCTCAAATGAGAATTCACAACATGATATAAAATAATCTTTGTACCCATAGTTCATAGAAGAAACCAACATGAATTATTATTATTTTTCATATGGTTTTATTAACATGCTTCGACTAAGTTGCCTTTGTGTTGTGCTTGAGAATATATAAGAGATTGCTGACCACGAGCAAAGAGTAGGAAAAATGATTGCTTTATCTATATATGTACTTTTTGCAACTTGAAATATTTATTTAAATGCATAGTTGCAAGTAAGTATTATAATAATGATGCATCAAGTAAAATATTTCATACATTACTGCCAGACACAGTAGCATATTTTAATTATTGTTTTTACCCATGGAGACACTCTTGACTACCTCAGCATTCCAGGACTTCACATTGATGTCAATCAAGCAGAACTTGTCATAGCAATTTGTCAGGCTCTTCTTATGGTAACTATATAGTAGCTAAGCAAAAATTATTTTATTAATAAAGTAATAAATGATCACAATTAGTGAATCCATTTCCCGGACATATTGCAAGATGAAAATAGAATAAACATCTAGGCACATAAAATTTGGGAAATGGACAAGAATTTATATTGTCACTACAAGAAAGCACTGCAATTTCCTATGTAAAATTTCATACTCCTTTCCTATGCCATAAGGTGAAGTGTAGGAAAGGCGTAGAAAATAGGTAGAAAGAGAGATAAAGGTGTAGAAAAGGCGCAGGAAATCTCCTACGCTAAAATGATTGCTATAGGAAAGGCATACACAATCTCCTATAACATTTTCATGCTTTTGTTAATTTTCTACAAATACAAACTGGCGTAGAAAAGGCGCAGAAAAATTCCTACACCATCCCTACAACTTAGCTTGGGGTATGAATTTTCTACGCCCTTCCTATGCCTATATAATACTCCTACATGACATAATAATAAATATCATTACACATATCTTTTATTTCTTGAATTTTTTACTTTAATATATATTTTATTTTAATTTATTAAATATCTTTCCAAAATTAAAATGGTAGAAAAATATTACTCATTTTTTATTAATTAAGCATAGTTTAATAAATAGTAAAATTATTTTTATTGTATGCTAAGTATTTTTATTATTAAATTAACTATTTGATTATAGCAGCTAAAAACACTCAAAAAAAACCCTAAATTAAAATCCAACTCTCCCATGCCCGCCACAACTCCACGAATGCCCTAAAATTAACATCATGAATTTCCTTTTCATTCAACCTTAGATAATAAACCAACATCTGCTCCAAAAAATCCCAATCCAAACTTCCATATCCATCCACATGATGCGCTACCACTATTTGTTTTATCGATTGCCTGAAATCGAAGTACGGATCCATGCTCTCCATCACCAACGGCATTGCATGCTCCAGCTTCGGCGAGATTGATCCCATGCTCATCCTCGATCGCTTCCTCTATAGGTGATCCCATCGATGCACGGACATAGGCTCCTTTTTCCTGTTTTGAGATATTTTCCTATTTAAAATCATGTAACATTGACTTAGCAAAAATGGGCTAAATTGAGATATTTCCCTATTTAAATTTGAATTAAATACTAATAGAAAGTTGAATGCTCTCCATTTTCAATTACAAGGCCTGTGTGCTTATATCATTGGTTGGGACTTTAAAAGGTTTTTCGCCATATATGAGAATTTAACTTCGTTCTCAGAGTTAATTTTGTCATTAAATGATCTGCTACATGCCATACAAAAAAGAGTTTTACCAGGCTTGTTACAGTCAGAAGTGAACGAGGTTATTGATTTGATCAGGAAAAAAGTCGATGAACATCATATTCTGATGACACCAATTCAAATGCGAAAACATAAGCCTACGCCCGAAGTTTGAGGAAAAGTAGGATCTCTTATTTTTATTTTTATTTTTCCCTTAGCAGAAGCTGCTACTGTTATTGTTGAAAACAATGAACTTCGGCTGAGTCGTGTACGTTGAGACTCTCTTAACACATTTCGACGTTCTACTAGAAGGTGCAAAGCAGTTCTGAAAAACAAACGCTGCCGCCTCTAGGATAAAACAGCCTCTCTAATCTGAAAAAATATCAACATATTTGCACTAACAAAGTCGATTCTGATTTGCACTCTGAAATATTGCTCAAGATGTTTAGTTTTGTTGAAGGAAGAAGAAAAAGAAAACCATCTGTTATTCTTTTCATTTCTCTTCTGTTTATCTATCATTTAAACAGGCAGAATGAAAATTGTATACGTTACTAAAGTAATGGAATGTTAATGGATTTTAATTTATTCTTATTTAAAACAATATTGTAATACCATTAGCTTTTGTAACAGCTCAATAATGATGTCACATAAATATATTACCGTTATAAACTTGCAACGGTTTAGTTATAATAATGGTTCATACATAAATTACCATTAACCTATTTTTTTATTTAATTTTTTTAATAAATTCACTTCATAAACAAAAACATTTCCAACAGTTATACTTTCATCATTATAGTCAATTATGTTGATGAGCAATGTTTAAAACCAGGATTCAAATTGCAAAACATAAAGTTTAAATGTAAAGTTGATGCTTGATTTAAATCGTGAGTTGTATATTTAATAGATTAAAATGGGTTATCAGTGAATTTGTAAAGTCCAATGGGCCGAAGCGGAACCGCTAGCCACCATAACCATAAAGAAAATTATTAATTTTCTCACTAAAAATATCATTTGCAGGTTTGGTGTGCCGCAAAAAATCATCACCGACAATGGAACCCAATTCGAAAGTGTCGAGTTCAAAGCCTTCTGCAGGCGCTTTCGAATTGAAAAAAGATTTTCCGCAGTGGCTCATCCACAAGCAAACGGGCAAGTGGAAGCGATAAACAAGATCATCAAATCCACTATCAAAAAGCGACTAACAAAAGCAAAAGGAAATTGGGTTGACGACCTTCCACTCGCACTATGGGCATACATGACAACACACAAAGCGGCAACTGGCCACACTCCGTTCGCATTAGCATATGGTTCAGAAGCAATAATTCTTGTTGAATTAGAAGTCCTCTCGCACCGAAGGCAGAATTATAACCAAGCACAAAACAAGCAACTCCTACTCGAATCGCTAGAAATGGTCGATGAAAAAAGAGAAGACGCAGAGTTGAGAACGGCTGCCCCCCAAAAAAGGGTTGCACGGTACTTCAACTCCAAAGTTCGTAGTCAGACCTTCAAATTTGGAGATCTTGTGCTCAAGCGAGTTTACCTTGTGCCGGGAGCCTTCAGACCAAACTAGGAAGGACCATATGTCGTTAACAAAAGCTCAGCGATGGAACTTTCAAGCTGACAACCGTCAACGGGGTCGTAGTTTGAGCCTGGAATAGCGAACCGCTCTGACGTTATTTCATCTAAAAAACTATTTTATGTATTTTCCATTTCTTCAACAAATAATCCATCCCGGGATTATCGATGGCTCTGTAAATAGGCAAAGAATCTGCCATGCTTTCCTTAATAAAGTTTGATTCTTGAACCAACTAAACTGTGTTCATAATAATCACCCGTAGAGTCGACGGAAGCAAATTGACTTGAACTGATTCTTTCCCTCTAGCAATTAAATTGCTCCATCAGCATCGAGAGGGCTAAGAAAAATCAGAAACTCATCGTGTTGCCCGAAGATAGGCAATGTCGAGGAGCCCCAGAGTAAAAAGTCCTTGTGTTGCCCATAGATAGGCAACGTCGAGGAGCCGCAAAGTAATAAACTCCTCATGTTGCCCGAAGATAGGCAACGTCGAGGAGCCCTAAAATAAAAACTCCTCGTGTTCCCCGAAGATAGGCAACGTTGAGGGCCCAAAAAAAAACTCCTCGTGTTGCCCGAAGGTAGGCAACACCGAGGAACCCGAAAACTAAAACTCCTCGTGTTGCCTGAAGATGTACAACATCGAAGAGCCTCAAAATAACAACTCCTCGTGTTGCCCGAAGATAGGAAACCCTAAGGAGTGCTGAAATGACAACTCCCCGTGTTGCCCGAATATAGGAAACACCGATGAAAAATAAAACCTGCGCATCTCATGAGCCGCGCACCAAAATTCTAACTCCTCGCATTGCCCGATGATAGGCAATGTCAAGGAGCGTGAGAAACCGCACACATATAGTCGGGAATGGTAAGTGCAACCCGTACAAAATTGGCGCTGGAAGGAAGGCACTCAATAATTGACCACACAGACCCATGCATAAATTGGATATTCACCTAAGTATCAAAAAATTCCAAACAAAAAATGAGATCGCTTGCTAAAATCGCAATATCTTCAAAAATTAGAACCAAGTTGTAACTTAGTCCAATTTTTAATAAAGATTATTTAGACCCCAAGTTATCAGCTATCTGAAAGTTGTTTGAAGTGAACAACCCTACGAACTGAGGGGCATACACCTGCACTAAGACAGAACCAAACAAATACAACAATTTCACAGGCTCTGTCACTCCAAACCTCAAGTTCACAAATTCAACATTTCAACTTCCAAACAAATATTCCAAACAACAACTTTCTAAGTTTTAGAAAATTTTCTAAAGTTTTGCGAATTTTCAAACAAAAAAATCTCTAAGTACTGTTAATCTCTAAGTTCCATATAATCACAGAACTAGCAAAGTATGAAATGAAATAAGCACAAGTACACAGAGCATATATGAATAGATAGATAAAAATAATGTCAAAATATCATTATATTGCTTGTGACTTTCTGTACACAGGATCAAAATGTGGGGGTCGTACTCACACAACAGTGGCCAACAAAGTTGAACAAAACAACTCAAAAAGAAAAACAAGTCAATCTTCTTGCGCGTTGTTGGCTAAAATCAAGTCCATCCTCACGACAGCCACTCAACGCTTCTTGCCATCGCTTCCCTTCCCGCCTCTGGTTTGCAGCTTCTGCTTCTTTTCGGGAGAGATGTCGCTGCCAGTAATGTCAACATGCACTTCGGTGGCAATCTCCCCCTCCTCCTCCGAATGTTTTTCAAAAGAGCTTCCTTTTCCTTTGCGTTTTCATGACTTCCGGGAGCTCTTCGAAGCCTTGACTGCCTCCACCTTTTCCTTCTTGACGGCAACCAAATCATGTTGAGTCTTCTACGGCTGCACCGTCTGCATCTCCTGCTCCTTAGCCTCAGCGGCAGTTGTATAACCTTCCAAAGATGCCGAAGGGTCGTCCAAGCCATGGAGCGCCGCAATCTTCTCGACCTCTGGTCTCGGTTGTGAGCTAGATGTGGATGTGGAAACTGGAGCAAGAACGGATACAATATCAAAGGATTTGAAGATGGCATCATGCACAAGCGCCGAAGTAGCTGGCGCGTCAACGGGAAGAGTGGATGGACCTATAAGATCAAAAAGGAAAGCATTAAACTCCTCTTTCTCCTGTGGCTTAAGATGAAGGCTCCCGAAGTCGGAGAAGCATGGACGTTACCTGCACCAGAGGAAGGATCACGAATGATGACCTCAAACTCATCACCTTTACCTTCTTTGGAGGACTCCACCACATGAGGAACAACATCGAGCCCTAAGCTCGTTGGCTGGTTGCAGTGTTGCTTTGATGGTTGACCCCCGCTGGAGGAAGAAGACCTGGTAAACACGTCAGTAGCAGACGTCAAGGCAGCATCAGCGGCCTCCTTCTCTCGTTCAACCCGAAGGATCTCATGGCCCTCAAGTAGTTCCTTCTTGGACTCCTCATTGAGATAAGCATCCCGTAACTCTTGATCTGTGTAAACGTCGCCGCTCTCAGCAAAGCGGTATAAGATCTCCTCCCAAACAAGGGCAAGAGTGCGCAGGTGCTTTGGGCTGAGGTAGCTAAGGCTCCCTTGATGGAACAGGGAGTTCATGTAAAAGTTCAGAATGGTTGCATCCAGTTTATCCATTTTTCGATCAAAAGCATGTTAAAGGTCCAAATAATCCGCTGTCACCGCAGCCTTCTCAATCTCTACAGCATTTTTTTCAGCATTGAGTTGGGAAACTAGAACTTGCAACTTTGCGATGGTCTCGGCTTGATTAGAGATCGCTTTGTTGTGCCCCTCGATAATTAGATCATGGTCGGACATTGTCTTCCATTGGGCTTTGATGGTAGCATTGCAAGCGATCACTTCCTCTTTCAATTTCGCCTCCTCCGCATGCATCCTTTTGATTTCATCCCTCCAAACGATCTCGACCTTCTCATGCGCCTCTTTCAGCTCCTTCATCAAGCTGGCGGTTCTCTTATTGTCCTGGAGCGTTGTTTCCTTCTCCTCCTCTAAGTGTTTAATCTTGGCTTCCGGACTAGCCAACGTCCTTTCAAAGTCATCTTTCTCAGTTTAAAAGGAGAGGATCTCTTGATAATTATTCCTATTCGTGTCCGCTAGCTGCTTGCAGAGCTTCTCCCATTTCTCAGCCTGCTCAAGGTCACTTTGGATAGCTTGGAAATAAGGCACATAGGAATCCTTGTGAACGGGATGAATGTCCATGTCAAACTTAACTCCTCTTAGGAACCAACTCAGAAGGGCCGCCTCAAGCTTAGGAAGGCCCGCAGGAAGAGTGTAGGACGGCCTCCGGTAGGGATGAGAGCGCCAGGGGCAGCGGTAACAATAGAGGAAGATGGAACATGTACTAGAGGCAGAATCAGGGCAGAAGAAGTAGGAACCTCTTGACCTATGGAAGTATGCTTCGAAGCAGGCTCAGAAGGATGAGAGCGGTAGTAAAATTGATTTCTTCGACGGTCCATCTCTTTCCTCCTAAGAACGTCTTTTCTCATATTCGCCTCTGTGCGAACGAGCCTTATCTCTCTCCTCTTGGCGCCGAGTGTCGGCCTCGAGCTCTTTCCTCTGCCTATACTCGTCCTCCGTTTACCAGACTTGGTGGCGGCTAAAGGAGCGCTTCGGGTACCACTGTGAGTCGGTAAGAAGCCTCGCCCTCTTGTCATACCTAGAATAAAGTGTACATGATAGATTTCAGAAACACAACATAATTTAGGCAAATATATGAGGGAATGAAAGATTAGAAATAAGTGTAATCCTAGTGTGATGTGTCGTGCATTTCAAATATGAGCCTAAGGCATCGTCACAAATCGGAGCGAACTGTTGTCAAAGGAGGGATTGGGTTGGCTTCGGTTGTTATAGGCAAAGCTGGGCTAACTGGTGGAGCAATATCGCGCATCAAAGTCGATGAATACATCACTAAAATCTCCAAGGTCCGCACCGACATTCTTGCTTGGGGAATCTTGGTGTCTACTAGTTTCCAGGGTGTTGCCCTTGCCACTTATGTCAGAAGGGGGAAAATCGAAAGGATGGGACTCAGCCCCAAAGTATCGTTGCAAGACTCTGAGTCATCGCCTTCAGATTCCGATGAAAAGTAATCACTGGCAATAGTTTCACCGCTACTACTTTCAAACTCCCCATCCTCTTCTTCAGAGTCCACCGCGGCTTTACCTTCTCTATGCATGGGCTCCTCTTCCATTTCCTCCTGGATTGGAGACATTCTGGCTAAACCACTTAGGCCAGCCGCAGTGGCTTCTTCATCCTCATGGGCCTCATCGTGTGGTCTTTCGGACGGGCCACCTATCTCCTGACCTTCATCAGAATCGTGTGAAGAAGAAGAGGGTCTTGTGCAAACTCTGGCTCGACCAGGAGAAGGACCTTCACTTTGAGCAACGGACCTGCCCGGAGTCAACAGTCTGTACCGACGCAAGTTCTCATAGGTCGGCAAGACTCTAATGCACCGCTCCTCGGCATCGATAGCCTTTAATGTTTAGCAAATCAAATTTAGAGCTGCGTCTCTATTCGGCCTTGGAATAACTGCAAAGGACACGCGATCAGTTAGAAACCCTATTACAGCACTTCAAAGTCCGAAAAACGAAAGGGAAAAGCTTACCCCTTGTTTTCCATGGCGATTGAACCCCTCGGGGCATCTAACAAAGAAGTACTGTGTCTTAAACTGTGATAGATTGCTTTACAATCGTAAGATGATCTCCGGTTCCGCTGGGCTTCGATTACGATTAGAGAGGGGCAGTCATCTCTCCTCTTGAAAGCCATAAAATACCGAAACTCATCGAAATTTAGAACACGGCCGAACGTTTGCATGAAAAGGACATGTAAGCAAGAATAGCGTAACTATTTGGATAAAGCTGGAATGGGGCAATTCCCAAGTTCGAAAGAGTTTCGCGTAGAAAATCGTTGAAGGGAGGCACGGCTCCATTCAAACACATATATCTATGGCAAGAGGTGTACCCCGAGGGAGGCATATGAGCAAACACATTATTCGCGGCCAGATGCTCATCTTCCTCGAAAATCCCATGCTGTAGACATATATTGTGAAGAACCTTAGCGGAGACCACTAACGAGGCTCGTTAAGGTGGATTGAGTAGAACTCGAAAGTTGGGAGGCGTATTATCCACGATGGGCCCAACCAGAACTAATTGGCCGAACTGGGCTTTGCGAGGTAGATGATGATTCAGCTTTGGTGAGCGTCAGGCTTCGCCCGGTTGACTTACGGCGTGTGGATGGCTGCTTCATTCTATATACCAGAACTTGCGTCCACAAGCGGTCAGGTAAATCTATTCTAAATTTATAAATTTCCCCAATCACAATTGAATTCCAAAAAACATTAACTTGTAATCGACGCGTCGGATTTCGAGTGCGAACTGGGGCAAGTGTGTAAGTGTGGTGTGCTATCTATATGGGATAAACTCGGGGCTCAGAACACTGCAAACACTCCATCCCGTGTAGATAGTTCGCTCGCAGTGAGAGAAGAAAAGAACTTACCATGTCAGTTCGTTTTTCCATTTTATCTACTTTTGGTGCACTTACCCGTTATCGATCAACGATCGATAACGGATCCGTTGTCCGGAGCGACATGGAAAATTCTTCTCCTCGTAGGAATGCCGAACATGCAACAAGAAAACAAGACGAATCTGAGTCCTAGAAAGAAATCGAGATCGATTAAGTAGATGTGCATGGTGTGCAATAATGGCTATAAAGCTGAGCATGAGTCAATTCTGGTTTAACATACAAAGATAGCAAAGCGCGTCAAGTGTTGGGACACAACCTAAATGTCACTTCCGGAAGAAACTCAAGACCCGATTGGTTGTCTCGACCGTTAAACTATAATCAACTCGAACTTCTTGTAATCAACATTGCGAATGGACACAAGACGACAAGTCATCACACCAATGCAACAATTAGAAAACCAAGTCAACCCACCTCCAACTGAATTCAAAGGGACAAGAAAAATCAAATTGGATAAGCTGTAGAATAGATCGGTGGCGAGCTACTTTAGGTCGGCTACAGTTCAAAAGCGAGCTAAGGCTTGGTGACAGGTTGGCTAGGGTTTCGCGAAATGAGCGAGCTCTTAAGGGAATGAATGGTGGATGGATGAATCAGGCCGAGATGATCTTTGGGCCGCCTGGAATCGAATCGCCAAAAGTTGGATCACGTGAGGAAGCAAGATTGGTTCGAGCAAGTGAAGAAGCTGTGGGTCGGCTCGAGTTTAAATAGGCAAGAGGAGAAGTGAAAATTTTCGCTAAGTACTCGGGTTGCCAACGACCCGACCTTACTATATAAAATCCTTCATGTGCATTTAGGTCGCTAGCGACCCATACGACATAGATCGTTAGCGACCTCAAAAGAAAATTAAAAAAATTAAAAATTAATAAAATAAATAATAATAAAAATAATAAATAAATAAATATAATACACAGATTTAAAGGAAGAAAGAGAGCCATCTATTCATCTCAAACTCGATCAACTACAACCATTCGTCATTCGAAAAGCATCCGGAAAGCTACAGGTGGAAACATAATAAATTAGGGAAAGTCATGATAGTCAAAATAAAAGAAAGATGGCTGGTGACGTTGGGCTAACATATTCGTAGCGCTTTAATGCAATCACTTGAAAATCATCAAATGAATATTGAAGACGATAACTTCCAGAGCACACCTTATTTACAACGAAGACGTACTCTAAGGGGGTGTAATGACCCTAAAATAAAATTAAAATAAAATGAAAAATATACATTTATATTAAGAAATTCTGAAATTATATATATATATATTGCATCAAAAAAAATTGGAACTCAAAAATAAATATAGCTCTATGTCCAAAGAATTATGCAAATACATACATATGGGGTGTTTTCTGTTTTATATAAAGATAGAATAAAAATGAAGTTTAATAAAAAGGTTTATATGTCTTATAATTGTGCTAAAAATAATTAGCATAATATATGTGATTTTTATTTAAATATAGAAGGAGTTACTGATTTGACAAAGAGGCAGAAATATATATATATATATATATACATACAGAATCAAATAAAATTTTCCATATCTTATATTTATTTCAAGCAAATAATATGGGTGAATGATTTTTACATTACATAATAAGGTATGATAGTATGCATGATTGAATGGAGATAATAGATAGGTAGAAAATACAAAGGAGATTTTCAGATTCCTTAAACTTATAAAAAGAAATGAATAAAGGATCACATGCATATGGCATGAATAAAATGGAGACATGAAAATAGCATGCAGTGTTAAAAATAGCATGCAGTGTTAGGACCACACAGGAATGTGATATGTACATGAACACCTAAGGGTATCAGGGGAATTACCCATTTTCTTAAACCCTAGAATGGATTTATAAATAACTGCACATAACCAAATCCATCATTCTCTCGGGATAAAAAAAAAGATGAAATAAACTAGGAGAAACACTAGCTTGAGGTTATGGGGGATTTGCTGTTCAAAGGATTAAGGCAGTGAAAGGAAAACATTAGGTGAGTATTTATCCTTTGTATGCAATGGCATTAAGTCCTATTGCAGGCAGCCTAAAATATTATTATGAGTCATTTAAATCTCTGAATTGATTTGTTATGGGTGATATGGATGTTTGTTTGTGCATTTTTGTTTGGAGTATTAATCTGTAAGTGGGCTTTTAGAGTTAACATGATTTGAGCATTCTTGTTCTATCTTATTATCATTAAACATGGATATAGATTAAACAGGGGAACATGGGGTTGAACCAGAAAATATACAAGCAGTTATATCTTTCTGAAATATGAATGAAAGAAAAACTAAATTGGTCACTTGGGAGTTAGTCAATGATCTTCTTACTTCAGGTGGGAGCAAGTATATGCATGGTGCAACTGCACCCTGAGGCCTTTGTGTGTTGGAATAATTTAAACAACCTGGGAGTTTCCTTCACAATGCATACATAGTGTTCATTTGACAAGGAGATGTAGACCATAAAATAAATGGGGACAGGGGTTTAAAAATCTGGGTTATGAACATCCAGATATGGTGTTAATTTAATCAAGATAAACATTGTTCATTGGTTAGTTGCTGGATAAAAATTTGGAGTATAAAACCTGAGTTTACTTATCTAGATTTGGAAAGAATGAATCAAGAATTGTACATATGTTTATTTTAACTGTTTGATGTGTATTGTTTAAATAGATGAATGTGTTTGTATCTCTTATGAACCAAAACATGCTAAGTACAAAATCTGTTAAACTAGGAAGGCACTGCAAGATTATCAAAAAAAATATTATGAATATGTATACAAAATTTATAAATGCTCATACCAGTGAAAACTGACCCTTTTGGTTGCCCTTGCAATCATTTGGGTGTCTCAAAAATTCTTTGGGGCAGCTAAATGAATTGCTTGCAGGAAATTGAAGTTGGCTTGATGAGTAAAGAAGGCATTGGCTGCTAGTATAAATAAGAGAGACTTGTTTTAAAAATTTGCAGTTGCATTGTAATGAAATTACTAGTCAAGTTCTATTTCTGTAATTGAAGTTACTTGTAGGAAACTTTCTAAGTATTTGGGTTGAAAATATGTACTTAAGCAAAACCTGTTGTGAGTGATCATTGATGATGTTTGGTTAACTACTAATTTATTTTATGAATGTCTAATTTGGAGAAAATAAGGAGATAGACATATCATATACATATGATATATGCATATATATATATATATATATTTGATCTCTGATTTTTATTGCTTATATTTTGTCTTATGGAAATTAAAAAGCTAAGGGGATTGATTTTTTTTAAATGAACTCTCAAGATTTTAGTAGAATATTCAAGTGAAATGAATTTGTGCATGGCAGGTAAGTGATATTGGCATATGCACGAATTCTGGAAATTTGTATGTAATTGAGTATTTAAATTTAGACACTCTGAGATGTCTGTCATAAAAATTTAGACGTCTGAGATCAAATTTAGACGTCTGTCACAAAAATTTAGATGTCTGAATTTAGTTCAAAATGTTTTTTACTCTCTGTTTAAAATTTAGACACTTTGAGACTCTATCATAAAAATTTAGACGTCTGAGATCAAATTTAGTCGTCTGTCACAAAAATTTAGATGTCTGAATTTAGTTCAAAATGTTTTTTTACTCTCTGTTTCAATTTTAGATCTCTGAGCCGTCTGTCATAAAAATTTAGACGTCTGAGATCAAATTTAGACGTCTGTCATAAAAATTTAGACGTCTGAACTGCTGATTTTGCCTAATTTGCCTATTTAGAAAAGAAATAAGTGGCTATGTCAATAGCTTGTATGGTATTTTGATTTTTATTTGATTTAAATTCCCTCTGATGAAAAAAATAATAATAAAGAAACAATTGTATATCATCAAATATACAATTGACTTAATTTGTTTGTACACTGATATGATTATATTGGTAAAACCAGGGTCTTGGGAAAAATATTTGGAAATTATATAAATATTCAAATATAAAAGAATTGGGGTTTAGTGGTGAATTCCTCTTGAAAGTTTAGAAGAAAAAAAAATTCTATGGGTTATAGAGTGAGGGTCACCACAAGGGGGCAAATGTTATCCAGGTTTTTAACCCAGCAGGAACTAAAAGAAAATGGAGCAAACTTGTGCAGGCAGGTTGGTTCAAAACTCAACCAGAAAAACTGAGACAAGGGATCGAAAAGAGCCAAGTTATATGACAAGGGCAAATGATGGGATCAATGAAACCAAGAGATTTGCATACCTTTAGTTCAATCAATAGTTGAGCGTAAACAACCAGTGAATTGCCATCAAAACGTAAGAGAAACGATAAAGGCTATGTGGACATCTCTAAGTCCAGGTTCAAGAAAATCCTAAGGGCTTAGAATGCCGGTAACCCATGCCTCTGCTCAAACCATCAAACGAACTAGATATGGAACACCATTGAAAAGAGGCAAAACTTAGTCCACAAAACAAACCAGGTCTATGGGTCGCTAGTGACCCATAGGCCATCGGTCGCCAGCGACCCATGGTGTTGGCTCATTTTGCGAGCCTAGGTCCCTCCAGGTCGCTTGTAACCTACCTGATAGATGATGATGACAAGCATGGGCCAGAAACTCTCCAACCTCTATAAATAGCATGCCACTTGCGACATAAAGAGGGGATTCTCCGGACTGGTTGCTGAAGCTCTGCTGGAATTATTCTTCACTCTCTACCTCTACACAACTATCTCCAAAGGAATACACTGTGATTCTCCTATGGATTCCAAATCTGGAGATTCAATCTAGCTAGAAAATAATCAAAGCCTTGTAATCAAACAACTCTTGTAACATCAATCAGTATATAGTAAAGTTATAAAGTGGACGTGGGCTTCATTAACAGCCGAACCACTATAAAAATTCTCTGTCTTCTTTCTTTTACTGTTCTTTCTTTATATCTGTTATTTGTGATACCGCTCTATCAGGACATGGTTGGTGCTTTCAAATCTAAACCAGGGTGTTGGTCCATTTATTGGGTCAACACCTGTAACAGCAAGCACTTCTTCCTTCATATCTTCTTTACGTGATTCCTCCTTAATACGGAGGTGAGTTATCATGCTTTCCAAATAAAATTCTTTAGTTTTATGTCTCAGATTATTCTTAAAATCCTTCCAACTAGGGGGTAGTTTATCTATCAAAACAGCAACTTGGAATTGTTCATCAATAACCATACCTTCGAAGACGATCTCATGAGCTATTTTCTAAAGTTCATGAGACTGTGTCTCTATTGACCTGTCGTCCATCATCTGAAATCTAAGGTAGCAGCTGATGGTATATTTCTTTGCTCCAGCTTCTTCTGTATCATACTTCTTTTGAAGTGCCTCCGAGATTTCTTTAACTGTCTTGTCCGAATTGTAGTAGTCGTAGAGATCGTCAATCAGGCCATTGAGTATGAAGTTCTTGCAGAGGTAATCCTGCTCTGTCCAATTCTATAATTTTTGGTTTTGTTCCTACCAGATCTGCAGTTGTTGTGCATCAGTTTCAGCGGGATTCTCTGGTACTATCGACTTTTCTACAGTGAGCACACCAACCGCCTTCCTCATCATCGAAAAAATTTCCATCTTTTGCCTCCAGCGCTCGAATTGGAGGCCCTCGAATCAGAAGGGTGCAGAAGCGACCATGGGAACCTGAAACATTGAGGTCGGTGCAACATCATCAATAGTTGCAGCAGAAGTCATTGTTGTTTGGAACGTCTTCAAATTGTTGGGAACAATGAACTTCGGTTGAGTCGTGTACGTTGTCACTCTCTTGAAGATGTTTCGGCATTCTGCTAAAAGGTGCAAAGCAGTTCTTAAAAACAAACATCGCCGCCTCTAGAATAAAATAGCCTCTCTAATCTGAAAAAATATCAACCTGTTTGCACTGACAAAGTCAATTCTGATTTGCACTTTGAAATGCTGCTTAAGGTGTTTAGTTTTGTTGAAGGAAGAAGAAAAAGAAAAATGTCTGTTATTCTTTTCATTTCTCTTCGGTCTATCTATCATTAAAATAGGCAGAATGGAAATTTTATATGTTACTAAAGTGATGGAATGTTAATGGATTTTAATTTATTCTCATTTAAAACAATATTGTAATACCATTAGCTTTTGTAACGGCTCAATAATAATGTCACATAAATATATTACCGTTATAAACTTGCAATGGCTTAATTATAATAATGGTTCATAAATAAGTTACCATTATCCTATTTTTTTATTTAATGTTTTTAATAAATTCACTTCATAAACAAAAACATTTCCAACAGTTATACTTTCATCATTATAGTCAATTATGTTGATGAGCAATGTTTAAAACCAGGATTCAAATTGCAAAACATAAAGTTTAAATGTAAAGTTGATGCTTGATTTAAATCGGGAATTGTATATTTAATAGATTAACACGGGTTATCAGTCAACATGTAAGTATGTAAAAACATTACTTTTTCCTACCAATATTATCTTGAAATTAATTTATATGTTTAAGCCTCAACATCTGAACCTAAAGTAAAACTTATATTTATCTCTTTGTTTGCTATTATTTTATCTAGAAAATAACTAATTTTGAACTGTAAACGTAAAGAATTTTCTTGATATTTCTTACTCTATTTAACGTTTGTAACGACCTGGAATTTTATCACTTTGATTTGTGAATATTTGATATATTTTAAATATTAAATTGATGGTTTTACTAATTAAATAATCCTCTTTTAATTTATAACTAAGTAGGAAATTCATGTTTGGATTTGGTTTACATAACAAGATAGTTCGATGAAAAACTAAAAAATACGATCGAAACCCCTTTTTGGAATTTTCAGCTTTTATCGAACGACAAGTGTAGAAAGTCGTAATTACCCTTGTATGTGTTTTAAAACAAAAATTTACACTTTTAAAAATGAAACTTTATAGTATGAAATGCAAAAAAAATTATAAACAAAAAAAATAGTAAAAAGATAAAATAGATTTAAATTTTAAACTTGAAATGACATTTAGATTCCTTAAGTGTCTAAGTGAACAAAAGGACTTGAAAACACCCTAATACCTAATATGTTTTTACATGTAATGTACATTGATGGATATGAAATGATGTTAGAATGAAAAAAAAAATTCATTTTCATTTTCTTATTTTTAAAATTCCTTTTTGAAAACCCTTTATATGTACACTATTCCATTCTTATTTCATACTTAACACTCTTATTTCCAAATTCATCTTCTTCACTCAAGGGTTTTAAAAGGGAAAAAAATCACATTTTTGACTCAAAAAAAAAGCTAGCTTAGATTTTGTAACAACGATCAAGGTGAGAATATCTATTTTCTTGTTTACTTATTTTATTTTGTATTGGTAAATGAAGTAAGAAATTTTATCTAGTTTGTTTGGATTGTTTCAAAATCTTTTTTTTGTTTAAATAATAATCTAAAAATCAAAATTTGATGAGAAACGATTAAATTAGCTTACTGGAAGTATTCAGGAACCAAAATAAACTCATTGTTCTTTAACAATTTATATGAAATCATTTCCATTTTTTATTTCCAAATTCAGTATCTCTCCATCCATTCTGATTTTTCCAAAACCGTCAACTAGGGAGATGTTCATCTTGGAGTCTAGTTTTAAAAAAAATTAGTCTGGGATGTTTCAATGACTGAATAGGAGGTTAGGTGCCGATAACAGTAAGTGGTCAAATTTGTCGGGTTTTGTCGATCACGAAATGAATGGCCTTTACAACCATATTCCTATCATTAAACCGTGATTTTTAGTAGCCTTCTCTTGATTTCTAGTCATGTGGTTAGGTCGAGATAGCTAGTTTATCAGTTTTTGGTTAAAAATCAAATTCCGACGAGGGGATGACCTGGAGGGGAAGCGGTTGGAGCTACTTGGGGATGTGGTGGAGGTGTGGTTAAAGTGGTGATCGATGGTCGGAGGTAGGCTGTTGAGGTCGACTTAAGGTTTAAGGCACTTGAGTTTGTGTGAGTGTTCATCGTTGTCGCGACGGCACATGGTGGCACCGAGGGGGATTCAGTCCTTGCCTTGAGGAGTGTGGGTAGGCGGCAATCACAGTGGAGGCAGTGGTAGTTGGAATAGATGGCCGAGGCGATGGGAGGAGCTTCTTTTTTGGGTCGTGGTTATAACCTGGAAGCAATTTGAATGTGGGTTTCTCGGTTGGATTTAAATCTATGCGGCATTAGTCAAGGTGGTATGGTGCACTGTGACGAGTTCGGCAAGGGAAATTTGTGGGTGAGCTGGATTTGGCGATGGGTGGTCGAAGCTTCGTGCATATGCACGCATGCACATTGGTGTACTAGATTTTGGATTTTAGGCAATTCATTTTAGGGAAGGTGTTTTGATTTGAATTGGAGAAATGAAGGAGGGAAGAAGAGGTATATGGGTTGAGTTTGGTTATGTGGTTAGGACCTTTGAAATGGTATTAAATATCTATTTGTTTTAATTTATAAAATAGGTTTGTCAAACTTTGAAATGCCGTAATTCATTCTATTTAAATTCGTTAGACCCGTGGATTTTTGCATTTGTCTCGTATTGACGAGTGCAATGCTATAGTATAAATAATTGATGGTTTGAATAAAGTACAAATTTATGATAAAATCTTAGTGGTTGAAAGAAATTATGTTATTTCAAACAATAACGTGGTTAAATTTATTATAGTCATTAATAACATTTGTTAGTAGAATAAAATACCGTTATGCTATATTTAAATTGACTAGATTATTTCAGACATTTTTTAGGAAAATAAATCCCCGTTATGCTATCAAATTAATTTTGACGTTTAATTTTATGCCAGTTGATTTATATGGGATAAGTGACACATTAACTATTGATGGTTAGTTATTGATTTTATTTACATACATATTGCTTATGTAAATACAAGTTATGTGACTTAAAAGTCAAATTAAATTAAATGGTAACTTGATTTAGTACCATTGTGATCGCTAAGCCTTTTTCCAAATTTGTAAAGTTATGGATTAAAAAAACTTCAATTGTATAACCATTTGAGGTTAAATGTTTATAAATAATGTTTTAAAGTATGTTATTTAATTATTTTAAATAAGTTTTTATAAATGATGTTTTAAATTATGTTATTTAATTAATTTAAATAAAGATGTTTAAAATTATTTAATTATACTATTGATGATATTTTAAGTTATTTAATTATATTATTAATGTTGCTAGTTGATTGGTTTAGATTTGTTTTAAAGTTAATTAATTATTTAATTAATAACGTGTTTAAAGTTAATTACTTATCTTATTAGTGTTGTTTTAAACTGAATTAATTATTTAATTATGATGTTTAAAATTAATTAATTAATTGAATAAAGATGTTTATAAATGGTAATTTGTTTTATAAAAAGGGATTTTCTTAGTAAAAAAGATTTATTTAAGGAGACTTACAAATGATATTTTGTAAAGGATATTATAAATGATATTTGGTAAAGGTGTTTCATAAGGAGTTTATGAATCATTTTAAAAGATTTATAGAAAGAAGTTTTATAAATTAATTTAGAGATTCACAAAAAGAAGGGGCAATTATGAAATGGGTTTATAAAAAGAGAATTTTATAAAAAGAATAAGATTTGATTTGGATAATTAACCCTTCTTAGTTACGGTGCTATGGTTTCACACTTAACACCGAAGGATGGTGGTTTGGTTTATAGTAAGAAATATTTTAAATAATATTTGTTTTGGCCCGTGTAAATATGATTTTGAAAAAGAAGAAAATCTTCCTTATGTTTTGCCAAGATATTTACACCATTGAGATAAGTATATGGATATATTTTCTAAGTATTGAAAATAAAATGTTTGGTAATATACTTATATATGGGATAAGTATATCTATGTTTTCCCAAGTATTGGAAATAGTATAAGAGGGTTTGTGAAAATATCTTTTATGAGGGAATTTTAAATCAAATAATCGAAAGGGATTTTAGTTAACAAAAGATTAATAAATAGAGCCTTGGTGGATCCCATATGGAATTATACCTATGTTTGATTGCTTGTTATTTGATAGTTAAATAAGCGACTATCAAATCTTGGTCAAATCTAACTCTAGAAATATCTAGAAGAAACACGAGAGTTATATGGCACAGTCATCTTCGATGATGTTGTACTATGCGCATAAATCTTGTTTTGTTCTCCTAGAACAAATGATAAGGAAATACGTCCATTTAAACGGTTAGGGGGTGATCTCCGCTCTTATGTATTGTCTGATTATTTCTGAAAGAACCGGAGTTGAGTTTACCGAAAATTATCGAATGTTGGTTCGAAGAGACTGAGATTGGATAAGTATGAAGTATCCAAAAACCACTTCGAACCAACTCAAGAGTCGTATTGAAGACATCTTGAAGAAGATGGAATCGAAAATGGAGCTCTTTGAA
This sequence comes from Allium fistulosum, assembly GCA_030737815.1. Taxonomy (NCBI): domain Eukaryota; kingdom Viridiplantae; phylum Streptophyta; class Magnoliopsida; order Asparagales; family Amaryllidaceae; genus Allium; species Allium fistulosum. Next base: position 1,348,660,896 of record CM060902.1, on the reverse strand, counting down.
GTGCAAAGGCTACTTGCTACTAATCCTGAGGGTGATTCTAAAATGGATGTAGTAGAAGTAGTGCCTATGGTTTGTTCATATCCTGAACAACTTGTATGGATGAATGTTGGCATTGCATTTTGTTTGGAAGGCAGTGTTAGCATTCCAAGTGGGATTTGCTAAGAGAGGAAAATGGTTATCATGACCTCGCAAGCCTCATAACTCGATAATGACTAAAACAGGGGATATGCTTCAGAGCTATGTGGTTCGCTACCATTAGGAGCAGTCATTCTTTGATCTAGAATAGATATTTATGGATTTTGTATGCATGCGGAAGTGGGACCATAGCCAGTACACATTTTTTTTGAGCCTTGGTCCTAGGAAATGATGTAATCTGGCATGTCATATTCGAGGGGCAGGCCGGCTCTGATCCATAAGGGTTCCATGTAAGGCCCTCGGTACATTTTTCTTGAGGTGTACCATGGCAGACGGTAACCCAGTAACCTTATCATTGATGGAAATCCAATCTCCCATACATGCCCGTACGGATTTAGTTGTAAACCTATTTTTCTAGAATTTAATTAATGTAATAATTTCGGTTATGATTAATATTTATTTTACCCTAGACATTATTATAATATCAGACGATTATCTATAAAAATAGTTTGGTTATCGTAAGATAAAAAACCTTCTATATTTATGTGCAGCATGGTCTTAAGAGATACCTTTATTTTCTGAAAGGTCTTTGTAACATTAAAATTCATTTGACCATGTTTCTCATGTTGGTTTTACTAGAATAATCTGGACGTTATTTTTTTATAATGCTTAGGTCAGCCCATGCATATTTTCTAGATTTAGTTGGACATTTTGGAGCTGCAGGAGACGAGCTGGATGCCTCCAAGAAATACTCCTGTATTTTATTTATCTTCCGCTATTTGTTTCTTATCTGTATTTATCAACAATTGTAAGGATAGGTTGTTATAACTGTCCAAGGGCAGAAGATAGGATAATTGTACTTTGATTGACGTATGTATATATAAAAATAATATTTGCAAAGTTCATTGTTATATTGTAGATTACTTGTCATGTTGTGAGATTCTATTATGTCTTTTCTTTTCTTTCACCCCAATGATCTATCTTTCTGGCACTTAGACATTTAGCAACTGAATATCGTGGATGTTTTGTGTCGACTTCTGAAAATCGAAAAGGTGGTTTTTACTATAATGAATAAAATTTATCGGTTTTGATTTTAATTGAGTTTTGAATCACGTTTTGAGAGTCCTAGATTTTATTATTTTTAATATTAATCCTGTCCAAATCATTTGTAACGACCCGTATTTTTACGGATCGACAAGTTTGTCAAAATCTGGAATTTTAGCATTTTTGAGCCATTTCAGATTTTAGGTGAAATACGGTTGTCCTAAGTCGTGAACGACTTAGTATAGGTCGTAAGTCGTATACGACTTAGGGAATAAGTGCGACTTAGTATGTTTGTCTTTTCGGTCCTATTTGTTTAAGTCCTAGGTCGTAAACGACCAAAGAGATAAGTCATGACCGACCTAAGACTGTTGGGGTTGGTGACCTAAAGGTTTGGAGTTAGGTCGTGTGATGGTATGTTAAGGGTTAGGTCGGCGGCGACTTAAGGAAGATAGGGGAGTGGTTTAAGTCGGTTGATAGTTTGGGACGACCTAAGGAGTTAACCGAGTTAAGGAAGTTAAGTCATAAGGTGGCTTAGGACGAGTGACCGAGTTAAGTGGTAAGTCATGAGCGACTTAAGGAAAGTCTGCGACCTAAGAAGTTAGCGAGTTAGGAGTAAACGACTTAAGTTAGTAGGCGACTTATAGGGGTTAGCGACTTAAGGACTGGGCGAGATAAGGCTTAAGTTGATACAGTTAAGTCATGGACGAGTTAAGGGATTAAGTCGTAAGTTGTTAAGTCGCGTAGGTACTTAAGTCGTAAGGTTGTCTCTGTAGTAGGTCGCATAAGGACTCGAGGGTTAAGTCGCTAGGTCGCGCAAGTGGATGAGTCGTAGTCTGTTAGGTTGAAGGCTTTGTTAAGTCGTAGCTTGGTTAAGTCGTAGGCGCATGCTATAAGTCGTAACCGACTTAGGAGATAGCTGTTTTGCCGTGAGTCATAGGCAGATGTGTGTTAGGTCGCGAAGGGGTAGCCTGGTTAGGTCGTTGAGTCCAGAAGTTGTTAGGTCGTAGGGTTCCAAGTCATAAGTCGTGAACGACTTATGAAGGCAGACGACTTAAGGATTTCTGCTATAAATAGGAGAGTTTCTCTTCATTTTTGGGATCCGGATTTTGAAGCGACGAAGTGCTGCCATTTTGAGAGCTCGACTTCTACACTTCTTCACTTCTTTTCTCCACTCTAATCTAGTGATTCCATCCATCCAAATCGAAGATCAAGTTTGAAGATTCAAGAGCTTGCATTGAAGATCTTCATCCTTTGAAGTGCGATTTCTCCGTTTGAAGCGAATTCGTGATAGATCAAGCTTGATCCTTCGCTGTCCAGATCTGAAGCGTGTTGATTTGGGTTTGTTTAGGTGATTTGGTGAGTGGTGATTATCTCTCACACGGATCCAAAGGAGTATATCGGATTGTTGGCTCGTTTTGGTGTTAAAATAGTGATTTCCATGCATTTTCTTCATCCTAAGTGTAGATCCATATAGATCCATTGTTCATGATGATGTTACATCCATTTTATCATATGTTAAACTATGCAAGTTTATTCATCAAGTTGTAGAGATAATTCTCATGTTTTCATGCTTGTTAGACTTTCAACTCTTTAATTATGAAAATGCCATTATCGTTATAATTGTATACTTAGATCATATTTGAATGCTTGATTGTTTGGATTAATGTTTGACTTGGTTGATTGCTATGAATTAGATGATTGATGATTTGATTTAGACCGAAGACGATTCAAAAGCTAAGGGAAAGGCTCTTGAATTGGGAAAGCTGCTCGTGGCATATGTAGCGGGATGATGAAGCTCTTATGCATAGATTTGATGATGTGATGTTGAGATGAGGCTTTGCGAGGATGTGATGAAGCGAGGCAATCATGTGATGAAGACTTGGTCTAATCCAGACGAGATCATTCCAAGCATGTTGATAACTCGGTGATATGATTCGAGTTGAGGATAATGAATGGATATGAGAATAGTCGTCGAGGAGGATGACTAGGAGGCTTGGATAGCATCGTTGTTGAAGGTTCTAGCATGCTCTAAGCAAGAGTACGTTTGGGCAGATTCGATAGTCCCAACGACTAACCGTTGATGGTCGAGTACTCTGGGCAGATTCGATAGTCCTAGGCACGGGCTGCGACGACGTGCGGGAGTTATGTCTAGAACCGGGGTTTCCATTAGCCCTTGACGGACGGTTGAAAGAATGTGTCGGTCATTCAATTAACGGTGATATCGAAGCAATGATAACAGTGATAGCCAGAGTCATGGAAGTTTGGTTGTATCGTCATTCGGACTCAAGAGCGGTATTTTCTGGGTGCTTATCTGATTTAGGCCTTGGTACTTGGAAAACATCACCCTTGACTCGAATGATTATTACTTTACTTCAAATTGTATGCTCTGCTATGTTGCTTCTGCTTAGTGTGTGTCTGGGGGCTATCACTGTAGAAAGAGGTGGAGTGGGAGGGTTGTATTCCTATTCCTTTTCCTTTATGCTCTTTTGGTATGTTGTTAGTTAATTTACTGCTCACTAAGACTGTTGTCTGACTCAAGGCTTTATGTTTTTAATTCTTATTGCCTTGGGTTGTTCGTCCATTTTGGGACGGGCAGACTAGGTAGCAGGTGGTAGGTGCTGTTCTCTTCTCACGATGCTGATATCGAAGACGAGCTAGAGGGTTGCATATTATCTTCTTATATGTACTGGATGTTCCGCTGTTTTGTATTCTCTGAGAGATATGTAGTGAGGCTTGATGTATTGACTATTTGGATGTTTGTATTCAACTATTATGGAGTATTATATGATGTCATTTTGTTCTGTAAAGCTTCACTATACATATGTTCTATTGTATTTTGTCCATGCGCTGTGAGTAATACGATAGATTCTGTTGTTTTAATTTTACCTTGACAATCGTCCATGGTCGCCTGGCACTCTTTACAGCGCACTTTCTCTAGATTCGGTGCAGTGGTCATGGGCGGTCGTCACATTTGGTATCAGAGCATTGGTTAATCGATTTTACCCAACGCTCGCTGACGTAACTACGTATGAGAGACGTAATTGTATTTTGATGGATGATAACTATATATAATATAGTAGCTTGGTAGAGTTTGATTCCTTATGCAGTTGTTTCTCTAAGATGTTCTGATCATTCCTTTTTATATATATTGAGAATGAGTCGAAGAGGGAGACCAGCTGCTAGGGAAGGCCGAGCTACTGAGAGGACTGCTGATTATGCAGCTATGTTCGAAGCTATGATGACTTCGATCATGAGAAGGATACCAGTTCCGGGGGCAGCAGTAGATGTTGGAGTTCAAGTCCAAACTCCGAAACCAGTGGATTTTGCTATGTTGTGCAAGGACTATACTGCTCTTGGAGGGAAGGTTTTCTTGGGAACAGAATCAACTATTGAGGTCCAGAGGTGGATAGATGCTTGTAGAAGGATCTTTGGTGATTTGGGAATTGAGGATGCAACTAAGAGGAAGTTGGCATCGAGACAGCTTCAAGGGAGAGCTTCTGATTGGTGGAACTCTATTACCATCAATACTCCGGAGGAAGAGATTACTTGGGAGCAATTCCAAGCTAGATTTGAAGCTAAGTTCATTTCTACAGCTAAGAAGTCTGTTCTGTTCAAGAAGTTTGTGGAGCTCAAGCAAGGTGGAAGATAAGTTCTTGAGTATGTTTCTGAGTTTGAGGCTTTGTCCAAGTATGCCCAGTCATATATAGAATCTGCTTATCAGAAGAACAAGAAGTTTGTGACTGGCTTGGATAGTTATCTTGGGAGACAGTTGGTGGATCATTTGGACAATTCATTTGAGAAGCTTGTGGAGAAAGCTCTTAGGCATGAGAGTCTGTTTCCTAAGGAAGGACCTGTTGTTGCTGTTACCAGGGGAGAGTCTAAACCACAGCAGGGTGGAAACCAAAAGAGGAAGCACCAGCAGCAGAAGGGTAAGGATGGCCAGAAGAAGCCGAAAGGCGAGGTGACTTGCTACAATTGTTAGCAGAAGGGCCATTTCTCTAAGGATTGTAAGAATCCGAAGGTGCCAATGAAGTGTCACAACTGTGACAAGCCAGGGCACATCAGGAAGAATTGTCCAGAACCGAGGAAGGACAAGCAGATTGTGCAAGCTTATGCTTTGGGAGCTGTTCCGTCGTCTTCGAAAGCTCCTACTGCTGAAGAGAAAGGAAAGAGTGTGGTTGTTCAAGGTACTCTTTTCATATGTGGTGTTCCAGTTAGAGTTCTGTTTGATACTGGAGCGTCGCATTCGTTTGTTTGTAATGAACTCGTAGGCCGGTTGGGTTTGGAACCGGATATTGTTGATAGGCCATTGGTTGTGACTAATCCAGTTGGGGGTTCGTCTTGTTTGTGTATGTTATGCCATGGTCTGATTGTGTCGAGTCATGGTTGCTCTTTTGTTTGTGATTGTTTTGTTCTGAACTTTGCGGGGTTCGGAATTATTTTGGGTATGGACTGGCTTAGGAAGTATGCGGCTAAGGTTGATTGTGAGAGGCTGGAGGTGACAGTCGAGAACGTGGAGGGGCGAAAGATTGTGATACGATGTAAGCATGAGGAAGGCGTCTTCATGAGCTTCATGTATTCGCTAGTTGTTCCACGGGATGGACTGTCTTTAGTGCCAATCGCAAATGGATTCGAGGATGTCTTTGACGAAGTCAAAGGGTTGCCGCCGCATAGAGAGATCGAGTTTCGTATAGATCTAGTTGAAGGAGCCAGACCTGTTGTGATGCCTCTTAGGCGGATGGCGCCTAGGGAACAGCAAGAGTTGAGGGTGCAAGTTGATGACCTTTTACAGAAAGGATTCATTCGGCGTAGTGTGTCCGAGTGGGGTGCACCAGTTGTGTTTGCAACCAAGGCAGATGGGTCGTTGAGATTGTGTGTGGATTATCGTGAGCTGAATAAGGTGACTAAGAAGAACAAGTATCCATTGCCGAGAATAGATGACTTGTTTGATCAGCTTCACGAAGCCAAGGTGTTTTCTTAGATGGATTTGGCAACGGGATTTCACCAGTTGAGAGTGGCTAAGGATAGTGTGCCGAAGACTGCTTTTAGGACACCATCCGGTTTCTTTGAGTGGCTGGTAATGCCGTTTGGATTGACTAAGGCGCCAGCATATTTTGTGGATCTTATGAATAGAGTGTTCAGAGATCAGTTGAACAAGTTCGTACTTGTGTTCATGGATGATATTCTGATTTATTCCAGAACAGAAGAAGAGCACAAGACGCACTTGCGTATTGTTTTGGAAATCTTGCGGAAACATCAGCTGAAGGCTAAGTTTTCGAAGTGTCACTTCTGGAAGAGTGAAGTGAGGTTCTTAGGCCATGTGATTTCTGGAAATGGGATAGCGGTTGATCCCGCTAAGGTGGCAGCAATCCATGATTGGGTTAGACCTAAGAATGCATCTGATGTGAGAAGTTTTCTTGGATTAGCAGGATATTATCGACGGTTTATCAAAGACTTCTCCAAGGTAGCTGCACCGTTAACAGGATTGACGAAGAAGAACCAAGTGTTCGGTTGGGATGCTAGGTGTGAGCAAGCTTTCGGAATCTTGAAAGAGAGATTGACGAGTGCTCCTGTTTTGACTATTCCAAGTGGGAATGATGAGATGGTGGTTTACACCGACGCATGTGGTACTGGACTTGGAGCAGTGCTGATGCAGAGGGATAAAGTTATTGCGTATGCAAGTCGACAACTGAAGCTGCATGAAAGGAATTACCCAACTCATGATTTGGAGTTAGCGACGATTGTATTTGCTCTGAAGATGTGGAGACATTATCTATTGGGAGTTCGATTCGAGTTGTTTACGGATCACAAGTCATTGAAGTATCTTTTCTCCCAAAAGGATTTGAATCTTCGGCAGCAGCGATGGCTAGAGTTTTTGGCATCATATGATTTTGGTATAGCTTATACTCCGGGAAAAGGTAACGCAGTGGTAGATGTGTTAAGTCGAAGACATGCAGGATTGGGAGCCATGTTTTCAGAATGGAAGAGTCTCGAGTATTTAGCTGGATTTGACTTCAGGCCTAGATGTGAATTGGAACTTGAGATGTTGGCAAACTTATCGATAAGACCTTCTCTTGTGGAAAGGATTGGCGAGGGCCAAAAGCGAGACGATAAGCTTGTCAAGATTATCCGTGATTTGGAATCTGGATTAGAACCAGAAAAGGATAAAGGATTCGAGGTCGATCGAGAGGGTTGGCTTCGGAAGCAAGGACGATTAGTTGTTCCCGATATAGATGAATTGAGGAGTGAAGTTCTGAAGGAAAGTCATCACTCGAAGTTGACAATTCATCCAGGTGGAAATAAGATGTATTGGGATATGAAGAGAACCTACTACTGGGAAGGCATGAAGAAGGATGTTGGAAATTTTATATCCAAGTGCATGAACTGCCAGTTGGTAAAGGCCGAGCAGAAGAAGCCAAGTGGATTGCTTCAGCCATTAGAAGTTCCTACATGGAAGTGGGAGCAAGTGTCGATGGATTTTATTGATGGGTTGCCTAGAACTAGAACGGGAAATGAAGGGATTTGGGTCATTGTAGATCGTTTGACTAAGAGTGCGAGATTCATTCCTGTTCGATCGACTAGGACTGCATCAAAGTTGGCGGAGTTGTATGTTAAGTGGATAGTTCGATTCCATGGTATTCCGAAGAGTATAGTGAGCGATCGTGACCCATTGTTCACTAGTGGATTTTGGAAGAGCTTCTAGGAAGTTTTGGGAACCGAGTTGAGTTTGAGTACAGCTTATCACCCTCAAACAGATGGTCAGACCGAGAGAGTCAACCGAGTTTTGGAAGATCTCCTCAGAGCTTGTGTTTTGGACTTCGGAGGATCATGGGAAGATCACCTTCATTTGGTGGAGTTTGCGTACAACAACAGTTACCAGTCAAGCATTGGTATGGCACTGTATGAGGCATTGTATGGAAGACCGTGTAACTCTCCGACATGTTGGATAGAGACTGGAGAAAAGCTGATGCTTGGGCCAGAGATGATTCGACAGACTTCGGATTGTATAGAGATCATTCGGCAACGAATGAAGGCAGCCCAAGACCGTCAGAAGAGTTATGCTGATAGGCGTCGAAAGGATTTGGAATTTGACGTAGGAGATATGGTTTTTGTGAAGATTTCTCCACTGAAGAATGTTATTCGATTCGGGAAGAAAGGAAAATTGACTCCGAGATTTGTTGGACCATTCCCGATTACCGAGCGAATTGGAAAGCTCGCTTATAGATTGGAATTACCGGAGAAGATGTCGAGTGTGCACAATGTTTTTCATGTATCATATCTACGGAAGTATGTGCACGACTCGAATACAGTGGTTTCTGCTGATAGCTGTGAAGACTTCGAAGTTGATCGAGTTGATAGAAGATCTCGTAAGCCGCTTCGTGTTGTTGAAACCGACACGAAACAGCTCAGGAGGAAGGTAGTTAAGTTGCTCAAGATACAATGGAGTGATGATGATAACGACTGTACGTGGGAGGTGGAAGAGAGGATGAAGGCAGCTCATCCTGAACTCTTCAAGGTATGGCCCTAAGGTGTCGTGTCATCTCGCGATATTGTAACTTGTTCTAGTTTTAGAATTCTGTACGCTAAGCTAGAATTGGATGCATGGTTTGTTGATTGCTATGGATGGTAGGCGTACATAATAGTTTTTGATTGCTATGATTGCTTGGAATTTCGGGGGCGAAATTCCTAAGGGGGAGAGAATGTAACGACCCATATTTTTACGGATCGACAAGTTTGTCAAAATCTGGAATTTTAGCATTTTTGAGCCATTTCAGATTTTAGGCGAAATACGGTTGTCCTAAGTCGTGAACGACTTAGTATAGGTCGTAAGTCGTATACGACTTAGGGAATAAGTGCGACTTAGTATGTTTGTCTTTTCGGTCCTATTTGTTTAAGTCCTAGGTCGTAAACGACCAAAGAGATAAGTCGTCACCGACCTAAGACTGTTGGGGTTGGTGACCTAAAGGTTTGGAGTTAGGTCGTGTGATGGTTTGTTAAGGGTTAGGTCGGCGGCGACTTAAGGAAGATAGGGGAGTGGTTTAAGTCGGTTGATAGTTTGGGACGACCTAAGGAGTTAACCGAGTTAAGGAAGTTAAGTCATAAGGTGGCTTAGGACGAGTGACCGAGTTAAGTGGTAAGTCGTGAGCGACTTAAGGAAAGTCTGCGACCTAAGAAGTTAGCGAGTTAGGAGTAAACGACTTAAGTTAGTAGGCGACTTATAGGGGTTAGCGACTTAAGGACTGGGCGAGATAAGGCTTAAGTTGATACAGTTAAGTCGTGGACGAGTTAAGGGATTAAGTCGTAAGTTGTTAAGTCGCGTAGGTACTTAAGTCGTAAGGTTGTCTCTGTAGTAGGTCGCATAAGGACTCGAGGGTTAAGTCGCTAGGTCGTGCAAGTGGATGAGTCGTAGTCTGTTAGGTTGAAGGCTTTGTTAAGTCGTAGCTTGGTTAAGTCGTAGGCGCATGCTATAAGTCGTAACCGACTTAGGAGATAGCTGTTTTGCCGTGAGTCATAGGCAGATGTGTGTTAGGTCGCGAAGGGGTAGCCTGGTTAGGTCGTTGAGGCCAGAAGTTGTTAGGTCGTAGGGTTCCAAGTCGTAAGTCGTGAACGACTTATGAAGGCAAACGACTTAAGGATTTCTGCTATAAATAGGAGAGTTTCTCTTCATTTTTGGGATCCGGATTTTGAAGCGACGAAGTGCTGCCATTTTGAGAGCTCGACTTCTACACTTCTTCACTTCTTTTCTCCACTCTAATCTAGTGATTCCATTCATCCAAATCGAAGATCAAGATTGAAGATTCAAGAGCTTGCATTGAAGATCTTCATCTTTTGAAGTGCGATTTCTCCGTTTGAAGCGGATTCGTGATAGATCAAGCTTGATCCTTCGCTGTCCAGATCTGAAGCGTGTTGATTTGGGTTTGTTTAGGTGATTTGGTGAGTGGTGATTATCTCTCACACGGATCCAAAGGAGTATATCGGATTGTTGGCTCGTTTTGGTGTTAAAATAGTGATTTCCATGCATTTTCTTCATCCTAAGTGTAGATCCATATAGATCCATTGTTCATGATGATGTTACATCCATTTTATCATATGTTAACCTATGCAAGTTTATTCATCAAGTTGTAGAGATAATTCTCATGTTTTCATGCTTGTTAGACTTTCAACTCTTTAATTACGAAAATGCCATTATCGTTATAATTGTATACTTAGATCATATTTGAATGCTTGATTGTTTGGATTAATGTTTGACTTGGTTGATTGCTATGAATTAGATGATTGATGATTTGATTTAGACCGAAGACGATTCAAAAGCTAAGGGAAAGGCTCTTGAATTGGGAAAGCTGCTCATGGCATATGTAGCGGGATGATGAAGCTCTTATGCATAGATTTGATGATGTGATGTTGAGATGAGGCTTTGCGAGGATGTGATGAAGCGAGGCAATCATGTGATGAAGACTTGGTCTAATCCAGACGGGATCATTCCAAGCATGTTGATAACTCGGTGATATGATTCAAGTTGAGGATAATGAATGGATATGAGAATAATCGTCGAGGAGGATGACTAGGAGGCTTGGATAGCATCGTTGTTGAAGGTTCTAGCATGCTCTAAGTAAGAGTACGTTTGGGCAGATTCGATAGTCCCAACGACTAACCGTTGATGGTCGAGTACTCTGGGCAGATTCGATAGTCCTAGGCACGGGCTGCGACGACGTGCGGGAGTTATGTCTAGAACCGGGGTTTCCATTAGCCCTTGACGGACGGCTGAAAGAATGTGTCGGTCATTCAATTAACGGTGATATCGAAGCAATGATAACAGTGATAGCCAGAGTCATGGAAGTTTGGTTGTATCGTCATTCGGACTCAAGAGCGGTATTTTCTGGGTGCTTATCTGATTTAGGCCTTGGTACTTGGAAAACATCGCCCTTGACTCGAATGATTATTACTTTACTTCAAATTGTATGCTCTGCTATGTTGCTTCTGCTTAGTGTGTGTCTGGGGCTATCACTGTAGAAAGAGGTGGAGTGGGAGGGTTGTATTCCTATTCCTTTTCCTTTATGCTCTTTTGGTATGTTGTTAGTTAATTTACTGCTCACTAAGACTGTTGTCTGACTCAAGGCTTTATGTTTTTAATTCTTATTGCCTTGGGCTGTTCGTCCATTTTGGGACGGGCAGACTAGGTAGCAGGTGGCAGGTGCTGTTCTCTTCTCACGATGCTGATATCGAAGACGAGCTAGAGGGTTGCATATTATCTTCTTATATGTACTGGATGTTCCGCTGTTTTGTATTCTCTGAGAGATATGTAGTGAGGCTTGATGTATTGACTATTTGGATGTTTGTATTCAACTATTATGGAGTTTTATATGATGTCATTTTGTTCTGTAAAGCTTCACTATACATATGTTCTATTGTATTTTTTCCATGCGCTGTGAGTAATACGATAGATTCTGTTGTTTTAATTTTACCTTGACAATCGTCCATGGTCGCCTGGCACTCTTTACAGTGCACTTTCTCTAGATTCGGTGCAGGGGTCATGGGCGGTCGTCACATCATTGTTTAATTAACTAATTACTTCAGCTTATCTTCCTGTTGCCTTTTTTATAAGATTAAAGGCTTTTAGGCTTATGTCACTGACCTAATACTGTTTTTTGTGATTATTTACACTGATTTCAATCTACGGCTATTCTTTGTGATTGTTCACACTGATTTCAATCTACAACGATGCTTTGTTTTAGAGTAAGTTGCTAAAACAACTTATTAGTTACTTATTACTATGTGTATTTGCCAATTACACTGATTTCAATCCACAACGATGCTTTGTTTTTTAGTAAGTTACTAAAACAACTTATTGGTTACTTATTACTGCGTGTGTTTTCCAATAACTTATTAGTTACTTGTTACTATGTTGGCGAGATTGAAAAGCCAAGGTATAGACATTGCCTATGAAGTCAAGGAAGAAGTATTTAATATGCTTATCAATGCCCATGCTAAAAGGAAGGATCGTAGGCCCTACTATGGAAATATCCTTAGGGTAAATATTTAAAATTTTAGTAAAACATTGTTTGAATTTGTTTGAAATTTAGAAATTGATGCAATATTTGATAAAATGCAGAACTATAAAGATGCCACTTATAGCGCCAACAAGAGAAAAGCACTGACTAGAGCCAAACTGGAGGAGAAGTTGGAGCGTCAAGAAGGAGAGGTTCAAATGCTAAAGACGTAGTATGAACAACTATGTGAGATGCTTCAAAAATGATTTGATGGAGAGTCGAATAGTCATCATGACAAGGGTTAAGGGTATTTTCTTATTCTTAAATGATTCCATATGATGTTATGTATTATGAATATATTATCATACATTTTAAACAGATGAGAACTTGTTTGATGTTGGTTTGACCTTGTAATATGAAGGAGATATTTGAACTTGATTGATGATGAATGATTCGATATTATGTTTTTTTGTTGAATAAGTTGATATCGATGCTTGTTTGATTTTGATAGACTGTTGTAGATTAATGTTGTGTTTGAGGGAAAGAAACACATTAATAATATATTAAATTGCTTCAGAAAAGGCGTAGGTAAATCCAATTTTACTATAGGAAAAAAGTCATATGGATGGCGTAGGAAAAACATAGACAGCAAAGGTGTAGGGAAGACGTAGGTAAATGGGAGACGTAGGAAAACAGCGGCGTAACTAAGGCGTAGGAAACAACCTTACGTTTGGCTAGATAAGGCGTGGGTATTTTTTTCCTATGCAGGTTTTACCTACGCCATAAATGGCATATGTGCAACGTAGGTATTGTGTTTAGCTATGTCCCGGCTACGCCATTTTGGCGTAGATTAATTGGCTTTTTCTTGTAGTTGCTACATACTACTTTGGCTTTAAACTGCTGCTCGTTATTTACAGTAAAAACCATTAAAGAACTATTTGTACGTCAACACAAATATTGAACATTGTGAGATATTTATACATAGTTAACATCTATTGAAGTATGAAAATTTTTTCTTAGTCTTTAGATTTGAAATGTTACTCATGATAGATGGTACCAAAATATGCAAGATACTGTGGGATAGAAGTTTAGAGACTTTGGGAATATACTTACTAGGTGATGTAAATTACTCAGGTGGTATACTCTTTGACTCGTTAGGGATTTCAAAAGATCCAAAAACTATTGAAGATCACAAAGTGAAAGAAATAAAAATTGGACGGTCGACGTTACCCGACGCGCCTTCTTTTTGTTGATGTAATATTCAGTTTGTATAGTGCCTCATGCCTTCTTTATATATTGTTGATATAATATTCATTTTTTATATAGTTGATATATGTTTAATTCATCAATTGAAACTCGGGTCATTCCTCGTGATATGGATTTTAGCAGCGTACGAGTCTAACAAGATGATGAAGAAACAACTACAGCTATAGAAGGATCTCCCAGGGCCATCACTACCATATGTGCTTAGGTAAGTCCTCCTACTTCTTATTAATGGTCAGGACTTATGCATGTGTACATGTTTATCCATGAAGTTTTTTTTGCATATTTTTGCTTATATAAGTACATCCATGTCTTTAACTATCAAGAACAACTAGACTCAAAAGCTCAGGCTATTTAATCATGGGTTATGTGACTTGTGTCTATATAGCCTTCATCATGTTATCTGACTATTTAATATTACAAGTAAACATTACATAGTATAAAGAAGCGAAAACATCAACTCATCATATACAAATATTTGAGAAAAGTTTATTACAAGGTTTGTTTATGCACTGCAGGTGATGAAATTTATCACAAATCTTCACAAACCAATGATCCTAGTATTGTCAAGACAAAGCAGGCTTTTGCTTAATTATAAATAAATACCAAGGATACAAAAACCAGTTTCTCTAAATAACAAAGCAGGTTTTTGTTTCCAGCGTATGCAAGATATACTTTCAAAGTGGTTTTGGTACATAGCCATCTACAGCAAAGTTTCAAGTAGCGACAGGAAGTGCAAGGTGTTAGTTATTAAATTTGAAATTAAAAAGTGATTTAATTAATTTAATATTAATTTATTTAATTAACGTGAAATAGCCATTTTGCCCACTGACTCGGATTTCGAAGAAACTAGTTTCATCGGATCCGTAACGATGAATTATTGTAGGATTTCAAGTTTCGTGGCGATCAGACTTGTCGTTTGATCGTACGGACTCGAAATGCGTAGAAATCAATTTAATTGAAATCAATTTTAAGCTGATTTTTAAGCTAACTTCTTCATACGATGGAATTAGGACTTGTAACCTCTTCCATTGAGTTTAAAAATATCAAAAATGTGATAACCCGGATTTTTTGAACATCTGATAATTGGTTAATTAATTGATTTTTACTATTGAGATACTGATTTATAGATTGAACAAATAGATCTGATAATAGATATTTATATCTATATATATTTAGGTTGATTTTAAATTGAAATTTAATTTGAATTGAAAATTCAAAAGATAAACACCTTAAAATATATTGGAATTAAAAGTAATATATATATGATTTTTATTAGAATATAATTAGTTTTATATTTATTTTCTTTATAATTAGCTTTTGAAAAATATTAAATTTAAAACAAAGCTTCAAATCACAATATATATACATATTTACATAATTAACAAAGCATAAATACTTAGTAAGATAAGGATATAAACATAATATTTCTTTATTTTAACATGTGTAAGCTAAATGAATTTGCAAATTACACTTGTCTAAATTAAAAATAACAAGTGGCACAATATTTTTCATTTAAGATTTAATTTATATAATGTATGTTTAGTAAGAAACCTGTTTTCTTCATTTTTCAATTCAACTTTTCTCAAACCAGAAACTAAAATATACCAACCTGAGAAACCAAAAATTCAAACTAAAATAAAACCTAAAACCAAATCAAATCTGCAATCAAATGAAACCTGGTAAGTAAATGCAACAGCTTGATTTCAGCCTTCAACCTAAGATCAAATGGAATGCAACAACAACTTCACTGATTCAAACAACAATAGGATTTCAAATTTAAAGATAAGTTACAGATCAAAACAAAGTTCCAGGAAAACAATTTGAACAGAGCCTGTTCTCTGCTTTTTAAAAAAAAGGTGAGTAAACTTTTCTTTAATAAGCCTAAAATTGTCTGATGATCTGATGCATGTAATAATCCTTGAATTTATGATGTGATATATGTATTGCATGTTTGTTTAGATAGGATTGCATGTATATATGGATGTTAATATTAGTGTGCATGTCTGTATATATATATGCAGAGCTCTATTCCAGTTTCACAAGTTTAAATATAATCAAAAATAAATACTTCTTTCTCTGATCCATTTTAGGCTTCAAGATCTAAACCACCTATGTTCATATAATCAAATTCTAACTTCTAAAAACAGTTTTAAGATGAATTTGAAGATGGTTTTTTACTGGGAAGAAAATTTACAGTGAAACTTAAATAAATGTCAAAACTTGAGCATCATAGATTCTTGATTTACTTATATAATATGTTTTACTTTTGGAAATAATGATTTTTAAAAGAAAAATCACATTTTTTAGTCGAGTAAATCATGAGAATTTCAAAGTTGAACGAAAAATGGTTTCTTGGCAAATTCTGACGATCGGCGAGGTTGGGTAAGTCATGGTCATGGCTGAAGGAAGGTGGAGGCCGGGGGAACTCAGGAAAAATGCTCGAAGCATTTATAGTTGATCGTGGTGGCTGAAAGACGATGAAGTAGAGTTTGGAGGCTGTTTTTGGTCGAAGATGTTGTCAGGTCGATTTCTTCGACGGTAGTGATTCGAGGTGGACCGGACCAAAGGGAAACAAGACTAGGGTTCGTGGCGAAGCTTCGGGCGGAGACTCGTAATATCTGGTGGTCTAGATCATCAGAGCGAGGTGATTTCATCCATGGTCTGTGTTCCTGGAGGTGATAGCATAGTTCGATTTTGATTTCGTGATCGTTTAGATGATCTGGTTGTTTATGGTGACTGAGGGGAGGAACGACGACTTGGTGGTGGTCGGAGACTTGATCGAAGGTGATCGGAATTCCTGTACATGTGCACGCGTGTGTGTTTGTGTCTGGGAGATGTTGTTGTTTGGGGAAGAATGATATTGTCTCGGGTATATACTCGAAGAAGATGGTAGTTCGACTCGAAGGAAGGAATAGTGCGTGAGTGACTCGGGTTTTACTCGAGTACTTTGGCTTTGAACCCGGGTTTGTATTAAAATTGAATTAACCAGATTATTAAAGGTTAAAAACAAAAGTATTATCAAGTTTTAAAGTTATTAAAGTAACTAAGTTATTGAGGAAACATTACCAAGTTTTCAAAGTAAAGTATTAACAAGTTTAAACAAGTTTTCAAATATTTTAAATGTTAAAATTAAATGTTTAAATTATTTTGTTTGTAAGTTTTTAATTATATAATTGATTTCTAAATGTTTTCTAAAGAAGATTAAATGATGTAATTAAGTATTCAATTTAATGAGATTTAAATAAGTAATTAATTAAGATAAAGAAATTATCTTAAATTTATCAAGGTTGTGATTAATTAGGGATAATTAATAAAATTTATTAAAAGACAATCGCTTAATGAATTAATAAGGGTAAATAAATTAGCGATAATAATCAAAGGGTAAATACAAAATGAAGGTAATTTAGGGATAGTTAATGAATGTAATTAATGTGATGATCATTAACTAGTGATCAAAGAGTACTTTGGCTTTGAATGTAATTAATGTGATGATCATTAACTAGTGATTCAAAGATTTCTTGTTAAATGTAATTAATTAAGGAAATAATTAATTAGTGAAAGTAATTAGAGGATCATTAATTAATGTAATTAATAAGAGTAATTAAGGGTAAATTAATATGAATGGTTAAAGGATAACTAATTCATGTAATTAATTAAAGGCTAATTACATAATGTAATTAAGGAATAATTAATTTAGGGTAATTAATTAAGATGAATAATTAAAGGATGATTAATTAATTGGTTTGTAATTAATTAATGTTAAGTAAGCATGATTTAAAAGAAATTAAAGTAATTAATTTAATTTATATGGAGATTAAGTTAAATTAATTAGGAATTATACATCTAATTAATCTTGCTTATGAATGATTGAATAATAATGAATGCCTTGGATTATTTATATATCTGATATGTGATTGTGATGCTCTATGATACGAGATGCTTTGGATAAATTGTGATAATGTAAGTTATCTATCTGTGATATAATTGCTATATGAATATGATATCCTGAATTTAAATTAAATTGTTTAACTTAAACATCTTGGCTTAAAAAGGATGACATTTGAATTCGAAGAGACCGGGATCAGATATCAGCAATATCCGAAACCACTTCGATTTGAAATCTTCTATAATTCTTTATAGATTGATATGTGAAATCAATGGGCTGGATTTGGATAATATGGACCATTTAAACTAAGTTGGATACTTAGATATTGTTTTGTGAAAGTAAGTAATGACTATATAAGTTGTTTACGTGTAGTAAGTACGAGTTACCCCGGGTTTTAAATAAGTTCTATGGATTGAAATTTCATGTTAGATGAGTTTACTCATGCTGGTTTCCAGCCTGACCCGGGTGTTACTTTATTGTAATGCTCGGGTCAGACCGAGTATTATAGATTTCCAGGTAAGAACGTTCTGGAGCTCAGGAGGCGAGCTGGATGGCAGGAATGTATGGAGTTTACCGCTGTGTATTTGAGAGCTTATTGATAGTAGTCTGGGACAGGTTGATAACTGTCTAGTCTATTTGTAAATGGTTGTAACTCTGATGTATTGAATGTAAATTAACAAATACAGTTTTCTTTGTATAACTGATATTATTATTTGATATTGTATTTTGATCCGCTGCGAATGTGAGAATCTGTGTCTTGTTCTGTTTCTTTCTTCTATCTCTTTTCTTTTTTCCTAACTATCTGGAATTTTCGGGTTCGAAAATTCCAGGTCGTTACAGTTGGTATCAGAGCTGAAGGTTAAGCGAGAACCTTGGCTCTGGTGGGTTTACTCATTAAGGATAGGGTCGATAATACCCTAAAATGAGTTGAGAGTATTATATATGAGAGCGTACTTATTATTTTCTTATATAAAGATTTTAAATGGTTTTAAAATAAATGATTTTTATATAAGATTATATTTTGATATATAAAGCAATATTTCTTTCTAATAAATATATTAAAGAAATTGGTTGTTGAATCATTGGAATTAAATAAAATAATGAGAATTAAGTAGTAATAGTAATACAACCAAATTGAAATTGAATGAAGATAAGTTTGAAATGGATCCAATTTGAAATTAAAATCTTGAATTTGGGAAAGAGTTTAAGAATAAGATAATAATGAATTGGTTTCCAGATATGATAATCTTGGTTATTATCATAAATGGTTGTTGTATTTAATAATGAAATGTTGTTAATGATTAAGTAAAATGAAATGTTTTAGGGAAGTAAACTTTTAGATGAGTATGACTTATAAATTGGAATTGAAGGTAATTTAAAATTGTGAAATTTTAAATCTAAATCCAGAAAACTTGAAATTGTTTTAAAGAAATCTGTTTTGAATTAAAACCAAAGGAGGTTTAAAAATTTAAAGTATAACTTGGCGTGTAAAGGAAATAAATATGTATAAATGAGGATATACATAATATCAAAGATGATTTGAAATAAACTATAAGTGTTGAATTTTAAATTTTTCCTTGGAATGTGATATGAAAACCCAAAGTGATAAGTTTTTGAACTTATAAGTGGGAAGATTATTAATATAAAGTTTAAAATTTGAAATGGAAATTCAAATTTGGTAAAATTGACCTGATTAAATTGAATTTAACTTAAGGAAAGTTAAATGAGTTTAGAATGAACAACTTGAATTGGAAATTTTAAGATTAAATTGAAATTGAACTTGGGAAGTTAAATGGTTGATTTTAAATGGGAGTTATGAGTGATCTCAAAATGGGTTTGAGATCTGGAAATTAAAATGGATGCTGTTAATTGGTGATGGGATAAATTTAGATGTTTATTTATCTTGATATCATTCTATTGTTATAAATAATCTATGAAATTGAGAATTGGTTTTGAAGTTAGAAATGGATAATAAATTAGAATCTGAAGGTTAAATTGTTTTTGAATTCTTATTTGAACTTTGTAATAAGTTAAGTAAAGATAATTTTAAAATGAAATTTTGGAATTTGGATTCAAAATTAAATGGTTTAAAGATTTAAGTTGTTAAATTAAAAATAAAGGTTGATTTGATTTAAAAATAAGGGTTATTTGACTTAAGGGATTAAATCAACATTTAAAATATTTAACTCAAATTTATATAATTTGAGATAGTTTTAAATTGAGATTTGAATGGAATTAGTTCAAATTTAATTTGATTTGAATTAATTAGAATTGTGATTGAAGATGGATAAGCATAAGTTTAAATGGAAAATTTGAATTGAAATGAATTAAAATTGGTTCAATTTGAAATTTATGTGAATTAATTGAAATTGTGATTAAAGTTGAATAGGTTTAAAATTCAAATGGAATTTGATTTGAATTTGGAAAGAAATTGAGGATTAATTCAACTTGAATTGGGGTTATATCAATTTCAATGGAAATTGAAGTTATTTAAATTGGAATTGAGTCAATTTAAATGGAGGTGGAAATTTAAATTGAATTAATGAGAATTGAACAGTTTGACTTTGGATTATTTTCAAAATAAATTGTTTTAATACAAATATATTTTTCCAAACTATTTACTATACAATCTTTCTTCTTAAACCCCAAACTATCTTATACTTATTTTACAATTATTTTGGAACTATTTAACTATTTTGAAACTGTCTTATAAACTAATTACTATTTTTCAGTTACTTATATCTAATCACTATTTTAAAAAAAAAACTATTTTGCAATTATCTAACTATTTTATACCTACTTAACTATTTTACAACTATTTTACAAACTAATAACTATTTTTCAACTACTTATCTATTTTAAACTTTTTCAAGCTATTTTTAAATTTAAATAGGTCAGAGTTCAAACTGTTTGTAATTGAAGTAATAACTCAATTTGAAATGGAAGTAATTGAGAATAAGTGAATGGAAATAAAGGAAATGTGAATAGAAAAGAGAATTGATTTGGCTAATAACCAATAAAGGTAAATATGTAGGATATACGTATATTATTCTATTCGCATAGTGATTTGATCCAGATTCGAGCACAGAATTTCGAGATAATATATCGATCCGAGTTGGGATTTTTCACTCGATTTTCGACGGCGAACCTGGATATGGATTGTTGATTGGTTCTGGATATTCTCTATCATAGTTATGACTATGCAAGGAGAATGATGGTTTCTGATCAAGAAACCAGATCTGAGTCCGCACTAGGAAGT
Source organism: Allium fistulosum (assembly GCA_030737815.1). NCBI lineage: Eukaryota > Viridiplantae > Streptophyta > Magnoliopsida > Asparagales > Amaryllidaceae > Allium > Allium fistulosum. The sequence goes on along the minus strand of CM060902.1, from coordinate 1,348,640,318 downwards.
CGGGTGGACGATACTAGTTCAGAAGTGAAATTGTGTGATCGAGTGAGCGATCAAATTGATATAGCGTACGGATGATATGTGTACATCGTACGAGTTTGAATGAAATTGATATTGAAATTTGTGGATAAGAACTGTAAAATGGTTTTTGAAATGAAAATTAATATGGTTAATAACTTTATAACAGATTTATCAAATTTGAATATTTGATTTGGAATAAACAAAGTTATATATCTTTATTATATAAGATAAATCTTCCCTTGTTGAATCTATTGCCAGAAGAAAAGGGTTTTGAAAATATTTGAAGTATAAAAGAGGTTTTATACAAGTTTGAAATGATCCAAAGATTTTCAAAGTTATATATCTATATATATATATATATATATATATATTTATATAAATATATATATATATAAAGGATCTTATGAGAATGATTTTGGGAAAGGTTTTGGAAACCTATGGATTTTGAAAAGGCTTTTGATTTTTGAGAAAAAAATCAGTTTTGGAAATTTGGAAAGCCAAGTTTGAGAATTATCGATTTTGGGAATCGATTTTGTGTAAAGGAGATTTTGATATAAATCATAAAGGATATGATTTAAAGATACTATAAGTGTATAGTATAAAGTGTTTTGAGATTGGCTTTGAGGAAAAAGGCGCTCCCTTGAAATGAACTTCTCAGGAGTACCACAGGGTGGTACTGCCTTGAACCCTAAAGGCGGGTTCTAAAGTTGATCCTGTAAGGAGTCCGGACAAACTAGTTCCTGAGGATTATTGTGTAGCGAAAGTCGAGGGGCTGGTGCCCACAGAGGCATTTGGGCTATGCTGTGACGACAGTGTAACTCGATGTCACTGCGATCTACTGCAGACCATAGCGAAAGTCGTGTGTGCCGCTGAGAGCCAACAGTCTACGTTTGATTTTATATCGGTAGACTGCGACACTATGGTAACATAGAGAAAGTCGTGTGTGCCGCTGAGAACCAACAGTTTGCGTTTGATTTTACATCGGTAGACTGCGACCTATGTGGAAGTGGAGAAGTTTCATTATTTGGCAGCGAAATTCGAGGGTGCTGATGCCTACAGTTACATGGACTTTTGCTGTGATGGCAACATAACCCAAGATGTAACTGCGATCTGTAGCGGGTTCCATGGTGTAATCGAGGGGCGCGGAGACCTACAGTTATCTATGGATTTTGCTGGGACGGCAACGTAACCATCGGGTTAACTACGACCATGGATGGGGGTGATAATTTCCAGAGCATTCTCACCAAAGATATTTCCTCTATTTTCAAAAACGTTTTCGATATTTTCAATAAAATTATTTTTCAAATATTTTCACTGGGTGTTGAAAACGGGTTTACCGAGTACTTATAGATTTTCAGTCGTACGCCCGATCAACGTATGACCGAATTTCTATGAGAACAAGGATGGATTTGTTGAAACATCGAGTTATAAAAATTATTTTTATAAAAACTATTTTATAATATTATGAAGATTTTAAAAGTGTTTTAAAATTGATAAAAGAAAATTTTATCAGATTTTAAGAATTGAATAAATTCTGGCTTCGTTCCTTTTCGAGGACGAAAAGATTTAAAGGGGGAGGAATGTGATAACCCGGATTTTTTGAACATCTGATAATTGGTTAATTAATTGATTTTTACTATTGAGATACTGATTTATAGATTGAACAAATAGATCTGATAATAGATATTTATATCTATATATATTTAGGTTGATTTTAAATTGAAATTTAATTTGAATTGGAAATTCAAAAGATAAACACCTTAAAATATATTGGATTTAAAAGTAATATATATATGATTTTTATTAGAATATAATTAGTTTTATATTTATTTTCTTTATAATTAGCTTCTGAAAAATATTAAATTTAAAACAAAGCTTCAAATCACAATATATATACATATGTACATAATTAACAAAGCATAAATACTTAGTAAGATAAGGATATAAACATAATATTGCTTTATTTTAACATGTGTAAGCTAAATGAATTTGCAAATTACACTTGTCTAAATTAAAAATAACAAGTGGCCCAATATTTTTCATTTAAGATTTAATTTATATAATGTATGTTTAGTAAGAAACCTGTTTTCTTCATTTTTCAATTCAACTTTTCTCAAACCAGAAACTAAAATATACCAACCTGAGAAACCAAAAATTCAAACTAAAATAAAAACCTGAAACCAAATCAAATCTGCAATCAAATGAAACCTGGAAAGTAAATGCAACAGATTGATTTCAGCCTTCAACCTGAGATCAAATGGAATGCAACAACAACTTCACTAATACAAACAACAATAGGATTTCAAATTTAAAGACAAGTTACAGATCAAAACAAAGTTCTAGGAAAACAATTTGAACAGAGCCTGTTCTCTGCTTTTAAAAAAAAGGTGAGTAAACTTTTCTTTAATAAGCCTAAAATTGTCTGATGATCTGATGCATGTAATAATCCTTGAATTTATGATGTGATATATGTATTGCATGTTTGTTTAGATAGGATTGCATGCATATATGGATATTAATATTAGTGTGCATGTCTGTATATATATATATATGCAGAGCTCTATTCCAGTTTCACAAGTTTAAATATAATAAAAAATCAATACTTCTTTCTCTGATCCATTTTAGGCTTCAAGGTCTAAACCAACTATGTTCATATAATCAAATTCTAACTTCTAAAAACAGTTTTAAGATGAATTTGAAGATGGTTTTTTACTGGGAAGAAAACTTACAGTGAAACTTAAATAAATGTCAAAACTTGAGCATCATAGATTCTTGGTTTACTTATATAATATGTTTTACTTTTGGAAATAATGATTTTTAAAAGAAAAATCACATTTTTAGTTGAATAAATCACGAGAATTTCAAAGTTGAACGAAAAATGGTTTCTTGGCAAATTCTGACGATCGGCGAGGTTGGGTAAGTCATGGTCATGGCTGAAGGAAGGTAGAGGCCGGGGGAACTCAGGAAAAATGCTCGAAGCATTTATAGTTGATCGTGGTGGCTGAAAGACGATGAACTAGGGTTTGGAGGCTGTTTTTGGTCGAAGATGTTGTCAGGTCGATTTCTTCGTCGGTAGTGATTCGAGGTGGACCGGACCGAAGGTAAACGAGACTAGGGTTCATGGTGAAGCTTCGGGCAGAGACTCGTAATATCTGGTGGTCTAGATCATCGGAGCAAGGTGATTTCATCCATGGTCTGTGTTCCTGGAGGTGATAGCATAGTTTGATTTTGATTTCGTGATCGTTTAGATGATCTGGTTGTTTATGGTGACTGAGGGGAGGAACGGCGACTTGGTGGTGGTCGGAGACTTGATCGAAGGTGATCGGAATTCCTGTACACGTGCACGCGTGTGTTTTTGTGTCTGGGAGATGTTGTTGTTTGGGGAAGAATGATATTGTCTCGGGTATATACTCGAAGAAGATGGTAGTTCGACTCGAAGGAAGGAATAGTGCGTGAGTGACTCGGGTTTTGCTCGAGTACTTTGGCTTTGAACCCGGGTTTGTATTAAAATTGAATTAACCAGATTATTAAAGGTTAAAAACAAAAGTATTATCAAGTTTTAAAGTTATTAAAGTAACTAAGTTATCGAGGAAACATTACCAAGTTTTTAAAGTAAAGTATTAACAAGTTTAAACAAGTTTTCAAATATTTTAAATGTTAAAATTAAATGTTTAAATTATTTTGTTTGTAAGTTTTTAATTATATAATTGATTTCTAAATGTTTTCTAAAGAAGATTAAATGATGTAATTAAGTATTCAATTTAATGAGATTTAAATAAGTAGTTAATTAAGATAAAGAAATTATCTTAAATTTATCAAGGTTGTGATTAATTAGGGATAATTAATAAAATTTATTAAAAGACAATCGCTTAATGAATTAATAAGGGTAAATAAATTAGCGATAATAATCAAAGGGTAAATACAAAATGAAGGTAATTTAGGGATAGTTAATGAATGTAATTAATGTGATGATCATTAACTAGTGATTAAGAGATAATTAATTTAAGTGATTAATTGAATGATAATTATTTAATGTGATTAATTAAGGTTAATTAATGAATATGTTTAATTAAAGATTTCTTGTTAAATGTAATTAATTAAGGAAATAATTAATTAGTGAAAGTAATTAGAGGATCATTAATTAATGTAATTAATAAGAGTAATTAAGGGTAAATTAATATGAATGGTTAAAGGATAACTAATTCATGTAATTAATTAAAGGCTAATTACTTAATGTAATTAAGGAATAATTAATTTAGGATAATTAATTAAGATGAATAATTAAAGGATGATTAATTAATTGGTTTGTAATTAATTAATGTTAAGTAAGCATGATTTAAAAGAAATTAAAGTAATTAATTTAATTTATGTGGAGATTAAGTTAAATTAATTAGGAATTATACATCTAATTAATCTTGCTTATGAATGATTGAATAATATTGAATGCCTTGGATTATTTGATATATTTGATATGTGATTGTGATGCTCTATGATACGAGATGCTTTGGATAAATTGTGATAATGTAAGTTATCTATCTGTGATATAATTGCTATATGAATATGATATCCTGAATTTAAATTAAATTGTTTAACTTAAACATCTTGGCTTAAAAAGGATGACATTTGAATTCGAAGAGACCGGGATCAGATATCAGCAATATCCGAAACCACTTCGATTTGAAATCTTCTATAATTCTTTATAGATTGATATGTGAAATCAATGGGCTGGATTTGGATAATATGGACCATTTAAACTAAGTTGGATACTTAGATATTGTTTTGTGAAAGTAAGTGATGACTATATAAGTTGTTTACGTGTAGTAAGTACGAGTTACCCCGGGTTTTAAATAAGTTCTATGGATTGAAATTTCATGTTAGATGAGTTTACTCACGCTGGTTTCCAGCCTGACCCGGGTGTTACTTTATTGTAATGCTCGGGTCAGACCGAGTATTACAGATTTCCAGGTAAGAACGTTCTGGAGCTCAGGAGGCGAGCTGGATGGCAGGAACGTATGGAGTTTACCGCTGTGTATTTGAGAGCTTATTGATAGTAGTCTGGAACAGGTTGATAACTGTCTAGTCTATTTGTAAATGGTTGTAACTCTGATGTATTGAATGTAAATTAACAAATACAGTTTTCTTTGTATAACTGATATTATTATTTGATATTGTATTTTGATCCGCTGCGAATGTGAGAATCTGTGTCTTGTTCTGTTTCTTTCTTCTATCTCTTTTCTTTTTTTCCTAACTATTTGGAATTTTCGGGTTCGAAAATTCCAGGTCGTTACAAAAAACATCTATTTTGATATATGGGATGACCTATCTTCGTTTCGGGGTCAGAACGGGCCTTTTTGGTCGCGTAGTCGTTTCGATTGATCAAATCTGGGCCATTCATCTCTAATTCAGATCTGCCTATATATAGGCTGTTATAAAGCCTAATTATTTCTCATTTCTTATTACTATATGTATAATTATCTCAGGCTATCTCCTTCTTTTAATGGAAGAAACAAAATTCCAAATACAAACCCTACAATTCAATCTCCAAACCAATTTCAAAAATCAAACTCCTCCAACTATATCATATTATATACCGATTCGAAGCTCTCGACGAGCGCAACTCAAATCTGCTATTCGTTTTGGCAATCGGATTCTAGTTTATCTAGAATTGGCAAAATCATTCTCGACCGTTCGTCATGCCTTGATCAACTTTATCGGATCGTAAATTAGTGGGTATGGATGCGTAGAGATGGTCGAGGGGAGGGCATCGGTGTAGGTTGTTCGTTGTGTCAACGGCCTGATGTGCATGGAAAATTGAATTAGGGTTTGGTAATGTTGGTGGCGGCTGGCCTTTTGGATGATTGGAGGATGATCGATGGTGGTCGAGGCATTGTGGGAGAGGTCGTCGTGGCGTCAGTAGGCATGGGGCATGGCTTCGATTGGCCGTAACGAAGGAGTTCGTGGTGAGCAGTTCGAAGATCGTGACCTGAAGAGTGGGTTCCGTTTACGCGTTTATCTATTGGGAGAAGGTTTCGTGTTGACGTGGCTTTGGTGATAGTAATTCTTTCGTTTATTTTATTTTATTTAAAATCTCAATTGTCGTATGTTCTAATGTGTATAATTTTTACATACGAACTCGGATTCACGCGTGGTTTGTTCCGTTGGGATCGTATCGAAATTTCGGACATTATGAAACTAGTTTGGACGAATCTAAGACTGTTCAAATTTGGGCCTTATTTTGGATTTCAAATCGATTTGAAATCAAAGGTGAGTGTTTTAACCCACTCACAACTACTAAATTATCTTATGTTCGTTAAATTGAAACTATGGTGTGATTTGGAATTGATTGGTTGATGTTTGGTATATTTAATTTGTCATTCTAGTTAAATTTGACTTTTATTGCATTAAATCATCGTTTAATTTAATATTGAATTTAATTGTCAATTTAACACCTGTTAATGATAATCAGTTATCTATTGATGTTTATTGGTTGATTTGGATGAAGATTGTGATGGATGTTTGATTGTTGATATTGGATGACCGGATGTTATGTTTTATATTGTTATAACACTGCAAGTTCCCTATGGGTTGAAATGATACATACCCGAACGATCATATAGAATAGTGGAAAATCATTATGGGTTGAAATGATAAACCCAAGCGACTTTCATTGAAATAAATTTTTGGATTGAGGTTTGAAATAATATATACCCGTGAATTTAAAAATAATCACGGATTGAAATGATAAATATTCGTATCACTTGACCATAGGGTAGAAAATTATATACGGACACTAGATTGGTTAAATTAAATGATTTTTAAAATCTTTGAATTTTGAATTCCGTTAAATGATATTATGAAATAGAATTTGATTTATATAAACTGAATTATTTTTGAAAATCCAAGCGTAAATGTTTAAATTGGAATTGATTTAATGAATTGTTTAAAGGATTTAAATTGGAATTTCAAAGTTGAACGGTCAAATATAAATGAATTTTATCGAAATTGAGTTATTGAAAAATGTTTGAATATAACTTTGAAATCTATTTAATATGAAGTGGTTTAAATTTGATAATTCAAACATGGATTTGAAATTGTTATTTATTAAATAGCTTTAAATGAGAATTTGAATTGAAAACAGAAAATTAGTTGTTGATTTGAAAGCCAGACATGGTCCAGATGTGTTGAAATGAAAGAAATAGTTCAATTTGATATTAATTTCAAATTTATTATATTTAATGTAAACTGTTTTAAAATATATTATTTTCAAATCAAATTTTTTTAGGTTTTCAAACTATTAAACTAATTTAAGCTATTTGAACTATTTTAAGCCATCTTAATCAATTTTAAACTATTTTAATTTATTTTAGTCTATTTAATGCAATTTAATATATTTTAATCTATCTTAACCTAATTTACCCATTTTAATTTATTTTAAATCTATTTAATCTATTTTAAAACTATTTAATCTATTTTAAATCTATATAATCTGTTTTAAATCTATTTAAACTATCTTAAATCTATTTTAAAGTATTTTAATCTATTTTAAACCATTTAAACTATTTTAAAGTATCTTTAAAACTATTAAAATATTTAAACTATTTTCAAAATTTCGGGTTTGCAAGTGGAAGTAATTATATTTAAATCCTTGATTTTAAGGAGAATATGATTAAACGATGTTATAACATAAGTTGGAATTTAAATGACATATTTGAGAATATAATGATTTTAAATGAGGATTTAATCTATTTTGAAAGTATGAATTCGAAAGTGATATGATTTCAAATGTGATATAATTTTGAAAGTAAATATGATTGCGGAAATGATATTGTAACAACCCGCATATTTTACGACTGTATATTTAAATGTTTTATTTAAATATAGCATCGTTAATCGGATTAAAGTCCAAAAAGCTACTTTTTGTAAACAGTCGAATTGGGACTCGAGACCACTTCCATTGAGTCCAAAATGACGTTTACAACTTTTTTGAGTATAAACATCGATATGTTTGGAGTTGAGTAGAATTTTGCTATTTTCTATTTTGGGTTTGGGTTTCAGCCCATTAACCCAACTGAATACCCTAACTCCACTCAACTTCCTTCATTCATTCTATCATTTCCTAACACTTCAAGCTTAGGTAAAAATGGGGGAAAAAGATTGGAAATAGAAATTCCAAACCCTAGTTTGATTTGCAAACTCAAGTTCTAGCTCCAAAATCTAAGAGAAGATTAGGTAAGCATCCTCTTCATCTTCTCCATATCTTTTCCTCTTCAATTTCAGAAATTTTCTAAACCCTAACTTAGGAAATGTTTTTCTTTTGAGCTTAGATTGAAGCTTCTTGGGTTAAAATTGAAGAGTGATTGTTCTTGCCATGCTCTATAGCTTCTCTCTTGTGTTTTTGGGTTTAAAGGTGAGTTCTTTAACTCACATCTATGTCTATAACTTTCTTTGTTGTTAGGTATGAATTCCTAACACTCTTGCATATTCATTTGCTTTTGATTTGAATTGGTTTGGTGAATTTTCCAAATTTTGGTGTTTTGGTCCAATTTTATGAAAATCCTTCTATGGATGTTTGGACAATGATATTTGGGGCGTATCGAAGAGCCTATAAGGCTGGGTTGTCGCTTGGCGTAAATCCCTAGTCGTTGTTGCTCGCTCGATCGCTCCCGAATTGTTTTGGCCATCATGGCCTAGGCAAATTGTTGCCCATACCAGGTGTTCAGACGTCTGGATATCAATTCCAGACGTCTGGATAGGCCTTCTAGAGAAAAGAATATACGGTAGAAAATAAAATTGCAGAAAACAGAATCAGACGTCTGAAACAACCTTTCAGATGTCTGAAACACCTTGTCAGACGTCTGATACCACCTTTCAGACGTCTGAAACACCCTGTCAGACGTTTGAGGCCATCTTTCAAATGTCTGGATGGTTTCTGAATTTCCAGAACCTAAATCCAGACGTCTGGATTGACCCCCAGACGCTTGGAACTGTGTATTTTCGCCTGTTTAGGCTTTTCTTGATTGAATTTCCATTGTTTATCGATTTTAGTTGCTCCGATTAGTTGTTATCACTTTTATCGACCTTGATGACTTCTTTTTCGGGATTTTTGGGAATATCCATTTTGATGGATTTGGTATCGATTTCTTTGGATTTAATTCACATTTTCGTATGTGAATCTTTGGTGATTGATTGTTTCTACAATCATTTTTGTGATTTGTCACTTCTAAATACAAATGTTTCTATACTAGTAGTAAATACTCAAACTCTTTCATCAAAACGATTTCAACATTTACTTTCAATATTAAACTCGTTTTTAAATCCGTGTTCCAATCTATTAGTATATACAAACCTTTACCTCATTCGTACGAGAAATCCAATTAAACGACTTAGCAAAACAAGTGGTATGAAACGCTTGCGTTTACTTTGTCGGTTAATTCTTAGACTTGTTCAATTGAAATCTTGTGACAATTTTCGAGTGGAAATCTACAATTTGTTCGTAAATATTTAAGTTAAGCCAGTGGTTATGGGACATGAAGCTAAACTCATCTATTTACTAGCTTAGTGTAATTGACACTTCTTATTGATCAATGGTGATCATTTTATGATTTAGACTAGCGATGTGCGATGTCTCTTTGTCCGCGTGGGGGACTATACCCCGTTCTGTTTGAGCTTCGGCTTGTTTGGAGGAGCGTCGGCTCATTTGGAGGAGTTTCGACTCATAGTCCGCAATGGGGGACTATACCCTGTTTGGAGGAGCTTCGGCTCATTTGGAGGAGTTTCGACTCATAGTCTGCAATGGGGGACTATACCCTGTTTATGGGAGCTTCGGCTCATTTGGAGGAGCTCCGGCTCATTTTATGGAATAGCGTTCCATTTGCGTTTATGGATTTCTAGTTGATGATTTCTAGTATCTGTGTTTCACTGATTTTTGTGATTGACATTGATATGTTTTGTCAATATTTGTGTTTTGGTGAATAATTTAAAGAATGTGATTCTTTTTGGTGTCTTGAGTAGATTTGAGATTTTGTATGATTTTCGTTGTTATGAAATGTATACTTGACACAGTATGGCATTATTGTTATCATACGTTTTAGTTATATCTCTTATCCCATCTCATTTTATCTGATATTTATAGCTAGACTGATCCGTTTATTATTTTCTTCTTAAATAATACTCGGGTCAGACCGAGGTATTTCAGGTGCTTCTGCTTGAGTCCTCATCTGGGGCTATTATCTAACTTTTGGCTAACTACTTTAGATTAGTAGTTTTTGTTATTATACACTTGAGATATAGACTCCTTGATGTATAATTATTCTTTTGTGAGGTAGTGGATCTTGTTTGACCACTACTTTGATGTACACTTTTATGTGTTATATTCATATCTGATTCTGCCTTTGTGATATGAATATCTGTGACTGATTTGTGTTATGTTTATTTCTATATTTGTTTCCGAAGGCCTCATAGCCACTGTGTGGTAGCTTTGAGTTTGTTTTTGATATGTTTGATTTCCTCTTGAAAAGAAATGTAAGTTATATTATCTGACATATTGTTATTCGCACAAAGCAATTACACAGATGGTCGCTCCTCAACAGCCTTATTCTTCATGCTAGTTGACGGCATTACCCCGTAGTGTCCTTGGCTAGTGTGAGTATAGAGGTGGGGCGTCACATCTTGGTATCAGAGCCAAACTTTGGAACAATGTAGAATAATCTAGCAAGGATCATTGTCCTAAGTCTCTCTTAAGAGTTGTGCCATAGGATTTAATTCGAGTCTTCGTACCGTTCTATCCTATTTCTTTTTATGATGCCTTGTTTTATCAATCAAGTTTATTTGATATTCATTTTGAGAATAACCTTTTTCTTTTTCTTTCTTTCTTAAAGAAGAAGAGATGGTTAGATCTGGCAGTCCCAGCGCCGGTCAATCCAGTAGTCCTTCTCTGGATGGCGTATTTATATCTGCCCAACAACTTTTGGATCTTGTAAAGAATCAAAAGTTTATATATGCTTTGAGTAAGGACCCCAAAAAGGTTTTGCCTCTAAAACTAGAAGTTCCTTTCGATCAGCTTGTAGATATCACTCTTCGACTTGAAGAGGCCGATAAAGAAAGTGATGTTGAAGTTATGGATGCCAAACAAAACTTCGACATCAACAAGAAGAAGCGTATTAAGTTCAAAAGCCCTAATCCCAACAAGAAAGGGAGGCAGGCAATTTCGGTAGCAAAGACTCCTACCTCTAGTCGTGGACAATGCTACAATTGTGGTTCTATGGACCACTATGGGATTGAGTGTCCAAAACCCTTTTCTTGCCGCTATTGCAAAAGGGTGGGTCATCTTTTATTTTCATGTCCCAAACTTCAAAGTAGGAGAGAGGGAAAGCTGAATGTTGTGCAAGCCCCTAGTAATACTTCTCATGGTCAAGGTATTTCTCCTTCTATCCTTGATGGCATTATTTTATTTCGTGATTTTCCTATTCGAATTCTTTTTGATACGGGTTCATCTCATTATTTTATATCAAATGAACTTGTTGATTCTTTTTCTTTAAATACTATGGGCTTGATAACTTCATTGAGAATTGCGAATCTGATTGGTGGATCCGCAACACTTAGTTTACTTTGTGAAAATGTCGAGATTATTTTATGTGATTATTATTTTCGAGCCGATTTGCATGTTATGCGTTACTTAGGCTTTGAAATTGATTTTTGTGAAAGGATTGGCTTGATCATTATTAAGCCCACATCCTATGTCCTGAGCGGACTATATATCTTCGACATTCTCAATCTGTTAAGCAGATTTCTATTGTTCTTAATGATTTTGATTTCCAAATTCGGTGGCATCATTTTATTCTTTAAATCCACTTGATGAGGAAAGTGTTATTTCTCTCATTCAAGTAGTTTGTGAATTTTCTGGTATTTTTGAGCTTGTCTTAGGATTATCACCTAAGCAATCTATTGAATGGTGCTAAGGTCTTTTCAGCTTGACCTTGCCACCGGTTTTCATCAGCTACGAGTTGCGGAGGATAGCATTCCACTTACCGCATTCCGCACTCGTTATGATTCTTGTTAGTTGTTCGTTATGTCATTCGGTTTGACGAACCTTCTACCTTATTTCATCCATCTTATGAATCGAGTATTTTACGAATATCTCGATGAGTTTATCCTTGTATTTATTGATTATGGATGAAAACAACAATTTAAAATTTTGCAAATCTTTTCATAAGATATTTATAAGTATGATTGGATTTTGTTCTTAAAACGAGCAGAGAATATTTGTAAAATTTTTAAGAGACATGTTTATCATATAGAAGATGATTTTGTGTTGTTTTGCCCATTGAGTGCTTTAAGAATTCTGGTCGATGTGCTTGATCAACGTTATCGATAGGAATTTCCTAAATGCTATGATGAGACAGTCAAACACAGTAAATTGACTTGTAATAAGTAAACTTTTCTAAAAAGATGATTACATTTAAGTTAATGATAATTTTGAATGTCTTAGCTTTTCGGGAAAGAGGATCATTTGAAAGAACTCTTTTCCGATGCTTTTATTCTTGCGATTCCCCAAGGGAACCAAGATTTTATTGTTTATACCGATACTAGTCGTATTGGTTGGGATACCGTTCTCATGCAAAAGGGAACGTGTTATCGCTTATGCTTCTAGACAATTAAAGCTTATCGAGACTAGATATGCCATTCATGATTTAGTGCACGTGGCCATTGTTTTCGCTCTTAGAATTTGGCATCATTATCTTTTGGGAGAGAAATTTGTTCTCTACACCGATCATAAATCTTTGAAGTATTTATTTTCTCAAAAGGAACTTAATTTGCATCAACAACGTTGGCACGAGTTCCTTGCATTATATGATCTTGTTATTCTTTATACTCCCGGAAAGGGAAATCGTGTTGCCGATGCCTTTAGTTTTAAGCAACAAGCGGTTGTTTCCATGATGATATCTGAATGGAGTGATCTCGAGACTTTGTCCACTTGTGAGATTCGAGATCGTGAACCCGATTCATGTTCATCTCTTGTTTTGTGTAGCCTTGGGGCTCATCCTTCTCTTTTGGACCATACCTCTTTTGGCTAAACTCTATGTCAAAGAAATTGTTAAATTGCATGGAGTTCCGACTTCTATTATTAGCGATCGTGATCCATTATTTTACTAGTGGATTTTGGTAAGGTCTTCAAAAGCTTTGGGAACAAAGCTTAATTTTAGCACTGCTTATCATCCTCAGTCCGATGGACAAACCGAGCGTGTGAATCAAACTCTTGAAGATCTTCTTCATGCATGTGTTCTTGATTTTGGTGGAAGTTGGGAAGATCATATTTCCCTTGTTGAGTTTTCTTATTATAATAGCTTCCAATCTAGTATTGGTATGGCACCTTTCGAGGCACTCTACGGGAGGCCATGCCGATTTCCTTCATGTTGGCTTGAAGCCGGTGAGAAGCTGGTTTTAGGTCCAGATTTTACTGGTGTTCATTTGTGTTTCACCTATGAGGGGTGTTGTGTGTTTCAGTCGATCAGGAAAGTTAGCACCTCGATATGTTGGTCCATTTCCCATCACCGAACGTATTAGTTCCGTGACTTATCGCCTTTTATAACCGGCTCAGTTTTCTGCTATTCATGACGTATTCCACGTCTTTCAACTACAGAAATACCTTAGGGATTCCGATTCTATTCTTGACCCGGTGTAATTGAAGAAATTGAAGTTTCACCAAATTTGACTTATGAGCAACATTCTATTCATATCATTACTTCGGAGGTTAAACGCCTTCGAAATAAAGACGTTCTTCTTGTGAAAGTTCAATGGTCCTCAAATCCTAAGGATTGCTCTTGGGAATCTTGAGAATTCCTCGAGCAAACACATACGGACTTACTCTTTCGTGCTCTTTTATGGTGAACTTCTTATTTCAAAATTTTCCTTTGTGTTGATATGCTTTTATGGATGTTACTCTTTATTTTCCTCTTAATTATCGCGAGGACGCAATTTCTTTAAGGAGGGGAGTTTGTAACAACCCGCATATTTTACGACTGTATATTTAAATGTTTTATTTAAATATAGTATCGTTAATCGGATTAAAGTCCGAAAAGTTACTTTTTTTAAACAGTCGAATTGGGACTCGAGACCACTTCCATTGAGTCCAAAATGATGTTTACAACTTTTTTGAGTATAAACATCGATATGTTTGGAGTTGAGTAGAATTTTGCTATGTTCTATTTTGGGCTTTAGGTTTGGGTTTCAGCCCATTAACCCAACTGAATACCCTAACTCCACTCAAATTCCTTCATTCATTCTATCATTTGCTAACACTTCAAGCTTAAGTAAAAATGGGGGAAAAGATTGGAAATAGAAATTCCAAACCCTAGTTTGATTTGCAAACTCGAGTTCTAGCTCCAAAATCTAAGAGAAGCTTAGGAAAGCATCCTCTTCATCTTCTCCATCTCTTTTCCTCTTCAATTTCAGAAATTTCCTAAACCCTAACTTAGGAAATGTTTTTCTTTTGAGCTTAGATTGAAGCTTCTTGGGTTAAAATTGAAGTGTGATTGTTCTTGCCTTGCTCTATAATTTCTCTCTTGTGTTTTTGGGTTTAAAGGTGAGTTCTTTAACTCACATCTATGTCTATAACTTTCTTTATTGTTAGGTATGAATTCCTAACACTTGTGCATATTCATTTGCTTTTGATTTAAATTGGTTTGGTGAATTTTCCAAATTTTGGTGTTTTGGTCCAATTTTATGAAAATCCTTCTATGGATGTTTGTACAATGATATTTGGGGCATATCGAAGAGCCTATAGGGCTGGGTTGTCGCTTGGCGTAAATCCCTAGTTGTCGTTGCTTGCTCGATCGCTCCCGAATCGTTTTGGCCATCATGGCCTAGGCAAATTGTTGCCCATACCAGGTGTTGAGACGTCTAGATATCAATTCCAGACGTCTGAATAGGCCTTATGGAGAAAAGAATATACAGCAGAAAATAAAATTGCAGAAAACAGAATCAGATGTCTGAAACAACCTTTCAGACGTCTAAAACACCTTGTTAGACGTCTGATACCACCTTTCAGACGTCTGAAACATCCTGTCAGATGTCTGAGGCCATCTTTCAGACATCTGGATGGTTTCTAAATTTCCAGAACCTAAATCCAAACGTCTGGATTGACCCCAGACGTCTGGAATTGTGTATTTTCGCCTGTTTAGGCTTTTCTTGATTGAATTTCCATTGTTTATCGATTTTAGTTGCTCCGATTAGTTGTTATCACTTTTATCGACCTTGATGACTTTTTTTTGGGATTTTTGGGAATATCCATTTTGATGGATTTGGTATCGATTTCTTTGGATTTAATTCACGTTTTCGTATGTGAATCTTTGGTGATTGATTGTTTCTACAATCATTTTTGTGATTTGTCACTTCTAAATACAAAGGTTTCTATACTAGTAGTAAATACTCAAACTCATTCTTCAAAACGATTTCAACTTTTACTTTTAATATTAAACTCATTTTTAAATCCGTTTTCCAATCTATTAGTATATACAAACCTTTACCTCATTCGTACGAGAAATCCAATTAAACGACTTAGCAAAACAAGTGGTATGAAACGCTTGCGTTTACTTCGTCGGTTAATTCTTAGACTTGTTCGATTGAAATCTTGTGACAATTTTCGAGTGGAAATCTACAATTTGTTCGTAAATATTTAAGTTAAGGTAGTGGTTATGGGACATGAAGCTAAACTCATCTATTTACTAGCTTAGTGTAATTGACACTTCTTATTGATCAATGGTGATCATTTTATGATTTAGACTAGCGATGTGCGATGTCTCTTTGTCCACGTGGGGGACTATACCCCATTCTGTTTGAGCTTCGGCTTGTTTGGAGGAGCTTCAGCTCATTTGGAGGAGTTTCGACTCATAGTCCGCAATAGGGGACTATACCCTGTTTGGAGGAGCTTCGGCTCATTTGGAGGAGTTTCAACTCATAGTCCACAATGGAGGACTATACCCTGTTTGGAGGTGCTTCGGCTCATTTGGAGGAGTTTCGACTCATAGTCCGCAGTGGGGGACTATACCATGTTTGGAGGAGCTTCGGCTCATTTGGAGGTGCTCCGGCTCATTTTATGGAATAGCGTTCCATTTGCGTTTCTGGATTTCTAGTTGATGATTTCTAATATTTGTGTTTCACTGATTTTTGTGATTGACATTGATATGTTTTGTCAATATTTGTGTTTTGGTGAATAATTTAAAGAATGTGATTCTTTTTGGTGTCTTGAGTAGATTTGAGATTTTGTATGATTTTCGTTGTTATGAAATGTATACTTGACACAGTATGGCATTATTGTTATCATACGTTTTAGTTATATCTCTTATCCTATCTCAATTTGTTTGATATTTATAGCTAGACTGATCCGTTTATTATTTTCTTCTTAAATAATACTCGGGTCGGACCGAGGTATTTCAGGTGCTTCTGCTTGACTCCTCATCTGGGGCTATTATCTGACTTTTGGCTAACTACTTTAGATTAGTAGTTTTTGTTATTATACACTTGAGATATAGACTCCTTGATGTATAATTATTCTTTTGTCTAGCACTTGTATCTATTCTTTTGTGAGGTAGTGGATCTTGTTTGACCACTACTTTGATGTACACTTTTATGTGTTATATTCATATCTGATTCCGCCTTTGTGATATGAATATCTGTTACTGATTTGTGTTATGTTTATTTCTATATTTGTTTCCGAAGGCCTTATAGCCACTGTGTGGTAGCTTTGAGTTTGTATTTGATATGTCGGATTTCCTCTTGAAAAGAAATGTAAGTTGTATTATTTGACATATCGGTACTCGCACAAAGCAATTACACAAATGGTCGCTCCTCAACAGCCTTATTCTTCATGCTAGTTGACGGCATTACCCCGTAGTGTCCTTGGCTAGTGTGAGTATAGAGGTGGGGCGTCACAGATATGGTTTTGAGAATATGATATTTTGATATCAATTTTGAATTGACTTTTAAAATGTAAAAGAACCATCCGGTGTGAAATAAGCGTTTGGTTATTAAAGAGACCGGGATCGGATATTGTCATACTCTCTGCCAATACCGAAATCCACTTTAACAACTGTGTACGTGGTGGAGATTCCAGAAATGAAGTAGGATGGTTTGGCGAACGATTATGTATGAGGTATTTACGTGACCCTAACTCCTGTGAGTCAGCTTAGATGTGACTAAAACAAGAGCTATACCTAGGCCAGTGAGGTCATTCCTCCGATCGGACATGCTTCTTCGATACCATATTATGACTTTGTGATTGATTTGGTGGCCACCCTCGATTTTGATTATGGGAGTGTATTCCAAGGTGGGCGGTAGTAGCTGCTATGCGTTTCCACCAGCCCGGTTCTGGAAAACGGTAGAGTCCTCCCCTAGCATTGCCTCGAGTGCCGTGTTCACATGCCCTATCGCGCCTTCTATGAGTTTGTTTTTTACCATACCTATGGAGTGCCCTTTGGGTAACCCTCCAGTTTACGGAGGAACGTACGATACTATATAGACTATGGGAATATATAAAATGTGTTAAGGGGGATATGGGTAACGCCTTAACGCTATTTTAATACTTTACTTTACTGTAGACACTATTATAATAGCGTATTATACTATGTATGTAGATAGTTTAACGGATCCTTAGGAGATGGAAATCCTGAACATCTCTTAAGTTATTGCATGCACGTACACTGGATAGGAGATGTCAAAACCCGTAAACATCTTTGACGCCGTCACACTCATATTTTTTTATTGTTGATTTAACTTACATAAGAACTTTTAGTTTTGACTTGAATGTTTTGTCTTTTCAAATTCGCTCGGGTCAGTATGAGTTTTTCAGTGTATCGAAGACTGCTTTTCTGGAGTACGAAGACGAAGAGTTAGTACTATGACTATTTATTATATTCACACTGCTACATCATGTTGTTCCACTGTATTATTTTATTTATTACTGTTGTATGTACTCTGATTCTGTATTGTAAAAGTGTAATCAAATGTTATTTGTAAAACAACTTCATGAACTGTTTATTTGATTATTATATTTTTTCATTCCACTGTGAGATTCTATGTTGTTTCTTTCTTTCTTTATTTTTTCTTATTTACCCTTTAACAATCTGCCCTTTTGAATAGTTGAGTCTGACGTGTGTGGTTTATCGTCGATTTAAACCGTACAATAAGGTCTAGATTAACCAACTTCAAAAATATCATGTGGGAAACTATGTTGTAGGTAGTGCATCCACATTATTAATTTTTTATAAATCATTGTATGCTTACTTAACATAATAACCTTTTAGATGTAATCGGCCTTGCTTAGAGTATCTCATCAATCAATGGTGTTCGAAGAAAAATCAACAATGAGAACATTGAAAAACATGATATAACTATTGAAGATGATTCGTAAGTGTTATCCCGCCTTTTGGCAAGGCCGTGACACCAAGAACTTGACTAGAAACCAATGACAGTTCGTCTTGGAGTTCGGTTATACGTAGACTCACTATGGATATCGACGAATTTTTTCCGAGTCCGGATTGAGCTAAAATTGATATGACACGACAAGCAAAGCTATGAGAGCCAACATTCCGAATTTCAAGTCAATCGGAGTTCATATGCTCAAGATATTGATCGATCACGGTTGAGAAATCCAAACTTGCATCGATCATAACTCGAGATCTACAAACCCAAATGCCACCAAATTTTAACAGAAGCTTCAATATGATATGAAGAATGTTCCTGCCAAATTTCGACTCGATCGGAGCAAGTCTTGACCGAGTCGAAATTCGTTCGTATCGATCGCGGATGGAAAAACTCCAACTTGCATCGATCATATCTCGAGATCTACAAGTCCAAATGCAATGGAATTTTCACAGCAGCTTAAGTACAACATGAAGAATGTTCTTGCCAAATTTCGACTCGATCGGAGCAAGTTTTGACCGAGTCGAAATTCGTTCGTATCGATCGTGGATGAAAAAACTCCAACTTGCATCGATCATATCTCGAGATGTACAATTCCAAATGCTATGAAATTTTCACAGCAGCTTAAGTACAACATGAAGAATGTTCCTGCCAAATTTCGACTCGATCGGAGCAAGTCTTGACCGAGTCGAAATTCGTTCGTATCGATCGCGGATGAAAAAACTCCAACTTGCATCGATCATATCTCGAGATCTACAAGTCCAAATGCTATGAAATTTTCACAGCAGCTTAAGTACAACATGAAGAATGTTCCTGCCAAATTTCGACTCGATCGGAGCAAGTCTTGACTGAGTTGATAATCGTTCGTATCGATCGCGGATGAAAAAACTCCAACTTGCATCGATCATATCTCGAGATCTACAAGTCCAAATGCTATGAAATTTTCACAGCAGCTTAAGTACAACATGAAGAATGTGCTTGCCAAATTTCAACTCGATCGGAGCAAGTCTTGAACGAGTCGAAATTCGTTCGTATCGATCGCCGATGAAAAAACTCCAACTTGCATCGATCATATCTCGAGATCTACAAGTTCAAATGCTATGAAATTTTCACAGCAGCTTAAGTACAACATGAAGAATGTTCCTGCCAAATTTCGACTCGATCAGAGTAAGTCTTGACCAAGTCGAAATTCGTTCGTATCGATCGCGGATGAAAAAACTCCAACTTGCATCGATCATATCTCGAGATCTACAAGTCCAAATGCTATGAAACTTTCACAGCAGCTTAAGTACAACATGAAGAATGTTCCTGCCAAATTTCGAATCGATCGGAGCAAGTCTTGACCGAGTCGAAATTCGTTCGTATAGATCGCGGATGGAAAAACTCTTGCATCGATCATATCTCGAGATCTACAAGTCCAAATGCTATGAAATTTTCACAGCAGCTTAAGAACAACATGAAGAATGTTCCTGCCAAATTTCGACTCGATCGGAGCAAGTCTTGACCGAGTTGAAATCTGTTCGTATTGATCGCGGATCGGACCGAAACTTCACGGGCTTGGGCGTGCGGGCCTGGTCACGTGCCAGAGAGGGTCTTCCGAGATCTGAGCGAAATACCAGCCTCCTACACCTATAAATAGACCCCCAAAGCCAACAGAAAAGGGATTCTTCTTCCTCTTTGAGGTCTCCAACGCCCGGACTCCGCCAGATCCAGATCTGAACTCCATTGCTGCTGCTACCAACGAATTTCACTGCTGCAAATCATTGTTATTCGCTATAATTCATTGAAATCAATTGTAAACATCAAAGAAAGATCAATAAAGCAAACTACTTCATAGTGGACGTAGGCAATATGTCGAACCACTCTAAATTCTTGTGTCACCCTGCATTTTAGTTATTCTCATTTCTGAAATTTGGAGTTTTTGTTAGATAAATCCTCTTTTTACATTTAATTTCTTCACTTTATCTCTTCAAAGACTTCCAAAGAGTGTTGTGCCCAATTTTGGTACAAACACTTTGGTGCTTTCATTGAGAGAACCTTTCTTTTCTCCTGCTCTGTGGATCTACTACCGTAGTTGGATTGCAAAAATCTAAGGAGGAGATCCAGATCTGTCGTCAAGTGGTTCCATCTATTCTATTCATATTGCTCCAGATCTAAGAAGAACTGCATTCATCTAGATTTTCGTATCCATATTTTCGTATCCATGAAAATATGGTAATTTTCGTATCCATGTTTTCGTATCCATGAAAATATGGTAATTTTCGTATCCAGAAAATATGGTGATTTTCGTATCCATGTTTTCGTATCCAGAAAATATGGTGTTTTTCGTATCCATGTTTTCGCACCCAGAAAATATGGTGATTTTCGAATCCATCATTTCGTATCCAGAGAATATGGTCATTTTCAAATCCATCATTTTCTATCCAGAAAATATGGTCATTTTCGTATCCATGAAAATATAGTGTTTTTCGTATCCATATTTTCGTATCCATAAAAATATGGTGTTTTTCGTATCCATGTTTTCGTATCCAGAAAATATGGTCATTTTCATATCCATATTTTCGTATCCATGAAAATATGGTGTTTTTCGTATCCATGTTTTCGTATCCAGAAAATATGTCAAAGTTCGTATCGATCAAGAGTGCTCTGTTCGTATCGATCTGCTTCGCATCACTCTGTTCGTATCGATCTGCTACGCATCGCTCTGATCGTATCGATCGCCACTTTCCTGTTCGTATCGATCAAGAGTGCTCTGTTCGACTCGCTCCGCCTCGCATCCATCAGAAGTGACCATTTCGACTCACTTCGCAACCATCAGAAGTGACTGCTTCGACTCGTTCTGCTTTGCCTCCATCAGAAGCCAACTTTGACTCGCTCACTTTGACTCGCTTCACAGCCATCAGAAGTGACCATTTCGACTCACTTCACAACCATCAGAAGTGACCATTTCGACTCGCTTCGCAACCATCAGAAGTGACTACTTCGACTCGCTCTACTTCGCCTCCATCAGAAGCCAACTTCGACTCGCTCACTTCGACTCGCTTCACAGCCATCAGAAGTGACCATTTCGACTCGCTTCACAACCATCAGAAGTGACCATTTCGACTCGCTTCACAACCATCAGAAGTGACCATTTCGACTCGCTTCGCAACCATCAGAAGTGACTGCTTCGACTCGCTCCGCTTCGCCTCCATCAGAAGCCAACTTCGACTCGCTCACTTCGACTCGCTTCACAGCCATCAGAAGTGACCATTTCGACTCACTTCACAACCATCAGAAATGACCATTTCGACTCGCTTCGCAACCATCAAAAGTGACCATTTCGACTCGCTTCGCAACCATCAGAAGTGAAAGCTTCGACTCGCTCCGCTTCGCCTCCATCAGAAGCTAACTTCGACTCGCTCACTTCGACTCGCTTCACAGCCATCAGAAGTGACCATTTCGACTCGCTTCACAACCATCAGAAGTAACCATTTCGACTCGCTTCGCAACCATCAAAAGTAACTCCTTCGACTCCATTGGCGAAGCCACTGTTCGACTCGCTCCGCTTCGCATCCATCAAAGAGCCTCTTTTCGACTCGATCTGCTTCGCATCGCTCTATTCGTATCGATCGCCTATGCTCTGTTCGTATAGATCGCAACTGCTCCAATTCGTATCGATACTCACACGCTGTTTGTATCGATACTCTCACGCTGTTCGTATCGATCCATCTGCGTTCAATTCGTATCGATACGAAATTTCAAAAAAAAAATCGGGTACGAACCCTAGCCGCAGCGCAGGGCACCCGCATAGTGAGTTTAATCACTAATTTAGTGAAGGAACATTCCATCCGTGCTTCTAATTTTTCCATGACTGAACAAGACATAGGAGATCACAACAACAAATGTTGAGTTGCAATCAAGGAATGGGTAAAGAAATACTACTCAACCGTACTCCCAAAGGCTGGAGAACCTAGCTAATATGCCAAGAACTGGAGTTGATTAATATATCATGCTTTTAAGGTAGAATGCAACTTCCTCCAATTGACCAGCTTTTAAACTCCTGAATTGACAACTATGGTACGATGGCTAATATGACGGCTGCCCTACAATGTCAACTCTGCCAACTCAAAACATAGCTGGTCACCGCTAAACCATCTTCAAATGCCCGCATCTTAATCATTCCACGTCCACATGACTAAAAGCATGAAATACAACCTCAAGAGGACTTCCTTAATACCCTATATAGGTCTCCTATCTGGATGAAAGTTTGGGATAAACACCAATCTATTTGCCCATTTTAACCAACTCGCCATCCAATCGGCATTACCAACCACTCAAACATTGGGCAATCGTGCATACATCATTCACCACTATTACAAGACCCCTTGGCAATAAAATGGACCTGTTCATAATGTCGATTGGAGAATCTTTCCCAGTCGAGACCTATTCGTTGAAACCATCCTACATGCAGAACTTCCAGTGAAAATTCAACATGTTAACTATGTCGGTGCACTATGGAAATACAACCCTCGACACTACCTTATGAAGTGGGAATGGCGCGTGGATTTCTCGAAGGGTGATGAATGCCATCAAACGCAGATGTCTTCCCTCATTCCTTAGAGAAGACCGTCAATCACGGTTAGACATACCAGTTATAATTCTCATATTGTTGAAGTAAATGAAGAGGCTGGCAGCCAACGAATTTATCCAAAGCTCGCAACCAGTTGCTGCCGATACCCATAAATGAATTCATCACCAGCGCTTATTTCCAGACTTTAACAAGAGAACTGGTGGACCGTCGCCGACAACTACACCAACATGTCTAGGCAAATTTTGAGTTGATGAATCAGATGAAGGATCAACATAGCATGATAAGGAGGGGACCTGCTCCATACTCTAGATCGGAAAACTCCTCTTCTCTAGATGGCTACCTTGAACGCCAACACCATAAGGCTGCTCCGAGAAGGATAGCTCTGACAATATGTGCAAGCCCCATAAAACGAAGGACCGGGAACATCCGACCCCTATCGATCAAGGACTTTGTTCAAACTGAACCATTTGCGTTAGAATTCCAACTGATAAGGGCTGGACTGAAGTGCAATAGCGAGCATACGACACTGCCTCACTTATCAATGAGATTTGATCTGATCTCTTTTGAATTATTTCTAATTCAATTTCATTTACGTTGCGAAATATAACCTACTTGAATTAAACTACTTGCAAATGATGCAGGTAACCGAGTACTTAAGATTGGGTGCAAAACAACCTCCACGGACTATGATCAAATCATTGAGGTATCATCATGACGAGCATGATTCAACCACGCATCGACTACTAAATCCACCTGACTGGGGTCAAGGCATCAAAGCGGAAGAGACCGACAAGGTCAAGACTCTAGTACAAAGTGGATGCGACCGACCATCCACTCATCCGCCTATGCAATTTAATTGGAGATCTAGGAAAGACTTGGAGTGATATATCCCAACAATGTACTCTCCATCTCGTACTTGAAGCTCGCCAAAATGCTTACACTTCTTCTGATGCCTAATAAAATCGGAATCACACCAAGGGTGGACGGGACGCCACCATCCATGCATCCAATCCTACATAAGACACTTGGGATTGTTTGAGAACACATGTTTAAAGCGGATATGATTTGACCGTTCACTCTCCAGTTTGCTTCTATAATTCGGAAAAACAGTCATGCCTTAAACCAACTTCATCGGGGTCCAACCCTCAATTTAAAGTCATCAACGACTGACTGCCTACTCGCTAACCATCACGAGCTGTCATTTCAACTCTCTTCCTTAGCTCGATCGAAAGAATGCAAAGTATAAATTGGACGTGACTCGACTGTCTGCTCTCCAATTCTTGCACCTAACTTAAGGGAAAATACACAACTCAGAGTGGATGTAGTTCGACCATCCCTTCCTATGCTCGAGCACAAAGCTTGCCAGAACACTAATCTTACTCCTTAGGCTTGGCAAAAGCGGAATCCAAATGAACACGGACGCGATCCAACCGTCCATAAACTAAATCTCATCCTTTATTGAGGGGCATATAAGTGGAAGTTAATTGGGATCCCACCAATCACTCGCTAAGTGAAACCCCGAGCTCAGGGACAAGCCGTCACACTGCGACAATAAGGGATTGATACACGACAATCCTCTAACTAACTCCGACTTCTAGAGTGCGAACAGGAGTATAAGCTTACGGACATGGGCTCAAGTAGGATGGATCCGTCCATCTAACGACTTCGCCCGTGTTCAACCTAAACCCGAGGAGGATGGATCAGTACATCTAACGACCTCGCCTTCCATATTTACAAGCTCGAGGAGGATGGATCCGTCCATCTAACGACTTCGCTTGCCTACTCATGGTGGATATGATACAACCGTCCATGTACCTGATCAACTAACTCCAGATTCCCAGAGTGCGAACTGGAGTATAAACATCAACTTAGGATTCCCAGAGTGCGAAACAGAGTATAAACATTAACTCCGGATTCCCAGAGTGCGAACTGGAGTATAAAAATCAACTAACTCCAGATTCCCAGAGTGCGAACTGGAGTATAAACATCAACTCCGAACTCCCAGAGTGCGAGTCAGAGTATAAATATCAACTCCGAACTCCCAGAGTGCGAGTCGGGGTATAAACATTAACTCCAGATTCCCAGAGTGCGAACTGGAGTATAAACATCAACTAACTCCAGATTCCCAGAGTGCGAACTGGACTATAAACATCAACTAACTCCAGATTCCCAGAGTGCGAACTGGAGTATAAACATCAACTAACTCCAGATTCCCAGTGTGCAAACTGGAGTATAAACATCAACTAACTCCAGATTCCCAGAGTACGAACTGGAGTATAAACATCAACAAATCTAGATTCCCAGAGTGCGAACTGGAGAATAAACTTCAACTAACTCTAAGTCCCCAGAGTGTGGACTGGAGTATAAACACCAATTGGATGCGAATGACCACCCATCAACTTGCTTCGGTCTCGAGAGCGCAGGCTAGAGTATAAACACCAAATGGGTATGACTAACAACCCGTCAACCAACTCCAATCCTCAAAGCATGGTTTGGAATATGAATACCAAAAGGGATGCGATTCAACTGTCCATCTATCGGCTATGGTTCCTCATCAAGTTCTATAGTACAAAAGGCGGATGTGGTTTGACCGTCTGCTCTCCACTCTTCCCCTGACACGGGGGCACACTTAACACACAAAATTGGATGCGACCCGACCATCCAGCACTAAGCGGGCGTGACACAACCGTCCATGCATCAACTCTTGTCCCCGGCATGGGACCCATAACGTAAATTTATAGGGATGCACTCCAACCTTACAAGACAAAATTACTTCCTTGATTCGACAGGGAGGCGTAGATTCGAGAAACGGACCTAGCTGGATGTCCCATTCTGAATTGATATTACTACCATCCAACTGCAAATGAACATGGCATGACCGTTCATCTGCTAACTCTCGCCAGTGAACCGACGGGTTGTGCGTGCAACATGGACGGATGTGACCTAACCATCCGCCAATCAATTCCTTCCTACAGTTCAGTTGAAGAAGCATCAAACTAAAGTTGTTGTAATTTGACCGGCCACACTTCAACTTTTGCCCTTGACTGGGGGCAGAGGAATTGACCGAGGAAAACACGGTCTGACCATTTTCTACAAAAAAACTTAGTCCCCAGAGTGTGGACAGGGGTATAAACATCAAATAGGTGTGATGAATGGCCCTTCAACTGACTTTGATCCCCAAAGTGTGGCTACAAGGATGGACAAACGAATGAATATGATTCGACCATTCATTCTCCAACTCTGACCTGAACTCGACGTGAGGAGTGTAAACTCACTACAGGTGCAATTAGACCATCCACGAACTAACTCTGCTAACCCAAGACTGGGGGTAGAAGTACAAATCACCGAAAGAAGAGAAAGGTGACTCGCTGCATCTCCAACTTAGCGTCCTTTACAACTTAAGGCAACGACTACAAGGAGACCCTAATGCTAACCAATCAGAATGATGCCCGAAGTCCTGGGCAACCAATTATATCGTACCGCCGGATCGACGGGCAATATCGATATGCACCTTTCATATCATACCATTGGATCGACAAGAAATGAGGTCCGAGCATTCTACATCGTACCATTGAATCGACGGTCAATATCGGTCCTCTTCGTCTACAAGTCGATGTGACCCAAACTCACTCGAATACCTTTGACTAACAGAGCATGGATAAAAGAATAAACCACGAATGGGTGTGACTTGACCATTCATCCTCTGTTACCTTCCTTCAATCTGTCAGGAAGAGCATGAGACCAGATGAGCATGACATGACCGAATTCGAGCCAACTTTATCCCTAAATCTGACGGGAGAACGTAAATCAAAATGGACATGGTTGATCACCCAACTCCAAATGAATGCAACGCGACCATTCATTCATTGACTCTTACCATGATCCAACTAAAAGAGCGATTCAAATCAAGTGCAACCTAAACATCTGCACACTGATTCTTACCCTGGATTCAACAAGGGAAGCATCAATCCTGCATTGGATCTGACTGGACGATTCACTCTTCAGTTTTTGCCCAATGTATGGCGACATAAGCAGCAGAGCGAATGTCATTGACCGTCCAGAATCTAGCTTATGTCTGAATGTCAGCAAAGTGACAATGTATTCCGCCTAGAGGAAAGAACTAGAACATAATGCAAGATAGGCATGACTCTGCCTTCCGTCGGTTAACTCGATCCCATGGTTCAATGGAATAGAATACAAAATTGAAGCGGACATTGTCTACCCTGCCACTTATGGAGATATTCCCCAGACTTGGGGGCACGAGCAAGAAGATAAGATTAATATGATCCAACCATTCATCAATCAACTCTGATTCTTAAAGCTTGAACTACAGTATAAACACAGCTAGGACGAGACTAGACCGTCCGCGTAATGCATCCGCCAACCCAAGACTTGGGGCAAAAGAGTAATTATCCGAGAGTTGACTATGACAATTTGAACCTGTGACCCATGCCTGATATTCATAACAACTCAAGGTTATGACTAAAAGGATGCCTAGAGATAGAATCATCAGATCAATACCCGAACTCATGGGCGACTGATCATCATTCCAACCCTTACAATGAGCAACGGATCGCAAGTACATTGAATGAAAAGCGCATCATTCAGAAACACAAGTGAATTCAATCTCAAAGCTGGAGCTAGCTATGTAGCAGCATGCAGTACAAGGCTAAGTTCTACTAATCCTTTGATTCAACGTCCTTATAAGCCTGATCATTTACCACTGCAAATAAACACATGAGGCGCCTACAACCCATCATGAGTACTGTAGATCAGATCACAACTTTGCGCAATGGTGAAGAAAGAGTCAACTGTTTTACTTCAGGAGAATCTTGATGTGTTCGCTTGGACTCGATCTTATATATATATATATATATATATATGGACTCTCGCCAGCCATGAAGAACCATGCATTAAATTTCGACCTGAGGCATGTCTCGGTGAACAAAAACAATGCGACATGGATCCGAAAAGATCTGTTGCACTTAAAGAGGAGGCGAATCTGCTCAAAACCGGTGGGTTTATCCATGATGCCCTCCAACCAAAATGAGTATCCAATCGTTTACTTATAAGAAAAACGAACAGAGAGTGGAGGACATACGTCAACTACTCAGATTTGCATGGGGTATGACAAAGCACAGCTTTCCACTTCCAATGATCAACCAACTGATGGACCTGACCATCAGACATGAATTACTCACATCCATGGATGCAAATTCCAGATACAATCAGATACTGAAGCATGTCCTAGACCAGGAATACAACTGTTTCATTACTGACCTGGGCCTATAGTGCTATGCTGAAATCCATGGATTCAAACTTGAGAACGCTTATGCTACTTACCAAAGAACGATTAACTGATCATTCAAAAATCATATCGGCCAATCGATGAGAGTAGATGTGGTTAATATGCTCGTGAAATCACGACTATCAAACGACCATATCGATGACCTGACAGAGGTATTCAGCGCTCTCCAAAAAATGCAGGATGAAACTCGATCCTTTGAAATGCTCTTTCACCATTACATCAGAAAGATTCTTTGTTTTCATCATCAATTCTCATGGAATCAAGACTAATTTCTAGAAAATTCCGACAATTAGAGACGCCCATGTACCGAGGACAACCAAGCAGCTCTGATAGATCGCTTAAAGAGACCTCACATTTTGCCCAAACCTTTGATCGTGAAAATTTATACATCAATTGGGCCGTGTCAACACACGCCATAAGCGTCGCAATGCTATGTGAAGAGAAACGAATCCAAAGACCAGTATATGATGAAGGCTGGCAATTGACAAGCTCACCTCGTTAACGTCCATATCGACCAACCGTTACGATAGGTCCAATAGAAACCTTAGATGTTTGAAAAGTTACTCAAATGGAGTATCAAGCTAAGCCAATTTGATATCACTTATCTCCCTCGGAGAGCTCTCCATGGTCAAACATTAGCATACTTCATATCTGAATCCACCACATCATACGACTATCCAAAGAACGGTGGAGAACCGTCCAACCAATGGAGAACGTACACCGATGGAACTTCCAATAATAGGCTTTCTAACATCGAAGTTGCATTAATGACTCCTGAGGAACGAACGACCTGCTACGCCCTGAAACTCAACTTCCCTGCAACAAATAACGAAGCTAAGTATGAAGCCGTGGCGCTCAAACTTGCAAGAAAACTACGAGTGGAAACTTTACATGTATTATGTGATTACTGGTTAGTAGTACGCCAAGTCAGGGAAGATTATCTGACTAGAGGGCAACGTCTTGCTCCTTATCTCAACCGGGTCCAAAAGCTACTAGACAGCTTTGACTATTACACCACTACACAAATCCTCAGAGAACTAAACGAAAAGGACGAATCACTCACCAAGCTAGCCAGTTCTGGGGATGCACGACAAGTAGACTTTGTCCCAGTTGAAATGCTTATTAATCTAGGCATTGACATATGAAGATCAACTAGATCTTGGGGACATATCTAGAAAAAGAGTCATGGATGACTTCTATCAAAGATTATCCACAATCGGGGATTCTTATTGAATAAAGGAATGAGAAATGGCATATCCTCCGTGAAGCATCACTACATGATTATGTCTCGATCGTTCGACTCCATCGATACAAAGCATTACTCCTGTATCCGCCATTCCAAGACCCAATATGACGTATCCATCGATATGGAGCATACATTCCAACATCTCAGATCGATCCAGGAGAGGATCGATACAAAGGAAGGACTTAAAACAACCATCGAACGTTGTTACAACTCGAATTTCACATCGATCCAGGAATTGAATGCTCACCTGATGACAATTACAACAGCGAACAACAAATCGCTAGCACTCGACACTTAGTTACAACAATGCACTACATAATCATTGGCAGTCAACAAATCGACATTTATATTACTGGAAATCAATCGAAGGTTACATCTTTTGATGAAAAGAAAGCAACTACTTAACGAATCAGATAGAACTTTTTCAGAATGAAGGATGCAGCATTTCAAAGCACGTCATGTTCACACAAGACGTACTTTAGGGGGCAAATGTTCACACAAGACGTCATGTTCACACATAACAGTTCGTCTTGGAGATCGCTTATACGTAGGCTCACTAAGGATATTGATGAATTTTTTCCGAGTCTGGATCGAGCTAAAATTGATATGACATGACAAGCAAAGATATGAGAGCCAACATTCCGAATTTCAAGTCAATCGAAGTTCATATGCTCAATATATTGATCGATCACGGTTGAGAAATACAAACTTGCATCGATCATAACTCAAGATCTACAAACCCAAATGCCACCAAATTTTAACAGGAGCTTCAATATGACATGAAGAATGTTCCTGCCAAATTTCGACTCGATCGGAGCAAGTCTTGACCGAGTCGAAATTCGTTCGTATCGATCGCGGATGGAAAATCTCCAACTTGCATCGATCATTTCTCGAGATCTACAAGTCCAAATGCCACCAAATTTTAACAGGAGCTTCAATATGACATGAAGAATGTTCCTGCCAAATTTCGACTCGATCGGAGCAAGTCTTGACCGAGATGAAATTCGTTCGTATCGATCGCGGATGGAAAATCTCCAACTTGCATCGATCATATCTCGAGATCTACAAGTCCAAATGCTATGAAATTTTCACAGCAGCTTAAGTACAACATGAAGAATGTTCCTGCTAAATTTTGACTCGATCGGAGCAAGTCTTGACCGAGTCGAAATTTGTTCGTATCGATCGCGGATGAAAAAAATCCAACTTGCATCGATCATATCTCGAGATCTACAAGTCCAAATGCTATGAAACTTTCACAGCAGCTTAAGTACAACATGAAGAATGTTCCTGCCAAATTTTGACTCGATCGGAGCAAGTATTGACCGAGTCGAAATTCGTTCGTATCAATCGCGGATGAAAAAACTCCAACTTGCATCGATCATATCTCGAGATCTACAAGTCCAAATGCTATGAAATTTTCACAGCAACTTAAGTACAACATGAAGAATGTTCCTGCCAAATTTTGACTCGATTGGAGCAGGTCTTGACCGAGTCGAAATTCGTTTGTATCGATCGCGGATGAAAAAACTCCAACTTGCATCGATCATATCTCGAGATCTACAAGTCCAAATGCTATGAAATTTTCACAGCAGCTTAAGTACAACATGAAGAATGTTCCTGCCAAATTTTGACTCGATCGGAGCAAGTCTTGACCGAGTCGAGATTCGTTCGTATCGATCGCGGATGGAAAAACTCCAACTTGCATCGATCATATCTCGAGATCTACAAGTCCAAATGCTATGAAATTTTCACAGCAGCTTAAGTACAACATGAAGAATGTTCCTGCCAAATTTCAACTCGATCGGAGCAAGTCTTAACAGAGTCGAAATCTATTCGTATCGATCACGGATCAGACCGAAACTTCACGGGCTTGGGCGCGCGGGCCTGGTCACGTGCCAGAGAGGGTCTCTCGAGATCTGAGCGAAATACCAGCCTCCTACACCTATAAATAGACCCCCAAAGCCAACAGAAAAGGGGTTCTTCTTCCTCTTTGAGGTCTCCAACGCCCGGACTCCGCCAGATCCAGATCTGAACTCCATTGCTGCTGCTACCAGCGAATTTCACTGCTACAAATCATTGTTATTCGCTGTAATTCATTGAAATCAATTGTAAACATCAAAGAAAGATCAATAAAGCAAACTACTTCATAGTGGACGTAGGCAATACGCCGAACCACTCTAAATTCTTATGTCTCTCTGCATTTTAGTTATTCTCATTTCTGAAATTTGGAGTTTTTGTTAGATAAATCCTCTTTTTACATTTAATTCCTTCACTTTATCTCTTTAAAGACTTCCGAAGAGTGTTGTTCCCAATTTTGGTACAAACAGTAAGTAAACATATTATACTAATTAATTTGTTTAATCGAAATATTTATGCTCCGATTCAAACTAGTGAACCAAAACCGTTAATGTGACGTTATGGGGAGAGCTAACTATGGATGTAAGTTCCAAGCTGCTAGAAATGGTTGATGAAGTTCCTATACTAGTTAGTAAATATGTAAAAGTTGGAGATTTTCAAGGTAAAAATCATTCTATTTTTTTAACCGTTACCATGCCATCATTTTTAAAAAAAAAATTGGTGTTAATGTAGGTTTATCTTTATCAATATCATGTAAAAGCAATTTCGCTATAACCCCGAACATACCTGAAGCAAAAAAGCGTAGAATTTGATACGATCATAAAGGAAAAAATGCAAAAATAACATCTACTAATTATAATAGGATTATGCTTTCTCATATAACAAACAATTCGACATTTGGTCATGATATGGTTAATCCTCATCATTTCAAATTATATCATACATTAACAATTTCATATGATTGTTTTTTACTTTTTTTTCCATACATAGTTTGCATTCTTCAGTGTATTTGTTTACATAACTTACATTAAGAGTCAAACATTGTAGTATCAAGTCTATCAGAGTTGCAACAAAAAGGAAGTTGAAGCTGCAGGATCGGGCTATTTGTGTGAAGCATGCCAACAAAATGAAAGTACTTGTATTTTGAGGTAAAAATTTAGAATTAAGTATTTAAAGTAATTGTTAGTGTCTGTAATAATATATTCGTGCAATGCAGATATATATTATGATAATGAAAATTACTGATCCATCTGTTGAAGCTTGGATTACTGCTTTGAATGAACCTGCAGAGGAAATCAAGGTTGCAATGCTGATGACCTTTATAAGATTAAGAATGAGGAAGGTGATGACATATTCTAATAAAAACTAGAGGAATTATTATGAATCCATCGTCTTTTCAAGGTTGGTATTGCCTTGATTGAGTCATGAACGAAAAAAAAACAAAAGATCACTATCATGTCTCATTTAGTCATTGATTATTCGACTGATTCAAGTTTCTTGTTGGACGAAATATAAGGAATGACAGAGTCCAAATTTTAGTTTTTCTAGTATTTTTGTTTCAGCAATGGTAGTTTTTTTATGATGATGGTACTTTTAGGTTATTGTTTAAATATTGAAGTTAAATAATATGTGATTTATTTATTACATATACTCTTTCAATTTTCATCTTCTTTATTTGAATATTCACAAATATGATGATATGTTTTGAGCTAATATGTGTTTGATTGCCCTTTTATCTTTCAAATCCAATAATAATTTAGAGCTACAAAGAAGCTCAAAATTAAACAATGTAGTTATTTTTTCATCGAATTCATAATTAAGAAAAAAATTAACAAATATTTTTTTTCCTTTGATGTTATATTACTAAAGGGACGGTTTTTCCACCGTTAGGTGGTTATACATATGGACATGTACTAAATATTTCACTTAGAAAGAAGGATCAAGACTAACATGGCGCTACTAATTCTTAATTTCTACTTATTGGTTTTAGTGGCGATCGGGTTGGGATTTGGAAAAATGCCCTGTTTTGGACACAAGACTAATAAAAAAAGTATCCCTGTACAAAACAATGATAATCGATTTTCTATGTTTATTTATTTTTATTTTTTTGGAGTTGCAAATTTGGAGAATAGGCACTACGATAGGAAGAGAATAACTTATATGAGGCTGTAATATATTTCGTTGTATATGGATTGGGCTTCGCATGTTAAACATTATTCACTAGGCTTGTTACCTAGGCTTGATAGTTGGCCACTATACTAAAACAATACAATAAGAGAGTTAAATTAGATTTGTGTATCCAAACAGTTGGGTTTTAGGTAAAAAAGAAGAATACCTACTGATTGACAACTACGAATTGCTAATGAGCATTACGACATGCGATTCGTCCTTGTATTATTTTTCTACAAATTATATATGTTTAATCATATTTTTATATTGAAATAATGTGTAATTAGTTTTGGATTTTATTTCTATGTTGTGACATCTAATTTTTTTTGTTTGTTTCGATTTTTGTTTCCATTATAAATTAAAAAAGAAAGATTCCATAAAGGAAATTTATTCGTTAGATCCTATTTCATAAGGGATATGATCTGATTTTATAACATCTGTAGAAGGGTGTTTTGAATCGGTAAAGAAAATTTATTTGTTAGATCATATTTTTAAGTGATATCAAGATTTCATTTGGTAATCTTTGTAGAGGGGTGTTTTGAATTGGTAAATTAAGTTTATTTGTTAGATCCTATTTTTAGGTGATAGTGAGATTACGATCCGACGTGCATTTTTGGTAGTTCACACTAACACCAAAAAAGAGCAACACCAAAGGTATTACAACTATTATTAAAAAAAATTAATGAAATCTGAAATAGGAAAATTTAGCGTAATTTGCGAAATTTTCCAAACAAAACCAAATTTCAAAAAAGTCAGATGATCGAAGCGAAACTGAAAGTTAGAACTTTATACCTATTTTTAGAAATTAATTCCATGATTCCACATACGTTCTTATGTTGATTTATGTTAACATTGTTTGCCTTAATTATGTGCTTGGATACAAATATAAGGCCAAGTATTTTTTTATTTTTTTGACTAATAGTTAAGCCTACTACATGCGAAAAAGACATGCTTTTTTTCCAATTTATTTTGACATTATTGGTTGAATATTTATCAATATTATTTATGTTAGAAAAGATGAGATTGACCAATTGCAAGAATCCACTTAGACCATGGTCGTCCAATCATGGGCCACTCTGGCCCGAAGAAGCTTTAAACCTCACTTATACCGGAAAACCACATACCTCCATTGTATTCAGTGTGCAATTAACCACGTCTTCATCAGATGTGAAGAAATGCATGTATTTAATATATTGGGTTGTTTCTATTGCTGAATTTATAAATAAGTAGAAAAGAAACGATGGTTACGATCATAGTTAATTTCACATAAAATTTTCCTTCGCTATAAATGTTTTTTGAAATAAAACTATAAAAATATAAAACTAATATTAATTTTGGTTATTGTCCTTATTCGTGGGAGAAAAAAGACTAAACTTTTATTTACATTCTCTTATTTGGTTATTAAAGTTGTATAGAACAACAACTGTGTAGTTTGACTTTAATAACTTGGTTATTAAGGGAAAAGTGTGGGAATATTAACCTTAAATCAATTATCTATGTTAGTTAAAACTATCATTCTCTTAAAAAAAATTAAAACCATATTAGTCTTACATAAAACAAATTAATACCCGTGGTTTTTAATTAATGTAGAAATCTGGATCCCCTCTTTTTCAAGTTTGATACATGAGAAATCATTTTCAAAAACATGTTCTAAGTTACAGCCTTTTTTTTTACGATAATCATTTTTGATTTTTTTCAAAACCAAACCTTAGCTATATCTCAGGTTTCAATGAACTAAATCATTATTATTGTCAAGCTACAAATATTTGCAATTTCAGAAACTATAAATAGTTGCAATGTGGCTAAAACAAAAAATTGAGGTATTTTCAATACCAGATTTTTTAGGATGCACAGCTGTTTATTATGAAAATAATGAGAGTATATTACAAATTTCTCATAGCTAATTACGAGTGTTACTAATTTTGTAGGAAAAACAACTTTTTACTATCGCTGGAGACATAATCCTTACCATAGTTTAATTTTCTAAATATGTTTGTAAAGATTGTATTACTTTAGTGTAGATTTGCAATCCATTTGTGGCTTAGAGCACAACTAGCAAAGACTTGTTCAGTAGAAAAAGTGGACTGAACTAGCCACCACGCAACCAGATATGACTTGTTCTGTTAGTTGTGGCTAGTTTCTATGGATTCTTGTCTAGTGAACTGAATAGGGGACTGGTGATTAAAACGATGAGGAGATTGCCGCTTTTAATATAAAACAGAAAAGACTTTTCCATTTTATATTTAAAACGCCAATCTCTTCATCATTTTAATTCCCAACATTCAAATCCAAATGGCTAGTTTTCAACGCTCATCTTCCCCTTAACCCCATATATACCCTACCATCTCTTCTTCCATCCCCGACACCAAAAATCCAGTAATACTCATTAAAATCAACAATCTAACATACCCTATACCGGTATTTCTAACGTCCGTCCTCCTAACCAACACCAAAACCTTCAACCGCGACATGATTATGATTATATGCCATATCAAAACATGCACTATACTCAACCTCACCATCCCCACGTTCCACCTAGCATCCCTCACCATCTACAACCTTATTATCATTCTACCACACCTCAATCTACTACCACCATCGCCCCACCACTCATCAAGTTGGCGCGCACAAAGATCATTCATCCTACATGCCTTTGATAATGGAAGGTGATCAATAACAATAACATCATCTAAGTGTGCAACAGCTAGATACCCGTGACTGAGATGTTATGCGAAACCTAGCAAGGAAGCTTTCTTACACTCGTAACACCCATGCAATGTTGATGTTGAAGTTGAAAGCAGTTCTGAAGAACAAGAAGGTCAAGAGGTGGAGGCAGAAAATGTTGAGGAAGTGAAAATCATTGAGCGTTATGTTTGGATAACTTCGCAGTGGATCAACTTTAGTTTGAATTGAAGTTGGAATTGAAGACATTGAAGTTGAAACAACTAGTGAAGATGATATATAAGAAAATAAGTCAAGAAAGAAGAAAGTAAAATTTACTCTGCAACAGCATGTATCAGTTGCTAAATCTTGGGTAACAATTTTAAATGATAGTATCATGGGAAACAACATAAAATGTGAGAAGTTTTGGCCAAAAAATTACCGACTTTCACAATATGCTTGAGCTTGTAAAGAGTACTTACGCTTCTTTGAGAGGAGACTATCGGTTCGTATTTCATTTTCTTCTAATCGAATAGAGTAGAACTAGAGACCGCTCAAAGAACAAAACAAGGTAATGAACCCTCCATGCCAAACTACTTGGCAAAACTAAGCAGGCTTGAAACTAGGCAACAAAGCGGTGCTGCCATTTATGATGTTGTAAGTTTGCTTTCAACTTTTATGTATAGTTTTCATATTGTATAATTTATTCATACATTTTTTGTTTTATTAAAAAGATAGAAGAAGTACGCAAGGCTTACCAAGATCAATACAACCATCCTTTCAAATTTCAAGAGTGTTTTGAAATTCTCTCTTCTCCTTCCTATTAGTCTAAATCAATGTCAGCAAAAAACAGTACAAATGAACAATAAAAGTAATAGTCCTCAAATTTTATATTTTAAAGAAAAAATAGAAGTGGGTCTTTAGGAATACATCGAAGAGATTAGGGGAGATGAGCACGAATGATATGTTGCCATGGCTTGTATTCCAACTTTGAACTCAGTTTTTCATAATTGGTTAATTATGTTGTATAATCAACAGATAATAGTTCCATAAGAGTGTATTTTTACTTTGATTTTGGTTACAATTGAATAGTGACCGGAGGTTTCACAATAGAGTGAAAAATGTCTGCTAAATTATCAAAACATGGTGGAAGTAAGTTGTAACCATGACTATTTGAAAAATGTGAAGTTTTGTTTAACGACGACTATTTCACGATATGTTGCCAGGTAATACTGATATTGATTTTAAGCCACGCTGTCAATACCCATGCGATTGCCTTGTCGTACGCTGCCTCCATGCCCTAAGCGACACCGCCCGATCACTTGCCCTGACCGCAACCAACCAAAGACTGAGCATTTTTTACTAGCCCTTAAACCCTAATGTTAGCTATCCCCGACAGTATAAAGCACTAAAGCAAAATCCGCCATGGTCAAAGCCCCTACCTCATCCCTAGGCTCCTCCCCGACTACTCCGATCAACCACCGGTTCGTCGAAAATTAATTTTTGAACAAAAACCGATTAATTCCTCCTCCTCGATGATTCATAACACTAAAAATCACCAAACGAACTTTAAAAATCATTATTTGATTTTACGGTCACACCCATATCCTTTGTTCGCCAATCCACAATCTTAGAAAACGGTCGTTTTCTCAACCATTTACTGTTTTTGGATGATATTTGCCACAACTCTCAATGAAAAATCTTGAATTTATTTTTAAAATAAACTAGATAGAAAAACTAACAACTTTCATGTTCAAAGTTTAATCAAATAGTCAGCGGTTTTGGATATATTGATTTTGAAGCTTGAATGTGAAGTTTTGTTTAATGGCAATAAAGGAAATAAAGAAGCATAAAAAATGTGAACCTTCTCACCATTTTCCTTGGGTACATATATATACACCTGCTAACCCACTTCAACATCGAGAGGACCTAAAATTTAAACCTATGGACAATCACTTAAATCCAAGCCAACAAAAAGTTGGCTTAAGGAAAATGGAAGGCAGGAGCAAGGAAACAAGATGGTGGCTGAGAGGGAGAAGGTAGTGTACTGTGTAGACATATGTGTATTTGATTATGAATAAATTATGTTACCCTGCCACACCATATCGCGTCTAATTATGAGCCACGGTTGACAGTAAATGAAATATGATCACATACAGAATTGGGACGCAATTACAAAACAAAAAAAAATATGATCACATATAGAAATATGAATTCATACTTTACACACCATTTCCTAACTTATTTTTTTCTTTTAAAACCGTATAATACAACATTAGAGAAGAGTTAAAGGTGGAATAGAATATGAAATATTCAAATTGCAATAACAAAGCAAATTCTACTATTTTAATATAAAATAATTAAGAGTCCAAAAAATATAAGAATTGATATTTCGTTTGAGGGAATTTTTTGGTTTTAGTTTTAGGGTTTTCGCAAACAAAATTCCTCAAGGCATAAAACAATTCCAAACTTCTATTATACAAATACTAAAATATGAAAATCTAAGGTTTCCGCTTAGAGAGAATTTGCCTGCCCCTTTTTGGATTTGATTTACACTCGCTTCTAATTTCTTCTTCAGATCTCTTCTTTTTGGAATATGCAATAATTGGATTATATATAAATTAGATTCAGAATCAGGGATTATGGAAGAATAGAATTCAGAATTGAATATTTAAATACCTAAAATCCCTTACTTGGAAATCCAAAGTGATTATGAATCCAAAGTGAGGGCTAGCATCTTATTTATAATGATAAGAAGGCACCAGAACCATCAGATTTAAGTCAGTTTGAAATAATAAAATCTAGGTTGTTTGCATCTAACAAAACCCTAGCCGCCACACACTCACTAGTCGACCGCTCCTCCCTAGGCGGTCAACTACTAGCGATCAACCGACCCTAGTGGAGGCGGTCAATCGGTCTATTTATTACCTCCTACCTTTAACGTTTTCATTTAATGTTAATTTTCCCTAAAATTAACTTATTTATTACCTATTTTAATTTCAAATGTTAATGTTATTTAATTTTTAAATTTTAAATTCCATTCGAATTAGTCTAAATTCGAAAACTTGAAACGTGGATAACTTTTTAGTTTGAGCTTCGATTACAAAACTTTATGTATGAAAGTTGACGAGAAAATCACCATGAACGCAGTGGTTTAACTTTCGTGCTCAAATTACGACATTCACAAAATTTTCATATTTAGCCTTATTTTAATTAATTAATTTCTTATTAATTTTCACAGGGGGTTACAGAAAACCTATTATATACTTTAGTGGCATGGTCTTACTATGTTTTATGTTTAGGTAATATATTGCTTATACCGGATTTTATGTCTGATCCATTTTTTATCATTATTTTTTCCATAAACTCATATGCACTCGTTTGAGTAGGCTAAGTATATGGATATTGGCAGGTTGCCTTTGAAATTCGAATGAAGAGTTCTGAAGACAAAGTAAAAGGCTTATATGGTATAATGTAGTTTTATTTCCACTGTATTAAGTGTTCATATCAACATCTTCATATATCGGGCATGACACTGTCAACTATGATTGTGCTATATTTTTTACCCTAATAAGGGAATGACTATGGGAATTAATTTGGAATTGTAATAATGAATCCATTATTGTTGTTAAATTATTGCTCTATTTACCTAAACTATTTTTATGAATAACTGATCTCATCTCTCTCATTAAAAAATATTTCCAAGGTGATTGCAGCATATTGGAGTTCCATCTTTAGATTTTGGAATAAAGGATGTAGCAAAAAAGTTGTTGATGCTTTGAGTATAAAGTAGCATAATGTAGTATTTTCTATGATTATGGAATGGAAGTGTTTGTAGGCATTAGTTCTTGTAGTTTACATTTTAGGCTGAATGTAGGATCAAGTCCTGATCTAGGTGCATTATCAAGCTTGGAAGTTCATCTAACACTATAGGATAGAATTGTCATCAAGCAATAGAAGACCCATCGATAATCATAAGAATTGGGCGATTAGAGATGAGTGTGTACATAGAAGATTCACAAAGATTGGAGATAGATCCGAAAAGATGGTATTGAAAGAAACGTGTGTCCCGAAAGTGAAAATATAAAAAATTAAAATCTTAGAGGAGAGTCAACAACTAATTTTATGGTTTGTCATGAGGCAATGAAGATAAGATGCCACATGAAATGTGTGTTCTTTCATAAGTGGATAAAAAGGGATATCAACGATGTGTAAAAAAGTGTTTCATATGTCAATATGTGAAACTTGAGCGTCAAAAGCTAAGTGGATTAACTAAACCCTTATAATTATCGAATTGGAACTGGGATTTATTTACAATGGATTTTAAATATGAATTTTTGAAGTCAAGAGCAGGAAACGATAGTTGGGATAGTGGTCTATAGACTAATTAAGAGTTCCCATTTTATCCCAGTAAAATGATGAGAATGACACCTAGATTACCATGGCTATATGTGAAGAATGTCATGAGACTCCATGGGATTCCAAAGATAGATGGTTAAATGGAATGGGCAAACCGAGTTCTAGAAGATTTGCTGAGAGCATGCATCTTAGATTTTGGAGGTTTTGGGAAGAAGATTTGCATTTAGTCGAGTTTGCTTATAATAATAGATACCAGTCAAGTATTGGAATGGAACCATTCGATGCACTTTATGAGAGACTATGTAAGTCACATGTTTGTTGGTTGGACATGGGTGATAGACTCGTGTTGGGACCAAATTTGGTAAGGGAAGATACTGAGAAGAGAGTTAAATTAGGCCAGAATAAAAGTCATGTCTTCGAGATAGAAGAGCGATGTCGATAAGAGGCACAAGGAAATAGAGTTCACGGTAGGTGGTCATGTGTTCGTGAAGGTTTCACCAATGCAAAGTGTTATGTGCTTTTGGAAGGTAGGGAAATTGATTTCAAGATATGTAGGTCTATTTCCAATGCTAGAGAGGATTGGTAAACTAGCATATTAAGTCGACTTATCTAGTAGTTTAACGAATGTGCATAGTTTCTCATATTTCAGAATCAAGGGAATTTATGTATGACCCTGATATGATAGTGATACCAAAGTCCATTAAAGACTTATCTTTAGAACTAGATTTGAATTATGTTCGACGAT
This sequence comes from Allium fistulosum, assembly GCA_030737815.1. Lineage (NCBI taxonomy): Eukaryota > Viridiplantae > Streptophyta > Magnoliopsida > Asparagales > Amaryllidaceae > Allium > Allium fistulosum. Next base: position 1,348,598,965 of record CM060902.1, on the reverse strand, counting down.
CAAAAGGAATAGTAGGTCATGATATGAAGAAGTTAAGGATAAAGTATAGTAAGTATACTTGTTCACGCATAGTGAAGCAATGATAAAGATGACTAACCCTGGGAGGTAGATGATAAGATTAAGAATATTTAACTTGAGTTATTTTAAACATTTTCTAATATTAGCAGTATGCTTTATTTGTCTAATGCATGAACTAATAGTGGCACTAATGCATCTTGTGTTATGGTATGATTATGTGTTAGTAATTTCGCTAATGCATTATGGTTGATGATTGATGATTTTACATTAATAGTGTACTAGCATAATTATTATACTTGTGTGTGCACTTTATATTGATAATAGGGTCATTGCTCAACCTTTTCAAATTTCAAGGGCTAAATTCTTGTAAGGAGGGATATTGTAACACCCTATATAGTATAGTGCCATAGGGACTAAATTCCTATAAGGAGAGGATGCATTATGAGGGGATACTTTAATAAAGGAGTCACTCAAAGTAATCAAGCATGGTACAATTAAAATATTGATTGAGTTGAACTAAAGCTATTACTATATATCTAATGTGTCCATAAAAGAGTTAAAAGAATGAAGGAATTGCATTTAAGAAGAAGTTAAGGAATTAATAAGTATGGGAAAGGAGGGTTTTTAGCCTAGGCCTAAATTTTTAGCCCTTATTTCCCTTAACATACGTAATTCTCTTCATGCTCCCATTTTATAAAAACAAAACAAAGTACATACAAAGTCGCCATTGATTGGAAGAGAAGAGGAAAATAAATTTAAGATAAGATTCAAGCTTATTTCTAAAGGAAGAAAGGATTTAAATCAAACTTTTCATTTAGGTGAGTAATATTAACCCTATTTTATATCCAAATTAGTTTTGATTTGGACCTCGTGCATTTTTGTGGTTTATAACAATGACAAACATGATTTGATAATGATAGAATAATTCTATGAGAATTTCGTTGATTAAGTAGCTTAGCTAAAGACATGTTTAATGGAAAAACATGAGTTAATCATCTCTAAATGAATTAGAATTTCGATGTGATGTTTAAATATTGAATCTGTGAAATGTTTCAAATTTTCTAATTTTCAGATGAGAAACTAAATTGTCATGAATCTTCTAAGATAAAAAGGGCAATTTTGGCTATAAAATGATGTTTGAAAATATCAAAATTTTAATATCTTGATCTGAACTTTTTATTGAAGGTAAATGGAAGTGTTTATGATCCTCTCTTAATTTTTAAGAATTTTCCCATGATTTTTTAAATTAATATGAATTAAGTGACAAGGTGGAAAATATTCTTAATAATTAATTAATTAATTAATGAAATGGATTTATTAAGGATAATTAAAGAGTAAATGATGGCTCATTTTTGAAAACTGCCATAATTCTAAAAGAAACAAATGAATGAATGGCATATATGAAGGCTAGATTAAAAAATGGTTACTTTATTAAGTATTATGTCGATATTCTAGTTAATAACGCAATTGCCATTATAACTCTAATAGCATAGACACAATGAAATATATGTGGTAGACATGATAACATATATGAGTTAGCTAGATGTTGATGGAAATGATAAATTATCCATATGATAGCTCGCCGACTTTATATGTAAAGATCCAAAAACTCGGCCTTCGAAAATCGGCACCCGTACTTCACTTGTACTCAAATGCCGTAGATTCAAACGCCGAATCTGGCTCCCCGGAGCTTATAACACCATTAAGTATAACAACACAGCGAAAGAAAGGAAACAATGATATCATATATAACTCCAATGAATACAATATCCAGAATGATATACAACAATGATATCAATATGATACAACAATATCAGAGATAAATAATGATACACCGGAAATAACAGAAGAGATAACTCCAAATGATCTGAAAAAGAGTATGAGTCACCAACTCCAATATCAAGCTTGAACCACCATCACGATGCACAAAGGTAAGCAACGTCGGTCCATGAACTCCAAGAACGGAACTAGCTCCAGATAATCTACTAAACCTGAATATCTGAGAAAACCCAACTCTAGACTGCCCGTGTGGAAAATTGTGGGCACCTAGAGTTTAGGAAGGGAACAATAAACTTCGAGTCAGTCGTAGGACTGCTGTGAGCAACAAAAACAGTTTATCTTTAAACAAACACAAAGGAATTTTAAACATTGAAACCCGCAATGCTTTTGGAAAATGAAACTACCATAAGACCTCCCACCACACACACAATGCAATCGTAGACTTGAAGGAGATTTCTTCTTATGATAGTCAAACATGCTTACTACGCAAAGAAAACTCTTTTGATATTATTAATAGTGCATAGTGGAAAACATTTCGAAAATACAATATTAATCTTAGCCAGCATAGGTACCATTATATTATGCCTGCTATAGTTGCCGCCTGAGGAGATAGGTTATACAACTGCAATCGTAAATGGTTCGTATTGTTTCTTTGGATTTTCCAACAAATGGTCAGGCTAAGGAACTTCCTATGCCACATGGGTACGCCTCTAGCGGGACTCCCCTGAACCAACCTGGCTCTCTACCAACACAAGGCCGGGTTACCTCTGGAAATAGGTAACTACTACACGAATATGCCATCGCTCGGTCCTTTGGGACCTTTATCCGAGCGCTCGATAACCAACATCACACAGTAATAAATATAGTGTGTCCACATGAGTAAGTATCTGGGCTCCATACCATGATACCACCCTTTTCCAGAAGGAAATGACATACACTAAAGGGCGCGACCCTCATAACCTTGCCGCATCATTCCTGTTTCGACCATTTCCGGTCTGTGAGGTTCGATGAGGTCTCGTCCACAAAGCTACGCTTTTTCACAAAGCCATGCTTTGATCACAAGTGATCAGCAAATGACCATCAACACACAGCAACACTCAGCATGCCACATTACCAAATTGGGAGTATATCACTGATAACCTTCAACTACATAACCTCTGAGCTCGTACGTCTCAGAGAAGGGTGTTAAGCTAAGAGAATAAATTCTCCGCCACCAAACAGAAATGTATTTGAAAGAAATCAGCTTTATATCTCAAAGTGTAGTGTCAGACATACAACCATACAAGTATGTTCCGGTTTTGAAACAGAACCGAAGGCACTTCCGAAGAAGCCCTTGCAAATCCGGATAATTTCTAATCACGTCCGGACTTCCCATCACAAAGGATGCTAAAATCTCTATACCGGGGATCAGCCGATGTAGAGACAATCGATGGTAATCCTTTCATTTTCGAAAGTATTTGGTCTTCACCACCGGTCTTCAAATGCTATCCATATACGTCGTATCATTATTGGGAATGGGTTATATGACACAAAGGTCATCTCCCGGCTAAACCGAATAATGAGCGCAATATTTAAAACATATGAATAATGGGATTTCAGTTAAGTCACAACTTATTACCCAAAACTTTTCTTTCAAATGGTTTAAACACCTTACCATTTTAATCTTTTTAAACAAAAATATTCAATTCACAAAGTTCACCCAGTTTCACAAAGATTTATTCATAGATTTTCAAATCGCTTTCCATTTCAATTTGGATTAACTCGTTAAATCTTTAAAACAAAGATCTAACTGATAGCTTTCAAAATAGTTCCATTTTGACCTTTTGTACAAAAGGTACACCTTCCTAATTTCCAAAACAAAGTTTAACAACCTTTCACAAAGATTCATTCATAATTCGGAAAACCATTTCCAATTCAAACTTGAAATTCCTTCAATTAAATTGGAATTTCATTTCTTATATGAAAGCTTTTATCATTTGAAAACAATAGTTTTCATTTCGGAAAATCTGATTCATTTATACGAGTTAAGATCTTTGGGTTAAATTCGAATTCTCAAAGTCATACTTTTAAAATGGTTTAAATTCATATAAACACATTTATAACATCTTAACCAAAATTTCCAAACATTGGATTCAATTTCAAATATTGAATTCAAATTCAAATTAAATTATTTAAATTGAGAAACTTCACCAAGTTATTCAAAATAACTTTTATCTTTGAAAACACCTTTTCAAAAGCTTTAACATTTAACCCAATTCTATTTCCAAATTCAATTGAAATTAAAATTTCAATTTCAAAAATATTAAATTTAAATCATCTGTGACTTAACCGATTTCCTCGTGAAATCGATATTTGTGTGTGTAAAGGTGTAGTCCAGGGGTTTTACACAATAGTGCAACATCATCAATCATCACAGATCAGAATACAGAAATGTAGTTGATAAGCGATATAAACTATAATGCTCATCTTTTATTCACCGATCACAGATATATAAATTACAGGTAAATAAACTACAGTACAGGTCACACACAAATCAGAATATATCACACAGCATCACAGGTCAGGGAATATCAAATAATTCGACATTCAATAGAATCCAAACATCCATAAGTAAGATTAGTTAATTGTCTGATTTATTCAAAACAGATTTATTACTTATGAATTTCAAATCCTGATTAATTAACATTAATAAATTACAAATCATTTTGATTTATTATTCTTTAGTCATTCATTAACTAACCATCACATTCTTAATTAATTAATCTCAAATGAATCAACCTCTAATCTTTGAATAATTAATCCCTAATTATTCTTTAAACACTTGATTTATCAATCTTAAATTAGTAAATAATTATCCTTAGTTACTTTCATTAAGTAATTATCTTTATGTGATTGATTACCCTTTAATTACTTTTAATTACTTAATTAATTCAAAGATAAATCGTTTATCTTAATTAATCACTTTATTTTCATTAAAATCTTTAATTAACGAAATTCATAATTAATCATCATTAACACATAATTTATTCAAAAGATTAAGATTAATTAAAACAACATTTCATTTTAATTAATTACATTATCTATCTAATTTGAATTAAGAATTAATTAATAAATAATGTCACAAAAATAAATTAATTAAACTTAATTACTCTTAAAATAATTTATTCTTAAACTTCAAACTAATCCCATGTTTTAAAACAACTTAAATGTAAACTTTGTTTATCCTCAAATTAAGTTTGTACTGACTTTAAGTTACATTTAAACTTTGATTTTTATTTAACTCAGTTAAAACTTTGTTTTATAATTTGAAATTTAAAACTTTAAAATTCCAAAACCAAAATAGGATAGATTTCTGTTCTTAAACCCTGGACAATATTTACCCGTGCCCAGGCTAATTTTTTCTCGAGCATGACTTCGAGTCTCCCTTCGTTTCCCTATGCTTCGAGCAAAACTTTCATTTACCTCGTGATCGACTCGAGCCATCTTCGTCTTCCCAAATTTGAGCAAACCTACACCAGATCATCAATGTGCACCGTGCACCTACACGGTGACTACGGCCACTTCTGGCGATCCTCGCGACCCTTCCACAGTCGACGATCACCACCTCAGACCATCCAAACACCGATCCCATTGATTCACACTCGAAATCAAAATCGTGCCGGCCAATCCCAAAACTGGAACAACCCATGCAACCTGGAAACATCTCGTCCTTGCTCCTTCGACCACCGGAGTGCCAGCGGCTCCAGCCACACCTTCGACAACCCCCGAGCTTCCACCTCCCTGAATTCTAGTGCACTCGATGCACGAACGAGACCAACTCAATCAAATTTCTGACCACTGCCCAAAACTAGGGTTTAAAAACTAAATACCCCATCGCCGACGCCACAACCACTATTTTTCCAGACTTCCTCGATCACTCATCTAGCTTCATCCCAAACCCCGACCTAGGAAGAGCCTCCAACCATCTGAAATTGGTTGAAAACCATTTTCTATTCAACTCAAAACCGCTCTCTATCTATACTTCTAAAAATTATAGTTTTTGTTTTAAAAATCTTATTCTTGAATGTTGATTCAAGTGATATGATTGAATTAGCAATTTAAAAAACTCGAATTCAACATAGGATTACTTGTTGCTCTATAAATTAAATTTCCAAGTTGATATATTTCACCAACCTGTCTAAAACAAAATTTTATAACTTGATCTATATTTGAACAACTTATTTTGTTTTAGACTGTAAACCTATAAATGATTGGATGAAGATATTTTGTATTTTGATTAGCTATTCAATCCTGAAACTAAAAACAGAGAAGACAAATAAAAATCACAGAACACTCATATACAAACACAGAGCAATGTAAACAATATACATATACAAGCATATTATTATCAATGAACATTACGCATATATTTAATTAGACTTAAGTCTTAAAATTTTTGTTTACTCACCGTGATATTCCAGAAGAAATGAAACAGAGCTCTCTTCATGTTGTAACAGGCTGGAAATTTCAAAATGAAGCCTTCTCTTTGAATTTCTGGTTTGTTTGATATATATATATTGTTGTTTTAAAGTGAAGTTTTGTTTTTTAAGTTGAAGATGTTGTTGCTTTCCACAGTTTACTCAGCTTTTATGGTCGAAATGAGGGTGAGAGTTTGGTGTATGGAAAGGAAGAGTACTGGTGATAAAATTTGTACAGGTTATTATATTACCTTTGTACAAATACCAGAGATTTTGTTTTCTTTGGTCTGGAGGCTGAAGTGATTCATGGTGGCTGCATTAATGAGGCTTGTACATGAATATATGTTTGTCCATACTTATCTCTTTGTTCATATGTACAGTTGCATTAATTGTTTTGTGTACTAAGATATTTTCTTTTATACTTTGTTTATGTTCTTGCCTGCATTTCTAAACTTTATAGGTTACATGAAACATTTATTTGCCTGGGTATGTTTTATATCCTATGTACATATATACTTTTGGTTTTAGTCATATTACTTAGTTGAATGTATATTACTATCTTATGCTTTGTCTAAGTGCTTTACAATATAAATAAAGTTCTATGTTAATGTGTTGTTAGATCTTTAGTTAATATGTTTATTTTCTATTTTACAAAATTTATTAACATCTTGTTTGAATTTTAGCTAATTTATCTCTATTTTACAAACTATATAATTTATCTTGTATACATTTCTATTTCAATCTCTAACTCAAATATTTATAATTTTGTATGTTTCTATATATATATATATATCTATATTTTTCTTATTTATTTTATAAGTGCATTTGTCTGTATTTTATTTTACTTTATAATATTTATTTTTATTTGAACTCAAAATTTATTTCTAGAATTTTTTATATGTTCATTTCATTATCTAACATCTAATTTAATCATACCCAAAATCCAAATACAAATTTATTTCCTAAGGTATTTAAATTTAAATCCCAGTTCAAATTTAATTTAGATTCATCTTCCCAGTTATTCATAATTTAACTGACATTTTATATCAATTACCCATTATTTTCACAATTTTTTTCAAAAATCAAATTAATTATCAGTTTAAAATTAATCAAAATCCGGGATTGTTACATTATAGCTTACCCATACAACAGCTTGTCTGTATAATAGCTTGTCCATTTGATAGCGTGTCCATCTAATAGGTTGTCTATGCCAAAACCAATATATTTGATAGTTATAGAGATGACAACTTGTCCACACGATAGGCCTAAAGATGGTAACTTATCGTTAATAGTTACAAAGATGATAGTTTAGTATGATAAATAAATATTTATATGTTCAATAGATGTTGGTTTATGTAATGGATAGCTAAAAGCATACACTCGGTAGCTATTGTTTTATACTTCCATTAACTTAAATAGGTGTGCTATCAGAAGCAATTTGAAACCTAGTTTCCACGACGTATAGAATGGATTTTATAGCATGAAAAGTTATAAAATAAATAATGATAAGTGATAATGCAATAACTTATGAAAAGATGGAAATGGCTAATGCTTAGGGTAAAAGCAGAAGTGATAAATGGAATCATTTAACTAATATGAAAGATAAAATGTTTTATCTAGAGGAACTGATGAACTTTGAAATAAAAATGAAAGGGTCTATGGAATGTGTAGGGTAACTTGAATAAATGGATTGAACCAAGATTTTAAATACACCGACTCATGGAGATATTGAATGGCAGGATGCCAAAGCCTAGTGAAGCTTAAATTCAATGGGTACATTGCAGGGTGCTAAGACTCGTGAAGACTAATGTGTTCCATTTTAGCAAAATAACTGTAGTATGAGTGAATAACATAAAAGTGGATGCAATTAATAAAGGAATAATGCCTCGAATGTGTAACGAAAGTATTATTGGGACTAGATAGGCTATTGATGCTTAGTAATGTTGTTCCAATCGGGTTGCTCCAATCGGGTTGGCTTCCAAGGTGGATGAGTAGCCATTTACTGGTAATGTTGTTCGAGAAGGATGATCTAGTTATAGGTAAACCTTAATTGGTAATCATAAAGTAATGTTAGTTACTACCCATAAACTGACATCTAAATACTAGTCTAGTTGATGCATGAGAATAAGGATGATAATAGTACGACATGGTTCATAATATGTTGATAAGTGTAGGCTATACATATATTGAAAAAGATGGTTGTATGACATGGTTCATAGGACTACGCTAAGTATAAGTTAAACTTATGATTGAACTAGTGAATGCGTGATTATGCTCGTGTTATGACGACTTTTACAACACATGATATGATGTACTTATTGTTATTGATTTAGTTATAGGAAAACTTGTTCTCTAGGCAGTGTAGTTTCACTATTTTTAGTGTTTAAGGGAAAATATTACTCGTAAGAGGCTTTATGTCTGAACTGTGGTTTTATTATTGTTTTCCCCATAAACTCGTATATACTCATCTAAGTAGGCTGGATTCAAGGGATTAGCCAGGCTATCTAGAAGACGAATAAAAGCTCCAAAGACGAAGTTGGTGATAAAGTAAAGGGTGTGGCCCAGGGAAAATTATGTATTTTCTATACAAACGTAACACTAAAAAAACTTGTTCGAAATAGTGTATGCTTTTCGTTTGATTTCTATTATATATGTTGTTATATTATGATATAAATAATGAGTTAATTACATTAAACATATATAAATAGTAAATCATCAGTAGAAGTGTTTTGTGATTATAGTTACAAATGGTTCGTAACCATGAGTATTGAATCGATATTTACAAAAAAAATTCCTTCGTAAAGTTCATAGTCGAGATGTATTGAGAAAGGGATGTCAATATATCCATTGAGATTAATGTACATAATGATCTCCATGCGATGGAAGGTGATTTACTCCTGACCGTTAGGAACACCAAGGGGTTATGTACTTGTGGTTATTTAGAATAGAATGACTCGTTGGGGGTCTTCTATGGGTAATATAATAGAGTCGAAATAGAAGATCTCATGGTAGTGACATATAAGTAGTCTTCTAACTTGAGGGTATTATTGATCTTAAGTAGCTAGGCCATACGTTGATTATAGTTAAATAATTGGCATAGCGGCCTTGTTACAACCATAGCTGGGTATACGTTGAAATACATGAAGTGGGACACTGCCCAAAATAGGATTCGTCTCTTTTGTTATAGAAGGTTGGTATCCCAGTAATTGGTATATGAGTAAAAGTCAAAATCTCTTGCTGGAGTAAATCGGCTAATCGATAAATGTTATTGGATTAAACCAAGGACTTTAAAAGTTGTTTACATAATTAAATATGGATATTGATACAGTTTTTGACCTTAGACCAAACTCTAGATTTCTAAGTGATATAGTGATGATGAAAATAATACGTATACAAAATGTCATTACTATGTGAGCTTATTTTAGAGAAGAAATTGGATTTCGCCTAAATGATATGTAAGTGTTGAACCTATCTCCAATACTTTAATTCAGCAAAGTTCATATCGGTTTCAGTATTTAAATTGTTTAAATATTGAGTAAGGAACGAGTTGACACCAGAAAGTCAATAACACCACATTGTTAATTATTTATGAATTTGGCCATTAGAAAAATTAATTTATAAATGTTGTAAATTAATAATAAATAAATATAGATGTTGTGTTGAAATTTTATGGCATTTTTAGTTGTTTATTTGGAGCTTAAAATCGGTCAGAATGATGTATAAAAGTTATACCTCGGTTCGATTAGTTATGAGCTAGAAATAAATAAGTAAATAATGATTCAAACAGGAATGAATGGGCCTTTATCATGCTCAGTCAATGCCAATGTTGGCCATAGAATTTTGAATGGGGAGACTTTTTTTGGTCTTCTAGGGTTAGAGAAAATATGGTGAAAAGTGTGCAAATCGTTGGCTATAAATAGTATGGCCTCTGCTCATTTTTTTCACACTTTCTAACAACAATCTAGTCCCCATTAGTACCATTAGTGAAGCCTTGTATTCAACCTTGCAAACTAAAGTCGAGGAGAACTTGAAGCACCTAAAATGGTAAGTAAATTTAATTATTAAAATTATATATATTTATTCTAAAACTGAAGTCGAGGAGCGTGAAGCACCGAGAAATTATGTATATTTGTTATAGATGGTAATTTTGAAAAATTCAATTTTTAAAATTAGAATTTCAGTTTGTTTGATGTTTTAGAACCATAAATAAATATAACACACACACACACATATATATATATACATATATGTGTGTATTACTTAAAATTAAAAGTAAACATTTTATATCCAAATAAATTGTATTTTATAATATATATACATACACATATATTTTAAATTATAAATTTGTTACACACACATACACAAATATATATATATATGTTAACCCGCCTTTTGGCGAGGCCGTAGATAGGCGGATTTAACTCAAATTGATTACTCGGTTTGATTTGACTGGATAAATGGATGATCAATCACGGATAATAAACATGATTATGAGGCCGGGATTCGGCATAGTCGATGGAGAAAAAGCGTAGGATACTTGGAATGTTGATTTCGAGAAAAATCGAGTTGCTTTGGGTTGCTTGGAGTTTGCTTCGAGTCACATTTGGATTCACTTCGGGTTTTCAGGAGGGTTGCTTCGAGTCAGAGGGATACTTGCTTCGAGTCAGCCTTCGAGGCTTTGGGGTCGGCAAAGAAGGGATCGACACATGGAGGGGTTGGCATGCTTCAGGTCAGCATGCTTTGGGTCGGCATAGCTCTAATCCGGGGTCGGCATTGCACTGACTTCGGGTCGGCAAGCACTTGGAGATGGGATCGGCATGGTTGGAACTGCTTCGGGTCAACATCAGTGTGACTTCGGGCCGGCATGAAGAAAGGGGTTGGCATTAGGATAGGATCAGCATATAGAGCAAGGGGTCAACATTGCACCAGCCCGGGTCGGCATGCTTGATTCTTCAGGTCGGCTATGGGAATTTGGGGGCGGCAATAGGATTTTGGGGTCACCTATATTCTACTTTGAGTCATCGGGCATTTTGCTTCGGGTCAGTGATAGGATCGCTTCGGGTCAATACCCTGGTTACTTCGGGTTGGCATAATGAGGACTTGGGGTCGGCAGTGATGAAGGATATGGACTCGACTATGGTTTTGGTGGGCCCATATCAGCGAGGAAGCTCGGCAACCAGGGTTTTGCCTATAAATACAGCAGGCATGGCTTTAGAAAGGGGGATTTTTCTCTCATTCTATTTTCCTTCATCTTCTACCTAAAGGCTACTTTGCCATTCTTGTTTCAAAAAGGAAATTTCTGGAGTGGACGTAGGCCGGAGTTAGCCGAACCACTATAAATCTCGTCTTTTTTACTGCTTTCTTTTTAATTTTTGTTATTCTTCATATTATTTCCACTACACATACTCTGTCTGTGATCTGTGACTGGGTACTAGTGCTTTCATTTGCGATTGGGTGTTTGTGACCATTTTTGGCGCAAACATTTTGGTGCTTTCACTGAGAAAGCTAGCATTTAGGGATTCCGAAGCTTGGATTTTCGATTTGAAAACTTAGGAACTCGGATTATGGAAGCTATGGTTAGGCAATCAGCAAGGAGACAAGTGACGGAAAGGAGCCATCAAGAGGGAAGTCAAGAGGCTTCCTCTGGAGCTGGAGCAGATTAGGCATCCATCTACATTACAAGGGGTGAGATGCAGACTATGATGGATTCCATGCGGGAATAGCAGTTGAAAAGGCAAGAAGATATGATGCAGAATCTCTTCAGGCAGATGGGAATAGCTAGGACACAGAACCTAGGAAATGGACCAATCGCAGCTGTTGGAAATGTAGAACAAGGAGTTGGAGCTGCAGAAATCTCTGGAGGTCAGATCCAGAACCGTAATGGAGAACTTGAAGGGAATCAGCAAAGACCTAGGGGCACCATTGGGATTGGATATTGGAAGGCCCATAAATGGAGCTCAGCAAGCCGGGGCCAACGCAAACGTGAACGAGCAGCATGAAGAGTACTACCCAGAATATCCTCCAGGACATGGGGGGCAAGGTGGAAATGAAAATAGGGGGCCACCCTCGGATGGAGACGAGCGGATGGCTGGATTGATAAGAAGGATTATGAGAGGAGGGCTATCGAGCAGAGGCTTGGAGGAAGTTAGTCGGGGTCTGTTCATTCCAAATATTAGAAATGCAAGGAACCCTCCAGAATTCAAACTACCAATGCTGGAGGCCTATGATGGTTAGTCGGACCCGACTATGCACGTAACCAGATACATTAGGCATATGGAAGTGCTGGGGGCATCTGAGGAGGTGTCAAGATGTTTCCCTTTATACTTTATGGATTTGGTTGTGCTTTGGTTTAGCCAGCTAGAGAATTGATCGAATAGGACGTGGAGCGACTAGTGGAACGCTTCATGAGACAGTTCGGGGTCCACGTTACACGACCCAAGAATGTAATGACATTGGCATCAATGAAGCAAAGGACAGGAGAGTCCATAAGGAATTTTCTAATGCAGTTCAATGCAGCCTTGGCTTTGGTAGATCGTCCGGATCCATCAATGATTCTGATGACGGTGGTAGCAGGAATTGCAAAAGGCACTAAATTCAAAGATTCATTGGCACGGAATCCACCATAGGATCTTGGAGAGTTCTATCATGAGGTGAAAAGATTTATTCGGTTAAAAGATTCACGCACCGAAAAGCAGGAGGTGAACGCCACATAAGATGAAGGAACATCTGGAGAAGGACATGGAATGGGTAAAGAAAGGCGAAAGCAGGACGATGGACATGATGGTTCTGACAAACGGAGGAGATACCGAGAACCCAAATTCACAACATATACGAACTTGACAAAGAATCTAGAATAGATTTACTTGGAAACACAGGGGAAACTCCCCTATCGGAAACCACCTAGAAGGGATCCCATAGAGCGGGAGCACAGGAGCGAGAGGTACTGCCTATTCCATGAGCTGGAAGGTCATGCCACAGATCAATGCTGCCACTTGAAGGATGTGGTGGAAGAACATGTTAGGAGTGGTAGATTGCCGCAATATGTGAGGAACCAGACAAGAGAGGTAGAACATGAGTAGGTACTGCCTGCACCAAACAGGAACAACCCTGGATCAGGGTCACGACGCGTCATCAACTGATCATGATGGCAAGGGCCGAGTTTAGGATTTGGACTTCGGTCATCAAATAATCTTTTTGGTTTTGTTTCTAAAATAAAGCAGCTATGCCACTTACACATGTAAGGGAACCGATGCGATTCCTAGGCATGCTCTGAGATGGTAGTAGACGCTCTGCCTGGAGAGGAAGCACTTAGCTTTTTCTGTTTTTTTTCATTGGACATTTGGATTTTGAATTTAATAAATGGATTTGGATTTTATGAAACAAAACCCTAACCAGAGAGTTAAGGGATGGATACTGGAAGTCAGTTGGAAATTGATCGCTTAATGTTCAGGGATAATGAACCAGAATGCAAGGAGCGATGCCGCTTCGTCGAAGAGCGACAGGATCGGCTCACTTGATGTTGTTTCCCCTTCACCAGAGAGCGACAAGATGGGATTCAGCAAGAGCCTAGAGTGGCTGTAATCGGTCTAGGACATAGGCCATGGCATCGCTTGATGTTTAGGGATATTGGACCAGAGTACAGGGAGCAACGCCGCTTCACCGGAGAGCGACAGGATCGGCTCGCCCGACATTGTTTCCCCTTCACCGGAGAGTGAAAGGATAGGATCAAGAGCCCGGAGAGGCTATAATCGGTCTAGGAGGACCAGGGCATCGCTTAATGTTCAGGGATACTGAACCGGAGTGCAAGGGATGGGTTGCTTCGCCAGAGCATGACAGGATCTGCCTATTCTATCGTTAAGTTTGGATCGAGCTTAGGAAGGGGCCAGAGAGGCCGTCAACGATCCGGAGAGATCGTAGGATTTGATTACTGGCTTCCAAGGTGTGAAATAGACATTGATTTGGCTTTGAATAGCTAAGGATTTGAATAAGGACCCGAAGTGGTCCCGGATTTGGATATGGACCCGGTGAGGTCTGGGATTTGGATTTGGACCCGGAAAGGTCCGCGGATTCAGAAAGGACCCGGAGTGGTCCCAGATTTGGATAAAACGATCTGGAGAGATCGGGGATTCGTTTAATGGATTTGGAATTGGATATCGACTCGAAACAATTGCGGATTTGGCTATCGGACTTGGATGGAATTGCTTAGTAATGGATGGAATATGGACTTTGGATATCGGATTTAAAGCTATTCAGAACACGCCTTCCAATAGCAAGGCATGTTTTGGGGGGCAAATGTTAACCCGCCTTTTAGCATGGCCGTAGACAGGTGGATTTAACTCAAATCGATTGCTTGGTTATCGAGGCTGGAATACTATGGGTTTTATTCGACTGAATGAATGGACGATCAATCATGGATAATAAAGATGATTATAAAGCCGGGATTCGGCATAGTCGATGGATAAAAAAGCGCGGGATACTTGGAATGTGGATTTCAAGAAAAGTCGAGTTGCTTCGGGTTGCTTGGAGTTTGCTTCGGGTCACATTTGGATTCACTTTGGGTTTTCAGGATGGTTGCTTCGAGTCAGAGTGATACTTGCTTCGAGTCAGCGGTCGAGGCTTTGGGGTTGGCAAAGAAAGGATCGGCACATGGAGGAGTCAGCATGCTTCGGGTCGTCATAGCTCTAACCCCGGGTCGGCATTGCAATGACTTTGAGTCGGCAAGCACTTGGAGATAGGATCGGCATGGTTGGAACTGCTTCAGATCGGCATCAGTGTGACTTCGGGTCGACATGAAGCAAGGGGTCGACTTTAGGATAGGATCGACATATAGAGCAAGGACTCGACATTTGCACCAGCTCCGGGTCGGCATGATTGATTCTTTGGGTCGGCTATGTGAAATTAGGGTCGGCAATAGGATTTTGGGGTCGGCTATATTCTACTTCGAGTCATCGGGCATTTGCTTCGGGTCAGTGATGTGATCGCTTCGGGTCAATACCCTGGTTACTTCGGGTCGGCATATTGAGGACTTGGGGTTGACAGTGATGAAGGATATGGACTCGACGATGGTTTTGGTGGGCCCATATCAGCGAGGAATCCCGACAACCGGGGTTTTTCCTGTAAATACAATAGGCGTGGCTTTAGAAAGGGGGATTTTCCTCTTATTCTATTTTCCTTCATCTCCTACCTAAAGGCTACTCTGCCATTCTTGCTTCAAAAAGGAAATTTCTAGAGTGGACGTAGGCCGAAGTTAGCCGAACCACTATAAATCTCATCGTTTTTACTGCTTTCTTTTTTATTTTTGTTATTCTTTATATTATTTCCACTACACATACTCTATCTGTGATCTATGACTAGATACTGGTGCTTTCATTTGCAATTGGGTGTTTGTGACCATTTTTGGCGCAAACAATATATATGCACATATTAAATATAAATTATTACTTCACAAAATTTTCACTGGCCGAATAAATAATTTAGTTATATTAGTATAAGTATAAATGTTATAAAATTCCCTTTGCGATATTATGTTATCATAATTTCACCACATTGACATTGTTTTGACCGTAGGACACAATGATCAATATTTCCTTTATATCCTAAGATAGTTTATACATTTGTATTGATTGTAATGTTCGTACTGTAAATATTAATTTCATGAAAAATTAAAATATAAAATTAAAATAAATTATAAATTAAATTATTAATAAATATTATTTTAAACGTTAACTAACAAATGAATATTTTGGATAAACTAAAGAAATTAAAATATTATTCAAACACTTTTAATACTTAATACTAAATTTGATTTAGTGTAAATAAAACATTATCCACATAAACATAGAACAAGATCTCGTGAAATCTTAGATGGAATTTTCTTTTGAAATTTACCTCTTTTTACTCCACCGCTGATGCAACTAATCCAAGAATGGTATTAGAGTCATTGTATTCGTGTGAATAATTAACAACAAGTATGGTGTTATTTTGGAAATAGCCAAAGTAGATGGGTGTTTGAGGAAAATGTTCTTAAACTAAGGAGAAGGTTACTCTAATTAAGGACCACTTTTGAATGGAAAACCTCTCGATCTCCAAATCATTACCTAGCTCATCGAAATGGTCTGTATCTAAGGTATGCCCTTATGGAAGACTCAAATTGTTTTACGTTTTAGTTTTGTTCAAATAAACACATTTAAATATTATAAAATTATATTAAATTAAATCAATTCATACTTTTATAAAGGGTTAGAACATGCAAATTTAAAATTGTATTAAATTAAATAAATATAAATGTTATATATATAAATTAATTAAATTATTTAATTAATGAAAGAAATACATATGAGTTATATATATATATATTTATAAATTATAAATATTGTAATAATTAAATATTTATGAATATTATATGTATAAAGAAAAATGGGTGGTTAAAATAAATAAAATTCACAAGCTATAATGACCCGAAAATTTTAACGATTTTTATAATGTAATTAACTAAATTTTTCATGAAAATAAACAGTAAAATTTTGCAGTGAAAATTTGATAATTGAAATACTTCTATCTAAACGTAGCAAGTGTCATATTTTCATTGGAAAATATGAAAGTTAGTTCTGTTGTGTAAATTTTTATTTTAATTTAGAATCAGTTAAAATTTGATGAAAATAAAACATTTCTGAAATTTGAATATTTTTATATAATAAAAATGTAGACCATTTTCTAAGTGAGACGTCATATTTTGTTTCGCCAAATTTGGACTGCTATAGCTCCGTTTATCTTATTTTCGGCGTTTTAGCAGCATGTTGGCAGCGAAATATATACTTTTGATGGGATGATCGTGTCACTCATATCTATGTACCATTCTGTTCGTCTCGTCATGCTGATCTCCATAGTATATTCATTTGTGTGTTTCCGTATCCGGTACACGGCGAAATTCGTGAAATGGTCAGCCATATCGGTACTAGTTTTTTGAACCTTTGGTTTTCCTTTTGTCCTTTCGTCTATCCAACGTGAGAAATTGGATGGCCACTAGCCATAAATTATTCCTGAGTTCAATTGATGATTTTACTATTCCCACCTGTTGATATATATATTCTGTTTCCACTTTTGTTTCTCTTTCCCCATCTCTACGTTTGTTTCTTTGTTTTAAAGAAAAAAGATAATAGTTTATATATATAAAACATATATTTTGAGAAATGCCTACCTGCTTCTGCCAATACTTCCTTACGCAACATACCTATCCACCAAACTCTCACTCTCTCCGCCGTGGCTAGCCTTCTCCACTTCCCTTGCTTTCAAACACTTCGGCCCCAGTCAATCAATAGCCTAGCCCACATCAGATCTGACCGCCTCTAGCCTGTCCCCCTCTCTCAACTTGCCTTCTTTTGCTCATGATCCAGCACCCTGAGCGCCTCCACCCTACGAACACAGCCATGCGACCTCTCACCCTCATCCGCATCTCCTCTCAACCGCCATGCCACCGCCCACTGCCCGCAACATTAACCATAACCCATGATTATTATGAGTCTATCAACAAAAACTCCACCAAACAAGCATCGAAAGCCACCACCTGCCTTGGCTACTGTGACTTGCATCAGATCCGCTTGCCTCCCCTCCAAGCAGTGCCGAGCAACTCCACCTAAACGCCGAAAACATCACCCACTGACAATTCCTCCGCCTCACCATCCGGTGCAACCAACTCATCGCCTACACCCCTAAACAATGTCAGCAGCCGCCATCAACCTGCTCCGCCTCACCAACACAGCAACTCCGATCAATGTTGCGGAGTCTCCCACTGCCGTAGCTCGCTTCTTTTCCCCTCCACTGGCCTCGTTGCTTTCATTCGACTAGCCTCTACCGAGCAGTGTTCACCCACTTTCCCTGACCAAGGCAACTACACAGTCGTGCCTCCTTCCCTAACAACTTATACAGCTTTCTTTCTTATTTATAAAGAAAAGTATATGTTTTTATATATATCTTTATCATACTCAAGGTGTATAGATATTGTGTTTAAAGTATTTTTTTTAAATGTATGCTAATAGTTGAAATAGATTTTTTTATATAACTATAATTTTAACTATTTATTTGATGAATTTTGGAAAAAAATAAGGGTTTTAATAAATATTGATTTTCAAATATATATATTATAAAGATTTTATTTTAAATACGTGTTTTAAATATATAGCGATATATATATATTTGTTTCATCAGATCCATCGAGTTAAAGATCGTGCCAACTTCGCTTTGCTTTGCTTTGGATTTGTTGTAGAGTCCGTGATTCAAAATTCGTAGCTTGTCGTGTTATCTAATTTCTCTAACCTCGAAAGGTGAGCAGTCACTCATGATTAACATTCTTATATTTAGTAAATTGATTTCACATAAAATGACAATTGAAATATGTTTTTAAATTGAATTGGTTAGAAATTTAATTGTTGAATATGTTATATTAATAATCTAAATTGTTCATTTATGATATATCGACATATGACACCACAATCTTGTTGTATATTATATTTGAATTGTTAATTATAATCATATTTGCCATTGATATGCTATGTCATGTGATATTTTATTTTATTATTCTCACTCTGCAAGTTCCCTGTTAGTTTAGAAATTCCCTATGGGTTGAAATGATACATAGCCGAACGATATTGTAGATTAGGAAAAAATCATTATGGGTTGAAATGATAAACCTAAGCGATTTTATTAAATTTGAAATTTTGGGATTGCGGGTTGAAATGATATACCCATAAATATTTAAATAATCGCGGATTGAAATGATAAATATCCATATCACTTGACCATAGGATAGAAAATTATATACGGACACCGTTATTCTATTTTTTAAAAATGATGTCCTAAGGTTTTGAAAAGAAATATATGAGTTTTAAATAAATATTGATTTTTAAATACAATATTAAGATTTTATTATAATATATGTGAAAAATTTAGATTTTAAAATATATGTTTGAATTTTTAAATTTATAAGTTAAGTTTTCAATAATGTAAAATTTAAGGCTATGTTTGGTTTACCATTTTTAGTTTTGAGTTTTCGTCCATACAAAAATACGCACGACGCATGTATATTATGAAAAATTACCATTTTAGAAAACGAATTTAACACACAAAATAGAACACAACTTTTTTTCATTTTTCGTGTTTTGAGAAAAACGGAAGCACGTGCAACAATTTATCCTTCCGTCGTTCCTCCATCCACTTCGTGGTCCCCTCCAATCTTCCGTTCATCCCTTCCGACCTCCCTTCATTTTTCTCATATTTTGTAATTAATGTTGAAAACTCAAAACATAAAATACAAAATAAACCAAACGACCCCTAAGATTTTACTTATAATTTTATTTTCATTTGGAATATATATAATAAGATTTAAATATATTTAGTAATAATAATATTTAATATAATATAATATAATTTAATAAAACTTAATTTAACTGATATATATAATATGTTTAAATATTTATTTGAATTTATATTATTATTTTTAAAATAGATTTTGTAATAACTTTAAATAAATAAGGTTGGAATGATAAATTAAATAAGAATTGATTGGTAATTTAATTAGTTAAAAATGGAATTTAAACAAGAATTGATTTATAATAAAATTTGTTTAGAATTGAATTTAAATAAGGATTGATTTGAACTGATTGATTTTAAGATTTTGAAAGGTATGATTTTATAACTTGATTTGATAAAAAGTGATTAAATGAATATTTTCAACTTTAAATAATTTTGAATTGAATATTTAATATTAACTTAAATTTGTAATATGAGATTTTATTTAAATGTTATTAAAAATGGTTAAGTTAATATTTTTAAATTTAAATAAGATTAAAGTTGGATTTTGAAATATAAATGAAATTTATCAAATTGAGCTATTGTAAATTGTTCGAATATGTAAACTTTGAAATCTATTGAATGGGAAGTGGTTTAAATTTGTAGTTCAAACATGGATTTGAAATCGATATAAATTTGAATGGTTATATGAGAATTTAATATTGTTGAACTGAGATTTATTTAAGTTGAATTAGGAACTAATGTTGATTTGAGTTGATTTGTCAAATTGGAAGAAATAATTCTTATTTGAAACTATTTTCGATATAAACTCTTTTAATATATAAACTACTTTAAATCTATAACCTATTTTTAAATATAAACTATTTTATAACTATTTCAATATGTATAAAATTTTCAATATTTAAACTGTTTTAAGTTGGAACGGTTATGATTTAGATTTAATGGATTTAAATGCGAATATTTTGATATGATAGTTTGAACTATTTTGAAAGTGAAATAATGATTTCGAAAGTAAAATATGATTTTGAAAGTGAATTAATAATTTCGAAAGTAAAATATGATTTTGAAAGTGAATATAATTCCGAAAGCGATATGATTTTTAAATGAATATAATGCTTTTATATGAATTATGAACTGTTTGAAATAAAATGACCACGGTGTGAAATAAGCGTTTCGTTGTTAAAGAGACCGAGATCAGATATTGTCACACTCTCTGCCAATACCGAAAACCACTTTAACAACTGTGCACGTGGTGTAGATTATAGAACGATGTAGGATGGTTTGGCGACGTCTGTATGAGGTTTGAATGCAGCCCTGACTCCTGCGAGTCAGCTTGATGTGACTAAAACAGGAGCCACGCCAGGCCAAGTGAGGTCACATCTCCGATCGAGCATGCTTCTTCGATACCATTCTATTACATTGTGATTTGATTGGGTGCAACTTTGATTTTGGGAGTGTGTCTCGAGGTGGGCGGTAGTAGCTGCTATGCGTTACCACTAGTCCAGATCCGCAAAACGATAGTATCCTACTCTGCGCATTGCCTTGCGTGTCTTGTCACATGCCTTAACGCGTCTTCTATGAGTTTGGTTTGTACCGTACCTATGGAGTGCCCTCTGATAGCCCTCTAGTTTATGGAGGAATTACAGTACTGTATAGACTACGGGAATATATAAAAATGTGTTAAGGGGGATATGGGTAACGCCTAAAGGCTATTTTAATAGTTTACTTTACTATTGACATTATATATGTAACGTATTGTACTATGTATGTAGATAATTTAACAGATCCTTAAAGGATGGAATCCCAACATCCTTTAAGTTATTTGCATTTCACTTTGACATTTCACTTGAGTTGATTTACTGGTATAAGAATGTTAATCCAGACTCGAGTGTTTTGTGTTTTGCTTTATGCTCAAGTCAGACTGAGTGTCACAGCATTTGAGACTCACCTTTAGAGCTTGGAGCTTTGCTTGGAGATCTATCTTCATCTATTCAGCTTTTAGTTATTTCCAGTTGTTATGTTCTGACTTGTCGGTTGCTATTGTATTAGTGACTTCTATGTATATGAGAACTCTGATGTATTTTGTTTCAGACTCCAATGTATCGTAGTAGCTCCTTGAACTACTATTTATTTATTCCGCTGATTATTGTTATATTACTCTGTGTCTGTGATTCTGTTATTGATTTTATTTACTGTATATGCTAAGTTTGCCTTAATAATCTCTTGTTTTGATCAATTCAAGTCTGACATGAGTGGATGATTGTCGATTTGAATGGTTCGAAATAGCCAGTCGTTACAAGTGGTATTAGAGCTCTGGTTTAGGCAAAACTTAGTATATTGAGGGAATCTCATTAAAGATATGGTAGTGATACCCTAAAATGAGTAGAATCAATTATAGAATCATATTCGTTCAACCTTGAAATTCTTTGTTAGGATCCTCTTGGATTAGGATTTCTTTTGAATTTTGGAACTTTTCCTTTGTTCTGAAATTCATTCTTGTCCTTTCATGTTCGTGTTCTTCTTGATACTGGAGCCTTCCATAGCTCTATTTCTGTTGAACTCTGTAATAAATTTAAGCATATCTTGCAACCTCAATTGACAACTTCATCCTTGTGTGTGACTCATTCCATCGGCGGTCCCCCAATTTTGGTATGATTTGTAAAGGGGTGAAACTCCTTTACAACAGGCATTGATTCAACGGAGATTTCTACGTCCTCGGTTTTGATTATGTATCTCTTGCAAAGCCCGAACCATTTCTCTTGTAGACGACCAGGGTAATTCTCTTGTGATTGAATGTCGATTGCCTTGGGATGAAGTAGGCAGCTTTACCATTCTGCTTAATTCTCAAGCCTAGTGATCTTGACTCCTCCCCAATAGTCAGGGTTTATCCTGATGCTTTTGGTGAAGTCAATTCTCTCCCTCTTAAGCGGGAAATTGAATTCCGCATAGATCCTATTCTTGGATCTCGACCTCTTGTCCTTCCTCCCGATCGAATGGTTTCTAGGAATGGTTAGTCATGCCCTTTGGAACCAATGCTCCTGCCTTCTTCGTTTATCTCATGAATCGCATATTCCGTGATGTTCGCAATAGGTTTTTCCTGGTCTTCGTTGATGATATTCTCGTCTTTTCTAAGTCAGAGAAGGAGCACGAATCTCATTTGGGCTATGTGCTGGAAACCCTTAGGAGTCATCAGTTGAAAGCCAAATTTTCTAAATGCCAATTTTGGAGGAACAAAGTCCGATCCCTTGGGCATATTGTTTCTGAAAATGAAGTCTCGGTTGACCCAGTTAAGGTCGCCACAATAAATATGAGTCTATCCTTCTTTCCTCTTTTGTAGTCTAATTATCTTATCTTCTTTTCGAGCCTACCTTCTTAGTTAGATTTCTCTTCGCTTAGGGTCCCTCTAAATTTGAATCTCTATCCTTGATCTAAAATCCATTCTTGAATCATCCTATGAGAGAACGTATTTGTAATTGATATAAAAATGTTTTATATCGTGTTGTTTGAGTTGAAGTTTAAATTTTGGGTTTTGATCAATTAGTCTGGCCAATGCTATCGATAGAAATTCCAAAACACTTGAATAGAGCAAACTGACACCACATTGTTTTCAAAATTGATAAATGAAATAATTTTCTGTATGGTTATATTATATATATATAAAGGTATAATTTTCTAAAATTAGATAGTGAAATGAATTGGGTATTAGAAATGATAATAATAGGTTATCATTTATTGTTTTGTCAACATTCCTAAACTGTTAACTATTGTTGTATGTTATAAGGAGGTGAAATTTTAAAACTTGGTTTATAGATCTGATTGCAAATGAAATAAACTTAATTTAAGGATTTAAGGATTTAATTTCCAGTGTTTTTCAAAATTTGGTCTTCAAAGTGTTGAAAATATATTATTTGAAAGAATTTCCAAATGGAAATTGTTTCCAAAGAATTTTAAAAGAAGTAAGTCAGTACTCACCTCTTTTGTTGTTGGAAAATAATTTCGATGATGACTACAGCATCATCGACATTCATTTTCGAGTCTCAAAGTGGAGAGACCATATAGTAGCTTTGCTACACTTTTGTTTTGGGATTTGGATTTGATTTGAAATTCTTGAGTATGGTTTGATGTATAAAAATATATATGTATATATTTATTTCAAAATGGTTTGAAGTGAACCTGGAAATTTAACGCTTAAGTTTTATGTTAAGTGATGGTTTTCAATTATTGAAATGAAGCATTTTTTTTGAATAATTGGAGTGTTTAAAATGAGAAATGAAATTGAAACAACTTGAAACAGTTAACTAGGATAAAATTTATTTGTATAATACTCAATTGCATTCCAAAACATATATCACTTACCTGAAATATTCAAAAGTCAAAATGTTTATGTGAATATGTAATTGAAGGTTATACAATAATAAAAATGTTCAAACTAAATTTTTGCTTAATAAAAATGTTGTAAATAAAAGGTAAATTTATATGGTTTTAAATTAATTGTTATATCTGGTATTTTATATTTCAAATCTATCTTTCTTTTTGGTTGTTTCTATTCTCTTATCTCGTTACTTTGCAGGGACGAAAAATTTTGAGTGGGGCAGAGTGTAACGACCTAGAAAATTAAATGATTTTTTTAACGTAATTAACTAAATTTTTCATGAAAATAAACAGTAAAATTTCTCAATGAAAATTTGATATTTGAAATACGTCTATTTAAATGTAGCAAGTGTCAGATTTTCATTGGAAAATATGAAAGTTAGTTCTATTGTGTAAATTTTTATTTCAATTTAAAATCAGAAAATTTTTGATGAAAATAAAACATTTTTGAAATCTAACTATTTTTATATAATAAAAATGTAGACCATTTTCTAAGTGAGACGTCATTCGTTTCACCAAATTTGGACTACTATAGCTCCGTTTATCTTATTTTCGGCGTTTTAGCAGCATTTTGGCAGCGAAATATCGACTTTTGATGGGATGATCATGTCACTCATATCTGTGTACCATTCTGTTCGTCTCGTCGTGCTGATCTCCGCAGTATATTCATTTGTGTGTTTCTGTATTTGGTACGTGGCAAAATCCACGAAACGGTCAGCCATATCGGTACCCATTTTTTGAACCTTTGGTTTTCCTTTTGTCCTTTCGTATATCCAACATGAGAAATTGGATGGCCACTAGCCATAAATTATTCCTGAATTTAATTTATGACTTTTAATATTCCCACCTGTTTGATATATATTCCGGTTCCACTTTTGTTTCTCTTTCCCCATCTCTTCGTTTGTTTCTTTGTTTTGAAAAAAAGAAGATAATAGTTTATATATATGTAACATATATTTTGAGAAATGCCTACCTGCTTCTTCCATTTCTTCCTCACGCAACATACCTGTCCACTAAACTCTCCCTCTCTCCGCTGTGGCTACCCATCTCCACTTCCCTTGCTTTCAAACCCTTCGGCCCCAGTCAAGCAATAGCCCAGCCCACGTCACATCTAACCGCCTCCAGCCTGTCACCCCTCTCTCCACTAGCCTTCTTTTGCTCATGACCCAGCACCTTGAGCGCCTCTACCCTACGAACACAGCCATGTGGCCTCTCACCCTCATCCACATCTCCTCTCAACCACCATTCCACCGCCCACTGCCTGCAACATTAACCATCACCCATGATTAATATGAGCCTATCACCGAAAACTCCACCAAACAAGCATCGAAAGCCACCACCTGCCTCGGCTGTCGTGACTTGCCTTAGATTTGCTTGCCTTCCCTCCAAGCAGTGCTGAGCAACTCCACCTAAACACCGAAAAAATCACCCATTGACAAATCCTCCTCCTCACCTTCCTATGAAACCAACTCATCGCCTACCCCTCTAAACAACCGCCATCAACCTGCTCCCCCTCGCCAACACAGCAGCTCCGATCTCCGCTGCCGAGTCTCCTACTGCCATAGCCTGCACCTTTCTCCCCCACTAGCCTCGTCACTTTCATCCGACCAGCCTCTTCCGAGTAGTGTTCACCCACTTTCCCTGACCGAGGCAATTACACAGCCGTGCCCCCTCCCCTGATGACTTTCGCAACTTTCTTTCTTACTTATAAAGAAAAGTATATGTTTTCATATATATCTTTATCATACTCATGGTGTATAGATAATGTGTTTAAAGTATATATTGATTTTAAATGTATGCTAATAGTTGAAATAGATTTTTTTATATAACTATAATTTTTACTATTTTTTGATGAATTTTGGAAAAAAATATGGGTTTTAATAAATATTGATTTTTAAATATATATATTATAAAGATTTTATTTTAATTACGTGTTTTAAATATATAGCTATATATATATTTGTTTCATCGGATCCATTGAGTCCAAGATCGTGCCAGCTTCGCTTTGCTTTGCTTTGAATTTTTTGTAGAGTTCGTGATTCAAAATTCATAGCTTATTGTGTTGTCTAATTTCTCTAGCCTCAAAAGTTGAGCAATCACTCATGATTAACATTCTTATATTTAGTAAATTGATTTCACATGAAATGACAATTGTAATATGTTGTTAAATTTAATTGGTTAGAAATTTAATTGTTGAATATGTTATATTAATAATCTAAATTGTTCACTTGTGATTTATCGACATATGACACCACAATCTATTTGTATATTATATTTGAATTTTTAATTATGTTCATATTTGCCATTGATATGCTATGTCATGTGATATCTTATTTTATTCTTCTCACTCTGCAAGTTCCCTATTAGTTTAGAAATTCCCTATAGGTTGAAATGATACATACCCGAACGATATTATATATTAGGGAAAAATCGTTATGGGTTGAAATGATAAACCCAAGCAATTTTATTAAATTTGAAATTTTGGGATTGCGGATTGAAATGATAAATATCTGTATCACTTGACCATAGGAAAGAAAATTATATACGGACACCGTTGGTGTATTTTTGAAAAATGATTTCCCAAGGTTTTGAAAAGAAATATATGAGTTTCAAATAAATATTGATTTTTAAATACAATATAAAGATTTTATTTTAATATATGTGAAAAATTTAGATTTTAAAATATATGTTTGAATTTTTAAATTTATATGTTAAGTTTTGAATAATGTAAATTTTTAGATTTTACTTATAATTTAATTTTTATTTTAAATATATATAATAAGATTTAAATAGATTTAATAATAATAATATTTAATTTAATATTATTCAATTTAGTAAAACTTAATTTAACTAATATATATAATATTTTTAAATATTTATTTGAATTTATATTATTATTTTTAAAATAGATTTTGTAATAAGTTTGAATAAATAGAGGTCGGAAAGATAATTAAATAAGAATTGATTGGTAATTTAATTGGTTAAAAATTAAATTTAAACAAGAATTGATTCATAATTAAATTTATTTGGAATTGAATTTAAATAATGATTGATTTGAACTTATTGATTTTAAGATTTTGAAAGGTATGATTTTATAAATTGATTTGATAAAAAGTGATTAAATGAATATTTTCAACTTTAAATAAATTTGAAATTGAATATTTAATGTTAACTTAAATTTGTAATATGAGATTTTATTTAAATGTTATTAAAAATGATTAAGTGAATGTTTCCAAATTTAAATAAGATTAAATGATTTCGAAAGTAAAATATGATTCCGAAAGTGATATGATTTCGAAAGTGAATATAATTTCGAAAGTGATATGATTTTTAAATGAATATGATACTTTGATATGAATTATGAACTGTTTGAAATAAAATGACCACGGTGTGAAATAAGCGTTTGGTTGTTAAAGAAACCGGCATCGGGTATTGTCATACTCTCTGCCAATATCGAAAAGCAGTTTAACAACTGTGCACATGGTGGAGATTCCAGAACGAAGTAGGTTGGTTTGGCGATGTCTGTATGAGGTATGAATGCAGCCCCGACTCCCGTGAGTCAGCTTGATGTGACTAAAATAGGAGCCACGCCGGGCCAAGTGAGGTCGCACCTCCGATTGAGCATGCTTCTTCGATACCATTCTATTACTTTGTGATTTAATTGGGTGCACCTTTGATTTTAGGAGTGTGTCTCAAGGTGGGCAGTAGTAGCTACTATGCGTTACCACCAGTCTGGATCGCAAAACAGTAGTATCCTACCCTGAGCATTGCCTTGCGTGCCTTGTCACATGCCTTATCGCGGCTTCAACGAGTTTGGTTTGTAACGTACCTATGGAGTGACCTCTGATAGCCCTCCATTTTACGGAGGAATTATGGTACTATATAGACTATGGGAATATTTGAAAATGTGTTAAGGGGGATATGGGTAACGCCATAACGCTATTTTAATAGTTTACTTTACAATAGACATAATATATATAACGTATTTTACTATGTATGTAGATAGTTTAACGGATCCTTAAAGGATGGAATCCCAATATCCTTTAAGTTATTTGCATTTCACTTGGACATTTCACTTGAGTTGATTTACTGGTATAAGAATGTTAATCCTGACTCGAGTATTTTGTGTTTTGTGTTTTGCTTTATGCTTGGGTCAGACTGAGTGTCACAGCATTTGAGACTCACCTTTGGAGCTTGGAGCTTTGCTTGGAGATCTATCTTCATCTATTCAGCTTTCAGTTATTTCTAGTTGTTATGTTCTGACTTGTCAGTTGCTATTGTATTAGTGACTTCTATGTATCTAAGATCTCTGCTGTATTTTGTTTCAGACTCCAATGTATCGTAGTAGCTCCTTGAATTACTATTTATTTATTCCGCTGATTATTGTTATATTACTCTGTGTCTGTGATTCTGTTATTGATTTTATTTACTGTATATGCTAAGTTTTTCCAAATAAAGATTAACAATATGTTGTTTTGAGAAATTTAACTCTGACATTAGTGGATGATTTTCGATTTGAATGGTTCGAAATAGTCGGTCGTTACTAATATCTGCTTAACCCAAATGATGCCACACCAAAAATAGTTATGGCTTATAAAGATTATTCAGTGGACTACGAAGTAGCTCACTGCCATTTACTGCCGACTAAGAGCATCAACCTCCATAGTTCGATCATGTACTGAAAAGTAGCTAACTACGAAGTAGCTTATTGCCATGTGCTTAAGGACCATACCCAAAATAGTTTGTTGTTATAAGTATGCTCACCATACAAGTTTGTATGAGATTTGGAAATTACTTTGCACAAAAATGAGCAAAGGAACCTTAGTCCAAGAATATGTACTCAATATGATTGGGTACATTGAAAGGTTGGCCAAGCTTGGTACTATGCTTGACACCAAGCTTCAAGCCGACTTGATTCTTTGATCATTAACTCCATAGTTCGATCCATTCATATTGAACTTCAATATGAACTCCCTGAAATGTACTTTCGTGGACATCCTTAATATCTTTAGGACAACTGAGAGTAAGTTCATGAAGGACCCAAGTACAGTGCCCATTGTCAAGTTAGATCTTCTTCGAATAGTTCAAAGAAGAGAAAACATAAGTCTAATGGTTGTAAGGGTAAGAAAAAGGCACAAGAGAAAGGTGAATGGCTCATTTGCATGAAGAAGGGACATTAGAATATGAACTGTCTATTCTACTTAAAATGCTTAAAAGGAAGGAATCAGATTCTGCTCCTAATTGTATGGAATATATAGAAAACTATTTCCCTATATATGCTTCTAGTTGGTTTTAGCTGCTTGATCTAAAACTCATCTTTGTAATTCATTACAGGTTCTTAGGAGCAAGCATCCATCGTAACAGGAAGCATGGAATTTCAAGTTACAAATGGAGCTAAGGTAGATGCAGTTGCAATGAATACTATGGGAAGCATGCGAATGGATATTATTTAGTTTTAAATAATTGCTATTACCAAACTTTATTAGTGGAATAATTTCAGTCTCTCATTTGATAGAGAATGGATATAGTTTTATTTGTAATTCAATATTATGAGGATTTGTTATGCAAATAAATAGTTGGTCTTAGTACATTAAATAATGGTATTTATGTTCTAAATTTGAATCATGTATTTGCTGCTGAAAATAATAATGTGTCTAAAGGAAATGATAATTACCTTTAGTATTATATATTATGCCATATTAGTAACAAATGATTAAATGAGTTAAGAAACAAATGGTTTCTACCATCGTTTGATTTTGATCATTTGATACTTGTGTATCATGTCTTAAAGGTAAAATGGCTAAGCACCCCTTCAGTGGGAGCAAATAAAGAGTTGATGAACTCTTTGACTAGTACATACTGATGTATATGGCATGATATCAATAATTACTAATGGTATAACTTTGATTTCATAACATTCACTGAACATTTATTTGGATATGGATGTGTGCAGCTCATGAAACAAAACGTTTGTGGTCTATGATAAATTCACTGAATATAAGAATAGAAAATCAGACTAAAAAGAGAATAAAATTACTCTAATCTGATCAAGGCGATGAGTATGTTGGATCTGAACTCCAAGAGTACCTAATAAAGAATGCAATTCTCTCAGAAGTCACTCCTCCATATGCTCGGCGACATAATGATGTTTTGTAATCGAGAAATCGAACCTTGTTAGACATGGTTCGATCAATGATGAGTGACACTAGATAACTCTTTCATTTTAGGGATATGCATTAGACACCATGACATATATATCGAATAGAACACAGTCTAAATCCATACGAGTTATGGACTGGGATGAAACCCCACATTAATCAACTTAAGGTTTGGGGTTATCCAGCCTACATTAAGCACGTAAACCCTAGTAAGCTTGAGGCAAGGTTGGTCTTACATAAGTTTATAGGGAATCCAAGAAATTCTAATTAATACATACTCTATCAAACCAAGGAACATATAGTTTTTGTTTCGAGCCATTCTACCATTTTAGGAAGGGAGTTTCTATCATGAGAAATTAGCAACAATATGATAGACTTGGATGAGATCCAAGAATCTTCCATACAGACTGAATATATATGTGGTTATTCAATACCCATTGAAAATATGCAACTTATTAGAGGGTATACTATGGAATCTTGCACCCTAGAGAGAAATACAGGTTTCTTATTAATGGCAAGAGCACGAATTGTGTCATTCATGATGATAAACCCCTTATGTATCAACAAGCCTCCAAAAGTAAATACTCTAACTTATGGCTTTAATCCTAAATGGATTATGTACAAAGACAAAGTTTGGACTTTAAGAATGTACCCGAGGGTTGAAACCCATCTGTTGCGAATGGTTCTTTAAGAAAAAATTTGTGAATGGAAAGGTCAAGACCTATAATGCCAGGTTGGTGGCAAAAGGTTTCTGTCTAATTCAAGATGTTGATTATGACGAAACATTTTTGCCAGTCACCATGCTTAAATCCATTCGGATACTACTTCTTGTTGCCTTTTGTTGTGGCAATGAAATATGGAAAATGAATGTTAAAACAATATTTCTAAATAATTGTCCAGAAAAATCTGTTTATATGTCATTCTATAGGGTTTCAAAGTCAGTGGGAGCGACGATAAGACATGTAGACTCTTAAGGTCAATTTATGGTCTTAAGCAAGCATTAAGATGTAGGAACAAATATTTTGATAAGTTAATCAAATTATTTGGTTTCTATCAAAACATAGAGGAAGCATGTGTATATAAGGAGCAAAATGGTTAGTATTATATGTTAATAAATTGCTACTGATTGGTAGTGATGTACCTAGGGGAGTTAGTGGTATTCCCTAAGGGCAATTATGTAATTTTTTCCATATGTCTAATCAATCTTGTTTGTAATAAGGATGTTTATTTTCTTTTATATACTTTGTTACATTGTAATATAATTAAGAAATTATTCTAAAGTATACAAATAAGAATACCCTCAAATAAATTGTTATTTGACTGTAGTTGCTAATAATTACAATTGTTGTCATTAATCACAATATAAAATAAAATTTTATTTTAAATATTTCTGTTCAATAAATTTTGACAAAGGATATAAATACATCCGTTGAGACCATAGTATGTAATGCTCTCCAAATGTTGGGAGTGTACTAATCATAGTTGTTCGGGGCTCGAAAGGGATATGTACTTACATTTATTGGATAACTATAGAATGACTAGTCCATGAGTTTCCTCTTGGTTGATAACAACTAGATCAAACATGAAATCTTAGTATGAGAAGGTTACACTATTCTCTTGACTTGATAATACCGTGGAACTTCAATGTCGATACTTCACTTTGATTATAGCTAAATCATGAAATGGTGACTATCATGTAACTATTATTGAGTTTGAGTAGAAGAATTAGAAGTTAAGCATTATTTAATAGAGAATTCATCTAATTAATTATATGAGATTAGTATCATGGTCAATCGTAGTAAATACAAAGTAAAAAATCTTTGGATATAGTAGAACGGTTAAAAATATTTTTATTATTGAAATAAAGACTTTGTTTATAGACTGATTAGTTGAATGTGGATGTGACTGGAATTTTGATATATACTAAACTCCATATATCCTAAATTCATATAGTGTTGACGAATATAAAATATGTAAATTATTATCACTATAGGTACCGCTTAAAGAGATTTAGAATATGATTTTGCCAAAAAATCTGTAAGCGATGAATTTTGCCAAACTTGCATACCACTAGCTAAGGTCATATGTGAACATTAATATTTGAATTTTTCAATATCAATCGCTGACTGAATTCACACCTCTGAGTCAAACAACCACATTTGTGAATTCTCTAAAATGCCACACGATTTAATTAGTTTATAAAGTATAATAAATTAATTAGTACTTATAAATTATTAATGGTTAATTTTTTGTGTTTGGGGTGTTATCAATATATGAAGTAGCTCCTAGGAATTTTTTGGTTGCTATTGGTATTTATTTAAATGTGTACATAAACGTTATACATGCATATATCGGTATATGACATCGATATATATCTAAAAAGGCTTTAAAATATAATTAATTACTAAATGGATTTTGAGATATTTTTGCTCATACAGAGGCTATACATGGCCGACCAAAAGTGAGGGAGAGAAGGTCTTGATTGGATCTAGGTTTGAGTTCGAACTGGTAAAAGATATCGAGTAAAAGATGTAAGATATTTTCTCTCTTTTCTTTCTATAAATACTAAATTAAATTCAAACATTTCATAGGTTTTGCTTCCCTTGTTTCTGGCCTCCATCTCCTAGCCAACACCCTCTTGTCGAGCCCCTCTTTCATCCAAACGAACATCAAAATATGACACTAAGTGGTGCAATCGATTCTAGTAAAGTCAGGTGGTGATTCAAACAACCTAGGAAACGAATCGCAAATCAATGTGTCACAAAGTGTAGGTACTGATTAGGTATAATCATTACATCTTATGTCTTACATATGTCACTTAACTCTAATGTATATGCATCTATAATACCATTTTTATAAAATTTATTTAATAATGCAGGACTTAAATTTTAATTTCTTTGTATTAAATTTTAAAATAATTGTAAAACGGATAAATTTAATTTTATATGTGTATATATAGATGTAATATTACTTCGAATATATACATTATATTTATAATTTTAAATTATAATTATTTTGTATATTTAATTTATAAATAATATTTTTGGTGGTATAATTATATATTAATTGTTTTTGTTTTGGTTGAAAATAAAAAAATACTTTTTCTCATGGCTTGGATTTAAGAAAATGTTTAATGTCGAAACCATTTTAATAATTAATAATATTTATTTAATGCATAAAATTATTTTAATATGTATTTACATATATATACATATATATGTACTTAATATAAGGAAAAATATAATTTTATTGTATATATATATTTAACATTTTAGATATTTATATATATTTTTTATATTTT
Organism: Allium fistulosum; assembly: GCA_030737815.1. Taxonomy (NCBI): domain Eukaryota; kingdom Viridiplantae; phylum Streptophyta; class Magnoliopsida; order Asparagales; family Amaryllidaceae; genus Allium; species Allium fistulosum. Next base: position 1,348,565,576 of record CM060902.1, on the reverse strand, counting down.
GAATTTAAGAAATTTGAAATGTCTTTTCATTGAAATTAAAAGTATCTTGGTTTAGTGAAATCTCAATTTGAACTTAAAATTTAAATTTATCAAATTTATGTTTTTCTTAGTCAACTAATTTTAAATACTTTAATTATAATATATATAAGTTAATTTTTGAAATTATGTGTAATAAATAAATGGCAAAGTATATGTTGCGTACACATACACATATATGTCTAATATGTGTGTGTGTGTGTGTCTATATATGGTATTACTAACATGTGTATAAAAATAATATACATATATTATAGTATATTTAAACTTGTATATACTTATGCATTTATAAACTCTATATGTAAATATAATACACACACTGATAGTAGATATAAATTCCAATATCTATTTGTATATATGCAGCTATACACATGCTTATATCTTTATACTCTCATGTTATATTCTAGATATATATATATATATATATATATGAATTCGAAACAATATTAAATTATTTAATTAATATAATTTTTTAAATAAATATAATTTTTAAATAAAATATGATTTTATTGAAACATAGATTTGATCTAATACTGGTTAATAGATTACATAGGCCCATTAAGATCCAAATAGGGAATGTATTTTAAAATTTTCCTATTTCAACTGCCATCAAAAGGGCCAGTGCCAACAATACTGATGTTGTAATTAGTGATAGCTTGATTGTCCAATAATTTCTCAATGAAGGATTTAAACGAGGCATCTTGTATACTAGATAAAAATCTATGGAAATATATCTATAAGGATATTAGCATTGTTCCAATCTATGAACAAATATACCACACTAAGACGATTAGGTATGGAAAACTTCCAAGCGTTGAAATGTTCCAGTGCGACATGGTAGTCTTATCTAAAAAGGACTCTCTATCAACGGAAGAGCAAAGGCAGCACATGAGTTGGAATCCTTATACTTCGAATTTGATCAAGTATGCCAGGCTATGTATAAGGTTAGATATTGCTTTTTCAACAAGTTGTAGTAAGTCAATATCAATCGAATTCTAGAGAAAAAATTGGATAGCAATTAAGGTCATCCTTAAGTATTTAAGAAATACCAAGGATTTGTTTCTCATTTCCGAATATAACAAATCTTTATGAATGGTTATTCGAACTCAATTTTTCAAAGCGATATTGACAATAGTAAGTCTGTCTCGAGTTTTGTGTGTACCTCGACGAAGGGGTTGTAGGTTGGAAAAGTTCCAAACAAGAAGTTGCGGATGATTCTACAATAAAGGCTGAGTACATAATCTTGTACGATGCTGCAAAAGCAATGTGGATTGCAAATTCATTAAGGAGCTAGGGCTGATTCCAAGCTTTGAAGGTATGATGTTATATATTGCGGCAATAATTTGGCAATGCAGTTTCCAAGGAACCATGAGCTCACAAGAAGCCAAGTGACATCCTCCACAAGTACCACATCGTAAGGTAGTTTATTAATAACACAGTGATCATAATCAAAAGTATGATATAGAAGTTAACATAACAAATCCATTCACTAAGGCCCTTTCTCGGCCTACTTTAGGAAGATCGATTGAAGGCATGAGGATGAGGCTGCATAATTGGTCCAAATTGCAAGTGAGATATTGATAGAGTTAAGGGTGTACCCTATATGCAATTATGTAGTTTGTTTTATAAACTTAATTATGTACAAAATCTTGTTCGAAATATAGTATGCTTTTGGTTATGTTCCCTTTTATACATGTTGTTATATTTTAATGTAAATTATGAATTAACGACATTAAAAATATATAAGTAGAAATTTTTAGAAGAAGTTCTTTATCGATTGCAGTTATGAATGTGTTTATAACAATGAGTATTGAGTTGATATTCACAAAACACTAACTCCTTAAATGTTTCTAGTCAAGATGTATGAAGAAAATTATATCAATAGATCCGTTGAAATTAGCTTACGTAACGCTCTACATATGATGGATTGTGATTTACTCATAATTGTTACAGATGCTAAAGGGTTACACACTTATGGTTATTTGGAACAATCACAAAATGACTCAGCGGTAGTCTTTTGTAGGTTAATATTACTAAGCTAAAATAGAAAATTTCATGGTAATGACACACAACTAAGCTTCTAACTTGTATGTACTATCGATCTTAAGTAGCAAGGTCATACTTTGATTACGGTTAAATAATTGGCATAGCGATCTTTACGACCATAATTGGGTATATGTGAAGTGAGAATCTACCCAACAGTGAATTCATCTTCTTCGTTATAGAAAGTTAATATCACAATAATTGGTATTCGACTTAAAAGTCAAAATCTCTAGCTAGATTAAATTGGTTAATTAATAAATGTTATCGAATTGATCAAGAACTTTAAAAAATTTATGCAATCAAATATGGATATTAATAGAGTTTTTGACCTTAGACCAAACTCTAGATATATAAATGATATAGTGACGGTGAAAAGAATACATGTACAGAAGGTCATTACTGGTTATGCTTATTATAGACTAGAAATTAGATTCACCAAAATGATTTGTAGGGATCGAACTTTTGCACTATAATTTACTTCAACAAAGTCTTCACATGCTTCAATATTTAAACTATTTACATATTGACTAAGGATCAAGTTCACACTTTAGAATCAACACAGTCACATTGTTAATTATTTACGAATTAAATAATGAGAAAAATTATTTATAATTGTTACGAGTTAATACAAAATTTGTATTAATATTTATTTACTTGTTTGTTTGAAGCTTAAAACTAGTTAGAACGATGTATAAAATTTGTACATCAGTTTGATTGGTCGAGGAGGTTGAATTAAATAATCAAACAACGGTATAAATAGGAGTCAATATGGTCTTTGACCATGCTTGGTCAATGTCAAGGCCAAACATAGAAGTTTGAATGGGTAGACCTATTTTGATCTTTTAGGGCTAGAGAAAAATGAGGATAGAAGGCCGCAAATCCTTGGCTATAAGTAGTATAACTGCCACTCATTACTTGATCACACTTTCAGATAAGTCTCAATTCTCCATTCGTACCATTTGTAAAGCCTTGCATTTTGCATTGCAAATTAAAGTCGACGAGGAGAACTTGAGGCTCCAAAAAGAAATTTTAGAAAACAACAATGTGAGGCTTTCGATAGGTCATCGATGGTCAACGTATATTTTCTGAATTAGTAATATAAATATATATGGAATATTCATATAAAATTACCTTGTCCCCTTCTATATGCATTTAGTTATAATTTTATTTAAAGAAAACTATTTTCATATATATATATATATATAAATCTGTGTGTGCGCCCACACACATGAGTGCATGTATATCTTCGTATATATTTATTTGAATAAAATTTTAGCAAACTTAAAGGAAATTTCAAATCCGAAATATTTAATATATAATATGTACATATAAATAAATTTTCTTAAAAAACAATGTTTTGGATTTTTAAGCATAGATTTATTTTTTATTATTTATTATTTAGATTTATAAAAAAAATTAATTATGTAAAAAAGTGCATATATATTTTTTAAATTCCATATAGATATTTTAAATATATAAAAATTTACTTCGGATCTCAATAAATAAATGAAAAAACATTATTTTTCAAGGATGAATTAATTTAAAAATCAATTTTTGAATTTTTCATAAGAGATTTAATTTCTCAAAAATTTAATTTAAAAATAATATTCAATGCTTGTTTGAAACTATTGCAATAAAATAATATATTTATATATTTATTTATTTATTACAGATACTGATTTTAAAAATGTCAATTGTCAAATTTTGAATTTTAAATTGTTTAATATTTTAAAACCAAAAATTAATTTAACATACATTTATTTATTTATACATAATACACATATATATATATATATGAAAATATTTTATATTTAAATAAATTATAGTTTATAACATATATATGTATATGTCTATGTATACACGTACCATAAATTATAAATATATTACATAAATACAGATATATTGAATATAATAGACATAAATTACTATTTCATAAAGTTTTAAATGACTGATAAATAATAGTTAGTTATTTTAGTATAAGTATAAATATTATATGTTTTCGTTTGTGATATTACATTGACATTATATCATTAGATTAACATTTTATCGACCGTAGGAAACAACGATAAATTTTTCCATTATAGCCCTACCATATTTTATCCATTTATTTTGTTGTGATGTTCGTATTGTGCATATGAATATCAAAAACACTAAAATATGAAATTAAAATAAATTTTGAATGAAATATAAATCAAGTTATCAACAAATCTTATTTTAAATATTAACTAATAAATAAATATTTCAAATAAATTAAACTAACCAAAATATTATTTAAATACTTTTACTAATTATATACTAAATTGGATTTAGTATAAAAATGATATACTAATGTATACAAAAAATAAGATCTTGTGCAATCTAATAAAAGAACTTTTTTTAATTCATCTCCATTTACCCTACTACCAAAGCACCTGATCCAAGAGCAGGAGGCTTTTGATATGAGGCTTTTAGAACATATAGTGGCTCTAACCGCGTTATTGAGTGTTGCTTGAGTTACTCTAGCACGCCTGAGACACCGAAGGCGCCGAGAAGGGTCGGGTAGGCGTAGAAGCCAAATATGCCAACAAGCAAGGGTTCCTCCTCCAAGACCCCGCCCATGGGTCTTCAACCCAAGTAACATACACCATGCCCCTCGATACACAAAACTCTAATGGTGCACACTTTAATAGTAACAGCTTGGGGTCATCTTACCCTCATTTTGTTAGAAGGCGACAGGGGGAACCAGTCTAAAGATGGTGGCTTGATTTTCTCATCTTTGTTTTCTTTGAAAATTTTCCAACTCTTATCCTTATTCATGTTTTGCTGTGGTCCGCCTAAATATTGTAGAAATAGTTGATTTTGCTATAATGAGGTTCTTTCCTTCGTGGAAACCTCCTTGCAACCTCGTATGGGTACCAACGCCTGACAATTGACGTTAATTGCACTCAAAGTAGTTTACACCTCGTGGCCTCATCATCCCTCGCCCAACACTCACCACTCATCCCTAAGTCAACCCATCCAGGTGATTCCACCTAGGGCGGCAATACGGCTAGATTTGGTTAGACTTAAGAGGATGAGGACTGGTGTGGAGCTGTAGAGCTCTAAGGGGAGGTTGTCTTTCTCATATTTTCAAGGGAGGGTTATTTCTTGGGTTAGTTGCCTGGGACTGACCAGTTTAGGGTGGTTGGGTCCACTAGCCTCTCGGTGGTAGGGAGCAAAGATGAGACAGGGTTGTTAGGGCTTCTTCAGACCACGACGGGGACTGGTTCATAAATGCTAGCTCAAATGGGTCGACCCAAAAGTGGATACCTCTAGCCTACGTGAAATGATACTTAATGATGACTGCTAGTATTTTTTGTGTTTTGCTTGTATGTTTTCCTTTTTATATCATGATCGAGCGAGGCCCAATGTCGTAATTGAACTTTTTGTGAAATGAAGTGAACTCTTTTGATGTATTGAACTCCCTTCTGTGTGTTGGAAGTTTTTGTTTTGGATTTTCTCGTTTTTTTAGTATTCTATGTTTGCCTTCTACTTTTATGTTAAAATTTCATATATATGCTAGTCTCCCATTACTTCTCATTTTGTGAATTTTATTTGTTCTATGCCGGGTGGTTCGAACAAACCCCCAACTTTGTTAAGGAAACATATAAACTTAGTTATCTATGTGTAATATAGCAAACAAGTAGACATAAGGAAAATAAAGAACAAATAAACCAAACAAAATTATCTTTTACTGAGGCAACCTACCCTTATTTTGCAAGGCAGGTGTGAATCGAAGTTAGGGAAGCCTTTGGTGGTCGCTCGATGATCATGTTGGTCTTTCTTTGTTGTGTTTGCAAGACGTCATAGGCCCAAATTTGCTTGATATGGCCACTTTGGGTGTGTTAGTTAGCCAGCACTATGGATGACTGGTTTGGGGTTATAGCATGGGTAAACGCACCATCTTGGAACCAGTGCCCCACTCTACTAAAGCGACGGGAAGCATCATAAGCAAACAAATTGGGACAATGTCATGGGTGGTCACACTATAGGTTTGTTGATGCCTTTGGCACAAAAGGGAGCATTGATCGGCTTGTACATCCTCATAAAGCAGCACTATAGATGTCAAATTTAGGATTACTTCATGGTAATCTCGCCCATGCCTCATCCCGCTAGAGGGATAGGTAGCATTATGGGAAAACGAATTGGGATCACGACATAGGTGGTTGTGCGATCGGTTCATCAATGCCTCAAGCATGGATGTGAACATTGATTGGCTTATGCATCCTTATGAAGTAGTACACCACGGATGCAAGAATTGAGACCGTGGCATAAGCGGTCACACCATCTTTGCTATGCGTCCCCAGCACTAATGGGATCGTTGATAGGCTCATGCATCCTTACGGGGCCATTTTGGCACTCTGGTTGTAGAGGAGAGCCACTTGTGGCATGTCCTCTCCGGATAGCCTTGTTGTTGACGTTTAAGTAATGAATGCTTGAGTAATAGGTGCCATTAGAGTGCGAGAGACGGTAGGTGCCATTAGCAAGTGCGGCGCCAACTAGATACGGGCCTTCCCAGTTCAGCCCTAGTATGTCTTCGGCGGGGTTTTTGTTGTTCGCGAAGAGCCAATGCAAAATAAAGTCCCCAATATGAACTGGCTAAGCTTCACTCTAGCATTGTAGTGTTTGGCCACCATTCTCATATATGCTTCTATGCCGAACTCTACCTCTGCTTTCCTTTCTTTTGAAGCATTGATTGGTAGTTTTAGTACTTCTTCGTTCTGCTCATAACTGTGGGTTAGGGTCGAGGAGATGGATGTCAACTTTGACGGGCATCATTGCTTCATACCCATATGCTAAAGAGAACGGGGAGTGCCCGGTTGATGTGCGAATCGAGGTTCGATACGACCTGAGTATTAGCGAAAGGTCCTCGACTCAATTCCCCTTTGCTTTGAAAAGGCTCTTCTTTAACATTGATTTGATTTCCTTATTCACAGTCATAACCTATCTGTCTGCTTATGGGTGGGGGACCGAGGAGAAGCACTTCTCTATACTATTCCTCTGGCAGAAACGTTGGAACAGACCATGCTCGAACTATGTGTCATTGTTTGTGATGATTTTCTTTCGAAGTTTGAAGTGGCAGACAGTATTCTTGGCCACAAAGTTCAAAAACTTGGGCGTGGTGGCCTAATAAGAGGCTTTGCCTCAACCCACTATATGAAGTAATCGATGGTGACAATGGCGTGGTTATATACCCTTTAACATTATGAGCATCTCTATCAAGTCAATCTCCCAAGTCTCAAACAATCAAGGGGATGTCATAGAGGATAGAAGATTCAAAGAAGCTCTAAGGATTTTGGCAAACCACAGACATCGCCACTCCTATCATAGTTCATTGCATCATTGATCATATTTAGCTAGTAGTCACATTATCGAGCATCCTTCTTTGCTAGGATTTGCCCCATAACATGGTCCCCACAGGAGCCTTCATGCAACTCTTTCAATATGTGACCAACTTCATCATTTGCAATACATCACTGAAGGGGTAGGAGTAGAGTACCCCCATCGTATAGTTTTCCGTCCATGTTTGTGTAGTGGTGCACCCGACAAAGGATTTTGCAGTCTTTTTTCTTGTCCATAGGCAATTCTCTGCCCATAAGATACTTCAATAGTAGGGTCATCCAGGTGTCGGCTATAGTCTCATCAATCTCCATTGCATATGCCTACAATTCAATGCAAGGGATGACCCGTACTACCAATGGGACCTATGGGATGCTCTCTCTAGGGTTAATTGATGCTAGGCTAATTAATTTGCCTTGGCATTATTCTCACAAGGAATTTGTTCAAGCTTAAAGTCAGCGAAAGAGTTGATGAGCTTTTCTGATTTTGCAACATACAAGGTTAGTGTTTTGGCTTTAACCGGGAAATTCTCTCTAATCTGGTTGACTACTAGTGAAGAGTCATCGAGCATATGTAAGGATTCTATTCATGTCTCTTTTACCATCCTAAGACCGTCAAGGACAACTTCATATTCAACTTCGTTGTTGGTGGCTTGGAAACTAAGGCGGATGACAAAGCATAGTTATTTCCCATTAGATGTGACTAGGAACATGTCAGCCGCAACCCCTTTTTTATTAGATGTCGCATCAACATATAATTGCCATACTTATAAATTGGTTATTGCTTCTTCATTACAGTCTAGGCCGCTGTGCTTCATTGTGAAGTCGGCAATTGCTTGGCCCATAACTGAGGTGCGAGGGTGAAATGTGATTTGAATTTCCCAAGCTATATTGACCACTTCAAGAGTCAGCCCATTGTGTTGGACCGACTTAGTACTTGCTTCAACGGTTGGTTGATGAGTACTTTGATTAGGTTAGCTTGGAACGGCAAAGCCGCTAAACCCCCATCAGGAGGCAAAAACCTAACTTTTCTAGCTTCATGTATTTCATTTTTGGGTTCGGAAACCTCTTGCTCAGAGAGTATATTGGCTGTGGAAGTTTCTCCTTGTCCCAAATTAGTGCAGCATTGATTGCATGGTTAGCGACCGTGAGGTACAAATACATGTCTACTTTATCTATGTGCTTGGAAAGGATGGTGGATGAAACAAGACGTTGTTTAAAACCTTCAAAGGCGTGCATTCTTCACTCTAGATAAATGAGACTCCTTTCTTGATTAGGTTGAAGAAAGGTATACACCAGTCGGTCACCTTTGTTATAAAATGGTTCGGTGCCATGATCATTGTCACATCCCCTATCTAGAAGCCTAAACCTAAGTGATATAGATGCTACAGTCATCTATAGTATTAGCTTCCAACGACTAAATACAGCTATGTTAATGGTATCTATAATATCAGAAGCACTTGAATATGAAACAAAACACAGATTTCAAAACAACTTTTTTTCATTACATTCAAAACGGATGTTCCATATTCATTTTACATAATCCCAAATTTGTTCCCAGGCATAGATCAAATATACATATTACAAAATACGCCAAGAGCGGTATATGAAGATACCCCTTTTGATGATCAGAGTTATATAGTCATAATTAACTTAATACAAACACAACGGAAATATAACAAAATATAAAACTGCAACTTCTAAAACGTGTGTAATCATATTTTTGGTCTACCTATGACCAAGCCCTACACACTAGAATTTTGGACAACAATTAGCTAGGGCTAATAGCTAATGTATAGGGCACGATCCTAAACTAGTCCCATTTGGTATTCTAATATCCGAGTCATTTTCACTTAAGGATCCCCTTCTATAATTTTCCTTGAAAACATTTTCAAAATGATTTAGAACCTTTAAATCAAAATCCACAAGGAAAATATATAATCTTTATGCTTTACTCAAAATCACATTACCATGTTATATATAACTTCTTTACTCAAACCTTAGTTGATGAAAACATTTGAAAGTACCTCTTTCTAAACTTTTGAAACCATCTCTTTCAAAACCAAGTGAAACCCTTTAATTTTCTAAGTGAAAAGGCCAAACCTTACCTTTCGAACCCAATCATCAAACCTTTTGAAGCTATTGAAATCATTCCTTTCGAAAGCAATAAAACTTCAGACATCATACTTTAAAAACAACTTAAAACATTGCCTTAGAAAACCTTTGGAAAACCTTCCATTTATCCTTCCGAAACCATTCAAAGCAAACCTTTCAAAATCATTGAACTCAAACCTTTCGAAACCATTGCTCTAAACCTTTCGAAATCATTGAACTAAAACCTTTCAAAACCATTGAACTAAAACCTTTTGAAACCATTGAACTTAAACCTTTCGAAACCATTGAACTTAAACCTTTCGAAACCATTGACTTAAACCTTTCGAAATCATCGAACTCAAACCTTTCGAAACCATTCAACCTTTTAAAACATAAACCTTTCAAAGGTTTACTGGGTTTAATTTAAAACATGTGGAAAATTTTCTTTAAAAACCTTTCGACTACATTGGAAGCAACCTTTCGACTTTGTCGAAGGATCTGCTTCAAAAGCTTTGGGTTAAACTTCAATTATAAAACAAGGGTAAAACTCTAAGTTAAAAGCTTTCTTTTGAAAGCGTGGAGAAGCGGTTGGTTTTTAAAACAGATAAACCTTTCCACTTTGTCGAAAGGTTCAAAACAAAAAAATAAAGCGGCTATAACCTTTCGACCTTGTCGGAAGGTTTAAAACCTTTATTTTAAATGTTTGACCTGGTCGAAAGCAACCAAGTCGAAAGCTCTTATTCGAAAAACAAAGCAAGCGATTCTTTTGGTTTATAAAACAAACATACTCTAACCTCTTTGGCAACTAACCTTTCGACTAAGTACCCTTCGACCTTGTCCAATTCATTACATACCAAGTAACTTGATAGCATATGCATTGGTTTGACCTTGTCGAGAGCTATAACCTTTCGACTTTGTCGGAAGGTCTGGGTCGGAAGGTTTGATGCCTAAATTGGCTGAAACATGCTAAAAGCATGATTTTCTTGTTTTTAACTTTAAAAAGATAACTTCTCAGCTAACCTGCCTTTGTTTGTCAAATTCTCATTAGTTAATAAATACTTTTCAAAAAAATGCTGCCATTAATTTCAGAATTAAATAATAATTTTATTTTATAAAATGCACATTCTCCTTAATCAAATATATAAAACATTTAAGTCTCATACCTTAAATAATTTTATATATTCTTCAAATCGCTTAGGAAAAATCTGGAAAACTCCTAGAAAATCTATTTTATTATGTTTTCCAACATATAAAAATTTCAAGCCCAAATAATAATTATTTTAGCCGTAAATAATTTATAACCCAATAAATTATTTACTTCATTAGAAAATTAATATAAAATCCACATAAATTCAAAAAATTATGAAAATTGGAACCCATCTCTAATATATCATTTTGACTATATTTTAGTTTTTAAGGCATTTGGATATCATTTAGTAGGGTTTTCATATCAAACATTTCATAAATAGTAATATGAACATGCATAATTCACCAACAAACAAATATATAACTTTAATCATCAAAACATGGCATATACTTGCAAAAACATTTTGGATCTAATCTTAAAACCGAAAACCATAAGAAAATGGGATGTAGTAATTATTCGCCTTAGCTTTGAGATTAAAAGATGTGAGATTTGATGTTGAATTAGTTGATTATCTTCCTTCTCTTGAATCCTAGCTTTAATCTTTCCTTAAGAACAATAATGGTGGTCGGTCTTAAATGTTTTTAGTTTGCTAAAATGAAATGAACATGAGTTTCTTTTCCTAAGGGTTATGGTATAAGCCTCTCCTATTTCCCCTATTGCCCTTCCTTATTTCCTAACACATTTGTTTATGTCATCTTATTTGATTTATATTTAGCATGGCACGGCTACCTTTAGTATAATCAAATCTCAATCCATTAATCTTCACATTATTTTATTTTATTTAGCTAATCAAATATCCTAAATAATGTTTAAAAAATATACGGTGTTACAATCATTCCTTTCAAACTCCATGCTTGCTAGACTATGAGAGGAACCTACATATTTTGGAATTCCTAAATCTTGCCACGGTTGTCTTCAGTACCCTTGGTGCTCCTCATAAAATCGAGTAATTCACCTGACTAGATGGTGAAGGAACACTTCTTAGGTTTGAGCTTCATATTATATCGATAGAGGATATTAAAGGTTTCGGCCAGGTTTTTACATGCCCCAGCCTTCTCAGATTTTACCAACATGCCGTCCACGTAGACTTCCATGGATTAGCCAATTTATTAAGCTAAATTTATATTGATGAGCCACTGATAAGTTGCACCCGTGTTGCAGAGCTCAAACGACATAGCTCGGTAGTAGTAGAATCCTACGTTTCTAACAAAAGAAATTTGTTCTTGGCCCAAACCATGTATAACGATCTGATTATACCTAGAGTAGGCATCCATGAATGTGAGCAGCTCATGTACAACGGTTGTATCCATGATTTAATCGATGTAGGGAATGGAAAATTGGCTTTTAGGTAAGCTTTTGAGATCTGAGAAGTTAATACAAGTTCTCCAGGCCCCATTTGGCTTACAAACCAAAACTGAGTTAGCTATCAAGAATGGGTATTTATCTTCATGAATAAATCCATTTGCAAGGAGCTTCTCCATTTCTTCCTTAAGTTCTCTATATCATTTTAGATTGGGTGACCTTCTCTTTTTTCAAATAGGGTGAGGTTTAGGGTTGATGTTATGGTACGATAGATAATTTAAGGATCTATGTCGATCATGTCAGCATACCCTTAGACAAACGCATATTTGGTTTTCTTCAAGAAATATACTAGCTCATTCCTTATCTCTGGACTTAATTTTGTATCTATTTGGACAACCTTGTTGGGATCGATATTGTTAATTGATATTGTTTCAAGCAAGGTTACAGGATTATGGTCGAGATTTGAATCTCCGATACGGGGGTCGAGTGGGTCATCATTATTTCCCTCTATGCTTTCTTTTAGGTCGCACTATTTCAATGCGTGAATCATATGTTCCATGATTTCCTCGACCAGGGCAGACGTCCATGCTCAAACCTAGGAGCCATGGATGCCCCCAGCTCTTATAGATGAGTCCGCCAACGTTGAGATGGTAGGAATAGTTGTGTTCGCTACTCCCTTTTGCCAGTAGAGTTAAACTTGCTCGTTTCAAGTTTATAAGTTCCTTTTCTTTGTATGGGCTAGCGAGGTAAAGATTATCCCCATCAATTGCGTAGTCTTGGATCGAATCATGAATGAGAGCATTGATTGGCTCGCGCATTCTCTCAAAGGCGATGGTTGTTGTGGATGCTTCGGCTTCAATGTTTCAAGTAATCTTGGCACAAATGGGAGCACTGAATGGCTCTTACGTTCTCTCGGGCATACTATCGTTGAGTATTGCAAACTCTTGTTGTAACATGAAGACTCACTTTTTTGCTAGTTGGAGTGATATGTCATAGCAGTCTTTGGCAACCTATTGGTTGCTATGGACGTGCCCTATTCCTTCCTTGGTTGAGAACTTCATTATCAGCTGTTGATAGGCCACAGATGCATCTAGGTCCACCTGTTTCGGTCTACCTATTAAGATATTATTTATAAATGGGCAGTCCACTACTACAGAAGTTTACCTGGATCTTGGTGGAAAGTGACCATGCAAGACTATCCCATAGGATATTATGCTAACACCCCCATACCCGTAGATGGGGAATGCACTGGGAGTGAGGTTGGAGGTGAGAAGCTTCATCCTGTCCAAGACTTATTTGAACATCAGATTGACGGAGCTGCCCCCATTAATTAAATCCTAGTGAACCTTTGTACTAGTGATGTCAACTGATATGAACATTGGGTTATGAAAAAAGAAACCAACTCCTCTCTTATTATCTATGGTGAAAGTGATGTCTATTATCTTTTCTTCAACCTTAGGAACCTTTGGGCCCGGAGGTTGAATGAATAAACTTTATTGCAACAAATTGATAGTATCTCTCTGTTTTTGTTTGTTCACTATTATTGGATATGTGGATTTGGTCAGGCATTGCGCTGTTCTACCAATTGCCTCACATACTACACCAGTATGCCTTTTCGGATTAGCTGTTCTTTTTCATCCATAAGGTGTCGGCACTCATTGGTGGAGTGTTCGTTGAATTAGTAGAATTCACAGTACTTTCCATTGCCCCTAGGCTTTTTCCTTTTCCCAAATATAGAGGAAGCATTACATTGAAACAACATACGATCTCGAGTGGCCAGATGGATTATTTCCATGTCATAATTCAAAGTTGCATAATGTGTGTACTTGGGCTTAAAGCGCGAGGCATCCTCCGTAAGCTTCTTGATGTTTACTCATTGACCATTCCTTCGGCAATAGTCTTCCCTTAGGCCAGCTTGGTTATTTTGTCAGCTCTCATCATCACTATAGGAGATGTCAACCCCTTCTACCCTTATTATGTCATTCGTCCTTTGGAGAAAATCAGTCAAGGATGATCCAGGTTGTTTTTGTAGTTCCTTCCACATAGCAAGACCAATAACTTACCCCTAAACACAGGGCGACTACCAAGCTATTCTTGTCCATTGCCTTAGCATGGGTTGATTCTTTGTTGAAGCGGTTGACATACGAGCGGAGCATCTCAGTCGAACCTTGTCTTATATTGCTTAACACGCTCACCATCATGACTCTAGTCTTTAACATAAATAAATGAGCTTTGAAGTCAAAACATAAAGGTCCTACAAATGGAAATGTTAGGTTAGACATAAGAAAACCAATAATAAGCCGATCCAGGCGGGGTGGATGGAAAATGGAGGTACTTGGCATGGACAGAAAGATGGATGGCATGGGTTATCGAGTGAAAGGTGGTAATGTGGTCGAACGGGTCGGTTCCTCAATCGTACTTATCCATGGAAGGCAAAGCACACTTCTGGCAGATGAAGGTGCTCAAGATTTCTTTGGAGAAAGGATCTCCGTTCTCGTCATCTACTAGACCCTCTCTGCCCGCGTTCTCAGTTTTCATTTTGTGCACTTGCTGATGTTATGCAACCATTTCTTCTTGGAGGCCAACCTCCACATGTTGTGGATGGCATTGGCCCCTTGTTGGGGAGGCACTCCTCTAGCTTCTATCTGGTGATGGAGGTATGTGGCGATGATATAGCGAGGCAGAGCGATGACGTTTGCGATGACGTTTAGCTGGTATAGGAGGCATGCTTTTGACGAATGAGGGTGATCTGGGAGAGTAGGCCTATCTTTTGTGAGACCTAGGCTAGGGCACCTCCCACTGGGTCGAAAGTGGACTTGTGGTTCTTTGGGTTTCGAATTTCCAACCATCCCCTACTATTAAGATGGTCAAATTGCAGGTCGCGTGCCTCATCTATTATCCAAGGGAGATGAAATATGGAAACTCTTTCCGTTGAGAAGGAATAACGATCTGCTTGAAACTATTAGTGCATTGCTAGTTTATGTTCTGGGATGTCATGGACAGTTCCCTACTCGTAAGCAGCTTGCAAATCCCAATGGTGGACCATAGCACCTCCGATGGAGGTCTCCAATATTACCCTCTCATGGGTGTCGTGCATTGTATGTGCTGGAAATAGTAGGCTTAACGAGGACACCGTCAGTTGTTGGAGGGATTATCGGGCTGAAGTTTACGGTTGTTAGAGCATCCTTCTGGCCCCAAGGTTATTCATGTGATGATAAGTTCTCTTATGCTGATTAAGCCAATTACCATGCTAAGCCACACACCATTTTTCAAAACAAGGATGAGGCAAATGGCTCTGGCCTTGGTTGCTCCACTGGTATTGTAGCCATTAGAGTTAATGGCACCGTGTGTCTGCATGGTTTGAATGTGAAAGAAATTTGTAGACAAGAAAAGTGAAGAAAAATAAGAGCTTTTAAGGAAGATCCTCCTTCTAGCACCAAAATGTTGACTAAAAATTAAGCCAGCCTCAAAATTACGATTAAAGGTAGATATTAGCAAAGGTTGCTTCCTAACATCTTGATTTAAAATGTAAAATGAGAAAATAAAACACGTGAAAAGTAAAGTAACACAAAATTTAGAGTGGTCCGATCAAATTTGATCTACATCCATCAAGAGGAATTTCTTATTACCTTGTTTCTCTTACAATAGCTTGGATTATAAGAGAGACTAATAAGAAAGTAATTGCTTGAGAGGTTGTGTTGTTTAACCCTTGGGAAAATGCATGTCTTGATGTATGTATAGCTGTGGGAATATTAGCTTAATGGGTGAGATTGCACAGTTGAGCCACTGAAATCATGTTGGGTCGTTGATCATGTTGCTCGGCCTAATACATGACAATTAGATTGCTAGTTGGAGTATATGGTTGAGATGATTAACAGCTGACTGATCTTACTTTGAGTATGCTTTGCTAAAATACAGGCGACATGAGTCGGGTAGTGGTTTACTAGTGGTGCTCTGGTGGCAACAAAGGACATGAAGTGGTTATTGTACATAGCGCTTTTGTCAGATGAACAGTGCCAATCATATTGCTATTTTAGAGAAACAATGTAGATGTAGTTTCTTTTTACAAGGGTAGTTAGGCGCCTACAAACAATGCCTGCGAAGACATGATAAGAAACCCTCAGAAGGTGTGTGTGGTTGATGAAGAAGAGGAGCGAGGACTCCATTGGGGAGTGGGTCATTGACCGGGCCACTCAGTTTTGGAGAGGCGTGTTGTATGTTCAGCTGCTATATATTGTTGTCATCCATTATTAATAGTAAGGAGATTTTCTTTGATTTATGCAGGCATTGATGTCGAGCAGATCACTTTTAATTAGAGAACTGGCTGCTCAGGTCGGCTGTAGGCTAAATGAAGTGAGCAAGCTAAGCTTACTAGATTTTGGAAATATGTTTGTCGAAGTATTGGGCTGGATAGGGGCTTAGACAAGCTGCCATTTATTTCAATTTAACTTTTTAGGTCACATAACTAGTATTTACATAAGCAAACATATATGTAAATAAAATCAATTAGCAATCATTGGCTAATCCATCATTTATACAATATTAATTAATCCATATATAAATTAACCGGCATATGAATAAATGTCCAAATTTTTAGACTAGTAGAATGGGGATTTATTTTGGTAAACAGATGTCATCAATAATCTATTCACTTTAATTATAGCAGAACGGTGTTTTTTTCTGCTAAATAGATGTCTAAAATAATTTATTCGACTTGGTTTAACAGAGTGGAGCTTTTATCTGGCCAAATAGATATCACCGATGAAGTATAATTAATTTTTACTACGTTATTAACCAAATTAACGTAAATTAAAACATGACAATTTTATACTACCATTAGATTACACTTTAACTAAACTATCGACTATTTATATCAAAGAATTATACTAGTTCATATGAACCCGGTACAAAAATTCGTAGGGCAAATGGATTTAAAATGGGTGATATATAAAATTTTAAAGTTAACACACTAGTTAAATAAATTAACCAACTAATTAGATTTAAATTCTCACCTAAATCAAATTGGGCCATGCTCAAACATTCACCAACCTGCAACCCACAAAAGCTTCTAACCCAAAATACTCAAAATCCTCAAATTAAAATAAACGCCTGGAACCATATATACGTTCACGGCATGCACGTGCCCCACCTCATCACCACCCTGTTTGCCGAATTAGGACCCTCACCCGACTTCACTCGACAAGCTCCTCTCAAAGCACCCACCACCTCGAACTCCTGTCCACTCTGCCAAATTCCAACCCATCCTACCTCAAACTCGAACATGCCCAGGCAAGTAAACGATCAAAGAATCCAAGCTTTCACAGCCCCTTTTTATCGACATTATTATCTGCTACATGTTCGAACGACTTCCCCACTCACTGACTCACCTCCTACCCAAACACGGTCAACTCCGCTTACCTCCTCCACTGCCAGCACAACCAAAGATGAACATCCACGATAAAAACCCTAGTTTGAGCTCAGGGCACCTCCGTGGACAACCAAAACCACTGCCCCTACTTCCAACACCTCCAGCATCTCTCAACCTCGCTCCCGACGCCTCCGTACCTCACCATGACGCCTCCACCCTTAGAAATACAGAGATGAACCAAAATAGTCCACCTCCTTCCCCTTAACAATCGGCACCACTACAAATTCCGCAACCGCTTCTAAAAATCCTAGTTCGTCGAGACAAACGCGACCATACTCCGTGTTCGTCATTTTGTGTTCATCAAAAAATGTCGAATATTCGACTACTTATAGATTTCGGGCAACTGCCGTCGCCACACATGGCGAATTGTCGAGCTAAGAATTTTAAAAAATACTAGAAAGGTAAAGAAACAACTTTCATGAAGAAACATTTTGTTGAAAATGAATAGAGTAGGAAGTATTGATTTTTTAAAGTGGAAGTACTTTAGTTTTCTTTGATTTTCAAATATACAAGAAGGTGAGAAATGAACTCAGGAAAGAGAATTTGAATGCAAAGTGAAAAGGTGAGATTAAGTACCATGAACAAAATAAGAAATGAGGAATATCTTATAATATAAAGCAAACCCTTGGCCACAGGGTCAAAGTGAAGCCTTTTTCACACTCTCTATATTACCCCCCGTTCCGAACAAAAACATACCACTCCATCAGGGCAGTTACGTCATTCCACAACCGTCTCCCACATTTCCCCATATTCTCTGCCCTTTCCCTTCCCTTTTCATTTTCCTGTTTCATACGCATCCACTTTCCCCTCTACTGTAAAAAAAATGTAACTTCCCTCCTCCACTTTCCAAACCGCCATCCCTAAACTGCCTTCCCTTCTTCCCTTTATACCTTCTACAACCTACCGGTACAGCCGATGCCGTTGTGATTGCTCTCCGCCGTCATGCCACCATCGTCCATCAACGTTTTGTCTCCTTCTAATTATCGCCACTTGAAATCAAATCAAGTCCATGGATTTTTCACCAACTATCCTCTAGATGTTACCTATCATGCTATAGATCTGGAGTCGATTTCACCACATAATAGATCTACTATCACCACTGCCAGAAATTAATGTTCTTACCAACCTACACGCACGGCAACCGAGACACTGCAGATTTGAAAAGCGTTGCTTGCTGTTGTACTGAGATTCATGCTTTAGAACGATCTCCACCTTTACGATGGTACGACCTCAACCCCTTTCCCTTTGTTGACGTTTTCTTTTCTTTTAATGTTTTTGTTTCATACCAGTTTCCTTCCCCACCCTACTTTCAATTCACTCTGCGTCAAATTCGACTCCCTGCTTCTTCCCCTTCGGCCTCTCCCACCGACTTCACTTGCTGTGATTAACTTCCTCCTCCTTCGTCCCACTGTGTTCCTGCTCCGTGTTATATAGTAAACCCAACTATTTTCCCCATAGAAAACAGATCAGGTGATAAAAATCCCACCTGCGGACTGTTACGCTCGCCTCAATGGGTTTCTGGCCGTTAAACCCACCATTTTAGCCATATTTACAGAACTGTGACTCCTTGAACAACTTCCCTTTCTGCGTACGTCTGTTATAGAAATATCTAATCCACCACTGTGTATAAATATGCACTTGCCACCACCCTCTCACTCCACTTCCTACCTTAAAACCCTATTCCTTTTGTTTTACCTTTTACACCAATATTATCTACATTACTACAACTGCCTACTGCTATGTCTAAATTTCTGTATATTAACTGATATTTCCACAACTTTATGGACCAGCAACAGAGGGAACGACGACGAGTTACTCAACGTGCAAGGCATCAACAGGCTAGACAATCTGTCGTTGCAAGTAGACGGACATGCATGGCTGGAAACCAACCTCCAGACAATTCATCCGGTAATTTTCTCTTCCCCTCATCATTTGATTCTAACTGTCTACTTCACATATATGTTCGCTTTTACAACAGTCTACTTCACATATATGTTCGCTTTTACAACAGGCTACTTCACATGCAGACATTGGTTTATATTTGTTTACTGACTGTCATACCTACACATTCATTGTCCACCATTGTCTTCCATATTAGTACCAAAGAATTTTAACGAAATAGGACTCAACTGCAATTAGCCTGTCAAAATTTTCAAGGAGTTTTAAACACTTTGTTGTTTGAAAAATATAAATTTTGAAATGCAGAAGTTTTTCCCACTATTCAACCGCACTAAAAGTTTTGTACCACGGTCGATACAATAGTGACATTTATACAGAATGCAATCTTTTGCCTAGGTTCTACTTTTCTTCTCAATATAAACCATACTGGAAATCATCACCTGAACTGTATTTAATTTTTATTTGTAAATATTACTTTAACAGATTATCTTTACTGATTAAAAATATGCATTACAATTTTAAAATCTTAGAAATCCCAAATACAAGATTTAAACTTTTGATATATTTATGTTCAAAGTTCTACGCAAAACTTAAAATGTTCTTACATTACTAAATACAAGTACCAAAGAATTTTGACGAAATAGGACTCAACTGCGGTTAGCCTGTCGAAAATTTCAAGCAGTTTAAACACTTTGTTGTTTGAAAAATGTGAATTTTGAAATGCAAAAGTTATGCCCCACTGTTCAACCCCACTAAAATTTTTGTACCATGGTCGATACAATAGTGACATTTATACAGAATGCAATCTTTTGCCTAGGGTCTACTTTTCTTCTCAATATAAACCATACTGGAAATCATCACCCGAACTGTATTTAATTTTTATTTGTAAATATAACTTTAACAGATTATCTTTACAGATTAAAAATCTACATTACAATTTTAAAATCTTAGAAATATCAAATACAAGATTTAAACTTTTGATATATTTACGTTCAAAGTCAACGCAAAACTTAAAATGTTCTTAAATTTCTAAATACAAGGTTAACTTTCAAAGATAACAATGCTTTTGATATATGTTTGATTTATGAAATACATCATTTTGCAAAATATGTGTATTGCAGTTAGCAGTAATAATTTGATGTTTAAAATTCCAGCTCTTAAGTAGTATTGTTTATCTTCTACTTCCATCTACCAGCATGCCTCTGATACCTACTGACGAATTTATGTTCTCCTTTTGTTCTGCATAACACAAATACATCATTTTTGAACTTCCATACTCACTTTTACTTGCCCTTTCCACTGTACCATATTCTGTTCCTTTGTTCATGGTTCCGCTTTTGATACAGCAGAAAAAAACTGATTATTTATATGTTTAATTTCAAATCAGTATAATTCGCACGTATGCAGCAGTTTTGAATTTACAAATTTTAATCAGTTTTAACCACTTTGCAATTTGAAAATTATAAATTTTGAAATGCAAAAGTTTTACGTCACTGTTCAACCCCACTACATTTTTTGTACCATAGTTGATACAATAGTGATATTTATAGAAAATGCAATGCGTTACCTAGTTTCTACTTTTCTTCCCAATATAAATCATAGTTGCATGCATCAGTTGAATTGTATTCAATTTTTATTCGTAAATATTACTATAACAAATTATCATTGCTGATTAAAAATTTGCATTACGATTTTAACCAACATTTAAAGTTTTGATATATTTACGTTCAAAATGCTAACCAAAACTTAAAATGCTTTGAAATTACTGAATACAAGGTGAACTTTCAAACATAATAATGCTTTTGCTAAATGTTTGATTTTAAGTGAATATAATTCATATGCGTACATGAGTTTCGGGTTTACCACTCTTAAGCAGTTTTAGCTAGCTAGCCTTTTGAAAAATTTGTATTTTGCACTTACCAATAATAATTTGCACAGTAAAATTGCAACTCTTAAGTACTACTGTCTATCTTCTACTTCCATCTGCCAGCATGCTTCTGATACCTATCGCTGAATTTTTTTTATTTTTTCTTTTTGCATAATATGATTACATCATTTTTGAATTTCAATACTCCGTTTTACTTACCATTTCCAATTTACGATATTTTTTTCTTCTGTTTGTGGTTCTGCTTTTCATAAAGAAGAAAAAAACTGATTTCATATCTGTTTAATTTCAAATCAGTATAATTCGCCCTTACATAGCAGTTTTAAACACTTTGATATTTGAAAACTATAAATTTTGAACTGCAAACGTTTTGCCACACTGTTCAACCTCACTAAATTTTTTTTACCAGGGTTGATACTATAGTGATATTTTTATAAATTGCACTGTGTTAGCTAAGTTCTACTTTTCTTCCCAATATAAATCGTAGTTGAAAGCATCAGCTGAACTATATTTAATTTTTATTCGTATACAATACTTTAACAGATTATCATCACTGATTTAAACTCTGCACTACAATTTTAAATTCTTAAAAACCCCAAACACATGATTTAAAGTTTTGATATATTTACGTTCAAAATTCTAACCAAAACTTAAACTATTCTGAAATTACTACACAGAAGGTTAACTTTCACATATAGTAATGCACAAGTTATCCTTCGAAAATATAAAAAACTTAAATTTTGTAGCTTTGAATTGTACATTATCTACTCATGTTCACATGATTACCAAGTTTAACCATTCGATGTTTAATGAAGGGGTAAAACAAGCTTTTATCAATACCATCCTTCCAAAATCCAACGACGTTGTCAACCCATATTATTATTTTTTCGTCTACCCTGACCAATTTGGCAATGGCATGAAATTTCAATTGGTTGAGTTGTCTACCTAATTTAACAAATATTTCCTAACAGTCATTTATTTCCCTCACTATACATCATCAAATTACACTGTGCAATTTTAATGCCTTATGTAATATTTGTCAAAGGGATAAACAAATTAACACTAAATTATGATGTTCAATTTTAATGAGTTCCCTAAAATTTGTTGAAAGGATGGACAAATTAACATAGTCATGGCTAACTGAAGGGAAAAGTAAAACAGTTGCCATCTACACAAATTATCATAGTAGAATGTACCATTTCAATGATTTAGTTACCCACAGTATTACTCATTTTAAAATATTGTTGCTTAAAGGACAAAGAAAATGGATATAAGGCTGGGAAGGTAAGGAAAATAATAAAGAGAAATATGGCTCTTTTCCTATAACTAAATACTTTCTATCTGCTATTTTCATATACCGGCATGCATCGGTTATGTACTGACGAATTTACAATTTAAATGATTTAGTTAATAACTTTAATAACTTTTATTACTCTTTGTAAAATATTCTTGCGTAAAGGACAGCCAAATTGGATATCAGGATGAGTAGGCAAGGAAAATAATAATGAGAAATATGGTTTTTTCCTACAATTAAACAATTTTTATCTTATACATCCGTGTACCAGCATGCCTCTTATGGCTGCTGCTGAATTTTTGCTATTTTACTGTTTTGCATTATAGGAATAAGATCATATTTGAAGTTCAATAACCAGTTTCGCTTAGCTTTTCCAACTTACCACATTTTGTTGTATTGTTTGTGGTTCCCCAGTGGATACAGAAGAAGAAAAACTGATTTCCTAATTCTCTGATGTATGCTCCAACTATACAGAATGAACTATTATGAAATCTCATTAATTATAGGACTCCGTGTACAAACACTAACATTGTCGATGCCAAAAAACACCAACGTATCAGTATATAATGTATAACGGTTTTTGTTCTATCCAAAATTAATAATGGTAGTTTACTTAAAAATAAAACAGTCGGCTGTACTAAAGGAAAAACAACATCTCCTGGTCTACAACTTTTTAGCATGTTTTGTTATTGAAATATTACAATATTTTTTCTTTTGTTTGTCTTTCCGCTTTTGATAAACAAGGAAAAAACTGATTTTATATATGCTTAATTTCAAGTCAGTATAATTGACACGTATGCAGCAGTTTTGACGGTACAAATTTTTAGCTGTTTTAAACACTGTACTGTTTAAAAAATATATATTCTTAAATGCAAAAGTTTTGCCCTCTTTTTCAACCTTGCTAAATTTTTGGTACCACGTTCAGTACAGCACCAATATTTACACGAATTGTAATCTTTTGACTATGTTCTACTTTTCTTGCGAATATAAACCATACTTGAAATCATCACATGAACAATATTTAATTTTTATTCGTGCATATTGATATTACAGATTCTCTTTACTTATTACAGAATTTGCATTATATTTTTTAAATCTTAAAAACCCTAAATACAAGATTTCAAGTTGTTATATATTTACGTTCAAACTTTTATGCAATACTTATAATGTTCTTAATTTACTACATACAAGGTTAACTTTTAAACATAATAATGCTTTTGGTATATGTTTGACAGTAACCCTTTCTAAGTCGTACCCGTACATGATTCATGTCGTTTTCTATTATAGGAAGCAGTACTAAACAACGTACAATGTTTTGGTCCTGCTAAATATTTTGCACTAATTATGATAAGCAGTTAATTAGATGTTTTGGAAATTATATGAATTAAAGGAGTAACATTATGCAATTTTTAAATTAACGTATCAGTATTTCATGTATAACGGTTTTTGTTACGTCAAAAATTAATAATGTTACTTTACAGTAAAATGAAAAAGTCAGTTGTGGTAAAGGAAAAATAAATTCTCATGTTTTACGATGTTTTGTTCCTGAAATATTACGATATTTTTGTTCTTCTATTTATGGTTCCGCTTTTGAAATATAACATCTGCTGCTACTCCTACTGGAGCAACATTTACATCTCTTCCCCAACAACAAGTTCTACATCAATCTGCCCTTCCAACCCGTTATAACTGCAGTCAGAATTTTACTGCTTCCCAAAGTTTCCTCCGCTATATCCTACCTCAACCAACTCACTGCCGACACTGTAATGCAAAATTATTTCCCCGCGAAACAAGTGGGAATTGTTGCTCAAGTGGTAAAATTACCACTCACTACCCTCCACCACCTCCTGAACTTTTAACTTTATACGCTGAAGACAATGAAAGAGGTTCACATTTTTGAACTAACATTAGATCTTATAACAATGCTTTCGCATTCACATCTATGAGGGCTAACATCGATCAAAACTTGGCATCCGCTCGGAACAAAATATACTCTTACCATGCACAAGGCTCCATCTATCATAGCATCGAAAGTGTTCTGCCTCTGCTGGGTAGTAGACCTAGATACCTCCAAATGTACATCTATGATATTGATCATGAGATTGACAATCGTTAACAGGATAGTGCAATATTAAGAGCAGACATCCTGCAAACATTGCAAGAAATCTTAGATGTTTACAACCCTTATGTACATGTGCTGAGACAGTTGGGGTATCGTACTAATTTAAAAGATTGTAGACCGATAATAAAAGAACTTATAGTTGATCGTCATTTTCACCAACTACCGAATGCATCACAAGTAGCGGGTATCGTTGTACGAGACGATTACTCAGATAATTCAAACAATAGAGATATTATAGTGGAAACAAGATCAGGAACCCTACAATGAGTTGCAGATACAACATGATTTTATGATCCACTACAATATGCGCTTCTCCTCCCACGCAATGAACAAGGATTGGATCTAAACATCCACAATACCGAACATAACCAAATCAGTTGTAGAGCCGACTACTCTCATATGTTACAGGTTCGTACTCCCCTCTATTATACGTATACAACTTTTCTAACCATACCTCACATACATTTACTATCCCCCGTATCCTCCGCACTTACCACGTTGTACACATCATAGGTACGATCTATGGAACAGCCTCTTCTCCTACTTGGTGGTCGCCTACTCCAACAATTTATGGTTGATACTTATGTCAAAATTGAAACTATGCGACTATGTTACCTTCGAGACCACCAAGATACTATTCGAGCCGACTTATATCAGGGTTTACAAGACGCTCTAGCCAGTGGGGAGACAACTACTGGTATGTAATTTCCATTCCATCCATTTCCCCCTATTAACAATATACACTACATACTTAAAATTTTTTACGCACCTGTGCTATTTGTAGGAAACATTGGGGGTTAGAAAAGTCCTTCCATCCTCTCACATTGGTAGTCCATGTGACATGCATCAACGGTATCAGGACGCAAAGGCAATTGTACGAAGGTATGGAAAACCAGACTTATTTATTACTGTAACCTGTAATCCTAATTGGATTGAGATTACACAAGAGCTATTTCCCTTTCAACAACCATATGATCATCCTGATTTGACAACTCGAGTTTTTCAGGCAAAATTGGAACAGCTTAAAGTTGATTTATTTGATAAACATGTCCTAGGTAAAGTCATTGCACATGTTCATGTCATTGAGTTTCAGAAAAGGGGATTGCCACACGCTCATATCTTGCTTATTATTGCACAAACTGATAAACTTAATACTGCCGACGATTACGATATTATGGTTAGGGCAGAAATTCCAAATAGCGGATTAGAACCAGATTTGTACACGTTAGTTATTAAACACATGATTCATCATCCATGCGGCAGTTTCAACCCCACTGCCGTATGCATGTGAGATGGAATATGTATGAAGGGATTTCCTAAACCCTTCGTGACATCAACTTTACAAGGAACTGATCCATACCCCCATCTATAGACGTCGTGACATTGGAGTACAAGGTCAAACAACAAATAGTGTAGTTGGAAATCATTGGGTCGTTCCTTATAACCCTTATTTGCTTCTAAAATATGACTGTCGTATAAATGTTGAAATTTGCTCCAGTATTAAATCTGTCAAACATTTATATACGTAGGTTTATAAAGGATCAGATCGTGTATCCGTAAGCGTATCTTCTTCATCATCCACCATTGATGAAATTTCTCAATTCGTTAACGCCCGATGGATCTGTGCACCAGAGTCCCTATGGAGGATATTTAAGTTCCAACTTAGTAGCATGTCTCCGTCTGTAATAGGACTACAAATACATCTACCTAACAAGTAAAAACTTCAATTTAACACGGACGAAAGCTTACACTCTATTCTGACTAACCAACATAGAACAAAAACTATGCTTACAGAATTTTTTAACTAAAATTTAATGGACGAAAAGGCACGCCAGTACCTTTACCACGAATTTCCTGAAAAGTATTGGTGGAACTACGAGCAAAAAGAATGGGTATGTAGACAAATAAACCGTAAAGTAATTGGTCAACTATACACCGTACCTCCCACAGAAGGTGATCGCTACTACTTACGGTTATTACTAAATCATATTCCAGGCCCACTTTCTTTCACACACTTACGCACTGTCAATGGAACTATTTACAGTACATTCAAAGATGCAGCCGAACACCGAGGATTGTTAGAAAATGATAACAATATTAAGGATTGTTTAACTGATGCTTCGAACACACATATGCCTCCTGCTTTAAGGCGATTGTTTGTTACCATTTTAGTATATTGTGAACCATGTGGTGTACGTGAACTATGGGATGAATTTTGGCCTTTTCTAACTGAAGATTACCCATCTACGTCTTCTGCCACACTTTCAGCTACATATTTACTTGGTCGATGTCTGTTTGATGTTAACAACCTTCTACAGCATTATAATATAACCATATTTGATTATGATTTCCCACATAACTCCCTACATTCAACTGAGGAGTACAATAATTCCATGCTTCTTTTAGAAGAACAGTCAATACAAATACCATTATCCGATTTACAAGCAATAAATAATTTAACCAGTGAACAAAAGGAAGCATTTGACATGATCATGGTTACGATTGATTCGAACAGCAGCTCCATTTATTTCATCGACGGTCCTGGAGGGACAGGAAAAACTTTTTCGTACAAAGCAATTTTAGCTCATCTACGAAACTGAGGTATTATCGCAATTGCAACCGCCACTTCTGGAATAGCTTCTATTGCTTTGCCCGGTGGTAGAACAGCACACTCACGATTTAAAATTCCTATTAACTTAGACTCTTCGTCCACATGTCATATTACCAAACAATCTGATACTGCAAAACTTTTATCCATGGCAACTGTTCTGCCGTGGGATGAAGCAACCATGGCTCAACGCCACGCGTTCGAAGCTTTTGATAGAACATTACGAGACTTGATCAATGTGGATGTTCCATTCGGAGGAAAAATTGTTATCTTAGGCGGTGATTTTCGGCAAGTTTTACCAGTTGTTCCAGGAGGTACTAGAGCTCAAACATCTGATTCATGTATAGTTCGATCATATTTGTGGTCAAGTGTTAAAGTATTTCAACTAACTAAAAATATGAGGGCACGGGCTGACCAACTGTACGCTGACTTTGTTTTGCACATGAAATGGTACTGAACCCACCATAGAAGAAGACATGATCAAACTACCACCGGATATTGTCATACGATGGGACGGTACAAGTTCGTTATACTCTTTGATTACCGAAATCTCCCCCGTATTAACTGATATTTTTAGCAATACAAACTACATACTAAGTAGAGCATTATCACTAACAAATGAAACAGCGGATGAAATTAATAACATGATAATAAAACAATTTCCTGGCGAACAACACATTTACTATTTGACAAAGTAGAAGATGACACATCTAACTTATATCAGACTGAGTTCTTAAACTCGCTTAACCTAGGTGGTATGCCACCTCATAAATTAACTCTTAAAGAAGGATGTCCAATAATGTTACTACGGAACCTTGATCCACGAATTGCACTATGTAATGGGATGATACTAATTTGTCGTGTCTTCCATAGAAACCTTATAGACACTGAAATTTCTTTCGGTCAGTTCCAGGGTACAAGGGTATTTATTCCACGTATACCATTAAAGCCTTCTGAAAACATAAAGCTGCCATTCAACCTTATCTGTAAAAAAATTCCCCGTGCGGTTGGCATTCGCATTAACAATTAACAAATCACAGGGACAAACCATCCCACATGCTAGAATTTATCTACCCAACCACGTTTTCAGTAACGGCCAACTTTACGTCGCTTTATCCAGCGGAATTTTGAGCAGCACAACAAAAATTATGGTTAAAACGGAAAACTTCATCATAAAGCTAGAACACATACTCAAAATGTTGTTTATTAGGATATTTTGCGAACATGCTCTCAAATTATGAACATCCCCTAAACACATCTTACCTACCCCACTTTTATCCCACCCACCCAGATACTCTCCACTTCACACTCCCAACTTCTTCCTATCCCGCTGTTATGCTTTCTATGTTGTAACTTACATTCCAATTATTATTTTTTCACACATAACCTACTCTATTTACCATGCTTTTACATTCCCAATTCATAAAATAAGCAAATAGTATAATAAAACTGAAGAGCCTTCTTTTCGTGCTACCATCTCACTCCAGTTGTTTTATGTACAAATAATGTGATGTGAGTTTATGGTTAACAAAAGGATTTCCAATTGTTCCACTGTTATTCTGCTTTTCTACCTATTACCTTATTTCCTTTACTCTTTCCTGCATAACGAAATGTTGTTGATTTACTTGAGATCTATAATTTGGATTAACGGTGTAAGCTTGAGCGAGGCGGCTAAGTGCTCAACTCAATTTATCAATGGAAGTGAGCAGTTACAAAATTTACACAATTATCCTTCTCCACCAACATTGTTCTCCACCTCAAACTTTAACGCACTGACCTCTCGTCAACTGAATAAAACAAAATGTAAGTGCTCAAACTGTTAGACTGTAAATTTTACACAATTTACACATTCTTCTTCTAACACAATCTTCTGCGTTTTATTTGTTCTCCAGGCATGATTTATGTGGTCTTCTATGCGGATAGTTCAGTCCATTATAAATAGAACGCAAGAAGGAAAATTTCCATTCACCTCTACTTCACCGAGCATGCTTTGGCTTTTACCAATATCCAGTAGCTTTCCCCCCATACAAATCAGCCTTTTTTGTCAACCAACAACTAACGGTGCCACCGGAGCAGCATAATACCCATCGACAACCACCAACTTCACCGACAGTTCGGAGGACGAAATCCCTAACACCATAATATGTATATCTCCCTTTTACTACAGTCTACTCTCTTCAACATCATCGTCAGTTTGATGCTTTATCCAGTTATCAGAAAACATAGAAGCTGCGCCGGTCTACGCTCATTATTTCCTATCTTCCACATATGAGATACAGCAGAAGTTAGTAAACTGTGCTATCAGAAAATACAGCTTTTTGACTATGCTTTTTTCACAGATAAACTGTAGTGCTGTATTTACAACAAAAATTGTCCTTATTTATTTTTACATTGTTACTTCGTTACGCACTATTTACATCAGACACTTCACCTCACTCTGTTTGTAACTGGAACTGTACAAATTTTTTTATGCACGGCTAGATTTTTATGCTCTTATATATTTTGTATTTGATCCAAAATAAAACAATGAAGCACAACAAGAAGTACTGGAAGCATGCATACAACATACTACAACTCAAAACAAAAATCAGTGACATTCACATTTCTCCAAACCATTCAGTGAAACTGATTAAATTCAAACCATGGTGAAGTTGAAGGAAATACATTTAAAAAAAAGGAGAAATGAAACACAAATGATCCACTTCACTCCACCAGTATTTCAAAATAAACACGTACGAAATGCTCAGGTAGATGGATTAAGTAATTTCCCACTGTTTATTATCCCACGTTTTAACTGTTATGCCCTTGCTTTGATTTGAATTATCCTCTACGAACCTCTACAGTGGACCAATTGTCTACACACATATTTACTTTTGCTCACTCTTGCTTCATTCAACAACTGCATTTGTTTCGTATATTTAGTTGTACAATTTTGTACAGAAGTCATACTGCACTGCAGTTCTATTTATTGTATAGCATTTTGGAATATAGAGGTTTTTTTGCAACTTCTTGGGACAAGGAATGAGTCAATTATTCACTTCGGTTTAAATAAAATTTTGTAACCACGTTATAAAAAGGAGAAGACATTTACTGTTGTTGCAGAACCGAATACCATACGTTCAGAAAGCCATAAATCCATAGTAGTTGTACTATTTGTTTATTTTTCACCAAATCTCTCTTCAACCAAGGTTAAGTAAAACATATACACGCCAACTCACCCCTTTTATGTCTGCTCATTTGTACTGCCTACATTTTAAAACATATACAAACTGTGACATTAATTCTTCTGTACAAAATTTCAACTACTGTGGACAACCAAACTTTTAACACATCTACACTTTTACATAGCTAAAGTACAAATATCCCAACGCATATGTCAGCACCTCATGTTGTTATTTTACAGCATTTTTTTTCCAATCCACCTTGCGGTTTTCTCTTTTTCCACAATGACGTGTTCTGCTTCCAACCACTACTTTGCACATTTCTATCCCCCTCCGACCCAGTAAAACCATCCGCCACATATTTCTCATTGACATATTCCACTGCCCACCCGATCCCCTTACGTGTTCTGTTTTCCCGTATATCCAACTCACATCCTCACCCAGTTATAAACTCTTCCACAGCCAAAAACTTCTACATCTTCATTCATACAAGCTAGACCCACAACGAAAAAGGTAATTTTTCAACCTTCTATTTTCTCACCATCTTCTACTTTTTCGCTTTTTTTAAAACTCCACTACACATTGCTTATTTGTTTTCACAAGTTGACAGATCAGTTTGCATGTTTTATTAGCTGTATTTGTACCCTTACACTTCCTACTACACACTACTTCCGTACGTTAACTACCTCTTACTTCTATCACTTACCTACATAACACTGACACAAATGCCATTGTGACTACATAACTTACGCGTACTTAATTTTTACCTACAAAAGCTTCCACCACTGTCCGTTCACCCCGCATGTCCCCAATATTAGTTCAAAGTTTTGCATCTTCACCATTACTTCTTACCCATTTTAATACTTAAAATGTACACTTCTATCGCAAAAAATGTGTACTATTTTATTTCCTTCACTTCCACTAACTCCTTCCCCCACCGCAGAGCAAATGTTCAACAGCAAGTCCAATAGGCCTTTCCACGGACAAAATAAAACGAAAATGCACCCGTGCGTCAAAGCTTCTACGATCACTTCCTGCTGAAATAGTTGATGCTTCTGACGTTGTACCGTCACCTCCTGCTACAGAGTACGAGTCAGACAATGGTACCAATGCGAACCGCCTGTTGCACCATCATCGAAGGTCTTATAGTAGCACTTTGATAAATTATATTTATATTTGAAATATTCGAATTTATGATTTTGTAAAACAAATTATAATGTTTTGAACCATAAATAATGATGGTAAAATTGTTTTAAAGGTATATTAGCAAATATGGATATTTGGGGGTTTTCATTAGAAAAACATCGAAAATCAATTTTCAGTAATATTGAGAAATTCTCAATTTTAGCATGCATGGAACTAGATACATACACTTGTTTATTCATTTATACAAGAATATGAAATAAAAATTATTTATTTTATAAAATAAAATATATTTATGACATCATTAAGGATGTCATCAATTTTATATATTTTCTATAATTTTAAAATTAAGTTTAAATAATTAAATAATTGTTTTAAAATTATAGTAATTATATTGATAATAAATCATTTATAATAGTTTTATAAATATGTATACTGGATTTAAAAATATAAGAAAATTCATAACGCTTATCGATATAAAAACACCATTTGTAAACATTTGTTTAATATTAGTTTATATGGTTTTATAATTCAAATGTGATCTTTTTAATTAATTTATAATGATGAGAAATTATTTTTCAATTTTTTTTACATTTATGTGTAATTTAATTAATAAGTGAAAATATGAACTGGGATCGGCTTTCAGATTTTTAATGATTTAACGAGAGAAAGTTGTTCAAAGTGATTGCAACGTTTTTTATATGTCTTATGCACATATATAACATATACATGCATGTCCAAACATATACATATACACATGTATACATACCAAATATATACATACATATACATATATAAATATCACAAAACATCTAAGATATTTATACCAAGTCAAAAAAAACTTCCCATCGCCTTGCACTCTTCCACACCACATGGAGGTAGCACATGGGAGGGGGGATGGAGGGAGGAACTCCCGACCGTACCAAAGGGGGAGGAGGAGTATGGGCAAGTGGTAGTTTCATAATTTTGCATTTAGATATTTTTCTCACCTATTTTTCCTATAAATACATACCCCCTCTTCTCATAAATCCTCACACCAAAACCATTATCTTCTTTCTTCTTCATAAACTTACTAATGGCTTCTCTAGTCTCTTCCATTGTAGCTATTCTATTAAAATAAAAGCTACCATATACAAAGAAATACAGCCTTAAAGTCAAGATATGCATATGTACTTTCTTTCTTTTTCTTGGTGGTGCATTATAAGGAGTCACCACCATCTCAAAATCAAGTTTCTACCTCCTACAAGCCTAGGCCGTAAACTTTGTAAGGGAACCAAGGTTGATTTCATAAGCTTCGGTGAGATAGTAGCGAATCTATAGTTACATTTGGAAAAAATAAAACCAATGAAGGTGAGAAACTCTACAAAATTATTATATAGAATCAATGATGATATGATATATTTCTATGCTTGTTTATGATGGTTGTTTATCATGTTTGGATGTAATAATATGTTTGTTCGGTTGTAGAAATAATTCACGTTAAATACACGTCGAACTTATACAAAGGAAATCACTTTCCTATATGAATTATAAAAGTGTTACGAAATGGTTAAACCTCTTTAATATAGTTTAAAATGATTTATAAATCGTTTATAAACATTAAAACTTATTTCGGCAAATTTTGAAAAAGTTTGGAAAATGAAGTAAAACTAAGTCGTCTTGTTTTGGTAGTTCGCGATTTCACGACCTGAAAAGTTTAACGAACGTGTAAAATGGAATATGAATCAAAATTCTTTGCAATAAGAATTTTTCCAACCATAATGAATATATTTTTCAAACAAAAGAAGAAAATCAAGATTTCATTTAGTAAAGTTTGAGATATGTCCAAATCAAGTTTCTAAAAACGTCGCATTTTGGCAATTCGAAAACCAAAGTGATAAAATCTTGAAAATAGATATATTTAAATCTTTAAAAATATGAAATAAATTTCATAAATATATTAAAAAATTTTAAAAAGGATTTGAGTTATTAAAATGGACTTATGTGGAATGAAATTAGCATTTTGATCAAAGAAGCTTTTAAAAGAACTATTTGCAGCACTTTTTGGTAACTTTTGAAATTAAGATTTAAACTTGGGAATTTCTTCCCAAATCTTTTGCAATATTTTTAAAATAATAAATCAAGAATATTAAAGATCTTAGGGTTGATCAAATAACTTGACCTCTTTATGAATGACAGAGAGACCGTCTCTAGACCCAAGCTTGGACAACTAGTGTATGGGTTCCACTCTAGCTATCCGGACTGCCTCGATGGAGGGGATAGAGAATTTGATTTATTCAAACCACATCTTCCTAAGATAAAATGAGATTTGGAGCTTTCCAAAAGTTAAACAAGATTTAAAATAGGATTTTGGTCGTTAAAGAAAACATTCTAGTTAAACTCTGTATTAAATTCTGAGGAAGGAGCTCGTATTATCTTTATGAATTTAAAGGGTGATTTCACCGTTATTCAACAAATAGTGCAAGTTGAATACGGAAATTATTATTGGGTATAAATAGTCTAAAATTATAGATCTCTTTTATTCAATACTAACTGGTTTGGGTTTACAGCAAGCGATTTCTTAAATAGAATTGTTTTTGACCCATTAAAGATATGTTTTGGAAATGTAAAATATTGATTAAGATTTGAATTATACTTTTCCTAAGTAAGTATAGATGAAATGTTTTCGTATTTCCAAAGTTAAAAATTGGTTTTACTTTATCAAAGGATTTGATAAAAGAGGTTTAATTATCCCATATATACTGAAAAAGAATATGTTTTAAAGATGTATATCTTTAAAGAGATACTTTAATAAAAGATATTAATTAATTGAATAATAATCACATATATACTTGACAGCTTTTATCGATGATTGGTTCGGAGAAACCGAGGTCAGGTTTAGCTAATTTCTATTTGAAAACAACTTCAAACTAATATAGGTTCAAAAGTGAAAATACGTTGAAGACAATGATCTTGAGGATGGAGATTTTCATAATCTAGGGCTGCTTGTCGCGAACCTCTGGAGTAATTTCCTTATCATATATATGGTGGTAGTGGTTCCTTCGATTTGAAATCTTCGATGCAAGGACTGCTCGCTACTAATCCTAGGGTTGATCCCCAACGGGATGTAGCAGGAGAGTGCCTTCGATCTGTCCTGTGCTTGGACAACTTGTATGGACGAGTGTCTGACATTACATTTCTTAGAACAAGTACATTGATATTTACAAACGTACATCTATTTGAAGGCGTAGGAGGTAACCCTTCTTACACTTAACACTCTTCTCTAAGACGTACGAGCTCGAAGGTTGTACTTTTATGGAAAATAATTAGTGTGTTGTTGGAAATAACAAGTGGCATTCAAAGTAGTATTTGTTCTGTAAAAGATAAAACGTTACCGTAAGCCTCGCACATCAGAAATGAAAAAAACATGGTAGATGCGGCAGGGCTAAATGGGTCGCTTTCATTAGGAGATGCTCATCTCCTTTCTAGACCACACTCTATATTTTGGGTTTGTTGTGTATGATGTGGCCACGAATAGGTTGGGAATGACTGTGATGATGGCATATTCGGTACTATCTATGGTAAAGGTAGGCCGATTTTGTGTTGGTAAAGGGCAGTGGGTCTATGCCTCGGCACATTCCTCTAGAGATGTACTGTCTTAAGGTAGTCCCTTGCCTTGTCATTATATGGAATCCATTCTCTAATACAAGCCTTTATGATTTTAGTTGTAAATCTATTATGCTAGAATTTAATAAATGTAACTATTTCGGCTAAGATTATATATATTTACTTGAAAGAGTTTTCAAAGAATGTCATTAAAAATAATATCTCTGATTTTGCATAGAAAATGGTTTGGTTATCACAAGGTAAAAAACCGTCCATGTTTATGTGCGGTGTGATCTTATGATATACCCTTTGTTTACAAAAATATCTGTATTTTGAGTTTTCTCACACCAATCCCATGGCTGGCCCGGAGTTTATTTTCTTTTCCCTTAAACTCTAGATGCCCTATTTTTCTAGGCAGCCAAGTAATTCATGTCTAGCTTGGGACATTTTGGAGGTGTTTGGAGCTGGAGCTAGAGTTTCCACTATATATGGTTATCCATTTGCATTTCCACTGCATTTGTTACTGTTTCTATTCAGCACTAGTAGGGACAGGGATTTATAACTGTCCAGGCTGAGATTAGGATAGACTCTTATGTGTGTGTGTGTATAGAATTCCCACTGTAAAGATTAAATATATTAAAATAATATATGCTATTCCATTTGTGTAAGATTATGTTCTATCTTTGTTTTTCTTCTTATCCTTCACGATTGGCTTTTCTAACACCTGAATGCTCGGCACGTGATACAGTGGACACATAAATGTAGGTTTTCGGGGGCCAAAAATCTCATTTGTTACATTTGGTATCAGAGCTTAGGTTGAGCGAACACCTGAGCTTGATAGGGGTAAAGTCTCATCAGAGATAGGGTTAGTAATACTCTAAGATGAGTAACTCATTAGAGATAGGGTAAGTGACACCCTAGAATGGGTTTGAGTGTATTATTTATGAGCGCGTATTAATTAATGTTATATAAAAATGATTTTTGCTTTGAAAAATTAGTAAATGAAATAATTTTGTCTAGGATTATATTTTGAATATAAAGGGATATCTTTTAAATGACATAGTTATCTATGTAGTGTTTGGTTATTAAGGGAATGATAATATTCAGTTATTATCATTTATATATTGGTTGTTTGATTTTAAAAGTTAAATACGAACACCTCGTGAATCACAATTTGACTATGTGGTGTTTGATAAATAATATTGGTTTAACGTCAAAGAAATTTATTTAAGATAAATGATTTTATGAATGTTTTATAAAAATAAGTGAGTTTATAAATTGGATTTATAATACATGTTTTATAAAGAGATTTTTGAAAATTTGAATTCTAGTATTTTTGAAAAGAATCTGATGATTAACTAGTTCGAGTGGCTCGAAAGTAACTAAAAATGGGCAGGAGATGTGTTCAAATGGTAAACCCTTCTCTCAAGTATTTTCCCTCATATTAAGGGAATATGCGATACTATTAGTAGTACCCAATTCCTTGGTATCATTTCTAAGTTACTCGATCTATATAATTTTCTAAAGTTAAAAAGATAATGTGAATCATTAATTAATAAATTAATTAGTGATTGTTAATTTTTATCAAGGTGGTTGCATTTAAAACTAGTTAAAAGGAGTATATCATAATATAAGGAGTTAAATATAATTTTAGGAATAAAAGATATATAGTGATATTTTGAAATAATAAAATTGGTATTTGAATTCTTAGGAAAGTTGATTCAAAATAAAGGTTATTCTAAAAAACGAGTGAATAAGTCCATCTTTTATTACAAAGGAAATATAGTTTTAAAGAAGATACAAATAGTTTGAAACAAATATTTCCAAAATGGTTTAAATAAAAGATTTATAAAAGTAATATTTCGTAAATAAAGTAATAGATTTATAAACGGTGTTTTATAAATATTAAAGATGGATTTGTAATTGATAATTCTTAAATAAATTTGGGATTTTATAAATAAAGGAGGTTTAGAAAGGAATAGATTTATAAATGGAATTTTATAAATAAAGTGATTTTACAAAAAGAATTTTTATAAAAAGAAAGGAGATTATAAAACATGGTTTTATAAATATAAAAGGTTTATCTTGATAAGTAGAGGATGTTTTTATAAAGGGAGATACATTCGTTTTAAAATATAATAATATTTTTGAAAGAGATATTTAGAAATGGAGTTTAATGGTTTTAAAAGTGATTTAAAATGTGTTAAGTAATACTAAAACATAGATTTCAACATTATCGTTGTAATAAATATTTCGAGAAAACGGGAAAGACATAAACTATAACACTGTTGTTATAGTAACTGATTTCCGAAGGAAGATGTTTTATATAGTATACGGGAGTCATTCATATCCTATATTTGATGTGAGATTTGGGGTGGGTAACTTATATCTATTTGGAAGTTAAGAGTGACCGTCCATTCAAGGTCTAAGAGGTAATGATACCCTAACTTGATCGGCTTCATTGTTAACTAATAGTTTAAGTTCGACATTGGAAATTAATATTAAGTATGATTAATCAGATCCCTATAATAGTGTTTTTGGGTTGTCGTAACGATGTTTTACGCAACATTCATTTTGACTCAATAATGTGTATTTTGGAAAATATGAAGCTTTCCTCAAAGATTTTTACGGATTTAATTATAGAGGTATTTTCTAAGTGTCAACATTGAAATAGCATTTTTGAAAAGAAGATAGAAATTTTTTGTGAATAAAAAAACATATATGAAGAAGCATCTTTATAAAAATGTTTGAATAAAAGTTTTATGAAAGGTTTTCACAAAAGTTTTGGGAAGGTTAATAAGTATGTATGAGGTACATAGATCATATCATTGCATGATTTTGATCTAAGATTCGAGTACAAGATTTTGAGTTGTTTACACCGGTCCGAAAAAGGATTTATCAATCGATTCTTAACGACGAACATTGATAGGGATTTGTGGTTGGGTACTTGTGTTTTCTATTGTAGTTGAGAGCTATGTAAGGGAAATGAAAGTTTCTCATCAAGAAACTTGATCAAAGTCCGTATTAGAGGATCGAGGGATCAATACTAGTTCGAAAATAAAGTTGTGTATTTGAGTAGAAGATCAAATTTGATTTGCATACGGATGATCTGGGTATATTCGAATTTAAAATCGAATCAGATAGTGCATATAGATAATCCATGAACATAACATGGGTTTGTATTTGAAATTTAAAATGATTTTTTTGCCAAGTTTATGGTTATGTGTAATTTCAGGGACGAAGTTCTTGTAAGGAAAGAAGTCTGTAACGATCCCAAATTTATCACTTTGATAAATTATATTTATACTTGAAATATTCAAATACAAGATTTTATAACACAAATTATGATGTTTTAAATCATAAATAATGATGGTAAACTTGTTTTAGAGGTATATTAAAAATATGGATATTTGGGGGTTTTCATCAGAAAAGCAACGAAAATCAATTTTCGGTAAAATTGAGATTTATTAGCATGCAAAAAACTGAATACGTACCTTATTTATCCATTTAAGAAAAAATATGAAATAAAAATTATTTATTTTATTTTTGAAAATAAAATATATTTATGACATCATTAGGATGTCGTCAATTTTATATATTTTTTGTAATTTTAAAATTAAGTTTAAATAATTATTTAAAATGATAATAATTTATTTTAATTAGTAATACAGTGATCATAAATCATTTATAATAGTTCGATAAATATATGTGCTTGATTTAAAAATATAAGAAAATTCAAGACGCTTTATCGATATAACAGCACCTTTTGTAAACACTTGTTTAATATTGGTTTATATGGCTTTATAATTCAAATGTGATCATTTTAATTAATTTATAATGATTAGAAATTAGTTTTTAATTTTTTTACAGTTATATGTAATTTAATTAATAAGTGAAAATGTGACCACGAATCGGCTTTTAGATTTTCAACTGTTTAATGAACGGAAGTTGTTCAAAGTGATTGCAACATTACTTATATATCTTGTGCACATATATGACATATACATGCATGTCCTAGCATATACATATACACATGGATACATACCAAATACATACATACATATACATATATGTTATCCGGAATTCTTGCCCAACTATATTGAATTGATTGCATAAGATAGATCTGACTGTTATCAAGGCCGATGATTCCGGAGCAATGATTGTGGGACTCGAAAGTCGAGTATAGATGGTTATATGAAGTCAAAATCAAATAGAGTTGGTAGATGAACAATGTAGAATGCTTAAAGTATGGAGTATAACTTAGCAAATGGAAGGGATCGGCATGGGTTGGCTCTTATAGAGGGTTCGGTATATTTCATTGGAAAAAGGAAGTATCGACATAGATGGCTAGTATGGATCGGCATACATTATTTCACAAGGAAGGTATCGACATAGTTAAATGAGGATAGATCGGCATGCTTTGCTAGAAGATATGGATCGGCAGGCTCTGTTGAAGAGGGCTCGGTCCAACCAATTTCAAGTGCCTTCACACATTCAACAATCAATACCTCAAGATTTCTAAGTCCAAAGCATATGGAATTTGGAGAGCAAGGCATATGGACCATATGGAACATACCCTAGGGATCGTACATCAAATGGACAAAGATGGAGAGATTGGTATACACCCTATGAGAAGGATCGGTAGAAGATAGTACACAAGCATTACTGAATCAAAGATCATGCAATAACTTGAGCTCCTTTTGTCCAAATGACATAAGGTTTGAAGGGCTAACATATTTAAGCATGTAGAAGCCACAATAGGGACTGCAGCCCAAAAATTGAAAATACAAGGATCGGTACTGATCAAACTTCATGAGGATTTGGGCCTAGCGACCCCTCTGGTGGGCCCATGTGGGTTAGAAGGTCTGTAACCGAAGTTTCAGAGAGATTGGTGGTCCTCTTCACCTATAAATATTGGCCTAATGGTCATCCTGGGAATCTTTTACGCTGCTGATTACTATAGCCTTTATTGTAATCAATTTTTCTCTATTCCTTGCTATTGTAATCAGATTTATAAGTAATCAATAAAGATAATGTTTAAAGTGGATGTAGGCACACAACCCCGAACCACTATAAATCTCTTTGTTTCTGGTTATTGCTTTTTATTTACTGTTATCTTAATCTGTTCCTCATTTTAATTTTATTTTCTTCACTTGCTTCTCTACAAAAATCTGTTCTTAGGTGTTTGTGACCAATTTGGTTGCAAACATTTTGGAGCTTCCATTGAGAGCGTGATTTTCAGCTTGTCAGGATCCCCTTTGTTGCAACTGGATTGGATAAATCCACCGAAGAGATTTGTAGTTTTCTTCATAGGGTTGCTTATACTATTCAGATTTGGAGGAACCTAAAGCAAGGAGATTGATAATGGTGAGACATACTAAATCTACTTCTCAGAACTAGGATGGAAATGAGACTATTAGCATTCAGCAAAGAGACCCAAGCAATCAACCAACAAATGTGAATGCTGATCCGGTTGAAGTTCAGAATCCCGCTAATTCTATTACCAGAGCTGAATTTCACAATTTAATGAGAGAGTTGATGGAAAGCCGTGACAACTAGATCGGCAAATTCCGACTGATATCAACTTGATGAACCAAATTACTCAGTAGTAGTAAGGAAAAGATAGGAGAGAACCCACTCCTTACTTGGCATCAGAA
Source organism: Allium fistulosum (assembly GCA_030737815.1). Classification (NCBI taxonomy): domain Eukaryota; kingdom Viridiplantae; phylum Streptophyta; class Magnoliopsida; order Asparagales; family Amaryllidaceae; genus Allium; species Allium fistulosum. The sequence goes on along the minus strand of CM060902.1, from coordinate 1,348,524,815 downwards.
AGTTCTAGCTAATCGGATGAATATCACAGTCATAGGCATCGCAGGATTGAAGAAAATCATGTAAAAGCTTCGGAGCATCACTTGGTAGACTATTGTGGTCTGCTAGGATCGTTCGGTGACGATCCCTCCGCCAAAGAAGGTATTCCCCCATACACTTGGAGAATCGATCTGGAACTGTTTCTAAAGGATTGGATGATGGAGTTCGATTGAATGCTGACCAGTTAACTCCCCGGAATGATGACGGAGTAAATGTACAAGATGCACGTTGGGAATATGTTGAACAAAGAAGGCGTGAAATGGCCTATAGACATCGACCGGACCATTCACGTGAGGTGGAGCGCGACCACCACTTGGCACCACCCATCCAAACGCCAAACTTATCGGCAATGGTTAGACAGTTAGTGAGAAAGAGCTAAGCTTAACCAATGATGACTAGGGAATCTCAAGAAGTCATACCTCGTTTATTGATAGTGTATTACATGCACTGTACCCAAGGAAGTTCAACATGTCGTCGATGCCTGCCTACGAAGGAAAAACCGACCCCAGGTAGCTCATCATGAGATATGAATGGTCGATGGATTTAGCACGAGATGATGATGCGACCAAGTGTAGATGCTTTCCCATAACTCTTTCCAAAATAGCGACGATGTGGTTCACAAGACTATCCCCACGATCAATTTCTAGGTTCGATGATTTTACAACCAAGTTTGTGGAGAAATTTTGGATGCACATGAATCATCCTAAAGATGTAATGTTCCTTTCTAGCGCGATTCAGGTGCTAGGAGAGTCATTGAAAGATTATTTGGAGAGATTTCATACAGCTGTTATGGAGGTCAGTAATCCAAATGACCATGCAATACTCACGGTCGTGGCAAGTGGGATTGATCCAGAGTCTGAATTTGGTGATTGGTTAACCGACAAGCTGCCCGCAACGTTGGAGCACTTTTATGCAAAGGAGGCACAATTTTTGAGGAGGAAAGAAGCCAGGTCGTCCAGAAAAAAGAATGTTGCGGGACCGAGTGGAGAAGGAGTATAGAGTAACATTACAATCAAACAGTCCGATGATAGTTCTGGAAAAGTCCAAGTGAATGTTCAGAATAAACCAAATCAGCAAAAGAGAGGCGAATATAGGAACTGAGAATGAAAGAGGGATTTTGGAAAGTTCAAGCCTAGGATTCCAATGTATGATAATTACACGCCGTTGAATACGTCGCTAGAAAATATCTATCTGTCTACTTGCAATACCATGCAGTATAGGAAGCCGCCTCCAAAAGAGTCAGCAGAAAAGTAGAGACAGACGGGAAATACTGTCGATTTCATGAGTGTTATGGACACAACACAAATGACTGCAGGCATCTCCAGGATGTTATAGAAAAAATTATTCGAGAAAAGAAGTTACAACAGTTTGTGAAAGCCCCATAGGATGGCGGGCAAGGGACTTTTGACCCCAATCTAGGACAAGCATCGCGTAGGGCTGAGGAACCTGCACGGACTGGTGGAAGACTGGTGATAAACACGATAGTCGGGGGACCGCACCCAACAGTTAAGAGCTGGTAAGAGATGGAGCGCTACACTAGCACGATTAGGCATGTGGATTTTGAATGTTGTTCGAATACGGAAGATGGAGCTCCGGCGAAGCAGCAACGTACTATGGCAGATGATATTATGTTTAGGAACAGAGATGCAGATAAGGTAGAGGCTCCGACAATCGATCCAATGGTATTTTAGCCATGATTGGTCCTACTTTGGTGAGAAGGATTTTGATTGATTATGGAAGTTCGGTAAATATAATCTTCAAAAAAGCTTATGCTCAGATAAGGATGGAAGCCAAAGATTTAAAGCCGTCTAAAGTGTAGGATCGATTTCACCCTAGAGGGGGGTGAATAGGGTGATACTAATAATAATAAAAATTAATGCGGAAATATATAAAATAATTGCAGCGCAGATAATAGTAGAATAATAAAAGCAGAAATAGAACAACACAGATATACCCAGCTTCGGCAAAACCATGCCTACGTGCTGCCCCCAAGGATTCTACCAGAAATTAAGTAGTCAGATGCTTACACACATAAACTCGTGACACCCACTATAGACTAACCTAACTCTACGCTCAAAACTCTGCCACAACTCAGCCACTGGGTTGCGAATCTTGAACTACACCACCGTAGTTTATCCCCTAGTCATACGACTAGAATTTTATAAAAGTTCAAAAAGTAAAGTACAAAATAAAACACAGATACAAAACCCTATATTAAATTAAAGCCCAAAATATTAATAAAAGAACCGGCCCAATATAAAATAAAAGAGAAGTCCTTTTTCTTTTTTATATTCGTGTAATCTTCGGTCGTTCCCTTTGCTTTGTGAAAATGGCTGCCTCATTCGTTCCTCTTTCTTTCTGAAAATTAGGGTTATGGAAATTCAAATAGCCGCCTTGTAGTTGATTTAATTGAATGCTTCTTGCTTGTAAGAAATGAGGCTTGAATCATATGTTGCATTCGTTCCTTCGCGGTTGCTTCTTGATCGAGTTTGAATTGACTGATACTGGTATGCGATTTCCTTTATTTACTCTTGTTGATATGCTTGAACTCGATGATCCTAATTGCCGATGATGTTAATGGTTTTAAATAGGGAATAAAACCCTAAATTATCGTTCGAATATTTCGTTTGAATTCATCTGTGATTTTGCTCGGCCGTTGATTTGTAATCAAATGTTGGTGATGTTTTCTGACTTTTTCAATTCATATATTTTCCTATTATGCTTGCTTGGTCACCACGGCTTGCATTTTCTTTGGATTTGGTTCCGTTCTTTTCTCCGCTGACATCTCTGATTTCGGCACTTGACTTGATTATTGTACTTGCAATATTATCTGGACTTGTTCAATTCGTGTTATCACCTGACTTTTACTCTGACTTGTTCGAACTCTACCTTGTTCAACACGGTTTTGATTCAAATTTTTGTTGACTGCTATTCTTTCATTTTCTTTCGAATCTTGACTTTGTTACTGCAACTGGTTATGTGTATACATATATAAGTATATATTTGCACATGTGTGTTTGTGAGAAAAAAAATAATTGCTACTTCCTTATGTTGCCATGTTACATTGAGCAATGTACTCGGGTTGCATGAACATATTGCAGTCTACATACATCGCTGATTTTCTTTGAGTTGATTGTCTCCATACATATATGCATGCATATATGTATGTATATATGTGTGTGATTGACTTGATTGCGCTTGTTCAATTGTTGCTTGATCACAGTCACTTGTTTGCTTTAGAAAACTATCTGGATGTTGATGTGTTGCTTCATTAATTCACTGTATTGAGCTTTGGTTCATTGATGATGCTTTGAGTCATGTCCATATGCATATGTATACATATTGTTTACTGCTTCACTACATCCATATTGTCACTACATATGTACTTGTAAATGTTGAGGCTTGAACTGTATGTATGTTGTTTATGTATGCATTCGTGTATACAGTTATTGTTGAGTTGTATGCATGTGCACCAGTACTGTTCCATATGAATTCTTCATTGTTTATGCCTTTGGTCATTGCATTCATGTTGCCAGGTCTGGTTGCATTTGCTTCCTTTTACTGTTCACTAGTCCCGGTACCTTTTGTTGTATGCTGGTCTTCATGTATACTCGAATCTTGTTGTAGCCCTTTATACATGTTGCACTGCCCTGGTGCCATTGATATTTGAGTTCATTTGAGTCTGTTGGCCTCTCATCTGTTTCATTTTGAAATCATATTCACGCCTCTTTATTCAAGACTGTTTGCAGTTTTGTTGCTATTTAATATTGAGGCTTTGCTCAGTTGACTTGTTGGTGACACTACATGTATGATGGTTCCACTTGGAGTCTGAGTTGTTGCATCCTGGAGTCTGCTGTCTTGGTTTGATCTGGACTTAGAATCGTTCTTCATTTGTATGTTGTGAGTTTGGTATCACTTCAGTTTTCTATGGCACACATTTTGGTCTCTCCACATTTATACATACATGTATGTATATATGTGTGTGATGGCTATGCATTTGTTGAACTTGCTGTTGCATATGTAATTTTGGTCTGGTTCATCACTGTTTGATCTGAAGCTTGATTTGAGTCTTGTGAAAATAGTTGAGCTAGGGTGGTCAGTTGTGGTCAGTTGAAGTGTGTGTTCTAGTTGTGATGGTTTATTGGTTCATGTGTACACTTTGACTGTTGAGGCTGTGTTGCTTGATTGCTTTGATCGAGCATTTTCACTTGTACTTGACAATTTTGTGATGTTTTTGTGTTGCGCCTGAGTTGAATCCAGCCTCGGCTCGGGTTTTACCTTGTGCTCACCTGTCCCTGCAGTTTTATCAAGTGTATATCAGTGTGCACGGCCTTGTGGCATGTACAGTGATACTCTGTGCATGTCACAAGCTATTCGTGTATGATGAATTCAAAATAAATATGATGACGAACAACCCAAATAACTGAGGCAAATAATATTTTCAAAAATGCACATTTTTTTACACTACAAAAATATTTCTTTTTCAATTTTACTACGTCAATTAGTTTGTAAATAATTCAGATGCTGGATACAAGCTGGAATAGATTTGAAGATCAAATACGAGTGAACGAGTGATATGTAGTGAGGTGCAAATGTATGTAACAATTGTATAGTGAAAAATCGTGTTGTTATTTAATACTGTATTGTAATTGAAATTTTGTATATATATAGTGAGGGCTCAACTTTTGTACTATTTAAAATTGTAATAAAATATTCGTTTGAATAAAATATCTGTTTGAATTTAAATTCTATGTTATTTATTTTATTCAACAAATATTTATTTAATTATGTGAAAAATAAAATAGTACAATAACAAATACATTTATGAATATATATATATATATATATGTGTGTGTGTGTGTGTTTATTATCATCAAACAAAAATCATATACTAGCATATTCAACAATCTCCCCCTTTTGATGATAACAAACATATATTTAAGATTTTGAATTTATTAAATGTATTTGGTAATTGATGGACTCTATTTGCTCCCCCTATTTGAATGCTCCCTCTCTACAACATAGCTCCCCCTTCATATATGCATGAAAACAAATAAAAATATGCAAATGAACCTAAATGGGAATATGCAAATAAAAAATAAAATATTTGACCATTATTTGCCAAAATCTTAACTTTTCTCTCCCCTTTTTGTTATCAGAAAAAGAGTAATAGTGTTAGAAAAATAGAGATATAGTGATAGACATTAACACAACATTAATACCTAATCGAGCATAAATATTAAATTTCAATAAAAAAAATCAAACAAAAATCATAAATACTCTATTAGGCGCATATTCCACTTTAGAATGATAGGGATGATGTCGGCATATAAAACCATATAGTTGTGTCTATTTGTGGTATATTTATATCAGGAATTTGAATATCTACTAACCATGCATAACCGCTAGGACTTTTAAATGAGATTAGTAGTATTCCCAATTTTTATAAAAAATGAATTTCAAGCATCTTCTAACCACGCATAACCATAAGGACTTTTAAATGGGATTAGAATCAACCTGTTTATTTAATAATCAATTTTGATATGTGTTCCATACATGCATAACCGTGAGAACATTTAAATGAGTATGAAAGCATATATACAAATATTCCAAGTAATCACCCATGCATAACCATGAGGGCTTTTAAAGAGAGTGAATACTTTGGATTTTTTTTAAAAATAAAATAAAATAGAAAAGAATAATTTCCTGTTTAAAATACCATATTTTGACATACTATATTGGATTTTGATGAGTGATGGTCATTAGAAGTATGACAGAAATAGAGATGGTCATGGAATTTTTACCATTCAAAAGTTATTATAAATCTTGTTTAAATTGTTAAAGAAATTTACTAAATATACTATCTTAAGTTATAATATATGGTTAAATCAACACTCATCACTTTTTCAATCACTATTTATCTTTTCGATAATCAATAGGGAGTCAGATTAGTTAATGTAGTCATTTAAGATCAAATCCGAAAGTAATCATGAAATCAAATGCTCTAAAATAACTAATCTAAAACATGGTCAGCAAAAACTATTTTCTGGAAGGGGTTTTACAAGAAAAATGACTGCTAATTGAAAATCAGTTGAAATGAAAAATATGCAGATATTTTCTTTGAAAATATGATGCAACTAATGAATGTCTCTACATAAAACACGTTCCACTAGTACTTTTTCTATCAATTAGATTACCAGTGTAATCTGCATATGAATTTCTGTTAGACTCAAGATTATCATTAGTTGGATATCATAGACCAGATCATGAAGTTGCAAAAAATTCCTTTAAATCCTTTTTACAGCTTTTAAATGAAATTCTTTTGGATTTTGAATTGAAACCGTGCACATAAACAACTTGTGAACATAGTGTCAAATCCAGAAGCAGTAAAATAAACAAATATATCCAAGTGTGTCTAGAGTAATCATCAACCAATAAAACAAAATCATTAGTCCAAACAGATCTACATGAACCAGTTCAAAGACTCTAGAGGTGCTTATAGTGTTCATGACATAAAAAGATAATTAGCCAACAATTTTGCAAAAATAAAAATCATAATCAACGTTCCTTTTCTTATCACATGACTAGCTGAATTAAATTAGATTATGGTGCAGATATATCATTCAAGATAAATGTATCGTTACCTATTTTACCTTTGCGATAATTTTCTGTTGTTACCCATTGTGACTCTGCCACCTTTGTATTACGCTAAGGAACTTTGATTTGTCGCCAGTCGTGTGCTTGGAACAGCCAGAATCCAGGTAACACTGTTGTTGTTCCTTAGCTTGCCACCACACCTACACGAGGAATGATTTTTGTGACCTATTTGTTTTTATAGGTCCATGATTGTTAGTGGTAAAATACATTGAAAAATATGTTTGTGTAGACCCAAGATAATCTATATTTGTTCCTTTCGGCACCCATATTTGTTTAACTTTAAAGGATTTTATATTCGTGCCTTTTGGAACCCAAATTGGTATGGTTTTTGTGTGTTTGGCTCTATACCAGCAAATATTGTGACTGTGTCCAATTTTTCCACAAATCGTGCACTTGGAATTGATTTGATTAATTTTGTTTCTAACACGTTCAGATTTAGTATATCCAAGTCCTTGTCTAATAGGATTAACAGTTTTTTTCCCTAGCAACATATTTAGTGATTTTTCTCCTCTGGAGAATTTTCTGGTTTTAGACAATTGTTGGACTTGTGTTTTGAGAGATTCATTTTCATTCAATAACAAGGTGACCTTTTTTATAGAATTTTCTCTCCTAGTGTTTTCACTTTCTTTCAAAATCGGAATTTCATTTTCAAGTGATTTAATTTTAATTCCTGATTTTTAATCTCTTCTTCAAATGATGGACACTTATCACACTTAGGGCTCTTATTTCGATAGTTTTGAACCAATTGATCAAGCTGCTTATTTAATTCTATCAAAGTATCATTTTGTGATTCAAGTTTTGCGTACTTCTCCCTAAGTCGTTCAAAACAGCCATTTACTTCATGAAAATATATAAGTAATTCCAAATGAGTAGGTTTTGATACCTCGCTTGATTCGTCATCATCACTGTCAGCTATTTCTCCTTGAAGACACAGTTTTGCTTTTTCATTTTCACTGCCAGTGCTTTCATCACTTTCATCACTTTCATCCCAAGTAGCTGCAAAACTTCTTATTTTCGTTTTCTTTCCTTGCTTGAGTCGATTCTGAGGACAATTGGGCTTGATATGACTGGGTTTTTTCACTTGTGGCATATGATCTCCTGCTCTTTTGGGTTGTCTAGAACTTTGACTATTCTGCTTTTCAGTTGTTGATTTAGAGCTGGATTTCCATGTTTGTGAATCCACATTTTGAATTTCTTTATTATCAGCGCCAATTCTGCTACACCATCATCATCTTCACTTTCGGTTGTCCTTTGAGAGCTAATTTTTTCTTTCGCGTATCACCTCCTTCGCGTTCTTCCTTGAATTTCATTTCTGGCTCATAAGTGGTGAGATTTCCGATGATTTCTTCAACTTTGATTTGTTTCAGATCTTTTGATTCTTGAATAGTAGTCACTTTTGCTTCAAAATTTCGTGGAAGAATTCTAAGGATTTTTTGAAGTATTTCTAGCTCTGTGTATGACTTTCCAAGTGATTTTGATTTGTATACTAGATTAGAAAGTCGTCCATACATTTCTTTGACACTTTCATCCTTTGCTATTGTGAAGTTTTCGTATTCGCTACTAAGCACGGCAATGCGAGATTCTTTGACTTGGGAAGTTCCTTCGTGAGTCACTTCAAGTGTGTGCCAAATTTCCTGCGCAGTTAGACAATGTGAGACATGATTAAATTCAATTTGATCCAATGAACAAATAATAGAATTCATAGCTTTAGCATTAGCATTCTGTAGTTTATTTTCTAGATCTGTCCATTGATCCATCGGTTTTTCAATTTCCTGATTATCTACCACTATAATTGGTGTCCTATATCCTGTCTCAACAATATTCCAAGCATCAACGGTTTTCAGAAAAAATTTCATTCTATTTTTCCAGTAAGTATATTCACCATTGAACATAGGCAGGCCCGGCCATTAGTCAAGGCCCATCAGCCAAAGGAATTGGGCAACCCCCCAACAAGGGGCAACAAAATTTCAATTTCTATCTCACCTAACAGAAGAAAAAAAACACGTTTTTTCTTTTTCTCCTACTCCCGCGCGCGCTTTGGAAAGAAGCCTGAAACCCTAGACTTGCTTCATCATCCATCTGCGTCTCGTGACTCTTGTCAGTCGTCTTCCCCTCTAAAGCTACAAAATTCTCTCATTCTCAGGTAATATATGTATATAATTTACAAGCTTTTCCTTTAGCTTTATATAATTTCAGCTGCTAATTCAAAATGCCCATTTTGCTGATTAGATAGTATTGCAATTTCATTCGTACTAAAATTACATCTATCATCTATGCCTTCGAATTGGGCCTTTGGTCCGACAAGTTCCATTTTCCCAATATTTTAGGCTACTTTGCATAGAGGTTTTCAATATTACAAACTACTTTGGTGAATAAAATCAATATGCCGACAGAATAAACGAAAAGCCCAAAAAAAAATCAACGTGTAATCATATTTCTGTTTTTTCATATCATGTATCATAAGAATTAAACATAGAGCATGTGATCATGTATCCATTCATGTTTCATTACCTTCCTAGCCATGTTTGCTCACTCCAATAGATTTATATAAGTGACAATGAAACTTAAATTTATTGAAGAGTGTCAGGTGACTCTACTGAAATCCTTTTTTGATATTTATTCAAATAAAGATCATCTTATTTGCTGTAAGACACAGCCTGACAATGCATTGATCAATGAAAGTAAACTTATGTGGAAGGACAATGTCATATATTAGCATATACGTAACTCAATACAGTAGCCAAGTTACCTATTTTCCTCCATCATTGAAGACCTAAGGTGGTTATAACCATACAAATAACTTGTTTTTATCTGCACACCATTGTATATCAGACAAAACAAACACAATGTTTAACCATCACGATGAAATCCGGAAGATGAATAAAAAGATAGTAAATTACCATGCACTATACATTTATGAATATTGACCAGTGCTCTTATTTTTCTCAAATTTGATACCTTTTATATTTTATATCCATCTGATAGTATTGCAATTTGCTGATTTGATAGTTTTATATCCATCTGCGTTTATGAGTAAATATTTCACTTTTATTAGTGAATATTAATTTAGAAATTTTAATTTAGAAATTGGGTAACAATATGAAACAGTTGGTTGATAATATTTGTAAAGTGAATGTGAATTGATTTTTTTGTTTCACTTCAAAAGTCAATGTATTATGTATATCAATTTTTAAAGTGTAGGAAATATGATGAAAAATGAAGACGATAAAATCGGATTCGGTTTCGAAAACAAAATTCCGGAGCTTACAATAGGAAAGTTAAGCAAAAAAGAGATGAACTCGCAAAATCACTTGTTGGCTCAATTTCCAACTTATATAAAGCAAAAATTCAAAAATCGCAACCTTCAACTTCATGTATGGTGGTACAAATTGGTGATGAAGATCATGTCATTAATGAGAAGGTGGAGACTTATGAAGCATTGATAAGTGAAAAAAATGAAGATGTTATTAATGAAAATAGTAGTGAAGAAAGTAACGACAATGAAGGAGTTAATAATATTGAAGGAGTTATTGTTCATGCTACTATTGAGCTTGACCTTGAGAAAGATATTGATGTCAACTATGATCCGGGATTATGGGGAAAAATTACGGATAGTAAAAGAGTGATGTTAGTTCAAAAAGGGCCTATTAAAATTTTAAAAGAGAATGATAAGTTTCCTAAACATGAAAGTGACGGAAGACATTTTTCTTCTAAACATTATATTGGTTATTATCCACGTGGAGAGGAGCATGAACGGAAGTGGCTTGTCTACTCAAATGAGGTGAATAGAGTTTTTTGTTTTTGTTGCAAGTTATTCAAAAATCCACAAAAGTCATTCAAATTAGGAGAAGAAGGATTAATGATTGGCATAATATTACAACAAAACTTCGAGAGCATGAATGTAATTCGGAACATACCGCAAGTCTTATCAAATGGGTAGATTTGTATAGAGGCCTTCAACTAAAAGAAACAATTGACAAAAAAATGGAGTCTCTAATCGACCAAGAGAGAGAACGATGGAAAAAAGTATTAGTTCGCATTATTGGCGTTGTGAAAACTCTCTCTCGAAATAATTTACCATTTCGCGGATCTAATGAAAAAATCTATGAGAAGAACAATGGGCTTTTTTGTCAACACATAGAATTTGTTGCCGAATTTGATCCAATTATGGAGGATCACCTTAGACATGTGGTAAATAATGAAATAAACAATCATTATCTTAGCCATAAAATACAAAATGAACTAATACTTCTATTGGCCAAAAAGATTAAAGAAATATTGCTTATGAAAATATCAAAAGCAAAATTCTTTTCGGTCATTCTTGATTGTACGCCGGATTTAAGCCACAAAGAACAAATGTCAATTGTTATAAGATGTGTAGATGTTGAACATGCAAGTAACATTAAGGTGGAGGAGTTCTTTCTTGGATTCATTGAGGTTGATGACACAACGGGACTTGGCCTCTTCAAAAAGCTTGAAGATATTTTAGTCGATCTTAAACTAAATATTGATGATGTAAGAGGACAAAGTTATGATAATGGATCAAATATGAAAGGTATGTTCTTTTTCAAAATAGATAAATAACTATATATGATCATTTGTTATTTCAACATATTTATGAATGGTAACTTAATATTTATATAGGTAAACATCAAGGTGTACAAAAGAGGCTTCTTGACATAAATCCTAGAGCATTTTATATCTCATGTGGATGCCATTGCTTGAATCTTGCTTTATGTGATATGGCCAAATCATGTATTAAAGCTAGAAATTTTTTTGCTTATGTGCAAAAAATTTATACTTTATTTTCCGGATCAACACATCGATGGGAAATACTTAGAAAATATGTAAAGGGATTGACTCCTAAGGCATTGTCCGCAACTCGTTGGGAAAGTCATATTGAAAGTGTTAAGGCAATATGAACTCAACCATCGGAGTTAAGAGATGCTTTGATAGATATTGCTAATAATTCCAATAATGATACTACAAGGGTGGAAGCTAAAGCTTTATGTCAAAATGCTTTAGAGGATTTTGAATTCTTGATTAGTTTATGTATTTGGTATACTATATTGGACAATATTAATCGGGTTAGCAAAATACTTCAAGCGGAGGAAATGGATATCGAGGATGCAATTAATAAAGTAAGTGGACTTATTGCATTTTTTAAGAATTTTAGAGAAGTTGGATATGATGAAATGCTGAATGAAGCTAAAGAACTTGCGGAAAAAGTTGGCATTGAACCAAAATTTCCAGAAAAAAGAGTTGTTCGTAGAAAGAAGCAATTTGACGAGGATAAAGAAGTCGATGTTAATGAAAGTCAATCTTTGGAAGATAAATTTAGAGTCACTTACTTTCTCCACATAATAGATCAAGCTCTAACCTCACTTAATGATCAATTTGAACAATTTAAGCTTTACGAAGAGATTTTTGGATTTTTATTAAATGCAAAATTTAAGATTTTTGATGATAAACAGTTGAAAGAGCAATGCTTGAAACTTGAAATTTTTTTGGAACACAACCAAGAGAGTGACATTTGCGGAAAAGGATTATTTCTTGAGCTTAAACAATTGAAAAGGATATTACCATTGGAAGTAACAAAATCAGTTAGTATTCTTGATTTTTTAAGATCTTATCGTGATGTGAGTGGATTTCTAAACGTGTGGGTTGCATATCGGATTTTATTGACTATTCCCGTCACGGTTGCTTCGGTGGAAAGAAGCTTTTCTAAATTGAAGTTAATTAAAACTTATCTTCGGAGCACTATGTTACATGAAAGATTAAGTGGGTTAGCAATGATCTCAATTGAAAATGAATATTTGAATATGCTAAAATATGACGATATAATTGAAGAGTTCGCTTCAAGAAATGCAAGAAGAAGTTATTTTCGTTGAAATAGTTTGATGTGTCATACTTGAATGCTTGATGTAGATGATGGTTTATTATCATAGCATGTTAAAACTTTTGTATAATGTATCAATGTAATTAAGAAATATTTTGTGTTTTTATGTGAACTAAATATATATATATATATATATATTATAATATTAGTCTTATTTAATTTATTTTGTATAAAAGGCAACAAATGTTGTATTCGTCTCGAGCAACCCAACTCATGGGGCCGGCCCTGAACATAGGTAGTCTAACTATGGACTGACCCTCAGCAAAAGCATTATGAAAAGAAGCCATTTAAAAAATCATTTTTTTTTTAAAAAAATTATTTTTGAAAAATCAAAATTTTAAAACAAAAATTGATTTTTGTTCCAAGCTCTGATACCACTTGCAGGATCGATTTCACCCTAGAAGGGGGTGAATAGGGTGATACTAATAATAATAAAAATTAATGCGGAAATATATAAAATAATTACAGCACAGATAATAGCTAAATAATAAAAGCAGAAATAGAACAACACAGATTTATCGAGCTTCGGCAAAACCCTGCTTACGTGCTGCCCCCAAAATTTCTACTATAAATTAAGTAGTCAGACGCTTACACACGTAAACTCGCAACACCCGCTATAGACTAACCTAACTCCGCTCAAAATCCTGCCACAACTCAGCCACTGAGTTGCGAAATCTCGAACTACACCACCGTAGTTCGTCCCCTAGTCACACGACTAGAATTTTATGAAAGTTTAAAAAGTAAAATACAAAATAAAACACTATTACAAAACCCTATATTAAATCAAAGCCCAAAATATTAATAAAGGAACCGGCCCAATATAAAATAAAAGAGAAGTCCTTTTTCTTTTTTATATTCGTGTAATCTTCGGTCGTTCCCTTTGCTTTGTGAAAATGGCTGTCTCGTTCGTTCCTCTTTCTTTCTAAATGTTATTGAATAATATAAAGAATATGTGTGGACTAGTTATATATTCTTATTTTCATATTAGGCTAGATAGGAAGCAGATCAAGTCCGGCCCAGTTGTGTTCTGCAGTACTAGGTTAAATGCTTGTAGTCCTTCTTTCGTGCAAGTTAAGAAAACAACCATAATAATAATAAAATAATGGCGTCTGATATTTTTCTTCGTTCTGTTTCATATTATCGTTAATTACATGGTATCAGAGCTTCCGATCCAAGGAGTGAGTATCTGACCTTCATCCTCTGTATCTCTTACCTTAATTTCTCTGTCACTAGTTACTTCATCCAAAGGGGATCATGACTACGGATTCTAAGGGAGTTGATGTTATATCGATGATGCCAAAGATCACAGATCGGAGACTAAATAGCACGAATTATCATGACTGGAGCAAGACTATTAGATTGTACATCAGGAGTATGGATAAGGTAGATCATCTAATCAAAGATCCACCGCAATCTGATTCGAAGGATAAGGAAGATCAAAATTGGCTTCGAGAAGATGCTCGCCTATTTCTTCAAATTCGAAATTCGGTTGAAAATGAGGTTATCGGCTTGATTAATCACTGCGAAACAGTAAAAGAGTTGATGGAATACTTAGAATTCTTGTATTCAGGAAAAGGGAATCTAACGCGAATGTATGAAGTTTGTCGAGCATTTTATAGACCTGAGAAGAAGGACATGAGGTTGATGAATTACTTTATGGCATTTAAACAAACATATGAGGAGCTAAATCTCCTTTTGCCGATGAGTGCAGATATTAAGACGCAGCAGAGACAACGTGAGCAAATGGCCATCATGAGCTTCTTGGCAGGACTTTCTCCAGATTTCGAAGGTGCAAAGTCACAAATTCTTGCAGACACTGATATTACTACGTTACATGATGTATATAGCCGCTTGTTGAGAGTTGAGATTGGGACTAATATGAATAACACAAGTGCAAACACTCTTAACAGTGCGTTTGTGGGAAGTAGTGGAAATGCAGTCTCTAACAACCAATCTGATTCAATCAAAAGTGGTGCACAACAACATGTTCAACCCTGGAGGCCGCAAAGACCACCCAATGCTCAAAATTGGAGATCACCTCGACCGCCTGGACGAAATCAGAGACCAATGTGGAGACCGTCAGTTAATCAAAACAAAATCTGCAATTACTGCAAACGTATTGGCCATGTGATATCAGAATGTAGAAGCCTGCAGTGGAATCAACGAAATACTACACCATCGAATGTCAAAACTGTGCTAATGTCTGCCGAAGAGTTTGAGAAGTATTCCAAATTTCAAAATACAATGCATGGTAATGCTCCTGATTCTCAAAATACTGCAGCTACAACTTCAGTGGCAAACTCAATAGCAGGCTCCTCATCTTCAAAATGGATAATAGACTCGGGAGCATCCGATCACATGACAGGTAATCCACTTTTACTTGATAATTTGAGAACAGCTAGTGGATCACATAAAGTCATACTAGCAGACGGGTCACAATCATTGGTAAAAGGAATGGGTGAAGTTTCATCACACAAGGCTGTACCATTAAACTCTGTTTAATATTTACCATCGCTGTCGTTTAATCTTCTCTCTGTGAGTCAACTTACGCATCAACTAAACTGCAACGTAACATTCTTTCCTGATTATTGCATATTTCAGGATCTTGTGACGAGGCAGACTATTGGTAGAGGAAGTGAGTCTGGTGGCTTGTACACTCTTGACACGCTTTCTAAACCTATAGTATGTTCTATCATGGATCCAGTTTTAAAAATGCACTGCAGACTTGGTCATCCATCACTTACTTTGTTCAAGCAGCTTTGTCCTCAGTTCAATAATCTGTCAGCAATAAATTGTGAAGCATGTCAATATGCTAAACACCATAGATGCAGTTCACAGCCTAGAGTTAATAAGCGAGCGAGTGGTCCATTCCCTTTAGTTCATTCTGATGTTTGGGGGCCCTCGTCTATTGTGTCTAAACCAGGTTATAAATACTTTATTACATTTGTTGATGATTACTCTCGTTGTACATGGTTATTCTTGATGAAATCTAGAACTGAATTGTTTACTACATTCTGCAAATTTAATGCTGAGGTCAAAACTCAATTTAGTACGTCTATAAAAGTTTTGCATAGTGATAATGCAAAAGAGTATATGTCAGCCGAGTTTGAGAATTACCTGTCTCAAAATGGTATCCTTCATGAAACTTCATGCGTTGATACTCCTTCTCAGAATGGTGTCGCGGAAAGAAAGAATCGACACTTATTAGAAACAGCTCGAGCTTTGTTATTTCACATGAACGTACCAAAAGTGTTTTGGGCCGACGCAGTATCCACTGCATGTTTTCTTATTAAAAGGATGCCATCGACTGTTCTTAACAATGATATTCCACATCAAATTCTTCATCCAAGCAAAGGAATGTACCCTGTGAAACCTCGGATTTTTGGATGCACTTGTTTTGTAAGAGACGTGAACCAGCATCTTGGTAAGTTAGATCACAAGTCATTAAAATGTATTTTTCTTGGTTATTCGAGACTCCAAAAAGGCTATAGGTGCTATTGCCCGAGTTTACAAAAATATATCGTATCTATCGATGTGACATTCATGGAAGACATACCGTTTTATCAGCAAAAAACGCCACATCCACCAGAAAATGATGATGAAGAATTCTTAATCTACTCATCCATACCTAGTGGGGATCCAGCTTCCGATATGGCAAATAATAGCAACTCCCCTGACATACATCAATCTGGGAATGATTCAACTCTAGATCCACCTGACATACACCAACCTGAAAGTGATACAACTCTAGATCCACCTGACATACACCAACCTGAAAGTGATACAACTTTAGAACTACCAATTGCCTTGAGAAAAGGGAAGAGGACATGCACATATCTTATCTCATCATTTGTGAATTATAACAGGTTACCAAGGACAGTACATGCATTCATGACTACAATTGACTCAGTTGAATTACCTAAAACTGTAGGTGCAGCATTAGCTTCACCAGATTGGCGAGAAGCAATGCTTGAAGAGATGAATGCTTTGGAGCTAAATAGGACATGGACTTTAACAGTACTACCACCAAACAAGAAAACGATTGGATGCAAATGGATATTTTCTGTGAAAATGAATGCGTATGGTTCAGTTGCAAGGCTTAAAGCTCGGTTGGTGGCTAAAGGCTATGCTCAAACGTATGGTATCGACTACTCTGAAACTTTCTCTCCGGTGGCTAAAATGACATCGATTAGAATGTTCATCTCGATGGCAGCAACATACAACTGGAAGCTTCATCAGCTGGATATTAAAAACGCATTCTTACATGGGGATCTTGTTGAGGAAGTGTATATGGAGCAACCACCAGGCTTCACTATTCAGGGGGAGTCAAATCTGGTATGTAAGTTGAACAAGACACTGTATGGTCTCAAGCAGAGTCCACGTGCATGGTTCGGAAAATTCAGTTTAGCAATGGAGAATTTTGGGGTAAGGAGATGTAAAGCCGATCATTCTGTCTTCTATAAGAAGTCAGATAAAGGCATAATCTTATTGGTTGTATACGTTGACGATATAGTGATTACTGGGAGTGATGAGGTTGGTATCAGTAAGCTCAAGCACTTCATTCATACACAGTTTCAGACGAAGGATCTTGGTGAACTTAAATACTTTCTAGGTGTGGAAATTATGAGAAACAAAGGAAGTATATACTTGTCTCAGCGTAAATATACTCTTGATTTGTTAAAAGAAACAGGGAAACTAGCGGCTAAACCTTGCAGTTCTCCAATGATGGTAAACTCTAATCTGAATGGAGAGGGGGAGCTGTTCAATGATCCTGACAGGTACAGGCGGCTGATAGGTAAATTAAACTACTTATGTGTTACAAGACCGGACATTTCATATTCAGTAAGTATTATGAGCCAATTTATGTCAAAACCCACAGTTCACCATTGGTCAGCACTAGAACAAATATTGGGGTACCTGAAAGGGACGGTTGGACGAGGAATTGTATATATGAACAACGGTCATATGAATATAGAATGTTTTTGTGATGCGGATTGGGCAGGTTCCAAGTTAGATAGGCGATCTACTACTGGATTTTGTGTATTCGTTGGTGGTAATCTAGTCTCATGGAAAAGCAAGAAGCAGACTGTTGTTGCTCGATCAAGTGCAGAGTCAGAATACCGGGCTATGGCAAATTCTACATGTGAAATTATGTGGATAATGCATCTAATGAAGGAGCTTAGCTTTGAGTCGAAATGTCCAGGTAAAGTGTGGTGTGATAATCAAGCAGCTATTCACATTGCTTCTAATCCTGTGTTTCATGAACGGACAAAACATAATGAAGTTGACTGTCATTTCATTCGAGAAAAAATTCAAGATGGAATTATTACAACCGGATTTGTGCGAACGGGAGATCAAGTAGCTGATCTTTTCACTAAAGCTCTTAATGGTTCAAGAATGGAGTATTTATGCAGCAAGTTGGGAATGAAGAATCAATATTCTCCAACTTGAGGGGGAGTGTTATTGAATAATATAAAGAATATGTGTGGACTAGTTATATATTCTTATTTTCATATTAGGCTAGATAGGAAGCAGATCAAGTCCGGCCCAGTTGTGTTCTGCAGTACTAGGTTAAATGCTTGTAGTCCTTCTTTCGTGCAAGTTAAGAAAACAACCATAATAATAATAAAATAATGGCGTCTGATATTTTTCTTCGTTCTGTTTCATATTATCGTTAATTACACTAAAAATTAGGGTTCTGGAAATTCAAATAACCGCCTTGAAGTTGATTGAATTGAATGCTTCTCGCTTGTAAGAAATGAGGCTCGAATCGTATGTTGCTTTCGTTCCTTCACGGCTGCTTCTTGATCGAGTTCGAATTGACTGATACCGGTATGCGATTTCCTTTATTTACTCTTGTTGATATGCTTGAACTCGATGATCCTATTTGCCGATGATGTTAATGGTTTTAAATAGGGAATAAAACCCCAAATTATCGTTCGAATATTTCGTTTGAATTCATCTTCTAATTTTGCTCGGCCGTTGATTGGTAATCGAATGTTGGTGATGTTTTCTGACTTGTTCAATTCGTATATTTTCCTGTTATGCTTGCTTGGTCACCACGGGTTTCATTTGCTTTGGATTTGGTTCCGTTCTTTTCTCCATTGACATTTCTGATTTCGGCACTTGACTTGATTATTGTACTTGCAATATTATCTGGACTTGTTCAATTCGTGTTATCACCTGACATTTACTCTGACTTGTTCGAACTCTACCTTATTCACCACAGTTTTGATTCAGATTTTTGTTGACTGCTATTCTTTCATTTTCTTTCGAATCTTGACTTTGTTATTGCGACTGGTTATGTGTATAAATATATAAGTATATATGTATACATGTGTGTTTGTGAGAAAAAAATAATTGCATCCTTATGTTACCATGTTACATTGAGCATTGTACTCTGGTTGCATGAACATATTGCAGTCTGCATACATCACTGATTTACTTTGAGTTGATTGTCTCCATACATATATGCATACATATATGTATGTATATATGTGTGTGATTGACTTGATTGCACTTGTTCGATTGTTGCTTAATCACAGTCACTTGCTTGCTTTAGAAAACTGTCTAGATGTTGATGTGTTGCATCATTATCAACGTGTTGAGCTTTAGTTCATTGATGATGCTTTGAGTCATGTCCATATGAATATGTATACATATTGTTTACCGCTTCACCGCATCCATATTGTCACTACATATGTACTTGTAAATGTTGAGGCTTGAACTGTATGTATGTTGTCACATGTATGCATTCGTGTATACAGTTATTGTTAAGTTGTATGCATGTGCACCAGTACTATTCCATATGAATTCTTCATTGTTTATGCCTTTGGTCATTGCATTCAAGTTGCCAGGTCTGGTTGCATTCCTTTTACTGTTCACTGGTCGTGGTACCTTTTGTTGTTTGCTGGTCTTCATGTATACTTGAATCTTGTTGTAGCCCTTTGTACATGTTGCACTGCCCTGGTGCCATTGATATTTAAGTTCATTTGAGTCTGTTGTTGTCTCATCTATTTCATTTTGAAATCATATTCATGCCTCTTTATTCAAGACTGTTTGCAGTTTTGTTGCTATTTAATGCTGAGGCTTTACTCAGTTGACTTGTTGGTGACACTACATGTATGCTGGTTCCTCTTGGAGTCTGAGTTGTTGCATCCTGGAGTCTGTTGTCTTGGTTTGATCTGGACTTAGAATCGTTCTTCATTTGTATGTTATGAGTCTGGTATCACTTCAGTTTTCTATGGCACACATTTTGGTCTCTCCACATTTATACATACATGTATGTATATATGTGTGTGATGGCTATGCATTTGTTGAACTTGTTGTTGCATATGTAATTTTGGTATGTTCATCACTGTTTGATCTGAAGCTTGATTTGAGTCTTGTGAAAATAGTTGAGCTGGGGTGGTCAGTTGTGGTCAATTGAAGTGTGTGTTCTAGTTGTGATGGTTTGTTGGTTCACACTTTGACTGTTGAGGCTGTGTTGCTTGATTGCTTTGATCGAGCATTTTCACTTGTACTTGACAATTTTGTGATGTTTTTGTGTTGCGCCTGAGTTGAATCCAGCCTCGGCTCGGGTTTTACCTTGTGCTCACCTGTCCTTGCAGTTTTATCAAGTGTATATCGGTGTGCACGGCCTTGTGGCATGTACAGTGATACTCTGTGCATGTCACAAGCTGTTCGTGTATGATGAATTCAAAATAAATATGATGACGAACAACCCAAATAACTGAGGCAAATAATATTTTCAAAAACGCACATTTTAGTTTACAATGCAAAAATAATTCTTTTTCAATTTTACTGCATCCGTGTTTATTTTGAAGATAATTCAGATGCTGGATACAAGCTGGAATAGAGTTGAAGATCAAATACGAGTGAACGAGCGATATGTAGTGAGGTGCAAATGTATGTAACAATTGTATAGTGAAAAATCGTGTTGTAATTTGAAATTGTATTGTAATTGAAATTTTGTATATATATAGTGAGAGCTCAACTTTTGTACTATTCAAAATTATAATAAAATATTTGTTTGAATAAAATATCTATTTGAATTTAAATTCTGTGTTATTTATTTTATTCAACAAATATTTATTTAATTATGTGAAATATAAAATAGTACAATAACAAATACATTTAAATGAATATGTATATATATATATATATATATGTTTATTATCAACAAACAAAAATCATATACTAGCATATACAACATAAAGCTCGTATACACAATTTTAACGGTGTTGCAACCGAAGCTGTTGGTTGTGTGGAATTACCTGTTGAGTTGGGAGAAGGTGAACGAGGGAGAGTGGGGATCTTACCGTTTATTATTTTGGATATTGACATTCCATATAATGTTTTTCTAGGTCAACCAGCCCTACCTAAATTTCGGGCAGCTCTTTCCCCGTCATGTTTGACTTTGATATTTTTGATGGACAATGGTGTAGGAGTTATTCAAGGTCATCAGGCGACCAGACGTGCCTGTTATGTAGCTAAGTTGAGGGAAGCTTGATGCAAAGAAAAAGTAAGGGTGTGGACAAGACTATCCGCATCCAAGCCATCGAAGGTTGAAACTAGTGCCTGAGCCTTAGCTCGCGTGCCACGGTTGGTTCTATAGAGATATTGAGTTGAGAGATAACGAAGAAGAGCCCAAAGAGGCCAAGGCTGCACCGGCTGAGCTGACAATTGATATTGGGGTCAGCCACGACGATCCATCATAAGTCCTAAAGACTGGATCACGAGTCCTAAAGATTGGATATTAGGGTCAGCCATGACGATACATGATAAAGGAACTTGTGAAAGAAGAGGGAAAAGCTAGTGTAATAGTGCAAAACAGAAGAAGTGAAAAAGTGACCAAGTTTCTACTTTAAGAGCTTCAGAGGTGAGTGAAACTTCATGATTTTCGTTTTTAGTCTTTTTATTTGGAAAGCTGGTGTATTATTCTTGAAATTTCAATTTGATTTGGTGATGTTTGATGTTCATAAAGTAGAGGAAATTATAGCCTAAACTTTGGAAAAAATTTGTTGAAACTCGATTTTAAAACAATATTTTGTTTAATTTGGTGAGAGATTGAGAGGGGATTAGATGTGACGGAGTGGAGAGAGGTTGCGCCAGAAGGGAGTGGTGTTGTTGGGCCACGGTAGCAGTTGGCCCGGGCCGTCGTCGAGGTGCAGCAGCCCCTGCTGCTATGCATGGCAGCAGCAGTGCTGTTGCAGTTGCCCAGAGGCCAGGCCTCTGGCAGGTCCGGTCTAGTCCGGTGAGGTGCAGTTGAGCTGGGCCCACATAGGCCCAGCTGTAGCCCGAATGGGTTGTGCATATATATACAAAAAAAACTCCTTACATGAATGCGATGTTCAGAAGTTTGCTAGCCCCATCCTAGCTTGATCGACCGCGGGGTCTCCCCCTGATGAATGTGACGATTTGGCCCCATCGTCACATGGTCATAGTCTGCTGCATGGGCCAATGAAATTAGGAATACAGAACGAAATGAGATGATTATTGATGGGAAGCGAGGTACGAGACAAAGAAGCGAGGAGATGATGTGTAATTTGTGCAACTAAGAACTGGTAAGGACGCTCACAAAATTTACGAGTAAGGTTTCCTTTTGCTTCCGAAAAATGACGAGGCTCAGGTGTAGATTCGGCTTTTGGCGGTAGCATTAAGTAAGGCAAAAATAAAAGATAAATTAAATTCAATGAATATAATAGAATAAATATAAATGAATGGATGTGTGATGTTTAATGTGTGCGATGGATGTTTGTTGTGATATGTATGTTTTTTTATTGTATATTTTGATGGCATTTTCCCGACATACCATTATCATTTTATTTTTCATGTTTCGCTTACACTAGACTTCTAATCTAACCCATTTATTATATTTCTATAATACTCGGGTTGGTTGCATCGAGTTCCACCGGTTAGCAGGTATGGAGACACATTTACCATTATGTCTTAGTACTTCGGTTGGATCTTATCTATCTATATATATTATAGCACCATTATGTAGCCTATATTGTGATGTATCTGTGTTATAGTAAGTATGATTATAGCTGATATGTCAGCAGTTGTAAGATATGGATATGTACTCGTTAGGTTTGTTGTATGACGGTGATGTAGACCTAGTCATGTAATATATGTGATATATGATGTATATTATATTCTATCATGTTCGACTCTACGTTATAATTTGCATTATTTCTGATTGTGATTGTATTATTTTATCCTTGGGAACAACACGTGTTTATTGTTTTGTACCGAGACTGTTTATGTCGTGGCGAGTTCTATATTTATATTTTGAGATGTATTCAAAGTTGGTCTAAGAGAATATTCACTTGTGTATCACCCACATCACCTCATTCTCCATGTTGTTTGACAGTATTACTCAGTAATATTCTTGGGTAATATGGGTATAGAGATGGGGTGTTACAGATACTCTGATCTCCTCCAAGACCGAGGAGGAACATTCACACCATCTAAGCATTGTTCTAGAAACACTAAGTGAGCATGTGTTGAAGGCTAAGTTCTCAAAGTGTCATTTTTGGCATTCAAAAGTTGGGTTCTTGGTCATGTATTTTCAGCAGAGGGTATTTCTATTGGTCCTGCTAAGGTTATGGCCGTTCAAGACTCGAAGAGGCCAGAAAGCGCAATTGATATTAGGAGCATTCTAGGTTTAGCAGGTTATTATAGGAGATACACATAGAATTTCTCGTAGATTGCCTCTCGCTTAACGATTGATGAAGAAAGATGTCAAATTTGTATGGACTGATAAGTGCGAGCAAGCATTTATAGAGTTGAAGGAAAAGTTGATTAGTGCTCATGTTCTTACTATGCTAGATGGAGGTGAGGGTTTGACTGTTTACACTAATGTGTGTGGAATGAGTTTAGGTGTTGTGTTAATGTAGCATGGAAGGGTTATCGCTTATGTAAGTTGGCAGCTCAAATAGCATGAAGCGAGGTATGCTACTCATGACTTGGAGTTGTTAGCAGTGGTATTTATGTTAAAGATGTGGAGGCATCATTTACTAAGTGAAAGGTTCGAGTTATATACAGACCACAAATCTTTATAGTATCTTTTTACGTAAAAAGACTTAAACATGAGGCAACAAAGGTGTTGGAGTTTCTTGCGGCCTATGATCTGGATATATTATACACACAGGGGAAAACTAATGTCGCAACTGATGTGCTCAGTAGGAGGTATGCAGTAATGGCAAATGTTGAGGTTCGTCCGACTTTGATTAGTCATATCAAAGAGAACCAGCTTAGGATCTTCATTTTTCTAGGGTTGGACCTTGTTCTCACATGTCCCTGTAGTTTTATCAAGTGTATATCGGTGTGCACGGCCCTGTGGAATGTATAGTGATACTCTGTGCATGTCACAAGCTGTTCGTGTATGATGAATTCAAAATATATATGATGACGAACAACCCAAATAACCAAGGCAAATAATATTTTCAAAAACGCACATTTTAGTTTACAATGCAAAAATATTTCTTTTTCAATTTTACTGCATCAGTGTTTATTTTGAAGATAATTCAAATGCTGGATACAAGCTGGAATAGAGTTGAAGATCAAATACGAGTGAACAAGCGATATGTAGTGAGGTGCAAATGTATGTAATAATTGTATAGTAAAAAATCGTGTTGTAATTTGAAATTGTATTGTAATTGAAATTTTGTATATATATAGTGAGAGCTCAACTTTTGTACTATTCGAAATTGTAATAAAATATTTGTTTGAATAAAATATCTGTTTGAATTTAAATTCTGTGTTATTTATTTTATTCAACAAATATTTATTTAATTATGTGAAAAAAAAATAGTACAATAAGAAATACATTTAAATGAATATATATATATATATATATATGTGTGTGTGTGTGTGTGTTTATTATCATCAAACAAAAATCATATACTAGCATATTCAACATAAAGCTCGTATACACAGTTTTAACGGTGTTGCAACCGAAGTTGTTGGTTGTGTGGAATTACCTGTTGAGTTGGGAGAAGGTGAACGGGGGAGAGTGGGGATCTTGCCGTTTATTATTTTAGATGTTGACTCTCTATATAATGTTTTTCTGGGTCGATCGACCCTACCTGAATTTCGGGCAGCTCATTCCCCGTAGTGTTTGACTTTGATATTTTTGAAGGACAATGGTGTAGGAGTTGTTCAAGGTGATCAAACGACTAGACGTGCTTGTTATATAGCTGAGTTGAGGGAAGCTTGACGCAAAGAAAAAGTAAGGGTGTGGACAAGACTGTCCGCATCCAAGCCATCGAAGGTTGAAACTAGTGCCTGAGCCTTAGCTCGCATGCCACAGTCGGTTCTATAGAGATATTGATTTGAGAGATAATGAAGAAGAGCCCAAAGAGGCCAAGGATGCACCGGCTGCGCTGACAATTGATATTAGGGTCAGCCACGACGATCCATCATGAGTCCTAAAGATTGGATATTAGGGTCAGCCATGACGATACATGATAAAGGAACTTATGAAAGAAGAGGGAAAAGCTAGTGTAATAGTGCAAAACAGAAGAAGTGAAAAAGTGACCAAGTTGCTACCTTAAGGGCTTCAAAGATGAGTGAAACTTCATGATTTTCGTTTTTAGTCTTTTTATTTGGAAATCTGGTGTATTATTCTTGAAATCTCAATTTGATTTGGTGATGTTTGATGTTCATAAAGTAGAGGAAATTGTAGCCTAAACTTTGACAAAAATATGTTGAAACTCGATTTTAAAACAATATTTTGTTTAATTTGGTGAGAGATTGAGAGGGGATTAGATGTGACGGAGTGGAGAGAGGTTGCGCCAGAAGGGAGAGGTGTTGCTGGGCCATGGTAGCAGTTGGCCCGAGCCATTGTCGAGGGGCAGCAGCCCCTGCTGTTGTGCATGGCAGCAGTGCTGTTGCAGTTGCCCAGAGGCCAGGCCTCTGGCAAGTCTGGTCTAGTCCGGTGAGGTGCAGCTGAGCTGGGCCCACATAGACCCAGCCGTAGCCCAAATTGGCTGTGCATATGCACAGCCCATATACCAAAAAAACTCCTTACATGAATGCCATGTTCAGAAGTTTGCTAGCCCCATCCTAGCTTGATCGATCGCGGGGTCGCACCCTGATGGTTGTGACGATTTGGCCCCATCGTCACATGGTCACACTCTACTGCACAGGCCAATAAAATTAGGAATACATAACGGAATGAGATGATTATTGAGGGGAAGCGAGGTATGAGACAATGAAGCGAGGAGATGATGTGTAATTTGTGCAGCTAAGAACTGGTAAGGACGCTTACAAAATTTATGAGTAAGGTTTCCTTTTGCATCCAAAAAATGACGAGGCTCGGGTGTAGATTCGGCTTTCGGCGGTAGCATTAAGTAAGGCAAAAATAAAAGATAAATTAAATTCAATGAATATAATAAAATAATTTTAAATGAATGGATGTGTGAGCATGTGTTGAAGGCTAAGTTCTCGAAGTGTCATTTTTGGCGTTCAAAAGTTGGATTCTTGGTCATGTATTTTCAGCAGAGGGTATTTCTGTTAGTCCCTCTAAGGTTATGGCCGTTCAAGACTAGAAGAGGCCAGAAAATGCAATTGATATTAGGAGCTTTCTAGGTTTATCAGGTTATTATAGGAGATTCACACAGGATTTCTTGTAGATTGCCTCTCGCTTAACGATTGACTTAGAAAGATGTCAAATTTGTATGGACTGATAAGTGCGAGCAAGCATTCATAGAGTTAAAGGAAAAGTTGATTAGTGCTCATGTTCTTACTGTGCTAGATGGAGGTTAGGGCTTGAGTGTTTACACTAATGTGTGTGGAACGAGTTTAGGTGTTGTGTTAATGCAGCATGGAAGGGTTATCGTTAATGTAAGTTGGCAGGTCAAATAGCATGAAGCGAGGTATGCTACTCATGACTTGGAGTTGTTATCAGTGGTATTTATGTTAAAGATGTGGAGGCATCATTTACTAAGTGAATGGTTCGAGTTATATACAGACCACAAATCTTTATAGTATCTTTTTACGTAAAAAGACTTAAACATGAGGCAACAAAGGTGTTGGAGTTTCTTGCAGCCTATGATCTGGATATATTATACACACCGGGGAAAACTAATGTCACAGCTGATGCGCTCAGTAGGATGTATGCAGTTATGGAAAATGTTGAGGTTTGTCCGATTTTGACTAGTCATATCGAAGAGAATCAGCTTAGGGATCTTCATTTTGCTAGGGTGGCTAAGAATGTAAGCGAGAATGAGACACAAGAGAGATGATTAGGATTTGACGTGGATAGCCATGGCATTTTTGAGAATGAACGGTAGGTTGTGTGTCCTGAATATTGATGGGATTAGGCATTAAGTTCTAGTAGAGAGTCGGTATTCTAGGTTGACGATACATCCTAGGGTCACAAAGATGTATCAAGACATGAAAAGGACATTATAGTAAGAGGGCATAAAGAGGTATGTTTCTATCTTTGTGAGCAGGTGTGCGAAATGTCAACATGTGAAAGGTACTTAGTAAAAGACGTGTAACACCCCTATAAATGACATTATTCAGGAGATTTAGTTAGATAAATAAAATAAAATAATGTAAACATTAGAGAGATAAGGGGATTGAGATTCGAATAAATAATTAAAGACCGTGCTTAATTATTTAAATGGGCTTAAGAATGGCTTATAGGCTAATTAATTTACACAAGGGCATATAGGGAAATAGCCACAATAATACCATAACCCTTATTATTCGTGGCTTTACCATCCATTCATGTTCATTTTCATTTTTCACAAAAACGTAAAGAAAAGAGGAGAATAGCCAGCCGTTACTAGGAGATAAGAAGAAGAAGAAAATTCAAGTAAAGCTTAGAATTCAAGCTAGGGGAAATTAATCTCAATCCAATCTTTCTATCCTAATCAAAGTGAATAATAATTTATACTATCTCTATTTTTTTAATCATATGTTTTCTAGTTTAAGATTAAATCCATTTTATGATGTTTTGGATGATGATATGCTTGGATTTGTAATATGTGATTTAAATCAAACTGTTCAAATATGGATTCATATGGTTTTAGGGAAAACCAATTATTGGTGATTTTTAATGTCATGGGATAATTATATGTTATGTAAAATATGATTTTGGAGATGGGTTTCAATATTCGTAATTTTTCAAGCTATGGAAAACTTGATATGAATTTTCAAAGGAAAATATGTATGATTGGGTTTAAAATTTTAATTTGAGTATTTCAAAAGGAATATGGGTCTGAAATTTGTGTATGTTAGATAACATATTGAAAGTGAATTTCTGTAATTTTTAAGGATTTTTCTTAAGTGAATTGCTATGGAAATTAAATTATTTTAAAAGAACTTATTTGCATTATTGGTTTTGCTTAATGAAAGGACTTATTTGTTAATTAAACCTTGACTTAGATCTGAAATTATGCGGCTGTTTTATTTGGAAAATAATTTGAAAAGTTGAGGCAACTAATCACATGTTTACAAGTAGGCAGGTTAATTAGAAAATGTTTGCTTTAATTGGCATTAAATCGGTTCTACTCAAAAAAGTGGGTTTCGCCTCTTTTAGAAGCACCTTTCGACTCATAGCCTCCGCCTTCAATTAAGTCGAAATCTCATGAAGCCAAAACCAATACACAAGGTATCATTTAGATGGTACGAAGTGGATTGAAGGAAGGCAAAAGGCATAGTGTCAAAACCTTAGCTTCTGATGGGGTTGAAACCATTGTTTTACCTTCAAATGATAAGCGACTGCCTTGTTTTCATAAAAGCTTTGAAAGGAGTCGAAACTTAAGCTTTTGAAGGGGTTTTCCAAACAGCTTCCGAAGAGGGTTGCCATCTTATATTTTTAAAGTATAAGCTTTCGAAAAGTAGCCTTCATTTTAAACTTATACTAAGCCACTTCTTAAATGCTTTCGAAAGAGTTCAAGGGTTTCAAAGGCAATGGTTTCAAACGGTGGTTTCGATGCTAACCTTCAATGTTTTACTTAAATATTTTGAAGCTTTCGAAAGGATGGTGTCGATGCCATCAAACTTTCCCCAAACAAATTTATATGGAGATTAAAGGTTTCAAAAGGGATACTTTCGTATATATTCAGTTTGACCCAAAAGATGTTTTTAAAGCTAAACCCAACAGTTTCGAAAGAGTTACTTTCATTAGTTTCGAAGTTATGTCTCTAAGGATTATTAAGTAATGATTTGTGCTTTTGAACAGTACATTTTGGTTTCAAAAGAGATAGTTTATTGAGCTTCGAAAGGTATACATTTAGTGTTTTGAAAAGAACTTTTCAACGCTTTCAAAGGAGGTTATCCAGGGGTTTCGAAAGTAATGTTTTAAGGTTTCGAAAGCCTTAGTTTTTCAAAACAAATAACCGAATCTCATTTTAAAGGAAAACCATGGCATAAATAAAGAGTTTTGAGATGATTTTAAGTAGGATTTTTTGAAGAAGTTTTCCTTGATTAACAGGTTAAAGGGATTAACCAAGTTTTATATAAAATGATTTCAAGGATATTAAACCACAGGTGTTGGTATTATTATGTTATTATGTTTGCTTCTTTATATATATATATATATTCACATTGTAATGGACTGATAATTGTATCTTGGGAAAGGGCAAAATAACCAGCTAGGTTGACCCAGTAGTGAATATAAATTAAAAATTAACTTCTGAATTAGTAGAATTGCATCCAAGAGGTCAGGAAAACCAGAATATAGGATGTTAAAATATTGATTAAAGAAGTTGTCAGGGAGACAGGTTCATAGTAAACCCATGAAAACTATGTATAAAAGAAGTTGTCGGCGAGACAGGTTCATAGTAAACCCATGAAAACTATTAATAGAAACAGTTATTGGCAGGGGTCAATAGGTTTGTAGTGAACCCATGAAAACTATATCTAGATTAAGTTATTGATAGATTTCAATAGGTTCCTAGTCAACCCATGAAAACTAGGATGAGAGGGAAAGTTATTGGAGTTACCAATTAGTTCAGGGAGAACCCATGAAACTGTAAAGTTATTGGCAGGGGCTAATAGGTTCTTAGTGATCCCATGAAAACTATGAAACTGGACAGGGAGACCATAAGTGTTAAACGAGTTTATAGTCAGCCCATGAAAACTATCAGGTTATTAGTCCATGAAAACTAATAGGTTAACAGTGACCCTAGAAACTATAACTAAGACAGGTAGTTAGAATAAATGGGGATGGAAATCCAGAATTGATTTACTTGTTTGCATATCATCATAATGTTTTGAATTGCAATGTTTTAATCATTATGGATGTAGGATCATAGTATATGGTTTTATAAAAGTTTTGAAAGATACTAATGAGGGAAAAACCCGTTCTGCTAAGCGGTGCGGTCTCACTAGATATCTAAATGGTTTGAGATGTCTGACTCGAAGTTTATGTTTTCCCCTTAAACTCTTGGGTGCTCAATTGATTTTGAGTAGTTTGAGAGTTGAGGTTTTCAAGTACCTCTTTAGATGAATAAGCTTCCGAAGACATGCAGGAGGCATGATAGCTATTTAGAGTTCTTTCTATTTTGATTCCGATGTGTTCTGTTTTAAATGCAAAGTTGTTAATTGCCTAGTTATATACTCTGGTCATCCAATGGGGCATCTTCATACGTCGCTCTTAGTGTATGTTGTAATAATTGTATTTTCTCTAAATGTGGTTAATGATTGTGGGATTATGTAAAGAATTTAGAATACTTTAAAATGAATGAGAAAGTTTTTTGTTGGTTTTAAAAAAAAATCATATCCATGTGTTTATGTTATATCAATGTATCTAACATTACTGTATTTGGTCGCCGAGGATTAATAACTATGGATGACTGCAGCATCCATAGTCATCAGTTTTGGGCCTCCAAGTGGGGGATGTTACAAGATGGTTGGACTACTTTAGTTACTTGAGATTCCTAAGTGAAAGTGGGAGCATATTTCCATGGACTTCATCGATGGATCACCTAGGTTGAGAAAAGGTAACAAGGATTTGTGGGTCAACATGGATTGATTGACCAAGAGCATGCACTTCTTACATGTTAAGACTATGAGAATAGTTTCTAGTTTGGCTAAGTTATATGTTAAGGAAATCGTCAGATTGCATGATGTCTCTTATGATATCATGAGTGATAGAGATCTGATATTCAGAAGCTAATTTTAGAAGGGTTTGCATGAGGCTTTAAGGACCAAGCTTGGTTTGAGTGCAGCTTACCATCCACAGACGGATGGGCAAACAGAAAGGTGAACCGAGTGTTGGAAAACATGTTTCGAGCATGCATTTTAGATTTTGGGGGTTCATGGGAAGAACACTTACCATTTGTTGAGTTTCATACAACAATAGTTATCAGGCCAGTACCGGAATGGCACCATTTGAAGCATTGTATGGAAGGCCTTGCAAATCTCCATCGTGTTGGGTAGAACCTGGGGATCATCTTGTGCTTGGGGCGGATATGGTTCGAGAGGCGTCGGATAAGGTTATAGAGATTCAAAAGTGAATCAAGGAAGTGCAGAATCGATAGAAGAGCTATGTAGGCGAGAGGCGTAGGGACTTGGAGTTCTCAATTGGAGACTTTTTGTTCAAAAATGTTTCTCCGATATGAAATATAGTCCGGTTTGGAAAGGTTGAGAAGTTAGCTCCTTGGCAGTGTTTTAAATCTCGGATTTTGGCCAATATCTCGGGAAAATATCTCGGCTATCTCGGGCGATATTTAAAACACTTATAACTAAATAGGCTGCCAAATCTCGGATTTTGGCTGATATCTCGGATTTTTCATCTCGGCCATCTCGGGGAGATTTAAAAGCCTGCTCCTTGGTATATAGGACCACTCCCAATTCTGGAGAGGATTGGTATATAGAGTTAAGTTACCAATTAGCTTATTAGGTGTGCATAGTGTACTTCATGTGTCACATTTACATAAGTTTGTGCATGATCCTTCGATGATAGTGGAAGTATTACAGCAGGACTTAGAGATTGAGCCAAATTTGACTGTTTTGAGACAACCTGTTCGAACTATTGAAGGCATACGAAGCGATTGAGGACTAAGGTTGTGAAGTTAGTCAAGGTACAATGGAATAAGGATGCACGGGATTGTATGTGGGAAATAGTGGATAGTTTGAGAGAGTCCTATCCAGATTTATTCATAGACTAGAGATTTCTTATCTTAGTATCGTACATCTTTCGTAATGTTATCTCCGCTTAAGGTGGAGTCACTTAGTATGCATATGGATTGCAGTTTAGTTTGTATATAGTTCCACAGTACTCTATATATGTATCATGCTCTTTTATCTTCTTTAATTTTGGTTCTTATTTGAATTTCAAGGACAAAATGTTCTAAATAGGGGAGAAGGTAACAACCCCGAAATTCGAACACTTTGTCTTCGAATATCAAAACATTTTGAAATGTAATTAAGTTTAATAAATATGATTTTATAACCTTGTTAAACATCATTTAATTAATGAATAATGATAAGAAACTTATTTTTGAAAATTGTTTACAACAATACATTCTTTGATGGAAAATCGATAATGTGGTCGAAAATCGATTTATTGGTAACAGCTTTTTGATTGATATAAGTTGTTCAAACTCTTGTGCACTTATCTAATGATCAAATAAACACATTAGCAACTAATTAACACACACACACACCTCATAAAGCTTGAAAGGTTTTAGAATGTTCTAATGGATAAGGGATGTTATCATGTGAGGGGTATAACGGTAATTAGCATAAAGAAGAAGTGACTTCAAGGAGAAGTGATGGGAGGTGAGTCTTTCATGGCATAAAGGGGGTGAAGGCAAGCTTTAGAAACAACAATTGGAGCTTATATAAGGAGGAGAATACCCTTATTCATCATTCACAAATTCACAAAGCATAGAGTTGAAATATCCATGTCTTCTTCTTCTTTTTAATAATTTCCTAAAGCAAAATATTTGCAAACCAAATCCAAATCAACTCAAATTGAGTAAAGACTTACCACTACATTATAACACCTTCCGCCTAATTAGAATTTGAAAAGGAAAAGCCAAAATCTCAAACCACCCCATAGCTGTGAGCAATTTGTAGAAGGAGGAGGGAGAAGCAAGGCAAAAGCAAGAAAGGAAGGAAAGGAGGTTGCTAGGTTAGGTTTGGAATTAGATGCTTGGATCTTGGTTATTTGTTAGGTTTAAGGTGAGCTAACTCACCACTTTGATTAGAAATATAACTCATATATGCTTACATTTGGTTTTGTTAAAGTTGTCGTATTTGGACTTAAAATTGACTTGGACATATGTTGAAAACAATGGTTTACTTATTGCCTTCAAAATAAGTGACATAAGAATGGACTTGAACGGACTTGAATGAACTTGAATGGACTTTTATGACATATAGAAATGTCTTAGACCAAAGCACATAGGTTTTAGTTGAACATGGGTTTGAATATGACTCGAATTTAGAAGTGCACTTATAGCGATTGTCGCTATAGATGCACTTGTGAATTTCCTTACTTATGGCGATTTCTATAGAATTTTATAAAGATATCCTTAGAGGTTTCTCATCATATTTATAATATTATATATGTATGTTTGTTGCTATTAAAACCTTGAATAGCAAAAGTTAAGTAACATCTCAAAAACGACCAGAACTTCACCTGTGCAAAAATACTCCATTTAGACTTGATTTTTTGGACTTAAAAGGTTTAAAAAGATATTTAAGTTTAAGTATTTTGTTTCATCATTTTTACAAGTGTTTACTGACTATTATTAGAGAATTTTAAAAGTAGTTTGAGGTCTTTATAAATTTTTAAAGAAGTGGTTTTTATAATAAAACAGGTCCGTTTCCAAGTTTTAAAAAATTTACAAACTTGTTATTTTAAAGTAAAATTTTGAGTAAATGTTTTAAAAACTTTTATAAGTATTTTCAAGTATTTTAAAAGTATATACAAATGTTTTCAAAAAGGGGTTAAGAATTACTTAGTAGTTAAATGGTTTTATTATGCAATTGCTTGTTGAAAAGTAATTAAGTTTATTTAGTGCTAAAAGCCGACGAAGTAGGCTTATCTATTTGAGAGAGATAAGATTGATGTCGAGTAGGAATAGAGTAATAGAGCTCTAACCTACCATTTTCCCTCTTGGCCAAGGAATAGTTAATTTGGGAATGTCGAAAATGTGTTAATCTTATTGATCTCTTACTTGTTTATGGAAATCATTATACTATATTTAACATTAAAACCTGACGAGGTAGACTTATCTAATCGTGAGATTCAAAACTGAAGTGTTTAAGCAAGGCTTTAATGCAACCAACACTCTAACTTACCCGGCTTCGCTCTTGGATGAGAAACAGTTAATTTTGAATGTCGGAAACGAGTTAAGTGTACAAATATTGATTTGTATAATCAATTGTTTTGACTATATAATCGATTAGTCGAATATCCACTACGCCATAAATGGCCTTCTGCAACACAAAAAAAATGTTGGGTCAGGCCCAAAAAATGTTGCCATAGGTCTATGGCAACACTTTTCGGGTGATGCAATTTTTGCCGTTGCCTTATACCTCAAAGGCAACATTTTGACTATCTAAGGCAACATAAGTAATATTGTTGCAATGGAACCCTATTTGTGTCTATAGCAACACCCATAGGTATCTATAGCAACATTCCAAAATGTTGCTATAGATATTAACTTTCTGAATTTGTGGGGCCCACAATGTAGAGCATATTTGATTTTTTAATAAAAATAAATATTTATTTAATAAAATGCTATTGCACAGAATTTGATATTTAAACAGTAATTTATTTAAATAAATATTTTATTTCAAAATTTGAAATAGTACAAATTCCTTACTCCACTATTTTACAATTCAATGATATATAACACTGATATTCACATATACAGATATTCCTCACTACATCACTCAGTTCACTCATTACATATGCAGTTTCAACTTATACTGACACCGACACCGACAAATATATGACGAGCCGAGTGCCGAGCTGAAGGCGAGCCGAGAAGCGGGTCCGGGCGCAGCGCCGGCGGGGGTCCGGGGCCCCGCAGTCCGACAACCCAAACATCATCAAACTTTCACACTGGAAATTCGCGACAAAACCAAGCACCACCCTTGGCTGATAGCAAACAACATTGCTTCTCACTGCAAGATATATATCTACAAATTTGGACCATCAATTCTAAGCAGACTGCTTCGCCTTTCATCAACAAGAGAATCAAAGGTCAGTTCATACATGTACATTAGTATATCTTTAGATTTGGACCATCGTTAGCCTACAAAAGAAAAACCAAACTCATTTACTCAAGCATTACAATTCATACAAATTCAATTCAATTCAATTACAATTCATACCCATCATACAACGATGATTTCAAGCTTCTTCCCCAGAAATAAAGCATCTCTGGCCGATAAGCGATTGAACTCCTTATCAGCTTCAGCCAACAGCACCAAGCTACTTCAATTGTTGTTAACTTCATCAGATCTGACTCAGTTCTTCTTGTGGAAAAGCTAACGACACCACCGTTCGAACATCACAACTGTTGCTCGCAACATCTCAAACACCGCGTTCTGAAACTGAACGGGCGGTTCAATCCAAAGAAAAGCTTCTGATCTACTTCATTCACCCAATGATAGCATCGACTCTGCATCATACCATTAACTGGAACAATCATAGCCCGCTACATCACTTCACTGACCGCATCCAAACACATCGCCACTACCTATCTTCTCACCGCATCCAGATCTAAACTCATAAGAGCGAAGAGAAAACGAAGTTGTGTCCTCTGAATACTGGAGTGGAAGATTGAATAGAAATGTAATAGCATCAAATCCGATTGGGTTAAAAGGGAACATCGTCCATACAGATTAGGGAAAACTAAATTAAGGATTTGGAAATTGGTGGTGAGAACGAAATGATATGAAAAGTAAAGCGGGAAAACGAAAATTTGGGACAAATTGTAGTGGTGATCCATTTTAACAATCAGATTAAATGTAGATCTTTGGATCGTATTCACGCGGATTTCTAATTTTATTAATTTTTTAATTTGAATACATCTATAGCAACACTATATAAAAATGTTGCATCGTGTTACACTTGTTTAGCTAGAGCAACACATTTTTATGGCTAAGGTAACACCAAAAATACAATGTTGCAATAGGACCAAAATTTTATATCTATCGCAACAGTTTAGCTGGCAACACCTTGCAAAAATGTTGCAGAAGGTCATCTATGGCGTAGTGATCAAACTTGATCTAATATTAACTTAAGAAGTAATTGAAGGGCTTCGCGATTTCATACCAATCAGAACCCCGGGGGAGGAGTATTGGTACGGAATGCCTCTAGTTTTCACTTACTACTAAAAGAACCGAAATTGAGTTAATGGGAAATTCATCAATTGGTTTTGTAGAGTACATGATTGGTAAGTATTTTTCTTATCGAATACCACTTCAAAACTAGTATACGAATTCTATGTTTTGGAAGCAGTTAAAAAGGGAATCTATGTTCGAGATAATCGAATCCATGTAGTGATCTGTGATCTGT
Organism: Allium fistulosum; assembly: GCA_030737815.1. Taxonomy (NCBI): domain Eukaryota; kingdom Viridiplantae; phylum Streptophyta; class Magnoliopsida; order Asparagales; family Amaryllidaceae; genus Allium; species Allium fistulosum. Next base: position 1,348,488,716 of record CM060902.1, on the reverse strand, counting down.
TCGAGATGTGGATTTCCATTTGGAGATTTGTGTACTGTGCGAGTAATAAAGACTCGTGTGAAAGATGTCGAACGTAACCTCGACATCGAAAATAACAAAAACAAAGTAGGCCTCACAATCTAGGGTTTAGCGACCCATGTCAGGGTATTATCAACTCCATATCTAGATATACTTATCGATTGTTGGTCGGCGGGAGTTGATGATGTTTGTTTCACGTTGCTCATGTTTTGTTCGGACGTTGGACCGCCTGTGTTTACCTAAATGGTATATTTATCTAGAGATATACAACGCTCGAAAGGTACTTTCTGACCCTTGTGCAGGAGATTGGATTCGGCTTCCTCGATGAGATCTCCATGGAAAAAATCCATTATGCGAACGTACCTTAACAGTTTTAAATATAACCTAAATATGTTGTGGTGTGACCAATATAAGCATCACAACTATTTGATATGATTATATCCTACGTCCTAGATATTTTCTACCATGCCACTACATTAAACAAATAAAGGTCGGTTTCTTTTGAGGGGAAAACCGTTAAGGGGATCCTTACGGTCTCAATAGTTACTGTTACATGCATTTATATATCTCGAGTTTTTTATACCAGACTTATGTCCGACGCTTAGTTTTTGTTTTCCTAAATTCCTCGCATACTCTTTTAAGTAGGCTAAGTATAACTGGTTTTAACTTGGATGCTTCAGAGTTCAAAAGACGGGCTGGAGGCTTCCATTATCTACTATTTCTATTTCTATTCTTGTTGTTCTGTATTAGCTATGTATATATCAACGTTGTGAAAACATGCAGTTATAACCGTCCAGGCTGATGATAGTACTTGGGTTTTGTAACTTTGAAATTCCTATATTCATAGTAACCCTTTGTTCAGTTCTTTTGATATTATATATCATCTTTCTGCTATGAGATTCTGATGTTGTGTTCTTCCTTTCTTGCTCTATTCTTTTATTTCACCCTAATTTTTTATCTTTTCAATACTTGGATGTTCGGCACACTAATACCGTGGATGTATTAGTGTCGACATTCGAGAGTCGAAAAGTCGAGTCATTACAGTTGTAATATTGATATGTTGCACTATGTGTTTGGTGGTAAGCAATTTTTACTAAGGATTTAATTTGTGTTTCATTCTTAGTTTTGACCGACCATGGAGGTCTGGTATATTGATCGATACAATTATCATACATACTAATATACATCATTGTTAGGTCCTAAGAAAATAAAAGTAAATTCCAGATGTAGTCACGTATCTACCTAATATAAATGGGCTTATGCAGTTACACGCGTCGATTAAATATTATACTATTAGTCCATATATCAAATAGAAGGGTAGTATATTAAGAGTTGATGAATCGGTTCTCTATGCACCATCCAATTTTTGATGCACAATGACACACAGTTTCTTCGGCATAGAATAAAATCAATCTGTTCACATATTAATGTGAATAAGTACCCAAATACATTGAACTAGAAACACCAAGTATAAAAGCAGAACTAAGATCTGAGGCTAAAAAAATAAGTTCTTTTAGATAATACTAATATTTTCATCTTTGAAAAGCGTATACATGTAGGTCATTCTCAAAGCTTATAGTAACCATGGTCCTGTACTTAGTCAGACCAAATTGTCTCAGTTTTTATCATTTTTAGCCATCATGCAAATTGTTGTTTGAAAAATGCAATCTTACCAAATATCCATATGTAATACAAAAAGAATCCATTGGAAGCATATTTAATAGGGTATTGTAAGTTACCTGTTAAGTGTTGTTACATATGCAGGCCTTTATAGCAAATTTCAGCGAACAAATTGTAAAAAAGCAGCCTGTCAAACTTTAGAAAGAACACTGACATGAAAATTGAATGTTAAACTGCTAGTCCATGTATCATTATGTGATGAGGTACTAACACAATCATGGAAAAAACTGCTAGTAGTATGTGGTGATGAGCTGCCAAAATTAACAAAACAACATACATATAATATTCTAGCATTTTAGTGAGTGACAGTTCGACTTCTACCTTTTCAACAGGAGTGGTTTTCTTATAGTCATCCATTTACTCAATAGTAGAGTAATGCAATTTCTTTCCAAGTGAAGTTGATCTATAAGACGAGCAACTGGATTTCCAAACCTTTTTCTTCTTTTACCATACAAGATAGATCTACCCAATCCATTCCATTTATAAGGGCAGCACGAACAACAAAAATAGCCGCATCAACGTCTTCAAAGTTGTATTCCATACCAGCAACACTTAGGGCAATTCTTCCATGATTGTTTTTCAGAGGAATATGTGACCTACAAATGACATATGGACGAGACAGTTTAACATTCATTTTCTTTTTAGTATGTCATCTTATAATCGAATCTGAATCAGACATGCGAGCAATTAACTAATGATGTAAATAATCAATTATGAAGAGGAATTCTGTTAAAGAGATTTCATCACCATGACTTCAAAGTTTTTAACGTTGAGAGGCAGTGTTACCTTTTCTATCGTGATTTCATCATCGTCGCTTCAAATCAAAGAGAGGACGCAGAGGTGGTTATGGACAAATAGAGATGTACGAAGGCTAGACGACTGCCGGAAGTAGCCTTCGATGAAGTGGTGGTGTAAGGAGCAATGATTTAGGGCTTTGTGAAGTAGGAAACGAGAATGGATTTGGCGAAGGAGATTTAGGGCTAGGTTTTGTATTTTGGGGATAAAGCTAATGAACTAATATGAGCATTTATTTTTGTAAACAGCCGCTTGTTGAAAATTGAAAAGGGAAGGTGAACACCTCTCGAAAATTAAAGAGGGAAAGTCAAAAGTTGGATCATTTCAGCCATGTATATTTTTAAAAATATAACATTTCATTTCTTATTTTTAAATGACAATAAATAACATTTTATTTTAAACGTTGTCTCTTGATGTACTCAAACACGGTTGTTTTTGTAAAAATTAAATGAGGAAGAGTATAGAATTAAATTTTGCAACAAGGAGAGAACTATAAAGGATAACTATATTAATATAGGACATTAACTGTTCATATTAAAATATTATATAAATTGCTTGAAATTTTTTATTAAAATATTAAATATTACTTCTTAATTATTAAATATAACTTATTATTTATTACTTCTTAATCATTAATCACTACTTATTACTTCTTAATTATTTATTAATAATTATTTATTATTAATTCCTAATTTTTTTTAATAAATGATTATTAAATATTAAATATTAATTATTTAAAAATTAGTTACTGTTTATTAATTATTAATTACTAGATATTTCATATTTTAAAATAATTATTGATAATTATGGATTATGAATTTTAATTTATTATTTATTATTTAATTATTATTATTTAATAGTAATTATTATTTGTAAATTAGCAATTATTAATTATTTATTAATTATTATTTAGTTGATGATTAATTATTATTTATTTATTTGTTTGTTTATTTAATTATGTTAACTGGGTTTTTAACCCAATAGAATTCAAATGGAACTAGAACATCTACAACAAGTTAAAATATCTCAAGGATCGACCAAGAAGACCAGAAGGAAAAGGAGAGAAAGCCCAAAGAAGAAAATGCCAAAACAAGCTAAGGCGATGGATCGCTAGCGATCCATAAAGCTTGCTTATGGATCCCTCTAGTCCTCTTGCATCATGATCTAATATATTCCATAGAGACGCTTGCCAAATTTCATAGCATGCCGAACAATCTAGCTCGAGAAGTGAAGACTCACCTGATTCAAGCTATTTGACCAAAAGCAACTTACTTAAAATGTACCTACAAAACTCATAAGAAGTCGGGTTGATTTGAAATTTTGGAAGAACATTTAGAAGACATGGGAGAAGGCTCACAAAAAAATGAGAGCATTTGGAGTTGATTTGATAGATCGCTAATGATCCATCTAGATAGATCGCTAGCGACCCATCTAGGCTGGGACCCACCACCTCAAATTTTTATGGTGGGTCTCTGACACCCTCTAGAGTATTCCTGCAAAGTTTCATTCGACTTCATTAAGATTTGAGCGAGTTATGGATGATTCTTCTGGACCAGATGAACAGTGAAGATGGATGATCAAACTAACTCCAAACGACTTGATATCTGAACAAGGCACTTAAATAGAAGATAAGAAGACAACCAAACAAAGATCACTCAAAAATATGCTAAGTGGATGGATAACTAGCGATCCATCCCTTATGGATGGCTAGCGATCCATCCCCTATGGATAGCTAGCGATCCATCAAGATAGGTCAAATCGCCCTCAACCTTTCGAAGCTCCTTCACAGCACTAAGTAAAGGCTTATGGTATAAAAATATTCTAAGTTGATGTACAGCTAGCGATCCATCACCATGGATAGTTAGCGATCCATAGAAATGGCTCAGATTGATTTGAGATTTTTGGTGATGACTTGGCATAACAAATGGACTATTTTGCACTTGGACTTCTATTCCAACCCTCACTGAATTCTCCTATAAATACTCACCTACTTGCAACTAGAGATGGATCTTTTCCAGAGAGAGCCGCCATTACTCTACTGAAATTCCTTCACTTTTTCAATTTTCTTCTTCTTCACAACAGTCACCGAGAGGGTTACTATGATTCTCCAGTCAACCCTTGTACTTGTGACATATTCTAACTCATTGTAACTTAGATCTAAGGACTAACTAGTTGATATCCAAAGAGATTCAACTAGTATAATCACAATAAAGATTGATTAAAGTGGACGTAGGCCAGAGTCAGCCGAACCACTATAAAATTCCTATCTCTTTTCTTACTCCTGGTTTTTTCTGTTTATCTAAGATTTTTGCTGTTGATTATCTACACCGGTGCTTTGACACTTGATCCAGGGTGTTGATCCATTTTTTTGGGTTAACATTTTGGTGCTTTCACTGAGAACAATGGTAGATCCAAAAAATTGAAGCTTGAATATGTGATTGGGGAAAAATGAAGAGGCCTAACACTAAATCTAAAACTGGAGCAAGTCAACCAGAGCCTAAGGGCAGTCAGGAAGTATCCTCAAATTCTCACCAATCCAACTATGTAGCTAGAGAAGAAATGGAAAGGCAGATGAAGGAGATGCATGATGGAATCTTGGCTAGGCAACAAGAGATGTGGAGGGTTTCTTCTGAAGGATGGGACAACAAGGAATTGAAGAAGATGTAGGAATTCAGGCCCTAGGTAACGATACAGGAGCTGCTAGAGTTGGATTAGAACGAGATGGAAGGTTGCTACATGCCCAGAGCAACCGATACTTGAGGGCAACACAGGAATCGATGCTGATGATGGGTTCAATATTGAGGCTGGCACCAAAAAGGCCAACAATGGAGTGACACTTGAAACTCCAAAAATTGGTGGTACGGGAGCTAATACTGGAGTGCAACCGGCGAAGGAATATGTGACAGGGCTACCCCGGAGGAGCGGAAGACAGAACGAGACTAGAAAGAGTAGAGCAGAACACTAGCATGCACCCAGTGGAGTATGCACCGGATTTCCCTTGCCAAGGCAGGGGAAGAACATTGCTTTTGGGTGAAGATCTTCATTGGATGGTGAAAATCGAATCACTGAATTGGTAAGAAGGTTGGTCAGAGGACGACCCACAGATCAAGGATTGGAAGATGTGAACAGAAATCCATTTACTACTAATATCCGAAATATGAAAAATCCTCCTGATTCAAGCTTTCCGCGCTGGAAATGTACGATGGAAAGACCGATTCAATGATTCATCTGATGAGATACATCCGACATATGAAGGTGTTGGGTGCTTCAGAAGAAGTATGGGGCGGTGCTTCCCATTGTACTTGATGGATTTGGCAACGATGTGGTTTAGACAACTGGAGAATGGGTCCATTAGCACATGGACCGAGTTAGTAGGTAGATTTTTAAGAAAATTCCGAGTTCACGTCTCACAACCGAAGAATGTGATGACATTGGAAAATGTGAATCAAATGCCTGGGGAGACCTTGAGAAGTTATTTAATAAGATTCAATGCAGCAGTGGTTGTGGTCGATAGGCCAGACCCATCAGTGATTTTGATGGCGGTAGTGTCGGGATTCGCGAGCAAGACCGACTTCAGGGCTGCACTTAAGAGGGATCCACCAATGGATCTTGTTGAGTTTTACTATGAAGCTGAGAGATATTTACATCAGAAGGAAGTTGATGCTGAGGATGAAGCTGAAGATGCCAAAATTTATGTTGTGGATGGCAAGGGATCCTCCGGAGTAGGATTTGGAAAAAAACAAAGGGAAAAGAGAAGCTGATGATGATTCAAAGGAACTGAAATGACAAAGGAGGGAGCCCAAATTCTCCTCCTACTTTGAGCTGACTAAAACCCTGGAAAGGATATACCTGGACACTAGGGGGCAAATTCCCTATCGATAGCCCACGAGAAGAGAGCCCACTGATCGAGAGAAAGGATCCAGAAATTTTTACAACTTACATGAGCTGGGTGGACATGAAACGAATGAATGCTGACACCTTTGTGATCTGATATAGAAGAATTGGTTTGGAATAACCAGCTGTCGTAGTACGTGAGGAACAGAGCTGCGATAGTATAGCCAGAGCAGCCACCACCCACAGCAGAGGCTTCAAGGAATGCCTAGGGATCTGGGCCAAGACAGATAATCCTATAACCGAGATGGATGGGAAGTTAGATCCAGATGCAACTCTTTGCTTTGGTTTCTTTTTTTTCACTTTTCTTTTCATATATTAGCGGTAAAAACAATAATGATCCAAGACCGCTTAGATGTGTGCTAAACCTTTCATAGTCACGCTCTGGGTCGGATATTTGGGATAATTGCTTAGGATAATAATCTCAGACCGCTTGGACGTGCACAAAACCTAGATTGGTCCCTTGCCACGCTCTGAGTCGGATGTTTGGGATAGACATTCAAGATTTCTGCTTATTAATTTGTGCTTGTTTACTTTGATTTGAAATTTGAATTTTGTAAAATCCATATTTAATTTGATAACTGATTTTGAACGCCACAGAGTCCCGACCGAAGAGATGGGACCGGAGTGCAAGGTGTAAGTATCCTTGGCAAAGAGCGAGTGGATGAACTTGTACGATATCGAACGCCATAGAGTCCCGACCAGAGAGATGGGACCGAAGTGCAAGAAGTAAGTCCCCTCATCGGAGAGTGAGCGGATGGGCTTGCTTAATCCCCCTTAACTTAATAAGCAAATGATCCAGAGAGATCATCCTCCTTAACTTAACAAACAAACGATCCAGAGAGATCGTGCCCATAACTTAAAACATTAAATGATCTGGAGAGATCATACATTAGACAAAACATTAAACGATCCGGAGAGATCGCATATCAAACTAAACATTAAGCGATCTGAAGAGATCGCTCATTAAACTTATACGATCAGGAGAGATCGAGCCTTAAAACAGATTTGATTTAATAAAAGGATTTGAGTGCCTTATAAACAAAATAAAACCGATAAATCTAAGATGAACACGGGATGATTTCGATATAAGATGTGATTCTGGTATATGATGTGATTCTGATATATGATGCAATTTTGATATATAATGTGATTTTGATACATGATGTGACAACTCTAAATGAGAAAAAAAATTGATAGTGATGTAAATCCCAAATGAACATGGGACAATTAGAGATGTGTTATGTAAATGGAGATATGTGATGTTATTGGAAACATGTGATTTAATTAGAGATGATGTAATAACTCCGAATGAAATGGAATGATTGTGATGCATATATTACACCTAAGTAGAGTTAGACTCCTAGGATATAACAAGTTTGGATCCACTTGTAATTGACCAAATAATCCAAAGAAAATGGACGGTTTTCCAAGGCTAAAGCCGCTGGAAAGTTCAACAATCAAAGACTTGTTACTGGAACTTGTTCTAGAGCAAAGCACACCTTTCATTCAAAAGGCGTACTTTGCGGGGCAAGTGTTAACTAGGTTTTTAACCCAATAAAACTCAAAGGGAACTAGAACATCTACAACAAATCAAAATATCTCAAGTATCGACCAAGAAGACCAGAAGGAAAAGAAAATAAAGACCAAAGAAGAAAAATGCCAAAAAAAGCTAAGGCGATGGATCGCTAGTGATCCATAAAGCTTGCTCATGGATCCTTTAGTCCTCTTGCTTCGTGATCTAATATGTTCCCTAGAGACGCTTGCCAAGTTTCATAATATACCAAACAATCTAGCTCGAGAAGTGAAGACTCACCAGATTCAAGCTGTTTGACCAAAAGTAGCTAACTTAAAATGAACCTACAGAACTCATACAAAGTCGGAATGACTTGAAATTTTGGATGAACATTTATAAGATATATATGAAGGCTCACAAAAAACTAAGAGCATTTGGAGTTGATTTGATGGATCGCTAGTGATCCATCTAGATGGATTGCTAGCACCCATCTAGACTAGGCCCCACCACCTTAAATTTTTATGGTGGGTCTTTGACACCGTCTAGAGTGTTCTTGCAATGTTTCGTTCAATTTTGTTAAGATTTGAGTGACTTATAGATGATTCTTCTGGACCAGATGACCCATGAAGACGGATGGTCAAACTAACTCTAAACGACTTGATATATGGATAAGGCACTTAAATAGAGGAAGATAACCAAACAAAGATCACTCAAAATATGCTAAGTGGATGGATAGCTAGTGTTCCATCCCATATGCATAGCTAGCGATCCATCCCTTATGGATAGCTAGCGATCCATCAAGATAGGTCGGATCGCCCTCAAACTTTCGAAGCTCCTTCATAGCACTAAGTAAAGGCTTCTGGTAGAAAAATATGGTAAGTTGATGGAAAGCTAGTGATCCATCGTTTATAGATAGCTAGCGATCCATTGAAATGACTCAAATTGATTTGAGATTTTCGGTGATGACTTGGCATAATAACTGGACTCTTTTGCACTTGGACTTCTGGCCCAACATTCACTGAATTCCCCTATAAATACTCACCTACGTGAAACTAGAGATGGATCTTTTCTGGAGAGAGAGACGTCATTGCACTACTGGAATTCCTTTACTTTTTCAACTTTTTTCTTCCTTACAACAGTCATCAAGGGTTAAATAGTTGATATTATAGCGACCCGCCATTCCGTACCTTCTGAGTTAATAATAAATCACACTTGTCCAACCCAAATTGTACGAAATGACCAATAACTAGGGGTGAAGAAGAAGGGATAGAAGGAAACAGAAAACAACAATACTCAGAATCTCACAATCGCAGCAGAACAATATATAATAGAAAATAACACATCTTTATACAAAAAGAACTATAACTATTATTTATACATACCATCATCAGAGTACAACCACAACAAACCAATCTAGACAGTTATAATAATTTGTCCTCATAAGTGCTGAATACACAGCATACACACACAGCGAAATATAAACAAGTGCATGGAATACGTCTCTGTCATCCAGCTCGTCTCCTGAGCTCCATAGCATCAAAACTTGAATCTGTAATACTCGGTCTGACCCGAGCATTATAATAAAATAACACCCGAGTCAGTTTGGAAAACTAACGTGAGAAAACACACTCAATTTGAATCATTAATGTTATCAAAATCCTTTGAAAAACAAAGGTATATCGTAAGACTACGTCACACATAAACACAGCGGGTTTTTACCCGACGATAAACAAAACACTTTTATAGAAAATCCTTTGATATTATAATAGTGTCTAAGTACAAATACTTATTAAAATAGCCGAAATTATTACATTTGTTAAATTCTAGCATACTAGGCTCCACAATCAAAACTCTAAAGGCTCGTAGTGGATATTGGATTCCATACAATGACTGGGCTAATGGAGTACCGCCCGCCATAGTACACCTCTAGAAAAATGTACCGAGGACCTCGCATGGATCCCCTGCCAACACAGGACCAGCCTACCCCTGATCTGGATAGTACCGGATATGTTATCACCCTGGGTGTTCCTACCCTAATCGAGCGCTCTCTTTTTCATGCACAACCATATCCATAATTATAATATATTCCGAGGGTATCTAGAAAGGTGATAACATACCCTAATTGGGTGCGACCCACTTAGCCCTGCTGCATCTCCCCTGTTTTAGTCATTCCTGGTTGATGAGGCATGAGGCTACGTTTTACCTTTTTGAATAGCAATCATACTTAGAATGCTAACACTACCTCCAGACAATAATGCAATGATAGCATTCATCCATACAAGTTGTCCTGGGTCTGAACAAACCGAATCTCCTTCAAGATCACCATCTCCATTTGCTTTGAGATATCACAATTTGTAACACACAAACTAGATCAAAGTGGTTTTTGGATAATTAAATCTGATCCCGGTCTCTTCGAAACGATCAACGAATTTGGCGAGATTTGATAGTCGGTTATTTAACTATCAAATAACATCCATAAGAAGTCACTAGGCCTTATTTTATATATCTCTAAAATATTTATTTCAAAGTATCTTTACAAAGATATATATTCAATCTCTTCTCGTATTCCAATATTTGAAAGCCAATTTCAAACTTATATCCATAACAGGATAAATTTCAAATCATATCTTACTCCATCACTTAGTGAAATATTTCCAAATTCGATTTAAAAATCCATTACTTAGGAAAAATATTCTTATAGAATCATTTCGTAGTTAAATATCTCCAAACCCTTTACTTCAATCCTTAGAAAAATATTATAAGTACCTTTTTCTAATTATTTTAAATATCCACAATTAGGAAATGTTTATACGTATTTTTCTAAAAATCATTTTTATTTCCTATACTTAGGAAATATTCCATTTATTCCTATTTCTCAAATCTTTTACAATTTATATGTAAATCCTTAACCCACTTATATTGAATTCTATAAGTTTACGGGAATTATTAATTAACTTCCCTTAACTCTTCAAAAACGATTACACTTGTCTATGATTCCAACTACCCAATTCTAATTTCCTTTCTATGACTTCTAATTCATTTCGAAGTTCTCAAGTTTCAACATTTCGGTAGTTTACTTAAGTTTCCAGAATTCATTACAAGATTTCTCTAACAAAAATCACATCCGTTAAATAAACCCTATTTTCCAATCTCGAGAGAATTTATAAATAAATTTCAATCATTTCAAAAACACTATATATAATAAGTATTTTAAAAGAATAATAATTTATTTTTAAAACATGTTTAAACAATTATTTAAAATATCAAAACACTTTTAATAAAACATAGATAATTCATTCCTACCTTATTTTTAAATAAAACTAATCAATTTACAAGGCTGGCTGTAGAAATTAGAATTTCATTTCAATAAACATTAAATATTTGAGTAACTAGCTTTTCTGAAATATTTAAATCTAAATAATAGTTTTTATACTACATAGTTTAATAAATAAAAATCTCATTTAAAACAATTTTAAATTTTCCGACAAAAATCTATTTTAAAAATCTAATATTGCCAATTTCAATTTATAAATCTCTCTCGATTCATATCACATCTACTGCATCTCAATTTCATAATCATTCTAACATTCAAAATTTGGTTCCACTATTTCTTTTCCAAACGATTTTTCACTTATCGTTATACATTCACTCTTGTGAATTTATATTTTTTATTTATCAAATGAAAATCGTTTTTATTTTATTTATAAACCCCATTTATAATTAATAACTCCTTCGGATTTCACTTGTTTATAACATTCTTATTTATAACTACGTTTTAAATCTATTACCTTATAAATCCCATTTATTTTCCAAATCTATTTTAAATATTGATTTTTAACTTTTGATCCCTATTTTTTTTTAAAACCATTTTAAAATTCATTGTTAAAAATCCCCATAAAAATTATTTTAAAATCCCTATTTAAATATTTTTACAAATAGTTAAGTACAAACCGAAATTAATTATTGTTTTATCCAAATCAATTTCTTTAAAATAATCCAAATTTCGATATAAATATTTTTATATTCAAAATCTCCTTTTAATTCCTTCAAATTCAAAAATAATATTTATGGTATTTAAAATACCAAAACTAAGGCCAGTGCTACTATAGTATTCAACATTCAAATCACACAACAATCTATAACATATTATTCAATTCCAACATATATCACTATATATGAAAAATAATAAATATATTGAGGAATCCAGTTGGATCCCTCCAACATGTTTCTCTGCATCCATAGATGTTAGATAACATAAAAATACCAATCCCACTTCGGGGAGATATCGCGGTAAAATAGGATCGTCCGCTATTATGCGGGGTGCATAGGGTCTCATCCGCTCCAATCGACGGGAAATATATTCAACTACTAATATATACTACTATATATATATTATAACATTCAACTGATAATAATATATCAATTCAACCAATCATCCAATAATTAATTTTAATTATTAAAAACTAATTCCAGTAAACCAAAATGAGTGAGATTTACTCACCTTGATTTTAAATTTGCTAATCAATCCAATTTAAATTCTTTTGCTCAGATTCCGCAGCTCCGAACCCCCTTCTTCACGATTGATTACGTTCAATTTAACCTCGTATAAGAAAATTTTCGAATAATATAATTTACTATTACAATTTTAATTATGATAAATCAACTAATTAATTATCAACGAATTTGATTAACCTTGAATTTCAAAAATCTAAATTACCTTATAAATCAAGCTTAGCACAAACGACATCGCGACCCTGGTTATCATTTACTATTTGTCGCCCCTGCTCCTGCTAACGCTGTCGCTACACTCCGACCATCGCCCTCCTCTACCACCAGCCTCGCGGCCAATCGCCTGCACCCCCCCCCCCACACACGCGAAATCCAGGCCTCGACGACGCGTCCCATGCTCTGCCGACCATCACGACTTCGACCACCAACCCTCAATTTCGAAAATCACCATCCTTGAATTTGTTCGCCGTGCTCGATAACAACTTCACGACCATCGCGGCCTATTTTCCTCGATCGCTTTTCTTTCTTTTGATTCGCGACTTCCCACCACTACCGTCGAATCCACAGTCGCGTCATCACGAGCTTCCCCTCTTCGCCATGACTCTTCTCCATCGTCGATCGAGCCGCGACTCGAACTCCCACCCTAAACTCGACTGTCGCCACCCACCGCAACCCCTAAATCCCCTCCGCACTTCCACGTATACGCGTGCGCGACTAGCAGGCAATCGTGATCGATCTCGATCGCTATGCCATTTTTTTCTCTACTCTTCGATGATTTTGAATTGAAGAAGACAAAGAGGGAAGGCTCGCGATTTATTTGATTTCGTTTTTTTTCTTTTGTTCTGTTCAAATTGAATTTGTTCAAACTGAAAAGATAAAAAGGGAGGACGTGATTTAAAAGGGTGAAGGTGGCATCGTATCAGACGTAGGGTGGCTCGCGTACAATCTAGGGTGGCTAATGGGAACGTTTTAATAGCTGATGTGAATGGAGATAACAATATATATATTAAAAATTCCAAAATATCTAGATATTTTATTCGAACCCCTATCGAGGCGTACTGCCTGGCGTTCCTAATGTTATACCCCCACTCTAAATCCAATGGAACAAGTTTCGAGTCCTAATTCGCTCGTTTGGAGAAGATAGCTTTATAAATCCATATAAAATATTGAAATTTTCGATATTAATTTCAACGTGTTTCTATCCCGTACGATCAAACGGTAATTCTGAATGCTATGAAATTTGAAATTCGATAATAATACACTATTACGGATCCAAGGTTTCGTCGAATGCTGATACTATGCCCCGGATTACTATTTTAACGCGTCGATTAAATCGACGATTTCAAAAATTTGCGAAATCTCTTGAAATTTCAGTTTTAAAAACTTATTAACTCGATTCTAATTCAAATAGAATTTATATTAACATTAGAAATCATTTCGATTTCTATTCAACTCAAATTCAATTATTTACCATTTTCGTATTTTAATAAACCGCTATATTTGAAATTTAAATCTTATTCCACCTATTCGATTGACAAATTTCATATTCAAAATCCATTTACATTTCAAATTCAACATTTAAAATAAATTAAATGTTCAAATCAATGACTAAAAATCTTTGTCGTTATAGATCATATCCAAAGAGATTCAACTAGTATAATCACAATAAAGATTGATTAAAGTGGACGTAGGCCAGAGTCAGCCGAACCACAATAAAAATCCCTTGTCTCTTTTCTTACTGATTTTTATTTGTTGTTTATCTAAGATTTGTGCTGCTGATTATCTACACTAGTGCTTTCACACTTAACTAGGGCGTTGATCCATTTTTTGGATTAACAAATTATAAATTATTAGATATTATTAATAATTACTAATTGAAACTAATTACTATTTATTAATTGTTAATTAATTCTTTATTATTTAATAGTAATTAATTTATATTAATCATTAGTTATTTAGTAGAAATTATTTAATAGTAATTATTCAATATTTAAAAATAAAAAATAAAAAATTATTATTATTAATTTGTAGGGTTGTTATTAATCATTAAATGTTAAATATTATTATTAATTTGTAGGGTTATTATTAATTATTAATTGTTAATATTATTAATTATTAAATATTAATTATTAATTTTATTACTATTAATTATTAACTATTAATTATTAAACATTAATTCTTATTTATTAATTATATAATTATTATTATTTATTATATTAATTATTAAATAATAATTATTACTATTAATTATTAAGAGTAGTTAATTCATATTTCAAATTAATTATTATTATTTAATAATTATTATTATTTATTATTTAATTATTAAGTGTTGTTATTTAATTATAATTATTAATTAATTATTACAACGGGCAAACAAAAATTATTGTAACAAGCATCTATTACAATTGGCAAAAAAGAAGAGTTGTTAAAATTAGGCATTTATTACAATTGGAAAAGGAGAAAGGTTGTAATAGACATCTATTAAAACTGGCAAAATAAAAGAGTTATTGAAATAAGTTTATACGACTTTCTAACAAAAACAACGTAATTATTAATTATTAGTTATCAAAAATTGACCGTTGAATATTAAATATTAGTTCTTAATTATTAATAATTAATGTTCATTATTAATTATCATACATTAGTTCTTATTCATCTATTATTTAATAATAATAATTATTTATTATTTATTAATAATTATATTAATGATTAATTATTAATTATTGAATAGTAATTATTAATATTTATTACTAATAGTAATTATTTCATATTTCAAATTAATTATTAATTATTATTATTATCAGTAATCATTATTTATTATTAATTATTTAATTATTATATATTAGGTATTATCATTTAGTTATAATTATTAATTAATTACTACAACTAGCAAAAAAATGGTTGTAATAGACATCTATTACAACTGTAAAAAAAGAGTTGTTAAAAATACGTATATATTACAACTGGTAGAAAAGAAAAGTTGTAATAGGCATCTATTACAACTGGTAAAATAAAAAAGTTGTTGAAAATGAGTTTATTACAACTGTTTAGAGAAAAACGTTGTAAAAAACCTTTATTACAACTGGCATTTTGTGACTGAAGTAAAATTATAGTTGTAATAGGGTCTTTTGTTATAGTGAAAGTAACATTATTATTAAAAAAATATTAAAAGGAGAATCAACTTGCATAAAGGAAATAAAAATAATGATTTATTTTAATTTAGGGAAATGGTCAAGGAAAACTTGAATAATCGATTATTCCCTTGTAAATACCAAGAAAAATTACTAAATTTCCATTTTTATAATCCTCTCTTCTTTTATGCACATTTCTCAAAACTGCACATCTCTTCATCTCTAAATCTTAATATCGCATCATTTAAACTAAAATAAAAAAATGTTAAAAATTAAAACCTTAGTGAAAACCAGTCTCAATTTTCATTTTCTCAATCTCTATCGAAATATTTGCAAATATAAGATTCGAAATAGATATATTTCAGGGTTTGGAGAGTGATAAATAAATAGTGTTACTATTTGCACCCACCTAACTCTTAACTAATCAACTTCTATTCTGAAATTCATAAAAGAAAATTTATATTATTCATCTTATTTTCCTTTGTCATCAATGATTAACAGGATTGAAAATAGTTATGTTCAAGCATTAGATTTTTTTTTTTGAATACTGGGTAAACTAGATATCTATATTGGATGATCCATTTGTAACATAACGAGGAAGTATGCACCTACCCCACAACAAATACTACTTTAGGTAATTGAAAGGGGAGTATTGGATTTTATTATTTATATGTTATTCGATTATTGTTTATTTCCAAATCATTTTATATTTAAGGTGGGTTTTTGTAGCAGATTTCATAATTTAATTTTAAGTGGCGTTTAGCAAGTGTTTAAGTGGGTGTAAATAGTAACACTCAAAATATAGCAAGAAATGAAGTTGCATTAAATGACAATGAATTTTTCAGAGCATATACGGTTTAGAAGATTGGGAAATAGTCGCAATGCGGAAGGAACAAAATAGGAAGAAAATGAGAAGTAATAATTGTTGAAGAAAAATCAATGATTTTATGATGTAAATGAGATAAAAGAAACATATTTTCTCTCTATATCAATATTGACATTCGTAAAGATTTTCTCTGTAAAATTCATTTCTCTTATATAGTTAAATTCTTGGTTAACAGATTCTTTTTATGGGCCATTGCATAGCGGGTCTCTATTTCCAATGTTATTACAAGGAAAGTAACTGTAGCAATGAGTATGTAATTAGGTCCCTGTTTTTTCTAAATCAGAAACTGCAAACTAACTTGCAGTTTTCTGATAGAAACTGTAAGTTAACTTACGCTTTTCAAGAATTTCAAAATTTTCAAAAATTTTAAAAAAATTTCAAATAAAAAAAACTGCAAATTACCTTACATTTTCTACCAGAAAAGTGCAAGGCACTTTGTATTTTCTATGTTTTTAAAATATGAGCAAAATTTACATATTCATTTCTGTATGAACTTTTCTTATAACAACATTAAAAAACATGGACCTGTGGCTCTTTTCTTGTCTTTTTTTTATTAATATACTATTATAATTTATATTACGCACAGTTAATGTAGATTATAGCTTTTTACTACGGATATTGTTTTATGAGTAATACGGCACACGCTTCGTTTGTGATTTTTTTCCGCAAATTGTATATGTTAAACACTTTCAGAAGAAATGATTTGTACAAATATTAGCCATATTTTTGAGTTAAAATCTTGTGTAGTAAGTTCGAATTTTTATTTCTAAATCGCAACGTCTAAATTTTTGTTTGTTATTAATTAATAAAGACAAATATGTAAAGAAACTTTATTTGTTAGATCTATTTTTAAGTAATATTAAAATTTGATAATATCCGCAAAATACATTTTGAATTTGTAAAAAAAGTTTATTTGTTAATTCTAAACTTAAGTGGCGTTAAGATTCATGAATATCTACATAAAGGTGTTTT